>OZ030008.1:158182564-158902564 GCA_964023405.1 Apodemus agrarius | reverse complement strand
GATCTTTCCTAGGACAGCATTAGGAACTGCTGTGCTCCACAGGCACTGCCCTCAGTCCAGAAGCCAAGGAGGAAATGAGCATTTGTATCTCATTCCTCACAGCTCCTGGCTCTGTGGTCCAGGCACCATGTCTCTACAGGGGTTCATGTACTTCAGGGGACAGCACAAGAGCCCCACTGAACATCAGCCCAAGTGGCCATCCTGGGAGAAGCCCTCATCCAAAGGCATCTAGTGGCTGGTGGCGCACTGTGGGCAGAAATGAAGAGCTTCAGTGCCAGGTGGCCCATGGTGTCTCTTACTGTGCGCTTGCTCAACTGTGATGTTAGCTCTGGTATTATTTTCCTTAATGCTGAGATGGAATACCCAACAAAAGCAACTTAAGAAGGAACAGTTTATTTTGGCTCAAGGTTTGAGAATACCGTGGGAGGCCACAGTGGCAGCACTGGGAGACAGTTGGATACATTGTAGCTGGGGCTCGGCTGGCTTTCTCCTTATTCATTTCGGGTCTCCAGACCATTGAATGATGTTACTCAAATCCAGGGCGGATTTTCCTCCTCCGTTAAAGCTCTCTAGAAACACCCTAAAGGCACGCCCAGAGGTGTGTGACTCTTACATGAGTCCAAAACCTCTCAAGCTGATGATCCCCAGCAGGTAAAGCGGTAACCACAGCCAGAGACGTACATAGCGACTCAGAGCTCCCAGCTTGAGGCAGGGAGGGAGTTGACTGGGCCAGTGGGGGGGCCCTAGGCTAGGAAAGGAGCCCAGATAGGGAATGGAGGATGGTCCGGGGCCGAATTGTCGCTGGCCTGGATACCAACCATACCAGCGAAAGCTTGGAAGGCCATGCAGGAAGTATGAGCATTCCGGGTAGGACCGACTGGGGAGAATCTGTCACTGTTGTCAGTTGAGCATTAGGCTCTGTTGGAACACTTGTCCCAGCACGGGAGGTGTCAGGAGAGATAAGTCCTAAAGGTGTTTTTGCTGTCTGGACATCTGCCAAGATCATCTCGGTAGAGGGCCACCTGTGAACTGGTAACAGTAACCAGCAGGGAACGAACAGACACCTCACCGGGGACTTTACAAATAAGATTTTAAAGTAACTATAGGCATATCTGCTCTGCCGAGGGAGCTGTGAGGGCACAACCCCAGGGGCATGTCACCGCTTCTATGGGAAGGCTTCAGACTTTGGCAGTCTTTGGCATTTGGAGGGGACAGGGCAACCTCACTACGTGGATGCTGAGCACACTAGACGGATTGGCCACCTTGGAAAACTGGTTAGTGTTGTTTATAAAGGTGGAAATGCATGTCGGCAGAGGTCCGGCCTCCTATTGCCCAGTAACATGCAGACATGATAGAACTGCCGTGGCCTAAATCTGCTGGAGGAAGCAGAGACACCTCAGTGTCCCCTTAGCTGCAGTATGGGAACTCTGAACTGTACTTTCCCACCACTTGAAGTGCAAATGTGGAAGCGAAAGACCACTGCCCTGGTTGGCCGCGTGGGCTTGCCTCGCCCCAGTGGCCTGAGGGTCGGTGCCATCCAAGGAAGCACACACATGCTAACCCTGTGTATCTCTCCGTAGACACAATGTCATCTAAGTGGGCAGCTGATGGAGGAGACTGGCCCTCGGACTGGCCCTGTCGACTGACCCGCGCGCGGGGGAAGGCTGACTGAGTCGCTGGGCTTTGGGGTGAGGGTGCTGAGCAGTGCTCTGGTCCAGTTGCAGGGTCTGAATCTGATGCTCTTCCAGCCTTCCATCTCACAGTCTGTTGTAGAATCCACCTCTCTCAGGAGGAGAGTAAAAGGCATCTCTGAGGAAAGGAGCAGCGGGCAGTGAGCTCTTCTTGCCTCTCCCTGATTGTGACTGTAGAGTCATTAGTTAGCAATGTCTGAGCCAGGGGCGGAGCCTTAGCATCTTCCTCAGTTGCTCCACTCCTTAATTAATGAATTTAGCCGGACGTGGTGGCGCACACCTGTAATCCCAGCACTTGGGAGGCAGAGGCAGGTGGATTTCTGAGTTCGAGGCCAGTCTGGTCTAGAGTGAGTTCCAGGACAGCCAGGACTACACAGAGAAACCCTGTCTCGAAAAACAACAACAACAACAAAAAATTAATGAATTTAAATGCGTCCTTTTAGGTTTATTTTTATGTACGTGAATGTTTTATCTGCATGTATGTATGTATACCTTGTGTATGTCTGCTTCCTGTGGCAGTTGGGAGAGGGCACTGGATTCCCTGGATGTGAGCCTCTGTGTGTAGGTGACTGGGAACTGAACCCTGGTCCTCTGCAAGAGCATCAAGTGCTCTTAACCTGGTCCCTGGCATCTTTACTTTTAAACTAACTGAGCAATTGAAGTAGAAGATTCTATCTTCCTGGGGACACAGGAGTGTCTTCATCTGAGTGTGACTGGACACCACCTGCAGGCTCACCCAGCCCAGTGTGTCGCCTGCTGGGTGGATGGAGGGAGCCTCTATCAGCCCCAGCGTTGCACTGGCATGTCCCATTCTCTCTCTGGCTTCTTATCCCAGGGACCCCTGACCACGGCTCTCGGAGGCCCGCTGTTCTTCACTTCTCTGTCAGTCTCTCCTTGTAGGTTCTGGGTCTTCATAGTCACAGGGCTGGGCCGAGGACTATCCCTGTGGGTCCGTCCCATGTCTGCTCTGACACAGTTAGGGAGGCTGTGGGCCCCAGCTTCAAGTCTTGCATGGCAGTGACACATCAGTGAGATGCAGCGCTTAGGGAGGTTGATGGGGATTATGTTTGTGCACTGGGTGGAAGAAACTTCCACTAACGTTAATTATAATTTAAGAGTAAAGCCCGCCTCTTCTGCTGTGTGTAATTACTTCTCTGCAGTCTCCTAGCCACCCCCTTACGCTGCTTTCTGCATGCTGTGAGCAATTAATTTGTAGGCTGGTAATTGGCTAAAACAATGTTTAAAGTAATTTGACCCGATGTCACTTTTAAGCGGGGTTTGAGGATGTGACTCTGGCAAAACCCATTTCACAGCCTGTTGGTACCCTCAGCTCCGGAACCCTTTGCTTTGTCAGATGTACAGGGGCTTCCAGTGGGCCTAGGGCAGTGGCGACAACAGGGGCACACTGGCCTTATCTGCAGGAGGCAGGGCACACACTCATAGGCTCCTTACTGTATCAGAGTGGCAGGAATGCAGCAGGATACTCGGAAGACTGAAGCATCAAGGCTGGAGCTGCTGAACTGTGAGATCATCATCATCTCCTCCCTCTCCTCCTCCTCCTTCCTCTTCTTCTTCTTCCTCTTCTTCCTCTTCCTCTTCCTCTTCTTCCTCTTTCTCTTCTTCCTCTTTCTCTTATCCTTGTTCTTTTCTGTTACTCTGAGGCTGACACTGGATAGGTTCATTAAGTAGACTCCAGGAGGGTGGGCTTGCAATAGGGAGGTGACTGTGCGCTCACTGGTGTATGTGTCTGTCCATGTGTATAACTATGTGAGGAAGCCAGAGGACCTGGGGGGAGGTGTTCCTCAGATGCTGTCTACTTAAAAAAAAAATTAGCGTGCGTGTACGCGTATGTGTTTGTGCATGCGTGTGTGTGCGTGCATGTGCGCGTATGTGTGTGTGTGCGTGTGCGTGTGTGTGTGTGTGTGTGCACGTGCTCTGTTGCTTGAGGACCACCTGTTGGAGTTACTTATCTCCTTCTACTATGTGGGTCCCAGGGATCGAACCCAGGTCATCAGGTTCTGCCGCAAGAACTTTTACCCACTGAGCCATCTTGCCAGAACCTCACCACCACGACCACTACCTTGTTTTCTGAGACAAGGTCTGTCACCAGGCTAGGGATTTTAGATTAGGTTTGGCCGAGTGACCAGTGAACCCTGAGAATCCTCCTGTCTCTGCCTCCCCACCCCTGGGATTATAACTGCTCACTATCAGGCTTGGCTTTTTAAAAACTGGGTTCTAAGGATCAAATTCAGGCTCTTGCGATTGCTAGTGAGGTCTTTATTGAGTGAGTTGTTGGTGGGGAGGCTCAAAGACCAGGGCTGGGACCTAGGCCTTGGAGGAGGGTGGGGACACAGGGACATTCTGGGGAGGTCTGAAAGGCAGAGTGAGGCCTCTCCTTCGGGGCCCAGAATCTGTCCCAAGCTGGGGACAGGGGGAGACTGCTGAGGACTGCAGCGGACCCAGGATCTGCCTGGGGCTTGACCTGGGTCAGAGAAGTTTGTTCTGCAATGTCCATCCTTCTGGGAAGCTCTGGTCCACACTTCCCTTGGGGTGAGTGTGGCAGACCTGCCCGAGTGCAGGCAACTTCTAGACTCTAGAATCTGAGGGACTGTGTCCATGTGTCTTCTGAAGAGAGCCTGAGAAAAGAGCCTGGACTGAAAATCAATTTCCTAAAGCTGAAATCAATAGCAATAACTAATATTAATACTGATGACCCTGCTACATTGCTCTGTGCTGCTGGGTAGGGACTGTTTCTGAGACTGGCAGGGTGTGTGTGTTGTGTGTGTTGTGTGTGTGTGTGTGTGTGTGTGTGTGTATTCCCTGCAACCTGGCAGGCAGAGACACTGGGTGTTTCATTTGGCTACATGCCTCCACAGCCTTCTCCTCCTATTTGAGTGAGCTTTTGTTTTTATTCCAAGGTCTAGTTTCCCACCTAGATCCCCAGATGGCAGGGCTCATGCCGTGGCATGGGCCACAATCTCAGCCTCCCAAGAGTAGATACAGGGACAGGAGAGTGTGATGCCCTTGAGCCAGTAAGGTCTAAAGGTGTTGGCTTTGGCCAGGGGTAACTGTGGGCAATTACCTAGGGCAGGAACAGGGACTGAGCCAAGACAGGCTATCCTACGGGAAGTGGGCACCTGGTTCTGCCCAGCACTCTGTGTCTAGCCTAAAATTTGGAGGACTCTCTTTGCTGGGGGTGGCCTGGTCTTTTGTCAGAGTCTGTGGGGACAGGAGCCCAAAGGCAGAAAATCTTTCCACTGGGGTGGTCTCCTCTCCTCTCCAACAAGAGTAATGGTTTACTGGAATTTTCCGGGTGTATGTACAATAGAGCAGAGGGATGTGGGGGAGGGGTTCGCAGGGCTTTCCCCAGGCTAAGCATTTAGGAGACCAAGCCAGGAGCCCTAAAGACCTGTCTGCCTCCCACAGTCCTGCCGCTCCCAAAGACACGTTAGACCCCAGGGGGCCTGGAGAAAGCCTGCAGACGACACAAGGTCTACTGAAGAGCAATGTGTTTTCCCAGAGAACATTTTAAGGGTAAGCTGGGGGTCTGGAGGACAGGGAAGTGGTAAGGTGCTTACTTAGCAAGCTTGAGGCCTTGTGCTCTGTCTCCAACACCACAATGGAGGCTGGGGGGAAGGGTGGGGCAAGGTAAAAATTGTTGTTGAGACTGGGTCCCAGAGGGTAGCTCTGGCTGGCCTGGAAATCATTATATAGATCAGGTTAGCCTCAAATTCACAGAGATATGCCTGTCTTTGTATCCTGGGTGCCAGGTTTGATCTATGCAGCCCAACACCAGACTTTCCAGTTTGAAACTCTTATGAAGTGTTACCTGCATGGGTACAAAGTTAGACACCTGGATACAGCTCGGCAGTTTGAAAAAATAAACACATCCAAGCCTGACGTGGAGAGGCACTAGGAACGCAGAGGAAAGGCAGGCAGACCTCTGTGAACTGGAGGCCATACTGGTCTACATAGTGTGTTCCAAGGCCGTCAGAGCTACATAGCCAGACTTGGTCTCAAAACGAAAAACAAAAACATATCGGAACAGAACTGACATGTGGAACTAGAAGAAAAAATTAAGGACTGCCGTAGACAGAGGGGAAGAGAGACAGGCCTTCTCAGCTGTTTTCAGAGTTGATGTCTGTCCCTGGTTACTGTCTTAATTTCTTTGCCCATTGCTGTGAAGAAACTCTGACAAAAACAACTTAAGGGAGGGAGTGCTTATCCTGAGTCATAGTTCTAGGAAACATTCCATCGTAGCGAGGAATTCGGGGCAGCACCTGAAGCAGCTGGTCACATCACAGCCGCAATCCGGAAGCAGAAAGAGATGAATGCCCGTGTTTTCTCAGCTGCCTCTACCTACTTACACAGTCCGGGATCCCAGCCAGGAAATGGTGCCGCCCATGGGGGACAGGTCCTCCCACCTCGTTATCCCAATCAACGTGATCCCCAATCATTACAGTCACTTAAGAAAGGAGAGAGTGGGCTGGAGAAACCGGCTCAGTGGTTAAGAGCACTGACTGCTCTTCCAGAGGTCCTGAATTCAAATCCCAGCAACCACATGGTGGCTCACAACCATCTGTAACGGGATGCAATGACCTCTTCTGGTGTCTGAAGACAGCTACAGTGTACTCAGATGCATAAAATAAATAAGCCTTAAAAAAAAAAACTGAAAAAAAGAAGAGAAAGAAGAGAACAATGCAGGTTCTGTGGAGTTTGCCCCCCAAATTGGGAGACTTCAGGATCTCCAGAGGATTAACTTTCTGGTGTTAAAGTATCAAATTAATTTATTATATTTTTCTTTACAAAACAGAAGAGAATCTTCTCCTGTTGGCGGTGTGTTTCCTTCTCAGGTCCTCAGCTGAATCAGCTTTGTGTTTACAAGGCCCTTGGCTGAGCGTAGAGCTGGCTGAGCAAGGCATACCTTTTTGACAGTGAGTCCAGGCTGGAGTTCACCCACAGAGCACCCACTGAGGGGTGGGACCTGCCACCTTGCTCTCCACAACATCCTCAGGCCAACCTATTAACCCAGACATCAGGTGCCCTGACTGCCACTGCCACATGAATTCATGCATTGGAGGATGTGTGTCGTTCCGACTTTCTCAAGAAATCATGGGAGTGAAGGTGGAAGCCACAGCCCCACTGGGGTGCTACAGGGCGGGGACTTGGGATGAACAAGAGCTGGGATGTGTCCCCAGCAGGTTCTTAACCAAGGTTAGATGGTAGAGCTCCTGCCAGGCAGGGAGCGGGCCGGCACAGGGCAGGGAAGAGACAATGAGTATCTACGCCCTGCTGAGTGGGCAGTGGGCTGCAGATGTGGGTGACAGCTCTGATCCTGTTGTAAAAACTGACAGGCAGGCGGGCTTGGGCTGTTCCTGTCTTCCCACCTCACACACTGTGGCTCCCACTGGCCAGAACTCCATTTTGAGCAGGTGGGCCATGGGGAGCTGAGGGGGAGATGCTGCTGACTGCTGGGGGAAGCCCGGGCTCTTAAGGCCAGACTTGCCTTTCTTTATACCCTCTACCACGAGCTATATCCATGTCCTTTGAGTGAACTGTCTGTGAGCCCTGTGTCCCCTACTCTGGCATTCATGCACTGCGATGACCAGAGGGCCAGTCCTGGGTCTCACTTCCTTAGAAAATTCTAGAGGCTTGGTAGAGAGAAAATTCACAGCCAACTGGCTGTGGATCTGAACCCTACACAACACATCTTGTGCCCTGAACTGTGTGGCTAAAATAGGTGGGTGGGGTACAGAGGACAGCAGGGAACCCTACTTTCTAGGACTCCATGTTTTGGGCCCCCTGAACCCATTGTGAGGATGCAGAGGATCGGGGGGCTTGAAGTCAGACCCTGACTGTGCTTTTTTTTTTTTTTTTTTTTTTTTTTTTAGGTTTTTTTTTTTTTTTTTTTTTTTGAGACAGGGTTTCTCTGTGTAGCCCTGGCTGTCCTGGAACTCACTCTGTAGACCAGGCTGGCCTCGAACTCAGAAATCCGCCGGTCTCTGCCTCTCAAGTGCTGGGATTAAAGGCATGTGTCACCACTGCCTGGCCTGACTGTGCTTTTAACTGGTGCCAGGAGATACCACATGGTAGTGTCTTTCTGTCTCGTGTTAGATCTGTGGGCTGAGTGTTGGGACTGTGGTGTCTGGGGCTAGCCTGGGAGTGTGTGTTACTCCTTGATTCTGGGCACAGTCGGCTTGGTGCTTGCTGTTGATCCATTCTGATCTGGGGCCCAATCTGGCTTCTGCTAAGGCTGTCTGTCCCCTGCCTGTGTCCCCTTGGCTAGCTACCCATTGGGCCCCTGTTTACTCTGCTGTCCATCTGTCTCTATTTAAGCAGACAAAGGACAGGACAAGCAGAGAGAGGGAAGGAGCGAGGGAAGGAAGGAGGGAGGGAGGGAGGGAGGGAGAGAGAGGAGAGAGAGAGAGAGAGGAAAGAGAGAGAGAGAGAGAGAGAGAGAGAGAGAGAGAGAGAGAGAGAGAGAGAGAGAGAGAGAGAGAAGAGGAGAGGAGAGGGGAGAGAGAGAGAGAGAGAGAGAGAGAGAGAGAGAGAGAGAGAAAGATAAGACTTGTCTAATGATGGCCAAAGGTGAAGGGACTCTCACCTCACCTGCCCTGTGGGTTTATTTACTGTCCCCAAATGTTTACCTGCCCGCCACACCCATGCCCAAACCATCAAAGTGGCTGGAGGCTGGACATTTGGTTCCTGGAACTCTGTGAACAGGAGGTGAGGGCAGGCTGTCCACTCTGGGAATACTTTTTGTGGACATGTGGGGGTTAAAGTTTTAGCTCCCCTCAGCAGCTCTGGAGTCTAAGCCCGTCAGAACAAGCCCTGTTGGCCTTTGAATCTAAAAAGACTTCAAGAACTGATCTGTATTAACAGTAGAGACAGCCACTGGGGGTAGAGGCCCTCTCTAGGTAGATTTGGGGCAAGTGGGTATGGTTCGCCCAGACTCAGAGAGCCAGGTGGTTCTCTTGCTTAAAGAGAACCGAGGAGAGGGGCTTCCTGCTGTCAGGGAATCGCTACCACACACAGGACAGAAAATGTAAATTTGCACTAGGCTTGGTGTCCAGCTCCAAACTTACTCCTTCTTGCAATTCCTCACACATTCAGTACCCCCCTCCCCCGCCTTCATTTGTAAATGTAGACAGAAACCTGGCCAGGCCGCAGTTCAGAGGGGACTCCCTGGGCCTGAGGTAGTTGAAGGGCTCTTCTTGGTCTTTCTGCTCCTTGAGCTATCGAGGGGATGAATTGGTTGCTGAGCTGTACAAAGGTTTGGAACGAGTTCTGGATCCAGTGAGGTCTGAGGTCTTCCTCTGAGGGAGTGTTAGCAGTTAGTGCTAGGGACAGGAGACCCACAGGCACCTGGAAGAAGCTTCTCGAGGTGAGGGGAGTCTGCCTCATGCTGCTCCTTGAGGTTCAGGGCCCCCCGAGCCTTGCCCGTACCCCTTGGCTTTCTTTGGCTAGGCGGCTAATGCTTCAGGGATAACCCTCAGCAGGGCCCAGGCGGCCTGCCCCACTCCTGGGACAATGCAGGAGGGCGTGTCATCCCTGCTGTAGCAGGAGCCTACTTTCAGGAGAGCGCTTCCCTTCCCAGCCTTTTTCTATACCAGCACTGCGTTTCCAGGTGTTACCCCAGCACCCAATTCTTGTTCAGCCTAAAAAATACAGTTATGGTTTATTCCCTAGGCACACTGGAGGGCAGAGAAGACAGGAAAACTAGCCATGGCCCACCTCTGGATGACTTCAGCAGAGGTGGAGGCAGCTTTGTGAGAGGCTAGAAGCAGCAGAGAGAAAAAGTTGCTCCTGAGACCTCCACTGTACCCACTAAGAGCCCCAAATGCATCCTCTGATACCTCCACTATATCCCCCAAGACTCCCACTACATTCCCCGAGATTCTTACGGCATCTCCTGCGATTCCCACTGCAGTGCCCCCCTCCCCCCAGGCCCTCCACTGAATCCCCTGAGCCCTCCTCCCTATTGCATCCCCTGGCGCTCCCACGGCATCGCCTCAGGTCCCCAGTGTATCTCCCTGAGACTTCCACTGCATTCTCTTGAGTTCTGCCCCCACCCCTCGCCCCAAAAGCACCCTGAGACTTTCATTGAAACCCCTGAGGACCTCTACTACAATCCCTGAGGGCCTCTACTGCAACTCCTGAGACCCCCCACTGCAGCCCCTGGGACCCCCACTGCAGCCCCCGAGATCCCTACAGCATGATGTGGTAAACTAAGACCCTTTGTTCCCAGCCCTGGAGTTCAAAGGCCGGAGGGAGGTAGTGTTTGGCCTATGCCCTGTGGACTGGGGTTGGCTCTTCTGAACCATCTTATTTGTGCAGAGTTAATGTCATGTCATTAGCAGTTGGAAGCCCCACAGGAGGTTAAACATTAAGCAGTATGTGCTGGGAAATGTGCTCTCCTGTGCCAAGACTGATGGTCAAGGCTGTGGCCCTCAGCCTTGGCTAAGGCTTCTCTAGCACATAGGCTTTCTATGTGATTACCATGGAAAGGCAAGGAACCAGAAGCTCCAACAGGTCCAGGAATGGACCAGTCTTGAAGAAACTCTCAAGTAACCCCTTGGTTGTTGAGCAGGATTGGATGAGACTTTCCAAAGCCTCTGAGTCCTGGAGGCAGAGTAGAAAGCCTCCTCTCACAAGAATACCACGCATCCGTGTGTAAGGACCTGGTGGTCCTGGGCAGCATGAGGCCTAGCAACCATCCACAAGCAGGTACCAGGCCTCACAGTCGATCTACAAAGGCAAGGGGAACAGCTAGAGACCCAGGAGGTCCCTGGCAGCAACCCCAAGAAGAGGCTCTGCCATCTCCCCATATTCCCTCCAAACAAACAAAACTTAGGCCCAGGGAAGGCTGGTAAGGCTCAACAAGAATCCCCAGGTGAGATGACACCACAGCAGTACATGTCCAGGGCACCCAACAGATGCGGCTGGACATGCTTCAGATGTTTTTCTCTGTGACCATGTCTGTCCTCAAGGGCAGTAAAGTTTGTGAGACCGGCCAAGGTTAAGACATGTGATAGGTGCTGAGTGTATCCTGAAGGGGTGATGGATGACAGGGAGTTAAATGGATGGGCGGACTGCTAATATCTGGATAGATTGATGGAGTATGCGTGGAAGGAAGGGAAATATGGGTGGATGGACAGATGACAGGTGGATAGGTGGATGGATGGGTGGGTAATGGTAAGCAGATGGGAAGATGGGCAAAAGGTGGGTGAAAGATCGAGGATGGGACTATAGGAGGGTGGATGGGTAGACTGAGAAGTTTGCCAGTGGCTAGTGGGCTAGATGGCTAGACAGCAGATGGCTTACTGGCTGGGCGGGTGGATGGGTGCACGGGTGGATGGGTGCACGGGTGGATGGGTGCGGGGGTGGATGGGTGCACGGGTGGATGGATGCACGGGTGGATGGGTGCACGGGTGGATGGGTGCACGGGTGGATGGGTGCACGGGTGGATGGGTGCACGGGTGGATGGGTGCACGGGTGGATGGATGCACGGGTGGATGGGTGGTTGAGAGGGATGGGAGAGTAGATGATGATGAGAGCAGCTGGGTGAATTCATGAGTTTGGCCTATATCTGACATTTAATAGGAGCCACTGGGTCTCTCTAAGGGAGGACGTGTCCTACCTGATCTAGAAAATCACCTGTCCTACCACTTACACAGGGCTCAAGTCTCTGGTGGTAGTGGTGAGGTGGTGATGCTGGGGTCCACAGGTTCTCCTCACTGGAAAGAGCAAGTGTTTCTCAGTGCAGTTTTTGAAACCAGGTGTGCAGGAGGACCTGGAGGTGCTCTAAGAATCCTCTCTGAGGAGTTCAATGATGACACACACACATGTGCATGCATGTGTGCACACTCATGCATGAGAGCACTATCGCATACATACATGCATGCATGCACACACACATACCCATACCCATGCACCTACACATATACATGTA
Organism: Apodemus agrarius; assembly: GCA_964023405.1. Classification (NCBI taxonomy): domain Eukaryota; kingdom Metazoa; phylum Chordata; class Mammalia; order Rodentia; family Muridae; genus Apodemus; species Apodemus agrarius. The sequence goes on along the minus strand of OZ030008.1, from coordinate 158,890,921 downwards.
TATATGTATATTCACATACACACATACACACACAGGAGAGAGAGACACACATGCACACACATGTATACACACATACATACATACATATACACAAGATAAACACATACATATACACACATACATACACATCATATACAACCATACACACACATATGCACACATACACCATCCACAAACATGCACATATGCATGCACATACACACACATATACACATGCATACACACACACAAAACATACGAGAGAGACACCCAGATACACACACAGATAGGCATACAGATACATGCAAACACACACAAAGAGAGACACACATACACACAGACATATACACATACATACATGCATACACACATGTGAAAGAGACACACATGCACACACATACACACATGCACATACAAACGCACACATGAGACACACAGAGACACATAAAACACATACACACATGCATGCTCACAAACACATACACATGCACACACATATATTCACACAAGTACACACACACAGATGACACACACATGACACACAAACACACACATACATAAACACATACACGAACATACATATGCACATAGACACACATAATAGACACAGACACACACACACAAACACATGAGAGACACAGTCACTTACATATACATTCACACACACATACACATACACACACATACATACACAAACTGACACACAGACACACGAGAGAGAGAGAGAGAGAGAGAGAGAGAAAGAGAGAGAGAGAGAGAGAGAGAGAGAGAGAGAGAGAGAGAGAGAGAGAGAGAGAGAAACTAACCAAATCATCCCTCAGGCTCCAGGCTAGAGGGAGCAATTCTCTGGTGTGCCTGCCTTCCATACATAGAGAAGAGCATCTGTGTTTTGGTTGGTAGAACTTTAGAGGCCAAGAGAAGGCAGCCCAGTGGAGAGCCCAGACCACCAGGAACGCAGCCTGCAGCCCGGGGAGGAGCACTCCAAGCCTGGGTACTGTCTGGAGGCCTGGTAATTTGGTTCTTCCCAGATGTGAGCCGCCCTGTCAGTCTTACAGGACATCCCCTCCTCTGCTCCAGGAGCTTCCTTTCCCTTGGTGGCCATTTCTCTGGGGAAGATATCTTTTAGGCTCTCCAACTGACATCAGGCTAGACAAATGCCAGGGGCTTCCCTGCCCTGTGCTATGGCCCATAGGAAGACATCTGGGGTCCACATCCTCATCCAGATGTTGAGATATATAGCCTCCCTAGGCAGGTTGTGGGGTGTCTCATCTTTTGTTTTTGTTTTTGTTTTGTTTCGGTTTCTCTGTGTAGCCCTGGCTGTCCTAGAACTCACTCTGTAGACAAGGCTGGCCTCGAACTCAGAAATCCGCCTGCCTCTGCCTTCCAAGTGGCATATATACATGTACACACACACACACACACACACACACACACACACACACACGCATGCATGAGTGTGAAGGTCAGATGACATCTTGTAAGAGTCACTTCTCTCCCCCCACCCCATGGGCCTCTGGGGTGGGTGCTCAGGCTTGGTAGTAGGTACTTGTACCCACTGAGCCACCTTGCCATTCCATAATCCTGTTTCTTATAGTGCACCAGATGTTTAGCCAGAGGTCAGCCTCAGTCAATGAGAACAATGGTTCAGGGAACCTTGAGGCATGCTGGTCCTAATCTAATGTAGTGGAGAATGGCCGGAGATGGCAGCTGGCCTCTTGGTGACTCTTCAGATGGCAATAGGGACAGCGTTTTGGGTCAGGGTCTAATGAGGCTGTGGGTAGCGGGTAAGGGAGGTTGGTGGCCCTGCAGTGTGGGGCACCAGGCCCTTCGTTGCAGTCAGGTGGGGACAGCACTTCTAGTAATGAGGCCACGTAGAGCTGAGACCTTGGTGATCCCGTGTTACCCCTGAGCTTGACGAAGCCTTGGACCCAGGGCTCCAGGAGTGGTCTGAGTCAGCACTTAGGTCTGGAGGGGCAGGAGGCCCACGGGCTAGGCCAGCCACGGCCTGAGATCTCAGGTTCCACAGGTCTCCCCACTTAAGTATACATGTATGTATTGTGTATGTATGCACAAGTGGCACAGGGGATGTGTGGAGATCAGAAGATTACTTCTGGGAGTGGGTGCTTTCCTTCACCACGTGGGTCCTGGAGACTGAACTCAGGTCACCTCATTGGATGAATGGTCTGTACCCACCGAGCCTCCTCACTGCTGTGAAGAGACGCCATGACCAAGGCAACTCTTGTAAAGGCGAACATTTAATTGGGGCTGGCTGACAGTTTCAGAGGTCCAGCCCATTGTCACCATGGTGGGAAGCATGGCAGGCAGCACACAGGCAGACATGGTGCTGGAGAAGGAGCTGAGAGTCCTGCATCTTGATCGGAAGGCAGCCAGAAGGAGGCAATCTTCCATATTGGGTGGAGCTTAATCACAGGGGACCTCAATTCCTCCAATAAGACCACACCTCCTAATAGTGCCACTCCCTACGGCCAAGCATTTACACACATGAATCTATGGGGGCCAAAGCTATTCAGACCTCCATACCCTCCATCTTTGTTTGTTTGTTTGTTTGTTTTGAGTTAGGGTCTCGCTGTGTAGCTTTGGCTAGCCTTGAACTAGACATGTAGGCCAGACTAATCTGAAAGTCATATGACTTTAATCCATGCCTCTGCAGGGATTAAAGGTGTGCTTTTTAAAAAATAAACTTAATTTATTTACTTCTAGTTTTTATGTTGTGTTACACATAGGGTAGATGAGCCGTTGCTCAGGATGTGGCACACGCACTTGCTGACTGTGTGACCTGAGGCAGTTTACCAATGTCTCTGAGCTTAACTCCTTATTTGTGAAGAGGAAATTCCTAACTCAGCTGAATTGGATTCCAGCTCAGGGTGAGGGTGAGTTGAGGGGGCGTGGCTGGGTTGCAAGTTCCCACACATTCAGAGGCTTAAAAGAACACATCACGGGGTGTGGTGGCTCACACCTGTAATCCTACCATTTGAAAAGCTGAGGCAGGAGATTGCTGTGAATTGGAAGCCAGCCCGGGTTACATAGTTCCAGGCTAGTTTAGGCCACTGAGGAAGACCCCATCTCTATAAAGAAAAGTAAAATAAACAAAACAGCAGTAGCACTTGAGTTCTGGAAGTGTCTGGTTCAGTCAGTGGCCTCAGGGGTGTGGACTGGGCTGGGCTTTCGCCAGGATGCTCCCGGCTGGGAGGGAGCTGCTTCCCAGCACAAGGTGACAAGATGACATCTTTGCCTCAGTGTGACTCAGGGCCCCTCCTTGTGGGCCTCGTGCCCACAGCTGCGGCTGTCATGCCAAGGCACCCTTGCTTTGCCCATGTCTCTCTAAATCACGCTGCGTGGCATTCTCATCATAGGCTGGCTCAGTGCTAGCTCTATAGAGGCCCCGTGCCCCATCCGTTCACCCCTGTGTGTCTGGAGAGGCCTGTCTGGCTTCCCACAGATCCCCACATCTGGGGGATGGAGTGGGGTGTGGCCTTAGAGCTTTGCCCTCTGAGTAGCAGCCACAGAACTTCACAGTGGTGATGAATAGAAAATTCCTTCTATTCCAGGCCAGCCTTGTCTACAGAGTGAGTTCTAGGACAGCCAGGGCTACACAGAGAAACTCCGTCTCGACAAACCAAAAAAAAAAAAAAAAAAAAAAAAATCCCCTCTAGACAGAGCTCGCACATGGCAGGTGTGAAAGCTCTCTCGGGAGGAAGGGATAGTGAAGAGCAGGGAGCCTGGAGCCATGACAGTGGGTGGGGACAACCCTCACCTGGTCTACCTGGCCTGTCATCACCCGGAGAGTGGCATTCAAGCTGAGTCCTGAGAGAAGAGAAGGTGAGGCCGAGGGTGTGTTCCAAAAGGTAAGAACAATTTGTGCAAAGGCCCCGGGGCAAAAAAGGGTGTCAGGTATGGAAGGAATCCAAAGACTCTCCCTGGGACTGGGAAGAGGGAGCTGGGGAGGGTAACCAGGCTGGAAGGTCAGCAGGGACAGCCACACGTGACTCTCAGGCTCCCACCTTCAGCATAAAAGAAATGAATTGAAAAGAACTTTCACAAACACCATCCCCACACCAGAGGGTGTGCAAGCAAGACCTGGGGGATAGGACCTCTCTTCCAGGACGGTTTATCTGTACAGTTAAAGTTTCTTTCTGATCCACTGAACTTAAATCAGCAAAAAGGGGGTTACAGATGGGCCTGCAATCAGGCAACTCTTTTTTTCCCCCCTTTTCTTGAGATAGGGTTTCTCTGTATAGCCATGGCTGTCCTGCCTCTGTAGACCAGGTTGTTCTTGAACTCAGAGATCTGCCCCTCTCGGTGTCCCGAGTGCTAGGATTAAAGCATTTGGAATGAGTCTAAATATCAGAGATTCAAAATGGTAGCAGACTCCCTCCCCCCTCCCCATCCTTCCTCTCTTCTCCTTCTGGCCCCCTTCCCCACCCCTCCCTTCTTCCCTCCATCTTCCCCACAATTCCCTCCTTGTCCACCCCTTCCTTCCCTTCCTTCTCTTTCCCGTGGACTTTGAAAAAGCGAGCATCCATCAATTCTACAACCATAAGGAAGTGGACTCTCGCCCACCTGAGGGAGGCTCCTGCTGAGGATACAGCTGACCACACTGCCTTCAGCCACCCTGTGGGTGATGGAAGACGCAGCACCAAGACCCAGCCAAGCCACGCCTGGACTCCTGGCCTGCAGCAAGGGGACATCAAGCACAGGACTTTTAAGCTTCAGGTTCCGAGCTTATACTGTTATGTCTTGTATACCATAAGCAGACCTCCTTAGGGCTGTGTCTCCCTGGATTGCATACTGCCACATACAGCTCTGAGCAAAGGCATAAGACGAGCCCACCTGTGACAAGCCGGCTCTAAATCATTCGTTACTGCGGTGGTTTTATGCACATGGAGCTGATGACTTCAGAGTGGGGACCACAGGTAGAAATAGCACACCGCTGGTCTCCAGTTCTGTGTGCTTCCTGCTGAACTGGGGTATATATCAGGATAACGCTCAACAACACAGCCCAGACAGCTGCCCACCGGAACCTTGGTACAAAGTGCCCACCTTTGCCAGCCTAATCACCACTAAGCGACACTGGTATTGGGCACTATGAGCAGCTGGACCAAAGGGATGGGCCTCGGGCCAGTGAGTCCCGGAAACTTGCACAGCAGCAGCAGGTGGACAGTATGGGCCCTAGGGGATTTAGCAGAAGCTGACTCTAAGGTGGCTGAGGGGAAATGCCGATAGGAAAGGCTCCTCGGAAGAGGGGGTACCAGGTCTCAGCATATGGAAGAGAGGGCTCAGAGGATATAAAGGACTTCCAAAGGTACTGCTGGAGGACACCCAAACAGTGGGTGGAGATACTGAGCGTGTCATCCTTCAGTGGGCACAGAGGCTGGAGGGCTGGAGAGAGCATAGAAGTGCTCCCCCCACCCCCGAAGGCCTCCAGTTGCTCTGAAGTTGCTAAGAGTGTTCTTTAAGCTGGTTGGACTTCGGGGGAGACCAGAGAGTTAAGGAGAGCGAAGGCTACTTAGAACCAGAGTCACCAAGGGACAAGCAGGAACACTTGGCCAAGTGCAGCGTGTGGCTCCTGCTTGCTGCATGGGGGTGGGGGATGGGGCGATGGTAAGCATCTTCTACGTCCGCAAGGAAGGTCTGTGGAGGAATGTGGGTCCTCTGATTCAGGCCCACCATCCAGGCAGCCCTGTGCTCAATCTACCTAGGCAGGCTGCATTGTCTCTGTATTGCTCTGGGCAGCAGGACAGGCCTCATGGGGGCTCTCCAGAGCACGCTTGGAGAAGGAGGGGCTCTCAGCATGGTGGGAGTCTATACAGGCTCTCACAGGTGTCAGGTCATGGGTAAAGGGGCCACAGAGTAACTTTAGGGTTCTCAGTCATGGTGTTGACCTTCCCCTGAGCTCAGAAGCCCTCTCGGGTTGGGCCTTGCTGTTTTTTTTTTTTTTCCTCTCTCAGAAACCTGACCCCAGGTAGTGGGGGGGGCAGAGGAATGGGGTTTCATGACTAGAAGAAGTGGCTTTTTATCAGTGTGCCCTCTGGGAGTCTGGGCCCAACCAATGAAATTCTGTCTGTTGACTCAAGGAGGCCAGCAAAGTGGGGCTGATGGCTAATTGAGATTTATGGCTTCCCCTGAGCCTGGCCACCTCTGATCTCTAAACAGTTGGGCTAAGTGCTGCTAAGGAGGACCGACGGCTGGCTGTTCCCCCAGCCCCTCTCACTCCGTCTCTCAGCTCCCTTTCCTTTCCCTGTCTCTCCATCTCCCCACCTGACCACAGGGCCTGGAGTGCGGGTGTGGGCAAAGCACCCTGGTGGGGGTGGGGCACTGATGGCTCAGGCTCAAGGCTACAAAGCTATGGGAGTGGCCCTCGTAGCATCCCCTGCAGAGAGGTGGGTTAGGCAGGACCACCAAGGCAGGGTTGCAATTCCTCAGCTCTTGCCCTTCGGCCTGGGCTCCCCTGAGCATCCAGGGTTGGGAAACTGGGCGGTTACCTGTGAGGTGTGGTGGACTATCAGCCACATGCAAACCCAGAGAGACTTAAGACATGTGCTCCCCGCTCTGCTTTGGCCTTCTGAGGCTCTGCCCTGTGGAGGCAGAAGGAGGACCACCAGGCCCTGCTCAGGTTGAATGAGGAGTCCCACTGCCTGAGTGGGAGGAAGATGCCCGTCTCCAGAAGTGTGGGAACTCAGCTGGATGGCTTTTGGCTTGGAGGTAGGAGGGGATTCTGATGAAGGTTGATACAGATTACGGGACCTCCGATGGCGCCCTGGTAGTCACCTCAACACTACGAGCCTGCTTGCTCACGCTGCTGATGAGCTAAAGGATAGGTCAGCCTGGCTATTCCTGGGCCATCTGCCAGTCCAGTCCCAAGGAAGGACAGATGCCACCAAGTAGGTCTTTGGCACTTGAGGGTTAAAGGCTTATGATTGGAGTGACTGGACAGACCACTGGGTGGAGAGCAGGCCTGTCTGTTCCCTAGGCTTACAACATACAAGGCCAGGACTCTTGCAGACAGATGGGGAGGATGGTGATCCAGGGTGGGAATGAAGAAAGGAAGGAAAGGAGGGAGGAGGGAGGGGAGGGGAGGGGAGAGGAGGAGAAGGGAGAAGAGGGGAGGGAGGGAGGAAAGAAGGAAGATGGGAAATACAGGCAGACCATTCTAGAACCACTGGCCATGAGTCAGGAGAATTGCAAATTGGAGGCCACCCTACTACAAAGTGTTGAAAGGGGGAGGGGCACATGTACTCTGGCAACACTAAGTCAGTAAATATAAAGAAGTCCCAGGATGTGGGGTGAGCCTGAGTGTGCCTGCATCAGGCTTGAATGTGCTTGTGTGTGTATGTGTGTGTGTGTGTGTGTGTGTGTGTGTGTGTGTGTGTGTGAGAGAGAGAGAGAGAGAGAGTAAGAGAGCATGAGTGTGTGTATGCGCGCACACAAGTGCACGTGTATGTGCACGTGTGTGTCCCTGCCCAGCTCACACAATGCATGCAATTGCCTCCCAGAAATGAGGATGTTTTTTAGAAAAAGGACGTGCTTTAGAAAAGGAACGCGCTTTTGAATCTCAATCGGCTGTTTCAACAATGTCCGTTTAATTAGCGTGTTTTGAAGGGGAAATGAAGGAAAATTATAACTCATCCGAGAAAATAGCTGGTACGTGCTCAGCCCCCCTGTGGCTTCCCGAGGAGCCGCCCCAGGTCCAGCCACCAGGCCAGAGGAGAGAGGGAGAGACACAGCAGCTGTGCCTTCCCCCTCCACCAACCCGTAGCAGGACACAGAGATCGTGGGCAGGTGGGTGTGATGTCCTGTCCCTGTGCAGGACAGCGAGGCACAGGAACACAGAGAGGGCAACGACCCTTCCCTATTGGAAGGCAAAGTGGCTCAATGGAGGAGAGCCTGGGGCTGTGTCTGATTCTGAATCTGCCGTTGTGTATGAGACTTCACCGACGCTCCATTTTTTTTTTTTTTTTCGAGACAGGGTTTCTCTGTGTAGCCCTGGCTGTCCTGGAACTCACTCTGTAGACCAGGCTGGTCTCGAACTCAGAAATCCGCCTGCCTCTGCCTCCCAAGTGCTGTGATTAAAGGTGTGCGCCACTGTGCGAGGCTCCATTCTTAATTTATAAGATGGTGGTGATAGGTTTGGAGAGATGTCTCAGCAGGTAAGGTGCCTGCTGCCAATCTGACCACCTGAGTTCCAGCTCCTGGATCTCCACAGTGGAAAGAGAGAGCTGAACCCCAGAAGTTGCCCTGTAACCTCCACATGCATGCCATAGCATGTACATGCATGCATGCTCTCACACATACTTGCACATGTGCACACATGCACGCACACTAAATAAATCATATATAACAATAGAAATAATAGTGACAGCTATGAGCTAAATAAGATGATAACAAGAAAAGCCTTAATACAGTCGGCGGTGGTGGCGCACACCTTTAATCCCAGCACTTGGGAGGCAGAGGCAGGCGGATTTCTGAGTTCGAGGCCAGCCTGGTCTACAGAGTGAGTTCCAGGACAGCCAGGACTATACAGAGAAACCCTGTCTCGAAAAACAACAACAACAACAACAACAACAACAACAACAACAAAGCCTTAATAAAGTGTTGGGTCTGAGCCATATCTGGGTATTCTTTGAAGGATCCAGGAAAGATCCACAAAAGGGCTGAGCCCCAGCTAGGTCTAAATTCCATATGCATAGCTCTTTCCTAGGTTTCCTAGGAGCCATGGATCCCCCAACCCTGGAGGCTCTCCTTTGGCTTCCCCAAGCTCCTGTTCCCCTCACATGCCTGCTCCTCCAGGACCAAGGCTGACACAGCAGCCCCAGTAGCAAGGCTGGGGCAGAGACCCCTGCTGTTTTCTACCCTGGTCACGTGGTTGCCATGGTTCCAGCCTTGTTAGCTCCTGTCTCCGCTCACTGGCTTGTGCCTCTGCAGGGGAGTGCCCACACAGCTAGCCCGGTCCTGTGCTGCTGGGCTCTGACCACTGCTGGGACCGGGGAAGCATGGACGCCCTCCCTCCAGGTCCCATCTGCAGAATGTGCCTGTGGAGTTCAGACTCCAGTGAGCGTCACTGCGGGGATGTGTGTGTGTGTGTGTGTGTGTGTGTGTGTCAGTGCTCAAGTTGTCTAGGTCCAAAGAAGCTCTCTCTTCTGGAAAGTTCTATCCAAAGAAACAGTGGCTGATCCTTTCAGAGTACTCAGGAGCCACACTCCTATTCTCAGGCTATGAGAAATTATGGCCGTTGAATTTGTTGTGGAGAAAACTGAGGTACAGCAAGGGGGAAGGCAGGGGGATGACACTTTTGGTAATGACAGACTGGAGTTTGCCCTCAACCACCAGATATTGGAGTTTCTTCCCTAAACTGTAAGAAGGGTGGCAAGTCTTAGGGTCTCCTGCAGAAATGCAGCCAAGGGCACAGGGGACCCAAATTGCTGGAGCCCTCTCTCGTGGCCTACACCTTCTCCGTTCATCCCACCCACACCCACACCCACTCTGATGCAGAGTCTGCCAAACGCTTCGTGCCCGCAGGGCCCATGCAGCTGCCTCTGTGGCCACTGGCTCCCCACACCCCACGCGCTATTGTTGGGAGGCTGGGTGCTTTCCAGTTCTTCACAGCATGAATTAGGATGTTATAACCATCTTGGCACAAGCTGCCTCTTCCCTCTCCCCAGCATGTCCCTTCCCTCTTGTGAGGCTTTGGGCCCCGTTCCTGACTTGTTCATTCGTAGACAGGAGCTAGCAGGACAGCTCTTGGGAAGTACTGGCAGCAACCCAGGTACCAGCGTTAGTCTTTGCTATGATGAGACTCTCCGAGCCAGGGACCCTAACCTTCTTGCCTGCCGCCTCTGTCCTACTCCGTGCCTTCTTGCTTCTGCAAGCTGAGGATGGCCCCCTTTCTCAGATGAGGAAGATGAAGCCTAGATATTACCAGTGGCCCTGGGGTGGCAGAAGGGAGGTGAGCTTGACTTAGGCCAGGCTGATTGGAGGTCAGGGTCCTGTACCAAGACCATCTCCTGGGCCCTTCTGCACACATATTGTTCCTAGGTACTTCCTGTGTATTCTCTGTCTCCTTGCTGCCCCTCCCTGGAAGAAAAAAGACCCTCCCTACTGAAGTTCCTACCCAGGGCTCAGGGTCCCCATAGAGCCAAGCCACCTGGTTATCTGGGACATTCGGTAGGCTCAGTCTCTCCCACCAGCTAGAATCAGGTTTACAGCCAAGAATCTGAATATCCTCAAGTGCAGAAACACCTGGAGGCCACTGGTCACCTCCTAGCACCTTGACCCAATAGACCATTCCTAGAGCTTGTTGATGACCAAGCAATCAGATGAAGGGACAGATGAAGTCAGACACAGGAGCAGGTCAACAGAAGTATGGCTGGCTTAGGGGTGACAGGCTGTATCACAGAAGCCAGAGAGAGAAAGAGAAGAGACATAGGTACTTTTTTTTGTTTGTTTGTTTTTTGTTTTTTTCGAGACAGGGTTTCTCTGTGTAGTCCTGGCTGTCCTGGAACTCACTCTGTAGACCAGGCTGACCTCGAACTCAGAAATCCACCTGCCTCTGCCTCCCAAGTGCTGGGATTATAGGCGTGCGCCACCACGCCCGGCTGAGACATAGGTACTTTTAATGGAAAAGGATAGATGCTTTGGGCCCACACCCCAGCAGGAAGGGAGAAATAATGAATAATGTTGGGAGATAGTCACAAGACAGGTCTCCGGCTGTCAAGCCCTTTCCTGTACCTGTGGCAGACATGACTAATCAATCAGGGCTATGCCTCTACTGAGACTGATTCCCAACTCTCTCAGTAAGCCAAGAGCAACAGATTGCAGGTAGCACATGCGGGCTGCACTACAGCACTATCCTAGCTCTTATTATTGGAGACCCAAGTTTCTCTAGGCTGGACCCACACCTGGGTCTCCCACTGGGGTTATATGTCCCAGCAGAGGGACTCAGCATGCCTGGGTTCTTTTTAGCAGTGTGGGATCTAGGGGAACAGCTCTGGGTGCTCTGGTCTGGGAGACTTTGCTCTGTGGTTGTATTCTGCCCTTCATAGGCACGCAAATCCTGGAGAGGTGATCCTTCCACAGGTGTACCAGTCCAGAAGCCTCCCTATCTGTACTGGGTCTGCTTATCTGATGCCACAGCTTCGGTGGTTCTCAGATACGATCCGGAGTGGGCATGTCATAGCCCAGTCCTCTGAGCAGCTGCCTGTCCAGTAGGTGGGCCTCAGAAACACCTTGGGGAAGCCCTACTCTCTTGAGATTCCACCCCTCCAGTGCATGTGGTTGGGGCTGTGGGGTGTGCATGCGTGCGTGTGCGTGTGCGTGCGTGTGTGTGTGTGTGTGTGTGTGTGTGTGTGTGAAATAATGCCACATTTGCTTGTGGCTGGGACTGTAACTCAGTGAGAAGCATGTAGGAAGCTCCGAGTTCATTTCCAGCACCAAATAAACCAGCTATGGCGGTGTATGCTTGCCAACCAGCACTCGGGAGGTGGAGGCAGGAGGATCCATTCTTCTAGGTTGTCCTTGGCTGCTGTATAGTGAATCTGAGGCCAGCCTAGGGGCACATGAGACCCTGCCTCAAAAAAAAAAAAGTGAAGGAAATTTCCTTCTGTGTCCTCTCCTGACTCCAAATACAGATCTTGCCCCCAAAGTGACCTGGCCCTCAGAAGCCACGACTCATCACCAGCACCAGCCAAAGAATTCGTGCTGCGGAAGCAAGGAGGCACGGAGTGGGACAGGGTTTGACCTGGTCTAGACAGAAGTCCCCTAATTACAACGCGTCTGAGCCTTTGTTCTTGGGTCTTCTTCTTCTTCTTCTTCTTCTTCTTCTTCTTCTTCTTCTTCTTCTTCTTCTTCTTCTTCTTCTTCTTCTTCTTTGTTGTTTTTGTTTTTAGGTTTTCTCTGTATAGCCCTGGCTGTCCTGGAACTCACTCTGTAGACCAGGCTGACCTTGAACTCAGAAATCCGCCTACCTCCGCCTCCCACGTGCTGGGATTAAAGGCGTGTGCCACCACCGCCCGGCTTAGCTCTTGGGTCTTAAAGTTGTGTGATTTCAGAAACTTCCCATGCCTCTTGGGATCTCCCTTCCTACCTGGAGTATGGAGGACCCACTGCGTCAGTGTGCCTCTCTGCGCAGGGACAGTTTGACTCTGAGAGGTAAGCTTGAGGTGGAACGGGCCACCCTGACAGGTCCGTCTGGGATGGTCCTCAGGGCTTGCTACCCTCTGCCAGCAGCCCCTCTCTCAGTGTGTGAGTGCGAGGCCCCAAGGAGCCTTGCCTACAGGGGAGGAGGTTTCGGGGAGGGGGGCTGGAGCCTGAGCCGACTGCCTCGTGGCTGCCCACTCAGCCCTCTTGCCTGCCAAGCTGGCCACATGCAGCCTGCGCCTCCCACCCTTGAAAGTCAACAGGCCCGCTTTTAGCAAATGTGGAAGCCACAGAGGCAGAAAGGTGTAAACAAGCTGCCCATTCCCAGCCCTGCCCCTTCCAGATCATTCCTTCCCACCGCTGCTGTTCGCCATCAGTGAGTGCTGAGATGAGCCAGCTCTATACCAGACACACCAGGCCTCTGTCCTCAGACAACCTATGGTGATGATAGTCACTTCATAGACGAGGAAACTGGGGACCCAGGGAGGTGACCCAGTGGCCTAGGGTTGCAGGGAGTATACCATGACCTCTGACCCCCAACTATTCAGGCAGGCATAAAGAAACCAAAGTGCTAGATCAGTGAGTGTGTGAATGACGGGAGCTCAGCGTCCAGCTCTCTGCAGGGGTCTCCTTGCTAAGAACCTACAGAGTTCCTGGCGTTTGTACCCTGGGTGTCCAGTGGCACCTGAGTTCTGCATATGTGAGACACAAATACAAAGAAAATGTGGTCTGGATCAGTTTTGACACTTATAAACTGAGCCCAGCAGGCAAGCATCCCTCAAGGGTCCTTCTGAGGATCCAGGAGTGAGTGCTGTCAGGGGCCGCGTGCTCCTGGGAGACTTTCTTGGTGGTTCTGCAAGTCCCAAAGCCAGCGGCATGTCGCCACCATTTCTGTTTGCTCTTTTCTTGGGGCGGTATCGCCGCCCACACAGCTTCATCAGCCAGGGCCACTGCCGAAGCCCCTGCCTAAGTCAACCCGTGTGGCCACAGGGCAAGCTTGTGACGGGTCACACCGTCTGACCCCACCTATCTTGCCCACTGTGCCCCCGGGGAAGGCAGGCCTCCTTCCCCTCCTCTCTGAGCCTCCCTTCGGCCTGCTCGATTAGCCGGATAAGGCTGTCTTCCAGGTGACTATTCCTCAGAAAAATGACTTCATTATCACCTTCAGGGCCTGGTACTAGGGGAGGGACGTGTGTGGCTGGGAGAAGAAAGCGGGTGGATACCCCCTCCAGGGGCTCCTCCAGCAGCTGGGTCCAGGGTAACAGGCAGGGGCCCCCCACCTGGAAGGCCTGACGGAGACTGATCTGTGGGAGTCAGGGGCTAGAGGGAAATATTACATTATGATAACAAATCACTCAGCTGATTGGAATTTAATTACGTCTCTTTTATCTTGGTGACAGTCTCACACCTGGGATCGAGGCCCTGGCTGCCAGAGATAGGCTGGGCTTAGCCAGAAGGGATGGGGGAGCTCACCCCAGGGGATTTATAAAGCAGAGACCTCTCCTGCCCCTGCCCAGAGCAAGACCCAAGCTGTTCCCTCCCCCTCTGCCAGGTGGAGGTACAAAGGGGCCTGCCTCTCCACAGGAGGACTGGATGGGTCTGTCCAGGCCCAGGAGGGAATTCAAGAGCAGCAGACTGCTTTGGCCTGACTCCCAGAGACAGACTTTCTCTTTCCCCCTCCCTAGCTGTGTACCTCCTATCCTGACCAGCCATGGGCATCAGTGTCCAGTTCAGAGGGCTTTGGAACCTAGAAGGCCTTTTGGTGTTGGCCTGTGGGATGGAGCAGACCAGGAAGCGGGATGAGCGGCCCCAAAGCACCCTCCGCACCCCCAGCCCAGCAGGCCTCTCAGAGAACAAAGGTCTAACAATCACCTAGCTCTCTTTCTCCTTATAAAAAAAAAAAGATTTATTGTTTTATTTTGTAGGTGTGGGTATTTTGCTTGTATGTCTGTGTACCATGGGAAAGCCAGATCCTTTGGAACTGTAGTTACAGACAGTTGTAAGCTGTCACGTAGATGATGAGACTTGAACCCTGGTCTTCTGGAAGAACAGCCAGTGCTTTTAACCACTGACTCATTTCTAGTCTCTCTCTCTCTCTCTCTCTCTCTCTCTCTCTCTCTCTCTCTCTCTGTGTGTGTGTGTGTGTGTGTGTGTGTGTGTGTGTGTGTGTGTCTGTGTGTGTATGTTTTGGAGACAGGGTTTCTCTGTATAGCCCTGGCTGTTCTGGAACTCTTTCTGTAGACCAGGCTGGCCTCCAACTAAGAGATCCACCTGCCTTTACCTCCTGAGTGCTGGGATTTAAGGCATGCACCACCACCGCCTGGCTTAAATGGCTTCCTTTGGCCACTTCCTCTGTCTAATGCTCTGCTGTGTTAATGCTCTGCTGTGTCTGTACTATGGGTGAGGGGGTTGCTTCCTACCCTCCCAGGTATGAACATGAATGCTTCGGTGAGTACGGCCTGGGTACTAGGTGAGTCGTGCAACCTTCATGATTCCAGATTATGCAGGCCCAAGGGCTCTCCTTGATGGGCTTATAAAAAGATAAAGAGAAGAGGATATGTTCTATGGAGGTGTGGTAAGGTGTGGGGGAAAGGCGGGCCCTGCCGAGGCATCTGAGGCATTCCTTCCCCCTGAGGGACCAGCCACAGGTTCCTTTATTCTATACTTTATTCTATAGTATAGAATAAAGTTTATTCAGGACATGGGGATGGGAGTTAAGAGGGTAGTAGAGACAGAGAAAGGGAGAGAGAGAGAGAGAGAGAGAGAGAGAGAGAGAGATAGAGAGAGAAGTAGAGAGAGGCTGGCCATGAGCATGTGGAGAGAGGGGGGAAGGGAAAAGTGGGAGAGAGAGGGGGGAAGGGAAAGCAAGAGGGGAGCAAGAGTGCGAGGAGGGGTAAGCACACCCTTTTCATAGTGAAGTTAGGTCTACCTGGCTGTTGCCAGGTAACTGTGGGGCGGGGCTTAGCAGAGTGCTAATACTCCTGACTTGCTGGGCCCTCTGTCGGCAAGGGTCTGTTCTACTTGGATACTTCACTCTGGTAGAGAATGTGGCACTTAGACACAGGGGCTGCCTGGTCCTGAATAAAGACTCAGGATGTACAATGGGGTCAGTTTGGGCATCCTCTTCACCTTCTATCAAAGGCTGGGGAGTGGCCATAGGTACCAATGTTTAGTGAACTGTGTTGGGGCCATCTTGTAGCTCTGGCAGGATGACTGTGGTTTCATAGACTGACTAGTGGCTGCTGAATCATCACAGGGGGTTGAGGTGACCCATCAGCCTCAGCTAATGGAAGGAGAGAGAAGGATGCCATTGCTTTGGGGACAGGGAAGGAATGGATGGGCCTCTCTCCTACTCATGCCAGGCAGAAGTTGAACAGTTATGTGGGGGTGAGGCAAAACTATGATTCATCCCCAAGGTGAGCATATGTAGGGTTTATATGTAGGCTTGTGGGCACACTGACCTTACCCCCATGGATGGGAGTTGGCATAGGTCTTGAGGTGCACTTTGAGTCCTGTGCCTGCATACTTAGGCCTTAGGACATCCCAAGATCCCTGGGACAGAGGATTTGCATGTGTGGCTTAGTCTGGGAGGATGGGAAGATGGACTGGACAAGGAACCCGTGTCCACCCTTTGCTGAGAGCAGAGTGAGCTTCTATCTTCTCATCCGAAGGCCGGGAAGAAGGCTGAGTGAGACACATGCTTGCTGAGATGGAGTTGAGTCCCGCAGGGGAAGGCTGTGGGCGGAGCCCCCCCACGCTCTGAGCCTGTGTGGTTGCTATATGACGTGACTTGTGAGCTCTTTGTCGGGGTAGCATCTTGGCCAGGGTTCTCCAGGGAGACAGGGCCAATAGAATTTTATATATGTCCTGGTTTACACGACCATGGAGCTCCTGAGTCTCAGGAACTTCTCTCAATTCCGGGGGAGTCTGAAGTTCAGCTGAGTTGAGGCTGGAGACCCTAGGCCCAGCCAGTGCTGTGAGCCTTGTTCCACTGACAGGGACAGAGCAGATCCCAGCTCCAGCAGGCAGGCAGAGAGAGTGGGTCCACTTTCTTCAGCCTTTTGTTCTATTCCCAGCCTCTATAGATTCATGAAACCAACTCCCAATGTAGAGTCCATGCAGTCTACAGAGCCATCTTGTGTCTCCTCAGGACCCACCCTCACTCACAAAGAAAGACTGCTTAACCTGCTGTCTGGGCACTCCAGCCCTTGTGCACAAAAGTGTGTGCAGCTGCTTTTGTGAGCTTGCTCTTTGCAGGCTGGAGTGAGTTCCTCAGTTTTCCTAGGAGATGGGGGCACAGTCTACTACATGGTCTACATGCTTATGCATACGTGTTTGAGCATGTTCGTGAGCATCTGTGATTGCTGGGGGTGCATGTTTGCATATTGTGCTTGTAGGCCCATGCCTGTGTGCCGGGCTGTGTGTACAAGGCCTGTCCACATGTGGGCCCCAGAGCAGACACACCATGTCTCTATTGACCTCTGGATGTCACCGTGAGTGATCACTGCCCTGTCTTGAGAAGGTCTGCTGGTGGCCTGGGCTTCTTTGTGGCCAAGTGATGCTGTATAGATCCTGGAGTTAAACTCAGGGCTTATGGCTCCAATGGGGTGCTGATGCCTACTTGATTTACTTCTGTCACATCTACACAAACCAGCCTTGTCCTTCTGGGAGGATGGAGGCTCCATGTCATCTAGCCCATGAGGTGACACAGCCAAACAGAGCAGGCTAGGGGAGCATCCCAAACCTGTGTGACGTCAGGCATTGCTCAGACCTGAGCTCCCAAGCCCTGTTGCCACTCTGGGAGCACTGGTCAGTGCTGATTCTGGAGCAGGCATAGTCAAGTTGGGATTGGAAGGCTGGGACACCCATGGGCCAGGGTTCTGTAGACCCTGAGCACAGGGTGCTCACTCCAGGACATGGGGTGCACAGGACAAAGGCACAGAGAGCCCACTGGAAGGGGCAGGGGCCCTTGGGACCCAGACTTTGCACCGATGTCTGACAGGGGGCCCCGACCTGGGCCCTGCTTGCTGGCTCATCCCCAGTCTCCACTCAGGGTCCATAGGCTCAGACCAAAGCCCATACTCTGTGCTGCCCCCGATCCCAAGTGGAAACAGCTGTGCGAGTTAGTTCCTCCCAGCCCAGCCACTGTGAACTGCCATCAAGTCCACATCCTGCTTCTAGAGAGAAAAATATGAGTGACAATAAGCATAAGAGAAGGGGAATTTCCATTTCAAATGAGCAAAGCAGTTGGCACTCTAGCAAGCCCTGGGGAGCCACGCAGCTGGGAGAACGCAGAACCCAGGCAAGTCAGGGAGGGGACCGAGGGCTGGGCCTGGGTGGAGCCTGGGAGGGCATGGGGAAGCTCTCTTTTTAGCTTGGTGATGATGCAGGGGAGTGGAGGGGCTTTTTTCTTTCTCTCTTCCATGTCTGACATATGTGTGTGCACATACACAGTACATACATACGAACATGTGTGTACATGTGTAGGTTGGGTCAGAGACTGATATTGGTTGCCTTCCTCCGTCTCTCTCTGCCTTCTTTTTTGAGACAGGGGCTCTCACTGAACCTGGAGCTCGGTGATCGACTAGACAGGCTGGCAATAAGCCCTAGAGGACCACTCCCTCCTCTCGGCCCCCAGCCCTGGGGTTCTAGGCACATTGCCGTGCCTGGCTTCTACGTGGCACTGAGGACCCGAATCCAAGTTCTCGTACGTGTATAGCAGTGTCTCACCCGCTGAGCTATCGCCCGGCCCTGGAGGGGTCTCTTCTTAATAGTGTCTGCATGCTGCTCTTGGACCTGGGTGTGGCTGTGGGTGCTATTCCCGGCAGAAGCTGTGAAAAGCAGATCGTGGTGGCCCATTATCCATTGTGAGGTGCACTTAGAGCGTGCCCAAGTTACAGAGATGCCAGAGGCTTCTCCCCTCTCTCCTAGCTGGCAGCTGGCCCCTGTTTGTCTCAGAACTCTTGAGAGTTAGAAAGGTACAGGCAGTCTGCCATGTGACTGAGCCCACGACCAGAAAAAGGCAGCAATCTCAGGCCCCAATTATTCACTAGATAAGACCGTCCTGGATAGAGAGACAGGGAGTTTGGGAAGGCGACAAGTCCCAGCCTATGGGAAGGAAGGACAGGGATTTCTCAAGGAGTGGGGAATTTAAAAACTACTGTCTTGAACTAGAGAGATGGCTCAGTGGTTAAGAGCACTTGCTGCTTTTGCATAGCACCCACATGGAGTCTCAAACTCTCCATGATTCCATTTCCAGGGGAACAGACTTCCAAAAGTGCCCGCTGTACATGTACTACACATACCTATGTGCAGGCAAGACTTATATACATATAAAATAAGTATGTCTTAAGAACAAAAACTAGACCGGGCAGTGGTGGCGCATGCCTTTAATCCCAGCACTTGGGAGGCAGAGGCAGAGGCAGGCAGATTTCTGAGTTCAAGGCTAGCCTGGTCTACAGAGTGAGTTCCAGGACAGCCAGGGCTACACAGAGAAATCCAGTCTTGAAAAACAAAAACATAAACAAAAAAAGAGAACAAAACCTAACTTGTCTTGCACACCAGCCACTGGGGCCCTTTTCCCAGGCCGGCGTCCCGCTCTTCAGGATCATATGTTAAAACCCGCCCTGTTCTCACTAGTCTCTTGGGCTTGTTAGCACCATCTTATTTCTGACAGGGGCTGAGGCCACCTCCGCTCCAGGATCCAGTGGAGCTCAACGTCCTCGTTGGTCTTCCCTGCCTGGCGAGCTGCCGCCCAGGTTAGCTGATGCTAAGGACACGGGTGTGGCAACCTCTTCTGATAACACCCCTGTCAGGGGCTATGGGCCTCGAGCTG
Organism: Apodemus agrarius; assembly: GCA_964023405.1. Classification (NCBI taxonomy): domain Eukaryota; kingdom Metazoa; phylum Chordata; class Mammalia; order Rodentia; family Muridae; genus Apodemus; species Apodemus agrarius. Next base: position 158,871,954 of record OZ030008.1, on the reverse strand, counting down.
GAAGTGTGCTCAAGCAGCCATGAGTCTTGTGGGGTCTTGGTGACTGCTGTGTATCTCAGGTCTCACCTGAGCTGATGGGCTCAGGTGACAGGCAAGGCCTGGCACTTACATCTCTGTACTGAGAGTCAGTCTAACCACTCTGGAAACTTCTTCCTAATCCTGGTCCCAGGACTGGGACGCCATCACAGACATGAAGGGCAGACAGGGCTGTCTCCTGGTGGGCTCTGCAAAAGTGGTCGTGTTGTCTGGTTATCTCTGTCTCCACAGCCTGAGCTCATCCCTACCAACTTGTACTGGGAATGAACGGAGTAGACGAGCAGGTCCCACCAAGAGCCCTGACCTCTAAGAGGAGAGGTGGCTGGGGTGGGCCTTTATTTGATACATGGTATTAATAACAAACTCCAGTCAACCTCAGGAACCCTACCCTGCTTAACATGGAACTTCTGGATGATTCTCCAGGATAGTTTTCCCAGACACCCGATCCCTGAGGACCTGCCCTTCTCAGGTGGGTGCAGTCACCCAGGGGTGAGACAGTCAGCTTCACAGGCTTTGATGTGCCCAGCTGCAAACCATGTCAACCCCAAGTCAGGGACAACAGGTTAGAGATGCAGCCAACAGAATGGAAAAGGGACTCTGTTGGTACCTTATGAAGCAGTGTGGCTTGTCGCTGTGGCTTTTGTGCTGTTAGCAAGCCTTGGTCTCAAAATCATGGGGTTGCATCTTTAGAGAGGAGGGCCAGCAACCTGGACATGGTGCTAATTAGATGGTTGCGTTATTCAAGGAGAGATTCATCTTTGAAAGCCTCGTGTCCAGGCTTTGTCTCCTCCTGCTGTTCCTCAGCTGGTCCTACCCAGATGTAAGACTGTTTGCAGCCTATGGTTTTGGATCAGCAGGGGAATGTTGGCTCTTCCTGGAGAAAGCGCAGATGGAAGGCCTTATGTCCCGCCTAGCCACCAGCCTAGAGCCCTCTGACTACACAAAGACTGGCCGGCTCCATAAGTGGGAGAGCCAGTTTGCATACTCTTCATAAGCTCCAGTGGATCACAGAGGTGCTCACACTTGCACTGTCAAAACTGACGTACTTAGGGCATGGGGATAAGCCAGGTGCACCTTCCTCTTCTGGAATGAGGATCCCGATGTGGCCTGTGCACCTAGGAGCCAGCTCTGCAGACTGTAGTCCTGGGCTCCTCTGGACTCTGCACAGTAACTGGAGGTGGGCAAACTTTGACCCTTCCAGAGCCAATCTGGAGGCCCCAGGATCCTCAGGGTCCTAGGTTCTAGGGCACGAGTTCATGCTGCCAGCAGTTCAAGAACCAGGCATCCTAAAACAGCAGATACCGGGCTGAGGGGATGGGTCAGTCAGGGAAGTACTTGCAGAGTAGGTATGAAGACTAGAGTTTGAACCCTGGAGCCTGTGTAAGAGAGCTGAGCATGGTGTTGTATGCTTATAACACCAGCTCTCAGCAAGCAGAGACAGGAAGATCCCTAAGGCTCGCTGGACCAATAGCCCAGCTTGCTCGGAGGACTCCAGGTCAGCAAGAGACCTTATCTAGAAGAGCAAAGTGGACATCAGCGGAGGAATGATAGCCGAGGCTGTCCTCTGGCCTTCTCATGCACTCACCTACACTGGATGTCTTAGACCCTGTGCTATTGTTGTGAAGAGACACCATGGCCAAGGCCACTCTTATTAAGACATTTAACTAGGGCTTGCCTATGCTTTCAGAGGGTCAGTCCATGATCATCACGGAGGGAAACACGTAGGCATGGTACTGTAGCAGTACCTAAGAGACTCACATCCTGACCCACAGGCAGCAAACAGAGAGGCACTGGGCCTGGTGTAGGCTTTTTTTGTTTTGTTTTGTCATGTTTTTTGAAACAGGGTTTCTTTGTGCAACTCTGGCTGTCCTGGAACGCTCTCTGTAGACCAGGTTGGCCTGGAACTCAGAGGCCCACCTGTTTGCCTCTCAAGTGCTGGAATTAAAGGTGTGCACTGGCACAGCTTTTAAAAGTTCAAAGCCAGCTGGGCAGTGGTGGCGCATGCCTGTAACCCCAGCACTTGGAGGCAGAGGCGGGCAGATTTCTGAGTCTGAGGCCAGCCTGGTCTATGGAGTGAGTTCCAGGACAGCTGGGACTACACAGAGAAACCCTGTGTCAAAAAAAACAAAAAAACAAAAAAACAAAAAAAAAAAACAAAAAAAACCCAAAAAACCCAAAGCCAGGCGGTGGTGGCGCACGCCTTTAATCCCAGCACTTGGGAGGCAGAGGCAGGCGGATTTCTGAGTTCGAGGCTAGCCTGGTCTACAGAGTGAGTTCCAGGACAGCCAGAACTATACAGAGAAACCCTGTCTCGAAAAACAAACAAACAAACAAAAAAGTTCAAAACCTACCCAAAGCTCTACACTTTCTCCCACAAGGCCATGTCTCTTAGTCCTAGTCCTTCTCAAACAGGTCCACTCCCCAGTGACTAAGCATGTAAATATATGGCCTATAGGGACCTTTCTCATTTAAACCACTGCACTGTGCATATCACACACACACACACACACACACACACACACACACACACACACCCCTGAACATACATGCACACACTGAGACACATAACCAACAACAAAACAGCAGAAACATCTCGTCTCCCAGCTCTAGAAACCAGAAGGGGAGCAGCCAGGTACCACAGGGTTCTTGCTGCTTCTCTCAGCTTCTGGTAGGATTGACAGACCTTGGAGTCACTTGATTTACATACGGTTGCCTCATTCCAGTCTCTAATTCTGTGTGGGCGTGGTCTCCTTCTGCCTCTCTCTCCGCACACACTATCTTCTTATAAGGACACTGGTCACTCTGGATTGGAACTGTACTCATTTTATTAAGGTGTGGTGCATATGTATGGGTTCATGTGTGTACATGTGTGTGGATGCCTGAAGTTGACATCGGGTGTCAATCACCTGCCAGTTAATTTATTGAGGCAAGGTCTCTTGCTGAACCTGGGGCTTACCAGTTCTGGTAACTGTAGCCTGCCAGCTTGCTCTGGGCATCCCCTGTCTGTCCCTGTCAATGCTGGGATTACAGGTAGACATTATATCCGCTTGGCTTTTAATGCATGCTAGGTATTTGAACCCCAAACTCCAGTGTTCATGCTTACATGATAAGAACTTTATCTGTTGAGCAGTCTCTCCAGTTTGAGTCCATTCGTCTTAACCAAGTAAGCCTATAATAATAACCCCACTGCTAAGTAATGTCACAGCCCGGGATCTTAGGTTTAGGACTTGGGTGGATTGCTTGAAGATGCGGGGCTAATTTTGAGAGGCCCAAAGGTAGTGTTCCTCACAGGCATGGGCTGAGGGGGAGCTGGGTCTGTCAAGGGACTTGGCTTTCCCGCAGGCCATGTGCTGTATCTCCTGAGCAGCGTGGGCTGTGACGCCTCTCCGGGGGCTGTGCCGCCTCTCTGGGGGCTGTGTTTGTTCCTTTTGTCCTCCCTGACTGAAGAACTGAAAGGAGAAATGCTTTGTTTTGGTTTCAGAGGTCTCATCCACGAAGGCATGGAAGGCATGCTATGATATGGCGGTTTAAGGGGGTGGGGCCTGCAGCAAGTTCACTGCACACTAGATGGGAAGTGAGGCGTGCTGAGCCTCCAAAGGCCTGCACTTAGTAAACTGCTTCAACCAACTAGACCCCCACCCCCAAAGCTACCACCGTGTAGGAGGACGTGCAGGTTTGAGAATGTCACGCACAGACTCTTCAGGACCCAGTGAGGGAGTTGGCATGTAGCCCCTGGAGCAGAAACAGTTACAGAGCCATTTTTATAAAACCGGTATGTAGTTTCCATGCCCCACAGAGGCCGTCGGAGCCTGCGGCTTTGCCCCAGGTCTGCAGAGCAGCTGACTTGAGGCCGAGCAGCTGCTTCTGTGGAGGGATGGAACACGTCCTCTTCTGGGGATCCAGGCAGCTGTGTGTTTGAGACTGCTGGTGGTGGGGCAGGCCCAGGCGGAGGCAGCCTGTACCCTGGGAGCTTCTCCTCCCCACAGGGTCGGCCCAGAGCTCCATCACCCTGCCCAGACTGCAGCGCCTAGGGCCCCTTCTCCCCTCCTTTCCTCCCTGCACGAGGTCTTGGGTAGCAGGGAGGGACAAAGGCCCAGCATCCACATCATTTTTCTCCCCTTCACCCTCTGGCCCAGCCTTTTCTTCCTTTTATTATGTATTTTAATAGGAGCAGACCAAGATAGATGGCCTGGGCTGGGCTGGGAAAGGCCTTGCTTCTGCCCAGCCTTGGAGCTCCGCTGAGCTGCGTTCTGCACATGAATGGGTGAGGGCCCCAAGGACTGAAAGCAGGGTCCCTGCTGGCTTGTCTTCTGGGGATTCCTTGCCCAGGACCTGCTCCCCAGTTATTCCAAGACCCTCTGTTTCCCGCTTCCTCCTGTTTCAGCAGGAGAAGGCCATTTGTGGCTGGAGGAGACAGTCCCGTGGCCAGCTTGTATGTGTGTGCATGCACGCATGCGTGTGTCATGATAGGGCCCAGAGAAGACCCCTGCTCACCCCCTACCGGGTAGAACACACTCAGTGAGGCTTTGGGTCTTCCTCCCTCATCACACTGCTTAGGACTGAGGCTGTAGCTCAGTGGTAGAAGGCACATGCACGAGTCCCTAACTAAGTGCAGTCCCCGGCACCCCACACTTTTTTTTACATCTGTGTTGAGGACACAGGAGTGAAGCTCCCTCGTGCCACTGTGCACACCCCAGCAGCAGGTTGAGTGAAACAGCCATGTCCAATGTTCTCAGAAGGAAAGTGAGGAGCCCGAGGCACAGTCCTGAGCCTCTTCTGCCTGGAAGGAGCAGGGAAGCACCCAGCCCGGTCCCTGAGGCTGTGGGGCTCAGGGGCTCAGTGACTGGGTCAAGTGCTGAGGTCAAGAGAAGCTTTGTCTTGACAAGGGCCCTTCCTGACCCCTGACCTCTTGGTGTCACTCCATCCCAGGCTAACAGGGGAATTTACCATGAAGAAACAGGCTCAGGCCTCTTAGCCCATCCTGTCTTTTACTCGATAAAACAAGTGCCTTATGCATCCAAGGCGCTCCCCTCTCCTCCTGGGCACAGCTCTCAGATTAAACTTGATCAAGATAGTAATTTAGATCCATAATATGTTCACTGGACAGGGGCTCTGCAGCTTCTCTAACCCTGTGGGTGGGACACCTCTAGTCACAAGGACCAATGGCCAACATGCGGTCTGGAGAGTAGTGTTCAGACATTAAAGGGACACACAGCTCCAGCCTGCACAGAAGGCCACTTAGTTCTTAGGAAGTGTTCAGAACAAGCAAATCCATAGTGTGGAGTAATAGTTCTCAGAGACTGGGAGTGTGTGTGTGTGGGGGGTAGGGGTGGGGGGGCAGAACGGGAGTGGTGGCCAGATGCGGGGGCTGCTTTTGGTTGTGGTAAAACTGTTCTTGAACTAGGTAGTAGGCATAGGTGCATAATTCTGTGAGTATTCTGGACACCCCTGCCCCAAGCTGCACTGCACTTTGAATTATGAGTTCTCTCTCTCTCTCTCTCTCTCTCTCTCTCTCTCTCTCTCTCTCTCCTCTCTCCCCTGCCCATTCCCATAGTTATATCTCCATTTCTTTCTTTAAAATGTCCAAAGTGGAATGCCATGGTCATTTTTACATGTCTGCTCAGCTGGACTGAAGGTTGTCCATTTACCCCTCAGGAGCAGGGAAGCAGCCAGGCTGGGGCTCAGGGGTTCAGGGGCTCTGGGGCTCACCACTTCTGAATGAGATTAGTATTTGGATGGAGACAGGGTAAACCAGTGACCACCTACAAGGGTGACATCGCTCGTGGGCTTGAACACAACAAAAAAAACGTGACGGAAGAGGGCATGGTTTGGGTGTTTACCACCCAAAGACTTGTGTGTTGGAAGTGTGGTCACTATGGTAAGGCTTTTGAGAGGCATAAGACCATTAAAAACTGGGCTCAAGCAATCCTTGAAGTTCAAGTCTCAGAAGGAACTAATGACTTCTCACTGGGTGGGGCAGGTCTCCCGGGACTAAATTTATTCTCTCTGGAATGGGCCTTCATAAAGGAAGCTTGACTACCTCAGCTCCCATGAAGAGTTGTAAATGTCTGACCATCGGTTGACTTTATTCTCAGGGGTTGTATCATTGAAGCTGCCCGGTCAGCACTGAGTTGGGTGTTTCTAACGGGTTCGCCCTAATACCCAGAATCTAGGCTTTGACCCCCTTGGTCTCACAGTGTGCAGTTATGTCTCATGGCAGCTATCTATGCAGCTGGCTGGTGTAGAAATGATTCCTTTTTATCAGAGTGGCTCCAGACAGCAGCAACTCCTCATCATTTCCAAGTCTCTGTGGGTCAGGAGTCTGGGGCCAGTGTGACTGGACGTGTCAGCTGGACCACCATGCCTTGACGGATGGAAGACCCTCTTTCTAGGGCTCACTCACATGGCTAGGTGGCTGGAGTGGGCTGTGGGCCTCTGCTCCTCTAAGCCATCACCTCTCCTTGGGGCTCCAGTGTCCTTATACCATGGCACCCCTCGTTCTCTGGAGCAAATGCCAAAAAAGAGAAAGCTACATCCCCATCTATTTTTCAAAGGCATGTGTCTAGTGACCCACTTCTTCCAACTAGGTCCCTCCTCCTCCTCCTCCTCCTCCTCCTCCTCCTCCTCCTCCTCCTCCTGTTTCCATTGGTCTGTGCGCTTAGGAACCCACCTATGGATGAAGTCAGAGCATCCACTCACCTCTGAACACTGCTAAACTCAGGACCAAAGTTTCAACACTTGAGTCTCTGGGGAATATTCTAGATGTAAACATAACAGGGGCTACCTGGCATCTGCAGTTAACACAGGCAGGAACTCTTGACGTGGACACTGTAGGCCAGACTTCCAGAGCTGGGTTGTGCTGCCCCTTCAAGGCCTTAACACTGCAGTTGCTAGAACTTTGGGAAAGGTTGACGGTAATCCCCCATGGTTACCCACGCTGCGCTGATCTCAGGAGCGTCCCTGCGACAGAGGCAACGTTTTTAAAGCTGCCTAAAACAGTCTGCTTAGCAGGCCAGAAGGCTGGCAAACCTGAGTTCTGATGGCAGAGACGCCCCTGCACATGGCTCGCATGGGACAGTGGCAGTGAGAATGAACCGGGCTGAAGGTGCTAGGAGGTGAGCAGCAGCACACTTAGAGAGAATGAGGACCACCTCCCGGGGACGCTCTTCTGGCTTCTTAGGGCCCGGACTCTTCAGAGGCTGGTCCTGAGGGTGGAGCTGCCCTCCAGTGTCAGGAGGAGCCAGCGAAGCATGGTCAGAGGGCTGAGCTCTCCAGCTCCTCTTGACAGGCACCGTGGTCGGTTGTCCCTCTTTTCGGACTCCTCTTTTAGGTCAGAGCATGCTGACAGTCCCTAGCATGCCCAGGCACAACACTTTATAGCTTTTGGTGGGAAAGACAGGAACAGGCTCGGGATCGTTGGGCACCTGCTGTCTGCCTTAGGGCGACTCTGTGCCTGGACAACCCTAACCCCTTCATGGCACCTGTCTCAGCTCTTCCCCGCACATTGTGTCGGGCGCCTCCTCCTCAAGGCTTACCTCCCACCTGCTGTCCTCTTGACTTCCATCTCTGCAGGAGCTATCGACACCAGGTCAAGGAGAGTATGTCACCTCTAAGGGCGGAGTGACATCTGGCTAGGGACACTGTAGAACGCTCTCCGATCCCCAAGAAATGCTGATTGCTGAGCACTGGAAGCCAGGACCTTTCCTGGAAGGAAAAAGAAGCTGAATTAAGATGGAGAAATCAAAGAGAGGTCAACAGGCCCAGGGGAAGGCTCAGTAGGAAAAGAGCTTCCCATGCAAGCCCAAGGACCCAAGCTAGAGGTGTGCCGGTGTGCACCTGCCACTCGCTGTGCTGGGAGGGGGAAGATGAGCAGATCCCAGGGATTTGCTGCTCAGCCAGCCAGGCCCAAGGAACAAATTCCAGGTTCCAGTTAGGGAGCCAGTCTCAAAAACTAAAGTGGATGGTGGCTGTGGATTGACACCCGCGGCTGAGCTCTACACATACATGTGCACACATGTAGATATGCCCACACACCATTCTCACACTCACGATAAGGTCAACAAGGAGGAGCAGAGTGTTCAGACGCCAGGGACAATAACGGTAAGATGACGTCCATGATTGTGATGGTTAGAGCATGCGGGGGAGGACAAGGGCTTTAGAGAGATTTGGCGAGGAGGTGAGGGCTGTGCAAGGGTAGGGCTGCCGTGTGCTGAGAAAGCCAGCTATCATGGTCCCAGCCAAGTCCACACAGACACCTCAGTCTTTGCCTTCTTTTTGCTCAGGAGTCTGAAGGAAGCCCCATTTATCCTCTACTTTTCTAGACCCTCTCGGCCCCCAGCCTTCACACCTGTGGCTCTTCCCAGTAGTAACTTCCCCTTCTCCCTTGGCCAACCAGAGACTCATGATGCCTGCTTCCTCAGGAGGCTTCGTACAGATTTGACCCCCTTTCCTTGTCAACCCCACCCCCCACTCCTGATGCCTAAAGTCAGGATCTTTCCTGGAAGGAAAAAGGGAACAGAATTTGAACTAAACACCCATCAGCCATGACTCACCCATCACTCTAGGCCAAGAAGAGCTCTGCTTTGGTCACCCAATGAAGGGAGAATAACCCCCGACCCCCATGTCATCCAACTAGGGTGTCCTTGGAAATGTCTTGGGAGCACAGATGCAAGCTTCTTGCCACAGGGGTCCCCGGGCTGGAGTCATGTGCCCTCCCCCTTCCACAGAGCCTCTGTCCTTACTGCTTTCTTCCTCTGTCCTTTCGTGAATGTCCCCTGGTCCCCCTTCTATCCACTGCGAACAGCCATCTGGTGCCTGCTTGGAGGTGTTGGCCACTCCAGCTAGGCAGGAGTGTCTGCTGGCTTCAACCTATGCTTTCTTCTTATGCCCCCAGCACATGAGATCGTGTCCCTCCCCTTACTCTCCCCACCCCAGCCAATCAGGCCTTGTCACTCACTTCTGACTCATCACTGCGGATGATATCCTATTAAGAGTTGGAAATGTATTTTCCTCCTGCCGATCTTTTTCCTTTTCATTTAGCAAACATTGATTTTTTTCCCCCTCCTGCAGATAGAATAGAAATGAAATCACACCGGTCTCTTTGGGGTGATTTACTTGTCAGAGCCCCAGGCAATGGGTAGTCACCCGGCTCCTTGTGTCACCTCATCCACGGGTCACTTGGTGACCTCGGATGGCCATTTAGCCTTTCTCCTCTACCACGTGCCTCCCAGCTGGGAAAGGAGACCTTGGGGTCCTTGGCTTGGGGGAGCAGGAGGCTCTCTTTACCAGAGAGAGCTGCCGCCTCTGGAGGTCTAGACAAAAGCTTCTGAAAGAAATCCAAGCTCAAGGTTGTGTGAACACCAGACACCAGGAAGTGGCAATTATCCAATTAACATGATTAGTGTGGAGTGCACCAGCAACGGCTGCTCTGTATCCCCCTGTCCTCCACCTCACAAGCTCTGTCAGCTGCTCAGCGGAGAGGACACTGAGAGCGAGAGGCTGGGCCTCCAGAGACTCCAGCCCGCCCTTCTCTGTGCCCCGATTCCTCCCACTATTGTTTGGAGATAAAGACCTTGTGCCCATGATAACCACAGTGGGAGACTCTGAGGAGACCAGAGGTGCAGGTGCATGAGGAAAGAGCTCTCGAGGAGGGGAACAGGGAAGACCAACCTGCAGCCAGGAACTCCTCCTAGGTGGGGAAGCATGTGGGTATGAAATACAGCAACTTTGCGCTTATTTTCATGATTCCAGGGCCCATTAGACAGGCTGATATTGCACAAGGAGAGTAGTTGCCACAATAGGTTCTGCCAATGGCAACAAGAATGGTAAGGATGGCTGTGTTTATGGTAGTGTTGCTGTTATTGATGCCGATGGTGTTGTTGGTCATGATATGGTGTTATTGATGATTACAGTAGTATTAATGCTGATGATAATAATGATGACGGTTATGATGGTGGTGGTGGTGGTGCTGCTGCTGCTGCTGCAGATATTGATGGTGATTGTTGGTAATGCTCAGGAGTAGATAGTGGTGTTGATGGCCGTGATGCTGCTGAAAGTGTTAACAGTAATTGCTGGAGCTGATGAGATATGGATGGTAATGTCATGGCGCTTTTGATAGAGGTGAGGATGCTAATAGTGTTGATACAGACAGTGCTGATGCTGTTGATGGTGCTGGTACTGAAGCTGATGATGCTGATAGTGATGATCATCTTGATGGTGATATTGTTAGTGCTGACAGTGATGATGCTGACACCATCGATGGTGATGATGGCGCCGGGAGGGGGGTATAGTTGATGGTGGTGAAGATATTGCTTAGGTGTGGATAGTAATTTGATAACGATGTTGGTGTTGCTAATGATGATAGGGATAATGCTGAAGGAAAGGATGTCTTCATGGTAATTAGCTAAAATGCCTTTCTTTTAGTTTATACTACAGCCAATGAAGGAAACAGCCTTGCACAGAGCTCTTCCACAGTCACCGCCCTGCTGTTAGAGCTGGGGTCTAATCTTTTCCGGTAACTCTGGATGGCTCTACAGCTTGCTGAGCTAATAAGATACAATGGAAATGATCCCTCCTGACTTCCAAGGCTAGGTAAGAGGAAGCCTTGAAGCTCCCCACCCAGGCCTTTAAAGACATTCTGTGAGGCCGGGCGTGGTAGCGCATGCCTGTAATCCCAGCACTTGGGAGGCAGAGGCAGGCGGATTTCTGAGTTCAAGGCCAGCTTGGTCTACAGAGTGAGTTCCAGGACAGCCAGGGCTACACAGAGAAACCCTGTCTCGAAAAACAAAACAAACAAACAAACAAATAAAAAAACAAACAAAAAAGACATTCTGTGAGTCCTGAGCTGGGGCCTCAGGAGTCCACATTCCCTGAGAAGATAGAAACCGAGAAGGCTGTGCCAAGGGATGGCACCGACTGAGCCGAGTCGTCTGATCACGCTGTGAGGGAAAGCCACAGTCAGTCCTTCGGAGCGGCTGGCTGACATCTGAATGCCTGTGAACACTCATCCAGAACACTGTATCAGGATTGGCTAAGTGGACCTTGTGGACTCCTGACCCACACAGTCTTAGAATAAAGTAGACTGTCTTTGTGAGCCCCTAAATGTAGGAGCCCCTAAATGTATCAGCAGAGGAGGTGTGCCTGCTTCAGGTTCTGAGCAACGTCTTGGATTAGCATGGCCTCTCCAGGTAGCGGTACAGCTTGGCATCCTCGGCATCCTCGGCCTGAGCCCTGCCTGCCCTTGCTTTGCCACGGTGGCTCCTTTGCATAAAGAGTGCTTTGATCCTTGGGTTCCTCCATGTGAGAGGTCAGTACTCACAGAATCATAAAAATATTCCATAGTAAAAAACAGTGTGAGCCGGGAGCTACGACCAGGGACACCACAGTGGCAGAACCTCTCGAGGATGAGACGGGTGGGAGGGGCCACCCAGACAATTCTGGGTTCCCGATGCTAACTAGAGTTTTGCTCTGCTGATCCGTGAGGATGAGGAGCCCTTGGAGGTTCTGCCATGAGTGGGTAGGGGAGCACTGTTCCCTTTTCTTCCAGCCAAGGGGGAAGGGAGCCTCAGAACTCACCTGGGGGAAGGGCGCTGCTCTCTTGACACACATGAGAACTTGGAGTCTTGCAGTTTCAGGGACCAAAGTCACAATGCTTGGACTGAAATTTAACGGGAGATCTCTAGGACCCCAAAGACTGTACCCTTGTCTTGGCATGAGGCTGAACCTAGTAAGCTTCAGTTAAGGATGAGGGACACCTTTATTAAAAGCTCTCCTTCCTTAGAGGAACATGATTTCCTTGGAACAGGCTCCTCCCCTGCAGAGGACACCACCTCCCAACAGGGCAAAGCTCAAAGTCTTTTCTGATTGGACACACCCAGTGCAATAGATCCTTACATTTTATTTAGGGGCTTAGAGGGAAAATGCAGTAAAATACTAAGCTGTGGACTGAGGACTTGGAGAAAGCTCTTTGCTTACAGTATTCAGCAAGGTTTGGGGCCATCCTTTGTATGCCTATGGGGGCCACGTGTGTTGGGGGATCCAGACACCAGGGGGTACAGTATGGAGCCAGGGCTCGGGGGACAGCAAGGGTCATGCAGACACCAGGCCTAGAATCCCAAGTACTTCTTTTCTTTTTTGTTTTTTGAGACAGGGCTTTATAGAGGTCAGCCTTGGACTCACTACATAGCAGAGGATGACCTTGACATCCTCCAATCCCTGTAATCCACCTCCAGGCTGCTGGGATTGCAGGCACAGGCCACCCGTGCCACACCAGTTTTATGTGGTGCTGGGAACTGAACTCAGATTAAATGCTGGCCAGGCAAACACTTTACTGACTCATCTCTAACCCTGGTCCCTAAGTGGCTTTGACACAATACTCCTTCACTGCTAGGGGGCTCCTCCTAGAACCTCCTGAGCTCTGGGTATCTGATGTCTGTCTGCCTCAGATGTTCCATTTGACATCTTTTTCTGCAGTCACTACATCCTCTGAGATCTGATACACACCTTTTCCCTTGTAGGTGTGACTTGGAGTTAGCCCGTCCCTCAGTCCCTCAGTCTGGCTGCTCACCACTGGCCCTGTTTTCACTCCCTATGTATTTCAATGGTACCCCCAAAATGAACACCACAATAAGGGCAGGCACCTAAGCACACACCCACACACAGGGCACACACTTGCCACGGATGTACACCGTGAACATGAGGACCTGCACTGTTGGCCGTCACTGAGACCCCTTGCTCACACAGGGAGCCCGCCACTCACGGATGGAGCTCTTGGAGTGAAGTCATGCAGCCAATTTGTGTCAGGAGCAGGGGTGGATCTCCAGGGCCTCCTACCTCTCTGACTACCTCGAGGTTTCTCTGCTTGCTTGTTTGAATGGCACATGGTAGGAGAGCCCATGTGTGCTTCAGGGGGCTGCCGGAACATTCCTGTATGTGTCTTTAGGTGGGCGTGTGCTCTAGGGGTAAGTGGTTGGGCCATGTTTTTATATTTTATTTACATTTACATCTTAAAAAGAATACCATCTTCTCTCCCAATGTATTTGTCCTGTTTTGTATTCCCATTGTGAAGGCCAAAGAGTTCTGTTTGCTCTACATCTTTGCCACCAGTAGGAAAAGTCTTTGGAATTTTAGCTGCCAGGCCTTGTGGTGGAATTTTGTTGTGGTTTGGGCTATTTGTGTATATTCTTTTGTGAGCTATATATTTAAGAATATTGCTCAGCCGGGCGTGGTGGCGCACACCTTTAATCCCAGCACTTGGAGGCAAAGACAGGCGGATTTCTGAGTTCGAGGCCAGCCTGGTCTACAGAGTGAGTTCCAGGACAGCCAGGGCTACACAGAGAAACCCTGTCTCGAAAAACCAAAAAAAAAAAAAAAAAAAAAAAAGGATTTTTATATTTATTTATTTTTTATTTTACGTGCTGAGTCCTTGCCTGCATGAATGTGTGTGCATCGTGTGCATGACGTATGCAGGGAGGGAAAGGAAGAGTGCTAGACTTCCGGGAACTGGAATTGCAAACATTGTGAGGCTCCAAGTGGATTCTGGGTGTTAAACCCAGGGCCTCTCAGGAAGAGCAGCCAGTGGCCAGTGGTCTTAATGACTAAACTGTTTCTCCAGCCCCTTCTTACCCACTTTTTAAAAGATTATTTTACTTTTAAAATGTGTGTGTGTGTGTGTGTGTGTGTGTACATGATTGTGGGTTCATGTGCCTGTGAGAACAGGTGTAAGAGGAGGCCAGAAGAGTGTTAAATCCCTTGAAGCTGGAATATAGGTGGGTGTGAGCTACCTGAGGTGGGTGACAGAAATCAAACTCCAGTCCTCTCAAGAGCAGTGTGTGCTCTTAAGCATACAGCCATCTCTCAGGCCTCACACCTGTTGGTTTTCTTCTGATATTGAATTCAAAGTCTATTTATATACTTCTCTCTCTCTCTCTCTCTCTCTCTCTCTCTCTCTCTCTTTCTCTCTCTCTCTTGCACATGCACACGTGCACTCACACATGTACATTGTCTTAGTTAGGGTTTTACTGCTGTGAACAGATACCATGACCAAGACAACTCTTATAAGGACAACTTTTAATTGGGGCTGGATGACAGGTTCAGAGGTTCAGTCCATTATCATTAAGGTGGGAGCATGGCAGCATGCAGGCAAGCATGGTGCAGGAGGAGCTGAGAGTTCTACCTCTTCATCTGAAGGAAGCCAGAAACAGACGGGGCTTCCTCAGGCAGCTAGGAGGAGGATCTCCAAGCCCCTTCCCACAGGGACACACTTCCTCCAACAAGGCCACACCTTCTTATAGTGCCATTCTCTGGGCCAAGTATATTCAAACCACCACATACATGCACATGCACACCCTTGTGCACGTGCACACATATCTTTGTGATCTATGCCTTGCACATCTTTTCTGTCAATATGTCTTGGGTTTTCTGTTTTGAGTGATATGCTTTGCAGAATGAAGGTTTCTCCTTTTTGGTTTGTTTGTTTTTTGTTTGTTTGTTTGTTTGTTTTTTGGTTTTTCGAGACAGCGTTTCTCTGTGTAGCCCTGGCTGTCCTGGAACTCACTCTGTAGTCCAGGCTGGCCTCGAACTCAGAAATCCGCCTGCCTCTGTCTCCCAAGTGCTGGGATTAAAGGCGTGCGCCACCACCGCCCGGCTTGTTTTTTGTTTTTGAGGCAGGAATTCTGTGTGTAGCCCTGGCTGGCCTGGAGTTCTCTCTGTAAGACCAGGTTGGCCTGGAACTCATGGGGATCTGCCTGCCTCTGTCCTCTGAGTGCTGGGATCAAAGGCTTTTACTTTTGATGAAATCCAATTTACCTTTTAAAAAGAGTTCAGGATTTTGTGTTCTATTCCTACAGTAAGTTTGCAAAGACCTCATCTATTTGCAAAGACCTCTTAATGTTAATTTCCCATTTAGTTCTCTGTGATCTGGTTCAAATTAAGCTCTGTGTCTGACCTTGGGATTGATACTTAATTGTTTATATGGTAAGTAGTGGATACTTCCCTTGAAAGCCTTTCTGTACCAAGTTCTTTACCAGATTGACTTGTTCCCGTGTCAATTTTTCTGAGGTCTTATTTCAGGATTCTAAAATATACATAATATCTTTCATTTGCTTACAATTTCTTTCAAAAATGTGTGTGAGCTCCTACGTGTGTGTGCGCGCGCGCGTGTGCGCCCACAGGATCCAGAGGATGACAGAGTTATAGGGGATGTGCGCGTTGGAAACCGAACCCAGGTCCTCTGCAAGAGCAGGATTCCATTAGCACCGAGTCATCTCTCTAGCCCTGTTTATTCATTTTAAATCAATACCAAACTACTTTGTGTTCATTTTTTTTAGGCAGACTTAAAATCAGGTAGAGTAAATGCTTCAGTTTTTTTCTTTTTTTTTTTTTCTTTTTTTTTTTTTTTTTTGTTTTGTTTTTTTGTTTTTTCGAGACAGGGTTTCTCTTTATAGTCCTGGCTGTCCTGGAACTCACTCTGTAGACCAGGCTGGCCTCGAACTCAGAAATCCGCCTGCCTCTGCCTCCCAAGTGCTGGGATTACAGGCGTGTGCCACCACGCCCAGCTCCAGTTTTATTTTTCTTTCACAAACTGCTTTGACTGTTTTAGGTAATTTACTTGGTTTTTTGCTTTGTTTTGTTTTTTGTTTTTACAACTACATTGTCAATTTCTGTAGGGATTTTTCTATTGGATTGTGTGGACTCAATTTAGGAAAGCCATAATCTAATATCAAGGCCTCCCTCTAATCCATGAACATAATAATGCCTTCATTTATTTACAGCCTGTCTTAGGGTTTTACTGCTGTGAACAGACACCATGGTCAAGGCAAGTCTTATAAAGGACAGCATTTAATTAGGGCTGGCTGACAGGTTCAGAGGTTCAGTCCGGTATCATCAAGGCAGGAACACGGCAGCATCGAGTGCAGGCATACTCTGAAGGTTCTACATCTTTATCTGAAGGCTGCAATGAGGAGACTCACTTCCAGGTGGCTAGGATAAGGGTTTTAAAGTCCACACCCACAGTGACACACCTACTGGAACAAGGCCACACCTCTAAATAGTGCCACTCCCTAGGCTGGGCAAACTCAAACCACCACATTCCACTCCCTGGTCCATAGTCTTGTTCAAACACATGAGGCTATTGGACCATACCTATCCATAGAATAATAAAAACATATTTAGTCAACTTCCAAAGCCCCCATAGTCTATAGCAATCTCTACAAAGTTTAAAGTCCAAAGTTTAAAATCTCTTCTGAGATTCATCCAATCACTTAAACAACCCAGGAAACCAGCTGGGCAAATCCCAAACTCTGCATCTCCATGTCAGATGTCAAAGCAGTCTTCAGATCTCCAACTCCTTTTTCATCTTTGTTGAAGGCAACAACTTATTTCTCTTAGGCTATTTCAGCTCCCCGTTAGCAGCTTTCCTCAGCAGATAGCCCACGGCTTGGCATCTCAAACACCTTGGGGTCTCCAAGGCAACTTCAATGTTATAGCTTCTCCTTTCAATGTCTGGCATCCACAAGTGATCTTCTGGGCTCCTCCAAAGGCCTGGAATCTTCTCAAGCTCTGCTCTTTGTAGCACTCTAAGCTCAGATTGATCCACTCCACTGCTGCTGCTGTACTTGGTGATTATCCCATAATACTAGCGTATCCAATATGCTGGGGTCTTTCACTGCAACTAGGCTTCACCAATAGCCTCTCAGAGGCTCTCTTTATGGTGCCAAGCCTCAAATCCTTTGCATGACCTCTTCAGTCCTGGGCCATCAACTGCAACTGAGGCTGCACCTTCACCTATGGCCTTCCCTGGCCTCTCACAGTGCCAAACCTCAGCTGCTCTTCATGACTCCTTAATACCTTCAAAACCAGTACCACCTGGATGACTCTTGCATTATTACACAGTACAGCAGCATGAGGTACAACTTTGGCTATCTCTGGAACATAGTTTCTTTGTCCTATCAGAAAACACTTCCCAGAAGATTTCATCTCAGTGATACTGGTCTCTTCTTTATCACCACTACTAATTCTTTAGCTTCAGAATTAATTCTACTAATTCTTTAGCTTCAGTTAAATTGTCCCAGTAGTCCCTTCTATTCTGGAGTCTAAAACCAGAGCCACATGGCTAAAACTGCCAAGTCTTGCTGCTTGCTGGGGCAGGAACGTGGCCCCCTTGTTCTATTACATTATCACCAGCTTTCTGTTTTCCAACTCCTTCACTGCCTAAGGTTGGCTGTCCTGGAACTTGCTCTGTAGACTGACTTTGAACTCAGAGATCTGCAGGCCTGCCTCCTAACACTGAGGTTAAAGGTGTGGTCAACCAAGCCTGGCTTTAAGTTTTTCTTCACCTAGAATTTGCTCTGTTCTAGGATGGCCTTGAACTCAGAGATCTGCTTGTCTTTACCTCCTGGAATTAAAAGCCTAGACCTAAATTTATCTGGGTGGGATCTTGTCCCAAGGTCACTACTCCTTTAATTCAGTGTAATATCCTTGAACACAGGATTCAGCTCCATTTCACTTCCTGGTGCCCCTTTAATACCCAAACCATATAGTTTGTATTTTCCTTTCTTGCTATGCTTGCTTAAAATGTTCTTCATGAGACTTAACCAGAGAACAAAGTCTATGATGGGCGTTTCTGAGACTTCCTTTGTCAATGCAATTAATCTGAGACTCTTCACCTTAGCCTCAGGCAGATTCTTTGGACAATGGCAAAAAAGCAGCCGCGTTCTTCACCAAAATACCAGAACCGTCTCTTGGTCACATAATAAAATTCTTCTCCTCTGCAACTTCTAGAACCAGATTGCCACAATTCAAATCACTCCTAGAAACAGTCTTCCTTATTCCTACTAGGATGGCCCATTAATCCCCACTTAAAGCATTCCACTGCTTTCCAAATGAAAAGTCCACATTCTTCTAAACAAAAATCATGGTCAAGTCCATCACAGCAATACCCCAGTCCCTGGTACCAACTTCTGTCTTAGTTAGGGTTTTACTGCTGTGAACAAACAACATGACCAAGTCAAGTCTTATAAAGGACAACATTTAATTGGGGCTGGCTTACAGATCAGAGGTTCAGTCCATCATAAGTAAGGTGGGGACATGGCAGCATCTAGGCAGGCATGGTGCAGGTGCAGTTGAAGTTCTCTGTCTTCATCTGAAGACTGCTATGCGGAGACCCACTTCCAGGCAGCTAGGATGAGGGTCTTAAAGCCCACGTCCACAGTGACACACTTACGAGAGCAAGGCCACACCCCCAAATAGTGCCACTCCCTGGGCTAGGCATACTCAAAACACCACACAGCCCTTTCCCCTTCCTTAGTAACTTTTCTTTTCTTTTCTTTTTTTTTTTAAAAATGATTTATTTATTATTATATGTAAGTACAGTATAGCTGTCTTCAGACACCCAGAAGAAGGGGGTCAGATCTCATTACGGATGGTTGTGAGCCACCATGTGGTTGCTGGGATTTGAACTCAGGACCTTTGGAAGAGCAGTCAGTGCTCTTACCTGCTGAGCCATCTCTCCAGTTCCCTCTTTCTTTTTTTTTTTTTTTTGGTTTTTCGAGACAGGGTTTCTCTGTGTAGTCCTGGCTGTCCTGGAACTCACTCTGTAGACCAGGCAGGCCTCGAACTCAGAAATCTGCCTGCCTCTGCCTCCCAAGGGCTGGGATTACAGGCGTGTGCCACCACGCCCGGCCTCTTTCTATTTTTTTAAAGCAGTGTCTTATTATGTAGACCAGGCTGGCTTCGAACTCATAGAGATCCATCTGCTTCTGTACCCTGAGTGTTGGGATTATAGGCTGGTGCCACCACATCTAATAAATTGTTGTTGTTGTTGTTGTTAAGACAGGGTTTCTCGGCCGGGCAGTGGTGGCGCATGCCTTTAATTCTAGCACTTGGGAGGCAGAGGCAGGCAGATTTCTGAGTTCGAGGCCAGCCTGGTCTTCAAAGTGAGTTCCAGGACAGCCAGGGCTATATAGAGAAACCCTGTCTTGAAAAACAAAACAAACAAACAAAAAAGACAGGGTTTCTCTGTGTAGTCCTGGCTGTCCTAGAATTTGTTCTGTAGACCAGGCTGGCCTTGAGCTCAGAGATCTTCCTGCCTCTGTCTCCCAAGTGCTACGATTAAAGGTGTGCACCACCCCCATCTGACTTATTTAATTATTTTTTAATTATGTGTGTTCATGTGTGTATGCAACATGTGTGCAGGTACCCAAGGAATCCAGAAGTAGACATGGGATCCCAGAGCTGGAGTTACAGGTGGCTGTGAGCTGGTTGAGATGGATGGTGGAAGTGGAATTTCCAGGCTCAGGAAGAGCAGCACACTCCAGCCCCAGGCTCAGGAAAAGCAGCACACTCCAGCCCCAAGAAGCAATCATAAGTTGTGTGGCTTCTCTGCCTCAGGTTGTTGATACAGTGAGGTCTACTGATTGTTTTACAAATGTCATTTCCTCCCTCTGACAATCTCTCCTGGTTGTGTGGCATTCCTCTTGATCTACATTGTTTGATTTGATGTCCCAGTAAAGGTTTTCTGAAACTTTTTGAAAATGTTTCTCTTAATGCTTTGGGAAGAAAATGGAATGATCGATCCTTTTTACCAGGGAAGTCACTGAGGTTTGGGTTGTCCTTTGGGAAGTTTCTTGATGAATTTGGTCTCCAATAGTTACAGAGCTGATCAGATTTTGGCTCCTTAACATGTTCCTGTTAGCATGTTGTACTGTTCAAGAAGCATGTCCCTTTCCCTGCATTGTTACATATGAACGATTATTTTAGTGTTTCCATGTGTGCGTATAATGTGTGTTCATCGAGGCAAGTGCCACCGCATGTGGGAAGGCCATGGCGTTATTGTTTTCCTTCTGCCTTTACATTGTCTGTGTGCACACGCCTGTGCGTGTGTCTCTCTCTCTGTGTGTGTGTGTGCGCGCTCCAGGGATCTAACAAGCCATTAGGCCTGAGCAGCAAATGTCTTCTCTCACAGAGCCATCTTAATGGCCTGATTGCCACACATCAAGGCTAAAGGGTTTTTTCTTTGATTTTTTTTTTTAAATTATGTGTATACGTGTGAAGGGATGTGTGCATGTGCGTGCAGGTGCCCAGAATCCAGAAGAGGGCATTGGGTCTTCATGTGCTGGGGTTTCACCGGTGCTGGGATCAGAACACAGGTCCTCTGCAAGACCAGCACGTGTTCTTAACCACTGTGCCATCTCACCAGTACTGGGGCTGAGAGTTTAATCCTCCTGGAGTCTTCACCCCATGTTTCTAGACTGCAGTGGTGTTCTCATCCTTGGATCTGTGTGCTTCTGGGCTCGGTCCTTTTCTGTGGGCTAGTCTGAGGGCTGTCACTTCTGTCGACGTTTCCGACGGCTGTCTCTCCTTTCCCCTTTCCCATAACCTGCCCCTGCTGCCTTGGCTTTCGCTCACATATTGACCATTTCAAAGCTTCCTTCTTCTTACTTTGGATTTATTTTATTTTTTCCTTAAAAAAAAATCTCAAGATAAGCCTTAGTGGGGCGGAAGAGATATGCTAAGAGCATTTGCTGCTCTCCTGGAGGACCAGAGTTCGAATCCTGGAACTGCTGTGTGGCTCACAAGTGCCTGCCACTCCACCTTAGAGGCATCTGATGCCCTCTTCAGATCTCCAAGGGCACCACTCACGTACTTGTGCATTGTGTACACACACATGTGCACATACACCCACACATGCACACACAAGAATTAACTTTTACTAAAATAAATAAACCTCAGATTGTTGACTTTAGGACTGCCCTGATAAGGAGCTTTGAAATTTTTCTTCCTCTAAGCATAGCTTTGGCCGCATCTTCCACATTGTAACTTGGTATCACAGCTTTATCCCTATAGCTGGAGAAGGTAGTCTGGATTTCGGGATCACGTGTGTGATTTCATATCAAAGCACTAGGTCAGAAGTGGGCCCCTGGTTGGATGGATTCCTGCAGTGCTGGTAGCTGTAGAAGGAACGGGAATTATGTGGATTCCCACACTGGCGCAACACACCCCTTCCATCTCAGACCCCATATCTTTCTCCTCTTAGGAAGCTATGTCCCTGTGCTATATATAGCCAGAAACCATGTCTAGCCACTCTGTGCCACTAGCTCTGTCCTGCTGAGCCCCTATGCCATTGCTCCAGGCCTCTGATCCAACATCACGTGCCAGCCTGTGTTCTTTAGAGACACTGGCTTCTTCAGACGTAACCTGCTGACTGCGTGCCACTATCATGTTCTTCTATCCATAGCAGAACCTTTATCTTGCCTCTGCTCTGGGCTGAGGCCTGATAACCATAATACTACAGGAACCACTCACGCCGCTGTCCTCGTCCTACTCCAGCCTCTTTATAGGTGTTATTGCCCCAAGTGGATAGAGGACAGAAAGCAATGGAGAAGCACTATGAATCTTTCCCAGACATGGAGCTCAGAGGCCAACACAACACGGGCCTCACCGCTGTGAGAGTTGTGGCCTTTCTCAGTACCCTGGGTGGCTCTTGCTGGTTTTCTGCACCATCGACTTCTGACTGATATGGATGTAGATATAGCCTGACTCTCTCTTGCTCCAGCTGGAGGCACCAGCTGGGGAGGGGACACAGATGCCCGCTCTTCTGTCAAAGAGCCATCACCTACTCATGAGACCCAGAGAGGCCACCCATCAGGATGGGGTGTGTCGCCATCTTCCTTGGTTGTGCAAAAGGAGTCACTTGAGTTTTGGAGTGTTTACTTTCCTTCTCTCAGTCAGACTCTATATTGTCTTTTAAAGTAAAAGTGTTTGGCTGGGCGTGGTGGCGCACGCCTGTAATCCCAGCACTGGGGAGGCAGAGGCAGGCGGATTTCTGAGTTCGAGGCCAGCCTGGTCTACAGAGTGAGTTCCAGGACAGCCAGGGCTACACAGAGAAACCAAAAAAAAAAAAAAGTGTTTGTGTTTGGGGATGTGACTCAACAGTAGAGGCTTGCCTAGCAAGCTTGAAGCATAGGTTCAATGCCCGGCACTGCAGAAACAAAATTAAATATGACCCAGACTGTGTATTATTCACTCATATAGACACTGTGCTATGTATCTTGTCTATTATTAAGTCCACTGAACCAGAGAGGAAACTGAGGCTATGCTCCAGGACGGTCAGGCAACAGGTGGTAGAATCCTGACCCCATTGGTCCTAACAGGCTCAGCCACAAACCCCTCACTTGTATGAGTGCCGATCTACCCTGGGGTGGGGATCCAGACATGGGGACCAATTGGAGACAACCAGAAAGCCCCTGAGATAGTGACAACCTAGACACCTGCCCAGGACTTCTCAGTATCCCCAGATGAGCCCTGGAGGCAGCCACTGTGGGTACCTTTTATAAGGAGATAGAGAGAAGCCAGTGTTGTCCAGGAGAAGCCGACGTATGAGATGCTAGACTCAGTTACTCTCTGAAGTGTCCCCTACCTGGGAATGTGCCCAAAGAGCTCTCCACACTCTCCAGAATCCATGAGGCTGCCTCTCCAAGGGGGTGACAGCGTTCACAACAGGCTCTGTAATCTGCTTTTTGATGGGGGGAAGGAAGGGTCTGAGCCCCAAGATGCTGGCCTTGGCCTTTCAGCCACAGGATTTGGGATTTAACCACAGAGCATCAGGAAAGCCCGGCTTTCTCTGCCCTCGCCAGACTGGACTCCGTGGTAACAGACCAGAGGGCTGGGGACTCACTGGAGAGCTGACAAACAGCTAGAACCTTTGCTTATGCAGGGTGTGCAGCTTCGTCTGGAGGAAGGCTCACTGAGACAGAAAAGTGCCTGTGAGTGGCGCAGGGGGCTGAGGTCAGGGCTAATTCCTCTTCAGCCTCAGAAGGATAATCACAGAAATGGCAAAGCCACAAATCCTGTTAGTGCTTTGTCTAGAGGGCACACATCCAGTGGCTCCAGACAAAGCAGCTCCAAGACTTCCTGGGGGACAGCAACAAGACAGGGCAGCCCAGGGGAGGGGTGACAGCCGGAGCTGCTGGGGCTGGGCAGGGCTGGGTGCCCTATGCCTGGGTGCCCTAAGCCTCTGGAGAGTCTTATCCTTTGGGCCTCAGTCTCTATGTTTAAAATAGGAGGGTGAGAAGGAGCAGACCTCCAAGGGCCTGGGAGCTTGTGAGGTGTCCTAAGTCTTTCTTGGTTAGGAGGTCCCGGAGTCCCCCTTGGCTGTTACTTTTCCCTCATCTCCTTGTGCATTGGGTTCCTTATCTGTTCTGGACAGGACCTGGCCCACCGAACGTGTGTCTACTAACACAGCGTGTCAGCTGGGGTATGCCATACAGTGGTATCCCTTGTTGCACGCACCCTTGGCCCTCCACGCTCTCCTGGGAAGTGTTTGTGGAGTGATGGGCTGGGAGGAGGGGTACTGAGTATAGGTTGCTGGCATCTGAAGTGCTAGGTAGGGCTCATACTGCCTGAGTCTAGAATTGTGGGACTGGGAGTTTTAAGGTCTGGGGGGCTGTGGGAAGAGGCGCTGGTATCTGGAGTTCTTGGGTCCAACATGTTGGGGTTAAGGTGCTAGCTTGGGGGTACTAAAGTCTAGGTTACTCAGATGTGAAGTGTTAGAGTGTGGTGTCCTTGGGTCTGGTGTGCTGGCGTTGAGGGTGTTGGTTTGCACTGCTGGAGTCTGGAGTGCTGGGGTCCAGGGTCCCCTCCCTCTTGGAGGTGCCAGATAGTCACTTGTGCTGGCATGAGCCAACTGTGAACCAAGCCAAGCCGTGTCTGCCTCAGCCTTTAAAAGCACTGAAATGAGTTCACTTGTCATGCTGTGGTCCAAATATTTTGGCCATTTAGATGCAACCTTCTGTGCTTGTGAAATTAAGTGCGTTATTAATCTCGCCTGGCCCAGTGACAGGGTAGGCAGATCAGATAAATCTTGCAGTGCGGAGAGGGAAGGAGGAACACAGTCTTATCGTATGAGGAAGACACTGGTTTCCAGTGGAGGGGGGCCAACCCCTGGGGAAGACTGGCCAGGCCTGAGGAAGGCCTGAGGTACTGGGGGTGCTTTTCAAGAGAGTAACATGTCGTATGTGTGTGTGTGTATGTGTGGTGTGTGTGTGTGTGTGTGTGTGTGTGTGTGTGTGTGTGTGGTGTGTGTGTGTGGTGTGTGTGTGTGTGTGTGTGTGTGTGTGTGTTGTGTTGAACACTGCTTCTGGATGTTACGTAGGTGACTTAGGGTAAGGGCAATGCAGCTGAAGTGGGGTAAGGTGTTGTCCTGCTGGATCTCATACTGGACTTGGAGGGAGGTGGTCGAGACTATATCTGATTATGAAAGTTATAAAATCTGACAGGGAAGGCTCTCTACAGAGCCTTACCATGGTCAGTGAGCTGAGTGGGTGCTTTTCTTTCCAGACTTTGCCATGCGCACTGGGGGTTGGAGATCCCACCATCCACGTATCTAATATGCCTGTCACTCTCCCTTGCACAGGAATTTTAGCAGAGGCTTGTGTGAGGAAACCGGGCACCCCGTGGCTGTCTAGATCCTCTGTGCTCCTGATCACAGGGGCAGCTCAGCTGTCTTGAGTACTCCCACCCACCCCTCAGCTGAGTGGTGGATCTGTGTGGCAGAGCAGAATTTACCTTTCTGTGGTTCTCCTTGTGGCTACCTGATGGGGGGTGGGGGTGGGGTGGGGGGAGGGGGGAGCCTGTGCTTTTCCTAGCCACTCAAAAGCTCTCAGGGGTTTTCCAGACCTGCAAGGAGGCACTTGGGTCCCCCTTGGCTTTCCACGTATAGAACTTCCTAGATGTTGAGACCAGAGGTCAAACAAGCTGTGGGGAGGCCCTCTCGCACAGCCCTGAAAGGCTACACCCTCTGGTAGACTCAGCTCACATGGACTTGCATGGTCTGGCTGCCATGGTGCCTTGAAGTTTGGAGTGAGAGTATCATCACTAGAGTGATCTCGAAGCTTCCAGACACATGATTTAGATGTGGCCGAGCTCCAACAAGTTTTTCCTTCATGAAACTGCCAGCTCTTGCACCATAGAAAACTTCCCCCATCTGATCAGGATCCTGCTGCCCATACCATGTGTAGAACATATTCCTCAGGTCAGGTTCAGAGACATTACATCATTTGATGGAAAGAGTGCCACATAGTCAGTCTTATCCAAGGTGGGCATTGATGCCTGAAGCCTGATTGGCCAGGAGAAGAGGGGGTCCATGATCAGATAGGTCTGACCCTGAGCCCCATAGAGCTGGGAGCCCAACATATTTCCACTGAGTCTGGATTTAGCTTGTGATTTAGTTGGTGTGGTGGTTTGAAAGAGTGGCCCCTATTGGCTCATATATTTAAATGCTTAGTCACCAGGGAGCGGCACAGTTTGAGAAGGATTAGGAGGTGTGGCCTTGTTAGAGGAAATGTGTCACTGGGAGTGGGCCTTAAGGTTGCAAAAGTTAATGCCAGGTCCAGCCTCAGTTTCTCCCTCTCCCTCTCCTTCTCTCTTTCCCTCCCCATCTCCCTCCCTCTCTGCCTTCAGATCAGGATGGAATGCTCAGCTACTGATCCAGTGACATGAAAGCCCCCACATTCCTGCCTTGCCTCCTACATGATGCTAATGAACTAACCATCTGTAACTGCATGCGATTCACCAATTGAATGATTTCTTTGGTCATGGTGTCTCTTCACAGCAATAGAACAGGGACATAGACACTTGGAAAATGACAACAATAACAACAATAAAACTCAGCATCCATTACTGTCTCAGAAGCTAAACAGCCCTCAGTAATTACAAACTTTCAAACAATAGTGCAGGGCCAGGTGAGGAGAGCTGACTGTCAGGATGTGTAGAACAGGCAGAGCTACACTCTTTCCCTTCTGCTGCTGTGAAGATGCCACTGGAGCTGTGTCTTCCCCCCTTGAATGTCCATAGCCTTCCAGTCATTAAAGTCATAGGACAAGAAGCTGGGATGTTGGAATTCTGTCTAGATCTGGTTCAGAGACGAGTGTGTACTAGCCGAGGTCTGAGCTCTCCAGGCAGCTTCAGCCAGAGTGTGACCTTTCTACCTAACTCCTGCGTTCAAAAGGGTTGGTTGCTGAACCCCTGTACAGCCCACAGACCCAAGGTGGTTTCTCTCCTATATCTCTTTTTTCCTTTTCTGGGCTTCCATCACCTGGGGGTGGAGGCAGGGTTCTAACAGACTGTGGAGGAGGCAGGAACCTTCAAGTCTTGATATTTATTGAGTATAGGGACCTCATGATGGGAGGCCCCCCCTCCATGTGAGTGTTTCAAAGTAGGAGTCAAGGTGCCCCAGGTGATCAGACCCAACCAGGGAGGGGGCAATCAAGGGGAACATGTTTGGCTTAAGACCAGTGCTGACCCTCATCTTCCTGGTGATGCTGTGTGCAGTACAGGCCTGTCTGAGGGTATAGAGGTGTCATAGTTTCCCTTGTTTGGGGGTGGCTCTGAGGCCTGAGGCTAAGCCCTTTGGCCCATTGGCTGCAGGCATCTGTCTAGGCTCCTCTGGGTGACCTCATTTCCAGGACAGCCCCTCCTCGTGTCTCAGTTCAGAAGAGGCTTTTTTGGCGGAACCGGACCCTTATTAGAGAGACAGACAAAGGCCAACTGTCACCAAGAGCTAGTAATTCATCAGCTTAAGACCTGGGCTCCTCCAGGGATTGTGGCTGCCTTGTTTCTGGGACTCAAGATGGAGGCTGGACTGGGGGCCCAGGGGGAGGTAGGATGGGGGGGTAAAGCCACCCCCCTCAGAAATTGTCTCAGTTGCAGACCATTGGCTGCTCTCCAAAGCAAGCCCCTAAAATTTTCTTGAGTAAATGAGTCTTTGTCTCAGAGGGACCTTAGATCTTGAGACAGGGGTTGTGTGTGTGTGAGGGGCATAGGGGTGGGAGGGGGGCACACAACTGTACTGATAAACTGAGGTTCTAGGGTGGAAAGCCTTTGGCGGGGGTGGGGTCTAAGTGGAGGAGGACTGCGATATAAATAGGAATTGGAAATGCCTGCCTCAGGCCCCTTCAAAACAATGCTCCTGTGTCCCTCCATGAACCTGAATGCTGGGATGCTGTCCTGTACAGACATGGAGAGCTGTGGATAGAAGCCTGGCCCCAGTGAGTTAAAAAAAAGATAGATGTGTGTGAGTGAGTGAGTGTGTGTGTGTGTGTGTGTGTGTGTGTGTGATGTGTGTGCACAGGTGTGGGTATATTGACAAGTGGGTGGGGCCCGCAGACTGTTGTCAGTGCCACATGGAAGTTGGGCCTTCAGGTAAAATGTGGACTGGCCGGAGTAGCTGAGGTGTAGGGCAGTCGTCCTTCCTCAGCTAGCCTGAGGAGGGGTGGCTGTGGGTAGGGCTGGCGTGCAGGAGGAAGCTGACTCAGGGAGGGAGGGAGAGAGAGGGCAGGCCTGGTGAGTTTTGCTAGGAGACTGGACTTCATCCCCAGGGCAAAGGGAACTGGAAAGGGGGGATAAGGCTGGGAAGGCTGGGTGGGGGTAGGGTACTGCTTGCTCTGTGCTGGGCAGAGGCTGGCAACAATCTGACCGGTAGGAGCAGGAACGTGCACCTTTGGGGGTCTTTATTCCCAAGGCCTGCAGCTGGTCCCGGACCTCCAGAGGGGATGGCAGCCTCCCCAGGCTGAGCTGCAGCCTGGAGCCTGGCCAGGACTCCTCTCCTGGGCCGTGTGAGCCAACGCTGACTGGATGACGTGTGCTGGGGTGTGTCTTTGCCTCATTTGTTGGCTGGAGGGCCGGGCAAGGGAGAGCAGGACTTTAAGTACAGTTTCTCTTGCTGCAAGCCGGAGGAGGAGCACCCAGCAAACTCTAGGGTTACCTCACCCATTCTTCAATGCAAAAGTGACGCCTCTTTATGGCGCTATCAATAACCGCATGCCTCTCCTGCTGCCGCAGTGGCCACATACGTAATATTTAAACCACATTGGTGGATGACAAAGACAGATGGATATTTTTAATCCCAACAGACTATTACAGTTCATATCATGTCTGTCAAATAAATATTATGAATCATTTCCCGTTATCTTTATGGGGGCAAGTTGGCGACTTCAGGGGATTGGGTAGGGAGACTTCCTCTGAATATTTATCCAGTTCGTATGTATATGTATGTGAACAGAAAATTTATGGAGCAATTGTCGATAATAAATGCCCCGATAAAACACATTATCTCCTCGCTTGATGGGCTACGTGTGGAGAGGGGCAGGGTGCGGGCGGTGTGCAGAGCGTGCTGCCTACATGCAGGTGAGCCTGGGACCCTGTCCCAGGCCGGAGTCTCCCTTGGCATCCTCAGTTCCTGGGATGTGTCCATCTCCTGCCCACGGTGATCATCTCATTTCAGCCAAAATGTCCTGTGGTCTACTGATGCTGTCCTCCTGCCTTCCAGAGGAAGAGAACAAAGCTCACAGAGGCCCTTTGTCGAACGGCTACAGTAGAGTTAGTGGTTTGGGCCTCCTCCTGCTCATGGCCCCCTCCACAGCACCCTGCTTCCCAACTCTTGTCAGCTGTCCTTTCTCTCTGGTCTCCAGTCTTACCTGCCATCTCCTGCCCTGTCTGTCTGATCCACACCCTGTGGGTGCTGTGTCTTCCTGGGTGTAGATGTGTGAGGTTGGTTGGCAGTCTTCTAGGGGGGCTTTGCAGGGAACTCTCACCACTGGCTGCTACCCATGGTGCTGGGCTCCAACTGCCTCTGCCTCAAGGAATGCTCTACCGATGGGATAGGGCGGACGGTCTTACCCTGCTGAGAAGACACTAGAGGAGGTGTGGGCTGTGGACCTGGCATCTGGAAATACAAGCATCCTCTTCTCAGGGCTCTGATTTGCCCTTGTCCTTCCACTCTTCCTCAGCACCCCTGGAACTGCTTAGTTTGACCTTGGGTTTGGAATCTCTGGAGGCTCCTGCAGCTCACAGGGTCTTGCTCAGAGCTGTCCCTTCCCTGCTACTCCTGGTCCCTCTCCACTGAGGTCCCGATTGTAAGCATTTTGTATCTGTCGTTCCCCGTGCTCCTTTACCACTGATGACAGACATAAGGATCCCTCTAGGACTGAAAACATCCCCCCTCCCCAAGGCCCTGACCCAGAGGTACCACTGTCCTCTGTGGCCACCAGTCAGGACAGATAGGAGTCCAACAGAGGCCAGTGTTCTCCTTCATCCTCCAGGGACAGGCATGAAGAGGGGATGAGTCTGCCCCCTTGTGCGGGTCACAGCTCGTGTAACCTTGCCCTCTGACCTTTGTCTACCATCACCAGCTTGGCTCACTGTCACTCCAAGCAGAGCCACAGTGGAGGTGAGTAAGGGTCAGGGCACTGGAGTTCAGAGGAAGCCCGACAGAATGCTAAGCCCTCGTCGCGGGTTCCCGCACTCCAGTCCCCCTGCTAGCTACCACTAGTTCAGGATCTCAACTCCCTGATCAAGAATATTCCACTGAGAATGGAATGGGGAAGGCCCACTCCCCCTTGAGTCCCAGCTAGCCTTCTGATGTAGCCTCAGGGCGCTAGCCTTTAAAAACCCCGTTCACTAGGTGATCCTCAGGCTGTTTACAAGGCTGAGCAGAGACAGTGTGAGCGGAGGGATGGGCACAGAGGTTCAGGCTCCTGGAGCACATGGCACCAAGGGCAGGTGGCTTTCCCAGGGTCAGCTGGGGTAGTTTTGCGTGGGTTCAGTTGTACCAAAGAGCCCAGGATGAGGGGAGGAAGGAGTATTTCCATTCCAGACCTGGGGGTTGGAGGTAGGGCCCCTCCCCTCCAGCACCCAACCTGCCCTTTCCTGGGCACCTGTGTCCCTGTCCTGTATTAGGGACAAGGCTCAGAGGTGCTCAGGACTGTGGCTGCTGAGGCTAGATGCGAGACTGATCTGGATCAGCAGGGTCTGGACCGCTGTGTTTGACACTGTCCATTTACATCTCGTAGAGGCTGGGCTTCTTAGAAGCAGGTTCTACCTTTGGAAACTGTCACTGTCTTTGTCCCCACATGGAAGCCTGCCTGCCTAGGCCTCTCAAGCGGTAAGGTGAGGGTGGGGGTGGGATTTGGATGGGGCGGCTGCTGAGTACCCAAATTGGGCTGTCCACCATCTGAGGTGACCTCAGATACCACTGCCAGCTTTGGTGATGGCCAGGCTGACTTATTGTTTCTTCCCACCCCCAGGCCACTACCATGCCAGCCCTTCTACCTGGGTGTGTCATCCTGACTCAAAGGGACAAACATGTCCTTTCTTCATGGCACAACTTAAGGATCAGTCATGAGGAAGTCACCAGAGCCCTTGGCTGGCTGGGCCTTGCCTTCCGTCCCTAGTGCTTGGCGCTTTGGTTTGGTCTGACTGCTTTATCCTGAACTGGCTTCTGCAGTCATAATGTAGCCACTCTTGCCTGCCAGTCTTCCCTATCTTGTGACAAAATATCTACCTCCTGGCTGAACAGTCTCTATATTGCCTGGTTAGTCATTTCGATGGAGGATGGGGTTGTCTGCACTTTACAGGTCAGGGAACTGAGGGCAGGAGCGGAGAGGCCTGGCTCGGCCACTAAATAGTTGCGAGGCAGGGCTGGGGTGTGCCCTTGCCCTGCCCATCTTGACCACACCTTCCTTGAGAACCCAGGGTCAAGTCTTAAGTAGAGTCTGCTAATGTTTGTTGATAGAACGAATAGCCCACAATACTGGGGAACAGGGATCATTCAAGTTTCTCTATCCACCCCCACAGACCTTTCCTCATTCTTTCTGTTTGGAAACTTAGTGTGGGCAGGCTGTCTGCAGCCCACAGATTTCACTGGCCAAGGTAGAAAGGTGCTACTTTATTGTTGGCCACCACGTGTGGCCCTGGCGAGGGTGGCCCAGGAGTTTGAAGAACAGGACTTAGCTCTACGGTGATAGCACCTCCCTAAGGTGACGCTTATACTATTCTATCTGCTCTCTGGGCTTGCTGTTGACACACGGGGTTAGTTCTACCCACTCCCAGCCTGCCAGAGGATTCTCAAAATGGCCCTGTCAAGAAAGGAATCTGGGGGCTTTCTCCCTGGTCAGTGGGTCCAATGGCGCTGTGCTGTCTGATGCAGGGCACTACCAGAAGCACCCCAAGTTGTGTGTCACACTAAGGGAACCGCCCAGGTGATGGGACAGGCTTAGGAAAAGGGCCTGGTTTGTTGCACAACCCAGGACATTAGCGCCCCATTTTTCCCCCCAGACCCCATAGGAGGCCCAGAGATGGCCTTCTTCTGAGACAGGCTTTTCTGGGATGCTGCTAAAAAGCATCTTTAAGAGAGTCCCACAACTATTTCTCTTTACAAAGTGCAGTCCTGGAGGGTGGCGGTAGTGCGCCCACGCAGGGCTTTCTTTTTTGTCGAGGGGAGGTGCTCTCTTTGGGCAGCACCCACTCCGTGCAGACTGTGGACTTTGGTAAACCCCTCTGCCAGGGCCTCCACGCTGCCGGATTTTGGTCTGGCAGGCACCAGCTGGGAGTGGAGGGAGGCGGGACTGCCGGTTGCCTGGCTTGGCGCAGGGGGAACATTGCGCTTAGGGAGGCTGGCTTGGCTCCGCTCAGGTAGCTCACACCCAAATCCGAATTCCAGCTGCCCAAGTCGGCGGGCGGGTTGCGGAGGAGGCCCAGGCTCTCCCTGGGTAGGAGTGCTTCCTTTCGTTTTTAAACAAACAAATCATGAATTTAAGTCGGGGCAGAGAGCTGCCCAAGGTATAAAAATAGCCTGGGGCCACGGGTGATGTCCGAAGCAGGCAGCAGCACCTCTCCAGCCCCGTGCCTCGGAGGAGGGTGGGAGCCGTCGGGTTAACGTGGGTACCCCGAGCAGCCCCCCCAGGCCCCTCCGCCTGTCTGGCCTGCGGTCAGACACCAGGGTCTTCTTTGGGCTTCTCGTGTGTTGGGGGGAGGGGGGCTGGGGCGTACAAAGGGCAACATCTCCCTGCCCAGCTGCTTGCCTCTGGCTCACGGCCTTTCCCCGGCCTCAGTTTCCCCATGTGTCCACCGGGGTGCGCAGGGCCTCGGCTCTCCTGCAGGGAACCCTGCAGGATCAGGGTCCTCGCGTGGCTACGGCCGGCCTCTTTGTGTGTCCGCGCAGACAATGGCCCGGCCGCGGGGCTCTCCTCCCGGCCCCGCTCTCCTCCTCCTCCTCCTCCTCCACCACCGCGGGCCGCCGGGTTTTTGGGCAGCCGGGAAGGGAAGGCTGCTTCACCCCTCCGCCCCGCCCTCCTCCCACGCCGCCGCCCCACGGCTCCCGGGAACCCTTAGCAGACGCAAACTTGCAAGTTTGCAGGGCGCTCACAACTCGGGGCAGGGCTGCGAGCGCGGGGTGGCGGTGGCGGTGGCGGCGGCGGCGGCGGCGGCGGCGGGCGGGGCGCGCACCGGTTGCGGGCGGGGCGAGTGGCGGCGGCGGCGCTGCGCCGAGTCCGCGCCCGTCGCGGGCCCCCCGCCGCTCCCCCCGCTGCAGGCCGGGCCGGAGCGGGTCGCGGGCACGCGGCGGAGGCGCGGGCGGCGGGTGCGCGCGCGGGGCGCGCGCAAGCACAAGTAGTTTACATTGTTGGGCGACTTTTGCAACAACTCGCCGCGCCGCGGCCTCCGCGCGCCGCCGCCGCCGCTGCCGCCGCCGGCTCCCCGCCGCCCGGGCCCCGGGCGGGCCGCGCCGGGGGCCGCCGCGCTGCCGCCCTGCTGCTCCGCCGCCGGCTGGGCATGAGTTAGTCGCAGACATGGACACCAAACATTTCCTGCCGCTCGGTGAGTGCCGGCCGCAGCGGCGCGGGCGAGGGAGGGGGCCGGGGCCGGCGGGGCGGGGGCGCGTGCGCAGCGCGCGCGGGGGGTCCGGCCGGGCCCATTGGCCCCGCGCCGTGGCGGTACCGAGAGTTAGCGCGCCGGGCCCGGGGAGGCGAGTGGGCACAGGGCAACTTTTCCCGGGCCCGGGCGCGCGGCGGGAGAGGGCGAGGACGCCGGGCCTCTGACTTGCCGAGGAGCGGGAGTGGGCGGCGGGGCTGGCGCGAGCGCAGGTTCGCTCGGGACGTGGAGAGGGTCCCTCACGCTGCGCCTCGCGCTTACGCGGACCCCCGGGGCGCCCAGCTCTAGCTGCCCGGGAACTGGGCCGCGCCGGAGGAGCAACTTCTGCGCTCGCTGGAGGGCTCCGGGCCTCCCTGGCATTGGGATGGGGACGACGCGCTGGGCTCCGGGAGGCCACTGCTCTTCCCGGCTCGTCGGGCTGTGGCTTGGAGAAGGCCGCTGGCCCCTGGATGTCTCTTTGCCCAGGACAGAGTCTGCGATCTTGCCGTTCCCCGACAGCAGACCAAACCTAGGTGGGCACGGTCACTCGGGGGGGGGTGTCTCTGATTAAACCCAGAACTGGGGCCCCACGCTCTGGCACCCCTAGTTGTTCTCTGTATTTAGGGGGAGACAGCCCATCAGCAGAAGGATCATTTTCTTGTCCTGCAACCCTCCTGTCAGCAGCACCCAGCCCCGAACAGCCTTCCAACTCCAGGAGTAGACCCAAGCAGGATCAGAGCCCCCCACTCATTGCTCCTCCTGGGGTTTGGGAGCCAGAGGGAAACAGGGTAGGGAGACTTTATAAATGAGCTCTGGGAAAGATATTAATTTGGTGGTGAGGCCAGCAGTCAGGCAGGCAGTCAGGCTGCTGAAGAATTTGTGCTGAATGGAAATCAGGACGGCTGATTATGGACGAAGCTCCGCGATGGTCGTTGCCTCTTTGCCTGCCCACCCCTATGAGGTCTGGGATGCATTTTGGCTACGCTAAGGGGTGATCAGAACCCAGCATGGCTGCAGGGACTTTTGGTGGTTTGGAGAGGTGGCAGCTCCTTAACACCCAGCCTTCTCACAGACAGATCTGCAAAGTGACTGGGCTGGTGTTCCAAGTCTGTCAAAGCTGCAGACTCTCCATCCTGACGAGTAGTGACGGAGACAGTGGAGGCATACCTGAGCTTGGGGTGGGGTGGGGGGTGTCCTAGCTCCCAGGTTGTAAACTCCTGTCCATGTTGCAGTTGAGAAACTGACTGGGAAAGGCCTCACTTAGAGGCTACAAATGGTGGATTTGGCATTGGAACCCCTGCCAAAGTCGATGGACAAGAAAGCTTTGTTACTGTGGCTTGTTGCTGTGGGGCCTGGTGTGGGGTTGGGGAGGGGGGTGTCCTGAGACATCTCTTTCCTCCACCCAAGCCTTCATGTGCACACAGAGCTGGGTCCTTCAGGACAGGAATGTTTTGCTCGGTCTCTGGCCTGGGACACAACTAGGGCCTGGCAGGCCTTTGGCTAGGTCTTGAGATGGGAACAGTACCCCAGGAGAGGCAGAGCCCATTCTCAAAGTTGACGCGTACAGAGCTGGGAACAAGGTTTCAGGGCGGCTGGACTGGAGTCTCCACGAAGAGGAGTTGTGTCTTGGAGCTGCTGTCTTGGCCCCACAGAGTGGTGGCTCTCAGGACCGACTTGTGGCCGCCCAGGCAGCCCATGCCCCAGGGCTGAGGGCTGAGTCCTGGGCTCTGATTACATTTTATTTTTTACTAAGCTTGTGACCAGCTCTGAAGTCCAGTGCAGTTGAAGGTCCATTTAAGCGGCTACTTGCCTAAGCCCTTTTGTCAACACAGCCTAATCCTTCCTGGGGGCTGCGTGTCAGGGGATCTGCCTCATCCAAGGTCCCCGCTGGCTGCTTGGGTCTGACTTGAAGTGTCTAGGAAAGTTTGGCCATCCCTTTTTCATTACCTTGCCACTTTGGGGGTTCAGGACTGAGGGTTCTTTCCAGTATGCATTGTGTGGGTTTGGTGGACCAGGTAGCTTCCAAGCTTCTGTCAGCTGAGCTGATCTGGGAAGAGAGGGAGGTTGGGGAATCTGCCCCAGGCAGCCCCTGTTTCCTGGCTCTGCTGTCCAGGGCTGGTCTTCCTCTATGCCAGTTGGGGTGTTGGGGCAAGGGCTGGTGGGACTGGAAGGCTAAGCCTCAGAGTCCAAAGGTCTCAAGCCTGCACTGACCCTCTCAGCTGTTAGTGGTTCACTTGCTTGGGAGGGTAACAGGTTTCCAGAAGCAGGGCTTTAGACCTCCAGCCCTCTTGTGTGGTACTTGGGGAGCTGGTGAGCTTGGGGCCTGCCTGAGGGGGCTTTTAGTAACATCAGAGCCCTTGTGACCCAAAATAGAGCACATTCCGGGAGTCCCGAAATAACAGGGTCACATGACTCTCAGGAGGCTGGGCTTGGAGTCCAGCTTGGGCCTGACTAGGCAGTTCAGGTTTAGGCCCCCGGCTGCCTACTGATTTGGGTATTTCTTTTGGGAAACTCTGGAGGAGACTCTGTTGTTGACCAAGGAAGGGATAGGGTGAGAAAAAGTGACCTCCCTGCTGGTGGTCTGACTGTGGTGGTGGCCTTGCCTGGCTGTATTCTTCTTTGGGTTGGCACTGACTATTGTGCTGGGCACAAGCATTTGCCTCAGATGTGGACTCAGAGCAAGGCCCACAGGAAGGAATCACTGAGGGCGGGGAGCTCTCCACACAGCCCAGGTCTGCACTGTTCAAGAGTGTGTAGGGTGTGTGGGGTGCAGAGTGGAGCCTGCAGCTTGATCACATGGGGCAGCTGCCGTGGGCTGGCTCCTGGGTCTGCTAGGGTGTGGGCAGCTCTTCCAGCTGTGCGTGTCCGTCAGGACTGGGGCTGGGTGCACCTCCTCAGGGAGGCCCCTCTGATTTCCTTGCCAGCGCCTCCTCATATGGTTCATGCTGCAACTGTACTGGCGGTTGAGTGTAAGAATATGGACCCCCTACCCCATCCTCACGCCTGTCTCTAGGAGAGGGAGTGTTCCAGAGGGGTTGTCACACTGTAGACAATGTAGGGGTGCTCAGGCCTGCGTCTCTCAGCCCAAGGGCTGGCCGCTCATACCAAAAGAACTCTGGTATCCACAGTGTAGACAGAATCAAACTGCATAGAAGGTGTAGGAGATAGTCTTGGGCCTAGCAGTCAGTGAGGCAGCCTGGAGCTTCCTATTTCTAGTGGAACGGGGTCTTGTTATGTGCATGTTCAGGCCAGGGTCTGCAGAGAATGGTAGACCTGGCTCAGCTATCTTAAGATGTAGGCCTGGAACCTTGCAGATGGCCTAGGGCCAGGACGAGCCAAGACCTGCCTTCCTTCCCTGCTCCTTAGGCCTAAAGCTTGTGGGCTGGGCAGGGCCTGGAGGTATCAGATTGGCTGCTGGATTTTCATGGGAACTACTGTCAGCCAGGGCCAGGAATGAAGGCAGGAGTTCTTGGTTCCCAAGAGTATAGGTGGCTGGATTGTGACTGGGAGTGTGTCCGTTTGGGGATCACCTTCCAAACATTTGTCCCAATACTATTTAAAAACAAATAACGTGCCGGACAGTGGTGGCGCACGCCTTTAATCCCAGCACTTGGGAGGCAGAGGCGGGCGGATTTCTGAGTTCGAGGCCAGCCTGGTCTACAGAGCTAGTTCCAGGACAGCCAGGGCTACACAGAGAAACTCTGTCTCAAAAAAACTAAAAAAAAAAAAACAAAAACAAAAAACAAAAAAACCCCACAAATAACATGTGTGTGTGTGTGTGTGTGTGTGTGTGTGTGTATACATGCGGGCACATGTGCCACAGCATTTGTATGGAGTTAGAGGACAGCTTTTGGGAGTTGCCTCTTTCCTTTCACTACCATATGTTTCAGGGATTGAAAGTCCTCGATAGCAAGTACCTGACCCACTAAGCCACCTCATCAGCCCCCAGTGCTTTTAAAACAGGCTTTTTCAGTGCTGGGGAAGGGTTGGGGGAGATGAGCTGTCTGCCCGTCCATGGGCCTGCAACATGTCCTGGTTATAAGGCATAATCGTTCCTTCCCTGTTCCTTCTTTTTATTCAGATTCTCTTCCTCGGCCACATTCTCCCTCACAGCCACAGAGGACCCTGAAGGACAGATGCAGCTGGAAAGTTGCTATCAGCCATCTGCATCTGTAAAATGGACGCATTCCTCGTTTATAAGGGCTGTTGGGCATGTAGCCTGTTTTGTCCTAGGCTGGTTGGGAGTTCATAGAGCTCTTTTTGTGGGCTCTCCTTCTTTCCCAAGGTGAGGCCTGTATCCAAGTCCTTTCTGGGCCTCTGCCTCAGGATAGGGACGGGTCACCAGCATTGAGCCAAAACTGTCCTGAGAACCCCCCGATGCCACTGGGTATGGGAACAGAGGTGAAAACTGGGAATTAAGACAACACAGCTGCAACCCGCTGGCTGGGTTGTCCCTGCCTAGGTTTCCCCTCCCCCGCTAGGCTCCCCGGACAGACCCCAGATGCTGCAGGCTCTCCCCAAGGCTCCGTGTGTCTGGGGGAGCGAAGGACTTCTCGTGAGCACACCCACCCGAGCCTGGTGCGAGATGTTCTGAGCAGTCGTGCCCCAGCGCCTCACAGACAGGGAAATTGCACCCTAGAGTTACAAAGCAATTGTCTAGCTCAGCAGCTGAATGAGCGTGAAACGGAGCAGAAAGCAGCTAAATAAAATTGGCCCAGGATGTGTGGGGAGCGGCCTGGGTGTGCACAGACACGTACACACCCCCCAACACTTTACCTGGTGCTGCCTTCTACCCCACCATAAGGCAGCAGGCTGGTGCCGTGGGCCTCCCAGGGCCTCCTAAACGTCATGTGGGTCTGTGAGTCTGGCTGCCGTTCTTTCCAGTCTCTCCTAACTGGTTCAGGACCTGCCCACCTGGAGGGGGTGCTGATGTGTATCCATTGGGGGACTGCTGTGTAACTGGCACTCAATTCAGGACCTCATGGGCTGACCCAGGGGCAGCCTTGATTACTGATGGGAAACCCTGTGGTAGGGTCTGTTTGCCTTGGCACTTCGGTATCATGTCTCTGTGTGGTTCTCTGCTCTGCAAATTGATTTCCCAGACAGGCCCAGCCCTGATCTTCAGCTGGGCCAAAACTTGTTCTTGAGCTTGCTTAGGTCCTGTTCTGTCAGCACCTCAGGAAGCTGCCTACAAGAGTGGGGTCCGTGCCCAGTCCAGTTCCCCTGGAGCCCTGAGCTGCTTCTACTCCTAGGCTGAGTAGCTAGGTTGCCTTTTGACGGGCAGATCTGAGGTCTCATTACCACAGCTGTTGACCCTTGACCCTGGGAGGCTTGCCCTCCTTCCTCAAGAGTCACTGGAGAATGGAGACTCCCTGATTGTCAAGCTGAGAGCTTTTTGGGATGCCTGGAAAAGTTGCAAGGCTCCACTGGGCTATCGAAGATTGGGGCTGGGGGACACTTTCTACCTGAAGACCCAGTGGTATGGCTGCTCTGCCTCAGCCTGCCAGGGCCAAGCTGTCTGGCGGTAAGATCCAGAGGGGCCTGTGGCAGGGGACCAAAGGAAGGCAGCCCCACGTAGCCCCACGTAGCCCCCAGGGCAGGGCAGAGACTTGGTTATATCTGCAGTCTCTGTCCACAACATGTTACATGTGTATGTATGCACACAAGTACACTGGCCTGGCCTTTGGGAATCCAGCAGCATTGTGTTGAGTTCTTCCTAAGGGGGCTCTATACCTGGGGCCTCCGCCCGTCCCCATGTAATTAGGGTGCACCTGCTTGCACAGCCTCCGTGTCTTTCAGCCCATGGGGAGGTTGGCGGGGGTGGTGGGGTGCATTGAACGCATAGCCAGACCAAAGGCCATGAGGCAGGCCTGGATGGGAGTGCTAGGTGGAGCCGTCTCAGGCCCCCTGAGTATGTAGAGGTGGTGAGAGGCTGAGGGGGAAGTGTCTCCTGCTGGCTGTGGAGCCCCAATTTGGACTCATCCTTGCAGTATTTAGGCTGGGGGGGGGTTCCCACAGACACTGGAGGCCTGGGCTGACTGGACTGGCCTGTAGAGTCCCCTCCTTTCCTGGTTAGTGGCTCTGCTTTGGAGGAGAGGATGGCTTTCTTCCTATTTGTGGCAGTTTGCTCTTTTTCTGCACTCATGCCTTTGGCCTGCTCTTGGGGAAGTCCCGTAACGTCCTGGCTGATACATCCCAAGCCTGGGTCTTGTTAGGTCAGGGTCTCCCAGAAAGGTGAAGGAACAGTAAGATTCAGGTCATAGATTTGTGTCCTGGTCTGGGAGGACAGTCAGGCCCAGTGTATTTGATGGTGCTAGGGACCAGGTTGTCCTTGGAGGAGCCTCCACTGTGGGATCATAGTCAAGACCCTAAGGGTGAAGAAAAGGTTTCTGGGCTTGGCATCGGGCCACTGAGACTCTAGATTTGTGTAGCTCAGGGTCTTCCTTGCTCAAGTTCAAGTCTGTCCTTCATGATGCCCCCCATTCCAGAGCCAAGCTCTCTCAGGTGAGCTAGGCACTCAGGGGCCATAGGCTCAATGTCTTATCTTCCGTGGAGACCAAACTCAGCTTTCCCAGACAGCATCCTGGAGCCCAGGGCTGGTGCTGATGGTTGCCATCAGAGGCTAGAGCATCCTGAACAACCTGGATATAGAGGATATAGCATTCCCTGAACAGGGAAGGGAGGGAAGCATGGTAGGCAGGGTCTAGACTAGGCCCTCTTTCCGTCCGTCCGTCCGTCCGTGTCTCTCTCTCTCTCTCTCTCTCTCTCTCTCTCTCTGTGTGTGTGTGTGTGTGTGTGTGTTTGTGTGTGTGTGTGTGTGTGTGTGTTTAAGTCCTGCAGTGCCTGTGGATAAGCCCTGCGGAGTTCAAAGCCACGGTGTGTGCGCTGGCTGTAATGAGGTTACTGATTCAACTGGCTTCCTGGTGCTGCAGCCCAGAGTGCAGGGAGGTTGGGAAGCCCCGTGAGGGATCTAAGTATCCCATAATTGACCAATTTAGCTTAAGTGTCCGTGCTGGCCCCGGGCAGAGGTCAGGCGGTGACAGTCCAGGTGGCTGGAGTAGCTGCTCTCAGGCTCAGAAGGTGCTTCATTTGTCCAGGCCCTCTGAAGCGAAGCTCTAGAAGGCGTCCTTGGGCCTCGGTGGCCACCCCTCCCGTTGTCTGCTGGCTAGCTGGCTTCCCGCACTGGCTACCAACCGACTGCCCGCTGTGTTTTTGCCTTAGGTCATGCAAAGGCCGTCTGGGGTTCAGTTTTGTCACTTCTCTGCCTGCTCCCCTACAGGGGCTGTGGGATGGGATTCCAGACCTTTGACTGAACGGCATGCTTAGTCCATGTGGCTGCTGAGTGGCCAGCTGCGCTCCTGTATCCGTCTCTCGGAAACTTCCCGAGGGCAGGGCCAAGCACGTGCCGCCCAGCTTTTGCCGATGGAATCGACCGACCTCTGGCTTTGCGGGGGCTGGCAGGGCTGTGTAACTTCACTCTTTGGCCTGGTGTCCAGATGCTTCACCAGATAGGTGCTCCCAGACAGCACTGGGTACCATGCAGCATATGTCAGCAACGACACAAGCCGTTCCTTCAGTTC
Source organism: Apodemus agrarius (assembly GCA_964023405.1). Lineage (NCBI taxonomy): Eukaryota > Metazoa > Chordata > Mammalia > Rodentia > Muridae > Apodemus > Apodemus agrarius. The sequence continues at coordinate 158,831,659 of OZ030008.1, read as the reverse complement.
GGCATCCTCGTGGGTGGGCCACGCGGTGAGAAAAGAGGTGGAGCTCACACTGAAGTCCTCTCCAGGGGCCTGGGTAGAGTGCGCTCCCTTCAGACTCCTTGAGTCTGTTGCATACCCTCTTGTCATGTAGCTATGCAGAATGACCTTATTTATTTATTTATTTATTTATTTATTTATTTATTTGGTTTTTTGAGACAGGGTTTCTCTGTGTAGTCCTGGCTGTCCTGGAACTCACTCTGTAGACCAGGCTGGCCTCAAACTCAGAAATTCGCCTGCCTCTGCCTCCCAAGTGCTGGGATTACAGGAGTGCGCCACCACGCCCGGCTCTCAGAATGGCCTTTTAGAGGTGTAACTGCTCTTGGTTTGGGGCCTCCCCCTGGACTCCTGATTCTGCCTTGCCAAGGCGCTCTCTGCGCAGCTCTCTGTGTGCTCCTGAGCAGCTCCTAGGGGCTGTCCACATTGGGTCCAGCTTTCTGTCCTTGGGCTCTGACCTCCCCTACCTAGACCTTCATGGCTCCATGTTCACCCTAGTAAACCCTGCACTTGGGGTCAGGGGGCTCTGCAGCCTCAGCTGACCCTCCAGGTACCTGCCCCTTCCCTCCCACCCGGCTTCTTCATGTTTAATACTTCCTGGTGACTAGACTGCCCCGTGTGGTGGGCGAGTGCTGTCTTAGTCTAGTACAGTGGGGGCAGCCACTGGCGAAACCAGCTCCTTGGCCTTCTTCAGTCGCTTCATCTATAAGGTCCCCGGGAAATCGGGGCACTTGGTGGCAGTCTTGCCGTTAGGTTTTGAGTCACAATTCACAAGTTTGCTAGACAAGCTGTGGAATTAGAGCGGACCTTTTCCAGGGAGTTATGTCCCCCTCCAGCTGAGGGTCCAGGAGTGACTTGTCCAGGTGGGCATGGGTATAGGTCTTCCCTTCAAGGGCTTCAGAAGGATCTATCTGCTAGCCAGGCTTGTCTGGCCTGCCTCTTGCTACCTGAGTCACAGGTGTGTGCTATGGAAACCGTGTGTGTGTGTGTGTGTGTGTGTGTGTGTGTGTGTGTGTGTGTTGGCTCATGTAGGCATGATTAACTCGCTGTGGAGTTGAGGTGGAGCCTGGTATGGGTGTGTTGGCTGCAAGACCCTCTGAGCTGTTCCCCTGATGACCGCCCCCTCTCCAGGTTCTCAAGACTTCCAGGGTATGGAATATGACCTTGCTGGCTCACTATAGGGCATTGCTCACTGGAGGGTGCTAGCTTTGGGGTTCAGGCCCGTTCTGGAAGGAACAGTAGGGTTGCCCCTACAGCCAGCCAGTCCCCACATCTCTGGCCCACCTCATTTCTGTACCCACGGGTATTTTTGGTGTCATCTGCCAAGGAGACTACACGAAGTATCGGCTCTGTCCCTCCTTGCTGGTTGGAGGGCAGCTCTGATTGGGACCAGAGTCCAGGGGAGGTGGCAGAGCCACCCCCACCCATCCTGCTCTGGGCTTTCTGCCCAGGATCAAGGTTGAGGAGGGGTGAGAAGTGGGGACTTAGTCATTGTACCAGGAGCAGAGCTTCCTTCCCTCTTGGGCTCCCTGGGCATGATCTCTGGACATGCCACCACTTGAGGTTGGGACCCCGGGGACCTGGCCCAGAAAGGCTGGGTGATGGTGGTCTTCAGGCCCTGTGGCTTCTTAGGGGCCGTGATCCCTTGCTCTCTGCAGCATGTACGTTCTGAATCAGGGTGCATAGCTCTTCTCCGCAGTTGGCTTCCTTGGTGGTAGGCAGGAAGGATGGATACCTGGCTTTGGCAGAGGTGGGGCGTACGTCTGCGGTGCCCTCCAGGATCCCTGGCAGTTTATGGCCGAATTGGGCTCAGCCCTTTTCTCGGGCCGTTACCTGAGTCTTTCCGGGTAGGCTGTCTCCGCGTGTCCTGTCCCTCAGGGCAGGTGGCTCCTGGGGTTTTTGCTGCAGAATCTGCAGTGCTATGTGCCACAAACACTGCAGGGTGTTGATGGAACGAGGTAATGCCCTCTGCCGAGCCCCCACCCCAGGATTAGTGTGGTGTCTTCCCTGGCTTCGGGGCAGACTGTTTGGATGTTGCCAGTCCCGAGTCTGGCAGCCGCGTGCCTTCCCCTGTGGTGGTCAGCTTTAAGACTTTGTGGGTGTCCCCTCGCTCCGACCACAGCACCAGTGGGTGCAGTGGCAGAGCTTCGATCCCAAAGAGAAATCAGATGGGCTGGTTTCTTGTAACTGGGCCTGCTGAGTGGCAATCTTGCAAGGGGCTAGGGAGCGGAGGGAGGGCCGGTAGGACCTCTTTGGGGCGTGGGCGAGGCCTCCCTCTAGCTGCCAGGGTGTAGGGAAACATGTGGGAGCAGGCTCCTGCCAGCCTGGGCTTCCAGCAGCATATAGTGATGCAGAGTAGGAGAACGTGTGTTCAGGAGGAGCTTTAGGGAGACTAGTGGTAACCTGTGTGGTTACAGACACGTCTAGGAGCGTTGGCCAGGGAGAGAGTGTGGGGTCAGGGTCTGAGTGACTGAGGACACTGAGGACAGAGTGCTGGAGGGTAGGTCATTGGACACTGGATTCGAATGCTCTGAATCTCTTAGGTAGAGCCTGTGGAGGTGACGGGTGATAAAGAACTCTGCTCCTGTACAAGGGACAACTGTCAAGGCAGGTAGTAGCAAATGAGAGATAGTTACTAGGTAAGAGGTAGGGGAAGCCTGGGGTAGGGCTGAGGAGGGCTGAGGTCCCTCCCAGCTGTCTAGAGGATCCTGTGAGTCAGATTTTGGGTGGACTCTATATCCCATCTGTATCCTATACTTAGGGGTGTCATGGACTCTTGTCTTGGTCGCTCTGTCTAGCACAAGGCTAAGCCATCTCTAGCAGGGTTCCCCCCCCCCCAGGTCTGGCATGTGTAAGAGGAGATGTAGTTCTGGATCTGTGCTGGTGTTGAGGGGTCCATGGACCCCTGTGGCTCTGGCTTCTTCTCCCTGACAATACTGCCTATGGTTTTTGGACTGCAGGAGAAGTTTGACTGACCCGGATGGGGCGTGCACGTGATGATACGGTCTACAGACAGCTTTGTGAGTCAGGATGTCCTCTTTAACTGTGTGTTCTTCCTTCCTCTGATGGCCCACGTGGGGAGGGCTGGCCCGCTCCATGCCTTGTGAGTGTTCCTGATGCTACTCTGGTCCGGGCGGCAGAGCTGTAGCCACGGCAGCTTCCCTGGCTGGCTTGGCCAGTGCTGTTTGTAAGACTTCTCTGGGCACTTTTTTTTTTTTTGGGGGGGGGTGTCCAGCTACAGCCAGACATGTGACCTGGCTGGCTTATTCTGATTCCCTGTGACTGATGTGTTGTCTCTATAAGGGAGAATTTTGTAGTGTTTTGGGACCTTCCTGTGTCAGATCTAATCTCTGTCCACCTGACTGCAGACATAAACACCACTTCTGGCTTATCGATCCTTCTCCAGTATAGCTGATACCTTTGGTTCCTCTGACCCAGGCTGACATCTCCCAGGTCATAGGGTCATAGGACAGGTCACTGGTGGGTGGTGTGTACCCTTTGGGCACCTGGCTGTTGAAGCTGTGGCTGGTAAGCTGGTTTTGCCTTGCTGGTGATGTAGCCTCCTTGCCCATGATGGCTTAGAAACTTATCTGCTTGTGGATAGTTATTGTGTCTCCTGTGCTGGGTAGCCGGACACATGGTCACTCATGGGACAGAGGAGAGGATGGCTGTTGGGCCCACGTGGCCCTGGACATGCCTGATAAGCTGTGAAGTCATTATCAGAGGGGACTGTGCAGTTCTTACCCGCGGCCATGAGTGTCTTTGTGTGCTTCATGTCTGTGTGTGAGGTTCTATGTATTAGCCACATGTGAGTGTGCATGGTCATGCATTTGTGTCTGAGTGTATACACATGTCCATATATGAGTGTGTATGGCTATATGTGTGTGCATGCTTGCATTCACATGTATGCTCTGTGTAGTAGCTACATTGAGTATATGTGGCCGTGCATGTGTGTTTGTGTATGCACTTGTTAATGGGTTCTGTGTATCATCCATATGTGAGTGAACGTGATGTGTCTCTATGTAAGTTCTGTGTATTAGCCACACATGAGTGTGCATGGCTGTGTATGTATGTCTGTATGCACTTTTGTGTTCGTCGATAAAGTTCTGTATATTAGCTACATGTAAGCATGCATAGCGTCATGTGTGTATGTCTTTATATGTGTATCCACGCATGGGGGTCTATGTATTGTTCACATATAGTTATGCATGGCTATGTGTGAGTTTATGTCTTTGTACACTCTGTGTCCATGTATGAAGTTCTGCATATTATTTACCTGTGAGAGTTCATGGCATGTGTAAAGATGTCTTCATGCATGTGTCTGTGCTTGAGCTTCTGTGTATTATATATCTATGAGTATGCACACTCATGTTCCCATGAGAGGTTCTGTATGTTGCCTATATATGGAGTGTACATGGCCATATGTAAGCTCGTTCTATGTGTATACCTGTGTCATACATGAAGTTCAGTCTGTTGGCCATGTGTGAGCATGCATGGCTGTGTGTATCGTGCACACCTGTGTTCATGCATCAGGTTCATGTATTGCCTTGTATGTGGCCCTATGTAAGTGTGCGTGTGTGCATACCCATGTCCATGTGTGAGACTGTGTAGTGCCCACATGTGAGTGTGCATATCTGTGTGTAACTGTTCATGCCTGAGGTTCATGTACTGCCCTTGTGTCTGTATGCACACCTCTGTCCCTGCATGGGGACTTGTGGCGTTTTATATTCTGCTGTCCCCAGGCCTAGACCATAAGTCATCAGCAGTCGTCCCCAGCGCCTACATGCCCTTTCTGAGGCACACGAGGCAATCCCTACCAGTCTGAGTATTGACCCAGAAGGTGCCTGACGCTGTCGGGAGAGGAAATGTGCCTGCGAAGGTCCACTGGCCCTTCCTTACTTTCTGGCTCCAGATGAGCTCTGTGTCCTGGCGGGGGGAGAAGTTAGTAGGGCCTAAAGCCAGGGTCAGTTGTGCACACTTTGGTGTGAAGGAGCCTGGCGTGAGTGCTGGCAGGGAAGGCAGGGAAGGGTAGGAAGGAAGGCTTCCTCTCATTGTGTGATGAGGAAATTAGGTCTGCGAGCTGCAGGCAGGCTGTGCGGGTGGGGGAGACGAGGGCTAGGCTGTCAGTGGAAGAGTGCTCCCTCCTTTCTCTCAACTGTCCACGTCAGGCAAAGCAGGCATATTTGCGATGGGGAACAGCAGGGCCGTCCAGGAGGCTCCAGCACGGTGGGCACAGTGCTTACTAACTCTGCCCTCCCTGGCCTGAAGTCACGTGGCTGGTTAGCTGTTGAGCTAGAATTTGAATCCAGGACCCCAGGACTCCCCCTTTTAACACTTCCTGCTGGATCCCGGGCGCCTGTTTAGCCTTATGGTGTCAACAGGGGTGGGGACGCCTTGTATCTGGGAGGTACTGGAGCCGGCCTGCCTTGCTAGGCAAGGAGATACCCTGTTTCCTTCACAAACAACTGGGGCTGGTCAGAGCAATTTTATTTTTATTTCCTATTTTTACTTCCTCGTGGGCTCTTTTCAGAAACTCTGGGTTAGATGGGCTCCACCCTCCAATCTCCACCCGGCTTCCTGGCCCAAGCTTCATACTCTGGACAGGAGCTCATGCGCATGTTTGTGTGGCATGAGAGCAGCACACCTGTGCTGGGATGGGAGGGGTGACTCCCGTCCTTCTCAGATTCTGGGCAGTGGGTGGTGGCAGGCATGTGTCTCAGTGCCTGACTCAGTTTCTCTGCTCGCCTCTCTGGCTCTGGCTGGAGGTGGGGCATGGTCTTTGGGAAATGTGTGGGCAGTGTGTCCAGCTGAGTCCTGGCTAGGCAGGACACAGTGAGGGTGCTATTCTGCTGCACTGTGGCTTCTGTGGATTTTGTTTCTCTAGCCTTGGCCCAGCCCCAGTCCATAGTGGTGTATGCTGTGTTAGGGACCTGCAGAGCTCATCCTGGGGTGAGGGGGGTCTCACCTGTCAGCTGCCATTTCAGTGTAACCAGGACTTATGCTGGTGACTGGCAGATACGGGCTCCTGAACGCTGCTCAGGCTAGGGACAGCCAGGCACTGACTCCCAGGCCCGGGGAAGGCTGTTTTCATGGACACCTGGGTTCACTAAGTTCTCTCGGTTTAGCCTGCTAAACTTTTCCACCTCTAAGAATTCTGGGGAGAGAGTTGCCCTGCTCACTAGGAGTTGGGGTATGGGGAGGGGGGAAGGCTCACAGAGGTGTCGCTGAGCTCCAGAGCTGCTGAGTTTGTGGCCAGGGTAGTGATAGCTGGACTCAGTGTCTCTGTGAGCTAGACCACCCATCAGGTTTGGGGCATTCAGCCAGCAGGAATAGTTCTCCAGTTTCCCTCCTAGTCCTTCCTGCTCTGGCTGGCTTGGTGCTGGTACAGGTGGTAGTAGTGGCTTCCCTTCAGTGTGAGCCACACGGGACATGTGGCTGTGGTGGTGCTGGCAGAGCCTGCATGTGTAGGTGCTGGGGTTTTCAGGTAATCCTTTGATTAGAGACCAGGAAACAGAACCTCACAGTGTGTGTGTGTGTGTGTGTGTGTGTGTGTGTGTAGGTCTTTCTTGGAGAGGCCCATCAGCTTACAGATTTCCATGTGGCTGCCCATGGGTGCCCTGGGCTCAGGCATTTGGCCTGTGGAGATGAGGTTGCTCCTGCCTCAGAGCTGTGTAAGTGGCTGTGGGGCTGGGCAACATTTACCCCTCAGCGGTGTGTTTGTCCTAGATGGTATGCCAGCCCTGGGGGTCAGGGGAGCCGCCAGCAGTGAGGACACTCCGGGCCGCAGATGTGTCTTGGCAGCACGTGCACCTGACTCGCCTTTTCCGAGTCGTTGTTTTCTCATCTCTGTGTGTGGGGCCAGGGCTCTCTTCTAGAGTGGTTATGAGGGTTGTTGAAGTGGGGCTTATCTCTTGGTTCTGGGCCTGAAATAGGAAGTGATGGCTGAGGGCCTCTCAGAACTGCAGAGTCCTAGTCCCAGGAGCAGGAGAGGAGTCGCCCGTGGGTCAATAGCCTGGGATAGGAGCCGTCTCCATAGGACTGGGGAGGGCGATGAGCTGTGCCGGTCTGGGGGAGAAGTGTTTCTCTGGAGGGGCCATCTGGGATGGCTGCTTCTAAAACCATCATGGAGTGCAGGGCTTCCCATGGCTAGGAGGGGAGACTCACATGGTCGTAGCCCCAACAGGGACTTGAGAGTAAAGTCGTTGCCCAAGCCCCACTGGTGACCCAGCTTCATTGGAGACAGACACTTATCCAGCAGGGTCCCCATGCCCTGGGACCCGTCCTCACTAGTTCTGCACCGAGAGTAGCCCTGAGCCAGGGTGTTTGATGCTGGGTCTCTTCTCCTCTGCACACATTTTTTTTGTAATGGTGGGAGAGTGCTTCCTCCCCTGGACAGCAGTCAGGAAGGAGCATGCTCAGCAGATGAGATAGAGCTGGTGCCTCAAGCTCTCTGGCCTCCGTGCCCTACCGATATACGACATGCCGGATATAGGACTGGCTTTGTGCTGGGTCTAGCTGCTGAGCCACAGGTCTGTGTCCTGTGGATTCCCACCTCATGTCCTCCTCCTGGTTGGTGGCCTCCCTGACCCTTGTGCTGTTTGCTCTCATCCCTGGGGATTTAGACTCAGTATCTTTGGGAACAGAGTAGCCTGAGCTCCACCTCTGCCCTCATGAGTTCATCAGATAGGGTTAGTGGGGACCTAGCCTGTCTGGACATGCCCACTCCCACACCCCTCTCCAGGCCTCAGTTTCCTATCCCTTTCTGTGGGGGTGTCTATCCTGGGCTTATCGGGGGAGGGTAGCTAGTTTCTACAGCCTGTGTGGACTGGTACCAGCTAGGCCTCATGCTTTCTCTTGGGGTTCAGTTTCCTGCCTCAATATTCGCCACCCACCGGAAGGGGCTGTGATTGGGGTCCGCCCCGTGTGCCTGACTCAGCAGCCACAGGGTGGGGGAAACCGGAGGTTTCTTGTCTAACCCCAACCCAGGCACCCTCCCACAGCTGAGATTCCTCTTATGAAGGTGGGTGTGGAGTCCTAGTTCCTAGAAGAACAGGGTAGGGCCAAATCCTAGGTTTTAAAGTACTCCTTGGTCCCTGTGGATGCCTGCGGGACTCTGCTGCTCTCTTCGGTGCCCTCCAGCCTCTCTGTTTCTGACAGGTGTCTACTCATGTGGGAATTCACAAGACATAGGTGTTACCTGTACGCCGCCTCCACCAAGCAGCCCTACGGGGCTAGGCTCCTCCTACACTGCCCATGACTCCTGTGCTTTTAGGGGCTCAGTGCTAGGCCAAGGCCTAGTATGGACCCTGACTGCAAGAGACAGTGGATGTGGAGTTGGAGACAGAGGAAATGACACTCCCACTGTGGTCTTTGCCACCTAGGAGTCAGCGTTGTGGCTACATTTCAGCAGGACAGAGGTGATAGAGAGAGTGGGGTTGGAGCCCCGAGGCCTTGCCTGGGCAGCTGCCTGGAGGCATGTTCGGGAACTGCTTCATGGTGAGCTCTAGACCAGTGGTGGTCAAGAAGTCAGAGCGGAGTGGGTGTGCCCAGTGGCTGTGACTTTAGTGAGGCCTTAGTGTCCTCAGCTGGCAGATACTGGCATAGTCTGGCATCTGCAGGAGGTGGGTCTCCAGCATTATCACAGTGGCTGAGGAGGACAGTTCTCCAGTGGTCCTGAGCACTGGGATGCTCAGTTGGGCATCCTGGGCATCCTGGGAGCGTCCTCTTGCTGGGATGAGGCCAGTAACTGAAAGTCCCCTGGGTGACTGATAATGACGCACCTGACTGGCTGCCTGCACTTTGGGTCTAGCTCCGAGCCTGCCGAGAACTGGACAAGACCATGGGGTTTGGTGCCTTGGGCCCACTGACCTGCCTGGCCTCTCCCTGGTGTTGGCTCAGTAGTGCTCAGTGTTCATCCTCAGGTGCTTGTGGAACCTGCCCGAGGAGGGTTCTCCTGAGGCCTCAGGAGCCTGGGGAAGCTGAGTCAGGACAGCACAGGGCAGCGGAGGGGCAGCCGGAGGAGGTGTGTGAGCGGTGCTGCGCTCATCGCCTTGAGTGAGGGTGCACTCGGCTGTTATGCAGCTGCTCGGTGGGTGCTTGGGGATCTATAGTCTGCATCCTCACCAGCATGCAGCAGCAGTGTGGGGGAATGGGCAGAGGAAGGGTTAAGGAGCCTAGGCAAGTAATAATGTCTCTAATTTCCCCGAGTGATTTAATAAAAATGTAAATCGCTGGGTGGACGGCTGCACCGCCACAGTGTTGACCGAGATGGATTGCGGGGCGCTCAGTGGTCAGCCTGCCTTTGTCTTTGCGCTCCCAGCAGATTGGTACTTCCTGCTGTCCGGGAGGCCGGACACTGAGGGATAGACACATTCCTCCTTCCACCTCCCTGGCCGGATGGGCAGCCGGAACACCTGGGCATCTGTCAAGGAGGGCTACAGAGGACATACCGCCCTCTGTGTCACCTACCCCTCACCTTTTAGAGTTTTGGTGAGTAGTTAGGTGGCTTGGAGCCTGCACTGAGCGTGGTCAGGTCCTGCACTGAGCGTGGTTAGGTCTTGGTATGTAGAGGGGCTACTTGCCATTGGTGCCAGGGAAGGCCTTCCGCAGGGTGGCATTTGAGTAGAGGGTATAGAATGAGAAGGAGTAGACTTGTGGGATGGAGAGGAAGTCCCTTTCAGCTGGAGCTGTAGTGTGTGCAAAGGTCCTGAGATGGGGCTTGCTGGTTCTGGGGGAAAGAACAGACAATGAGGGGCCTACGCAGTCGGGCCAGGTTCAGTGTCACAGGGTGCCAAATGGCTTCTGTTTATAGAGTCTGGTGCGTCTTGCTGAGAAGAAGCCCAGTGGCAGGAGTGAGTGCAGAGGCTGGGGCAGCTGTGTGGTTGGGGGCTGATGGATTGCAGTGATGTGTAGGGTTGTAGGCTTCAAGTGTGGACTTGGCATGGCCACACAGTTGGGGCTTGCTGGTGCTGCATTTGTGGGAACAGAGATCGTCAAGGGTATGGGCTGAAGCATGGCTGCTGCGGGCAGGAGAGCAGTGCACTTTGACAGGCTTTAGGGAGACTTGGAGGCCTCCTAGGAGGTGGAACTTGGGTGTGTGTGGTCAGGTGGGACATTTTGATGACCTAACTGGGAGATGAAAGTGGGCACTGCCATTGCAGTATGATAAGTCTTGGACGAGTGGCTAGGTGCTGACTCTCAGTAAACACAGGGCAGCTGCCTGGAGAGGTCCGTGAAGATGGACGTTGGCCACTGTGTCGGCTGCCAGTTTGAGGACCGTCATTCTTCGGCTGGTCTCACCTCTGAAAGGATGAGTGACTGACATACTGGTGAGGTTTCAGCGGAACCCAAGTCACCTCACTGTCCGCTGAGGTGGCTCTCCAGCTCCTGCCTGAGTTGTCTGAGTTGTCTCCATCTGCTTACCTTTCTGTTGGATGCCACGGGTGCCCAGTGCCTAATGTGCTGGATGCTGATTCAGGGCCTGTTGGGCCAAGTCATAGTCCCAGGGAGAGCTGAGTTTCAGTGTGTAGCTCAAATCTCCAGACTCCCCAGCCCTGGAATCTCCCCTATCTTGTCAGTTGACTTCCACAGGACCCTCACAGTACATTATGTGAGAAGAGGCTGTAGTTCTCTGTGAATCTCTGGAAGGAGCAGATGCCACTTAGTTGTAGAAAAGGCTGGTTCTTGCTGAGGATATTGGCCAGTAGGGCATGCTTACAATTTCCCAGGAAGGGATGTAGGCCTCCCTGTCTCACTCAGCCCACTGGAGCCCCTCCCTGGGGGAGATCTGGCTGGCCACGCAAGCACCAGTTTCCCAGCTGACCTGAAACCACTGCCTCCCATTGCCTTGACTGGCCTTTGCCTTTACCATGACACTTGCATGTGGCCAGTGGTCTAGCTTTGGATAACTTTGGGAAGGGACAATTTGATCTGGGTGGCAGGCTTGGCTGGGGTTGGTAGAAGAAAAAACTGGCGTCCAGAGGGACCTGGAGGGAATAGGCAGGGGGATAATCCTGGTGTTGGGAAGCCTGGCTGGGGGTTGGGAAGGAAGAGGGCCCAGCTGTGACCCTGGTTAGCTTTGCTGGCAAGCCTGATAGTCCCTTTCTGTGCCACAGACCGGCCAGTGTGCCAGGGAAGGGTGATGGCTCCAGATGCTAGTTCAGAATTTTGTGTGGATTTGCGTCCATCATCTTGGGGTTGGAGGCAGGACTGCCATGGTGTTGTGACTTCCCACTGGTGGTTCCCCCATACAGGTGATGTCCAGCTTTGGGCTGGGTCTTATGAGCACTGCTGACTTGCCACCAGATGTGCACGCTCCCTTCCCTTAGAAGTGTAGTTCTACATCTCAGTTCTCTGGTGCTGAGTCTGCAGGGTGATGTCCCTCTGGGAGGCTTAACAGAAGAGGAACAGAACCTGGATGGCTGGGGAGGTAGGCGGAGTGGATGCAGGCCACTGTAGTGTAGAAGTGGTGTAGACAGCGAGTGCTACTCGTTGTGTCTTCAGTACTTCCCTCTCCTTTTGGCCTGCTGACTCCTGTCCCCATCCTGCCCTGCTCTCCCTTCCCTGGACCCCTTACTCATTGCTTCTCTCAGAGCTTGATCAGCTCCAGGGTCAGGGAAAGCTGGTCTACCAGATGGCTGGGCAGGCACATTGGGCCAGCAGCGTTCGGCTGCATCATTTAGAGAGTGTTTGATTAACCGGCCTGTCTGGAGCTGGCTGGGCAGCTGGGCAGTATTAGCCACCACTCTACACTGGGTGTGGAAACCGCAGAGGAGAGAGGATCCGGCCTCAGGGAGCCCTTGGGCTGGTGCTACCCAATGATGCGTCTCGTGCGGCATTGGCTTCACTCCCCAGTCCCCAACTCCTCAGCGGTGCCTGTTGGCAACCCCATGACCACCTTGAGCCTCAGTTTCCCCTTCTGTAAGGGGAAAATGACTCTACTTGGAGGTGGTAGCCTAGAGTCTGACACATCAGACAACAGCAACCCTGGTGGTGTTTTGATGGCTATATCCTCTGGGGACTGCCAGAGCACTTCCTGTGGTTTCCGGTAGTGTTTCCCCCTGAGTGGTCCTAGTGGTCCAGCCAGTGCCACGTGGAGGATGGGGTGCAGCCTGTGTGCTCCACCTGAGCTCACTAGTGAGCCAGCATGGGGTGAAGGCACCTGCTGAGTGGGGACCCCTGGCCAGGTAACCACCTTTTCTGGGAAGCAGTCTGGCTGTGCGGTCTAGAGCCACCCATCCATCAGGACATTCTCTTGGTTGAGAAGATGGGAGGTAGGCTTCGCTCTCCTAGCCATGCCTGGCATGAAGAGATGCAATGGAGAGGCTGAGGGGTTGAGCCTGGGCCTGTCCCTGTCCTGGTGAGTGCCGTAGCCCTCTCTGCACTTTGGCTCTGGTGACTCTGGGAGCCAGCGTCCAGCCGGGCTGGCATGGACTTGGCTGGCACTGCCAGGGCCTTCATGTTATCCACATATATCTGACCAGGCCACTGTGCCTAGCAGCATAGGCAGAGTTTTCTCTTCACTCTCTCAGGGTCATTGCCTATAAAGCCCACCTTGCTGGACTTTGTGTAGGCTTGAGGTGTAAATGACCAGCAATGGAGAGGTGTTAGCACTAGTGGGCCAGGCCCTGAGCTGTCAGTACTTTGCTTGAGAAATTAGCGTGCTAGGGGCCTGATTGCTGTAGGTAGGACTTAACATACGAGGCTCAGACAGGTATCACGATGGGCCAGGAGACCTGGTGGGTATCACTGGGGCATGTAGTCCCTCTGAACTGAAGTCTTCTACTTGCACAGAGCAGATATTATTGGGGAGCACAGAAAGACCTGAGCTAACAGTGGGACAGTAGCATGGGGTGGGGGACAAGTATGTTGTGGTAGCTGAGCAGGCCAATTTTTAGCTGCTACCCATGTGGGCTCCCCATCTTCTAGACTGCCTGGCCCCATCACCCTAAGTTGGTATTTTACCAGCATGGGGAGTCTGGAGAGGGCAGTGATCCCATGCCTCAGGGAAATGCAATCCTTTTGTGGCCCCTGAATATTTCATCAGCAGATTAAAAATTGAAGCTATGCCGTCCCTCTTTCCTCTGGGAGGGTGGGGGAGGGGCTTGCACTGTGTCTCAGGCGGGTTTGCGTATTTTTCTTGGTAATGGAGCCGTGTCAATTAGAAAATGACATTGCTGTTTAAAATGTCGTTCTGGGGCCCTCTTTAATTAAGGCCGAGATGGAATCACCAATCTGTTGCCGTGAATGAAATTTTAAACATCAGAATGAGAGGCGATGACGTGGAGCGGGCTTTGTCACAGATGGATGGAGGCCGTGGCCGGGTGCAGGCTGCACCAGTGTGTGTGTGTGTGTGTGTGTGTGTGTGTGTGTCTGTGTGTCTGTCTGTCTGTCCATCTGTCTGTCTGTAAGGAAGAGTGCTGTTGAGACTGATATTAGTAAGTCCAGTGGGGAGGGCAAGCTGACTGGCTCTTAGGAGCTTGAATTTGATAGGTGTGTGGGAAACCCCGGGGGAGGGTGTGTAGGAGGTGACAGAGGGGACCAGGGAGGTATTGACCCCTAGGTGGCTTTTTAGAATCTGAAGGATAAGAATAGGAAAGGGCTGCATTGGGGCCCCTGGGTGCCTGTAAAGCACTGTGACGGGCAGGGTCATGTGTTTTAACTCTTGTGAGCAGGGGCTCCTCTCCAGGCCCCCAGATGGCGGCACAGGACCTGGCTGGATTGCCTTGTCTTCCCTGCCTAGCCCCTGTCCAGCGGCAGGCAGAGTGGCCACTTGCCAAGGCAGCAGGCCGTGCGAGGGGAAGTGTCTGGGCCTCCCGGCCTCCCGCTGCTCTGTGCTCAGAGCTGGCCGGTGCTTGTTTTGATTTGGCGGGGCCAGGCTCACCCTGGCTGCATCCTGCAGCTCCCAGGACGCGGGCTTGACTCTGGAGTCAGCTTCCCTGGTGATACAGTAAGCGGCTGCCAGGACTGACAGAGAGGGAGGGTGAGAGGGCTAGGCCCCACAGTGTCCAATGTGGCTTTGGCTTCGTGGCTGCCGGCTGTCCTGTTTGTACCCGTACCCCTGTGTGGTCAGCTGGGCACTCGGAAGCCTGGCTCCCTTAGGGGACATGAAGGACTCTCCTCCCCTTTCTGGGCTGAATCAGTGAGCAATGCTTTGCAGCCCTTGGCTTTTCCTTCTACTTTGCTTGGCGAGAGGAGGTTCGGCCTCAGTCATACTTTCTTCTTGGGGACCCTCAGCCCTTCTGATGTCTGCTCATGCTGTTGACGCCTGTTTCGGCTCCTTACTGGGTTGGCTCTGGAGTGCAGGTGGAGGGCAAGCAGCTTAGATCTTCTATGTGTCCGGAGAGTTGGGGCACAGGGTACTCATGTGACTGGGAGGGGTGGCTGGGGTTTCTGGCCTGAAGAAAAAGACAGTATTTAAGTTTTATGAGAACAGACACGGCATTGACCAGGCATTGACCAGCGTGGCTGGGGAGGATGTGTTGACCTTCTTAAATAGGTGCGAAGGGCTGTTGGGTCCTGCTCAGAAGTCTTCCCAAGGTAGAATTTGAATTTCTGATGGCTCGTGATTGTGGGAGCCCCCTGGGCAAATGAGGTGGAGAGAGGAGACCCCAGTGGCTTGGGCTGTGTGCGCATGTGTGTGCCGCACCACTATACATGGGAAACTCTGCCTTGTGTGGACAGTCACAGTGCTCCTCACTCCAGACCCTTACTTTCTTCTCAGAGGTGCTTGGTAGCCCTGGGTCCAAGGTAGCCAGCAGGACCACTTAGGACATGCTGAATGTGGAGTCTGCATAGCCCCCTTTCTTGAGGTGGGGAAGATGGTACTGAGATTTGTTTGCACCATTTACTCTTCTCCAGGATGGGAAGATCAAAATGTTTCAGCGTGGGGTTACCAGGTGTCTGGGGTGGGGTTGGGGGTGGGGCCCAGTGGTGTCTTTGAGATGTGGTTCATTGTTGGGGCTGAGGCTACACTAATGTGGGATCCAGGAGACTCAAGACAACTCGGAACACCTATACAAGTCTCCCT
This sequence comes from Apodemus agrarius, assembly GCA_964023405.1. Classification (NCBI taxonomy): domain Eukaryota; kingdom Metazoa; phylum Chordata; class Mammalia; order Rodentia; family Muridae; genus Apodemus; species Apodemus agrarius. The sequence continues at coordinate 158,816,598 of OZ030008.1, read as the reverse complement.
GGGAACAGTTATGGAAAATGTCCTGGAGATGCTGTGGATTAGGGCTGGGGCAGGTGGGAGGTGCTGCCGTGGAGAGCTAGAGCCCAGGGTGCGGGAGCCTGCTCCTGGGGCTCAGCAGTGATTGTGGGGGCAGGGCCTGGGCTGCAGCCTCTTTTGGCAGATAGATCTCCTGGGGCCTTCCACTTCAGGGATGATGTTTGTAGTTCTTACTGACGTCTCTTCACAGGCCATCGTGCTGTTGAGCACTTCAGCAGTGTTGAGTGGACGGTGACCACGCCCCAAGGGCCGTGGCCTGGCTTGTCTGGCTAAGTAGCTCTTCCTGCCTTCCCTGTCTTCAGCATTATTTAAGGTGCTTTGGGTTTCTAGTACCCAGGCTGTGGTCCAGTCTATATGGGCAGTAGTCCTGGGGCAGGGCCTGGCATTCTCCCTTTTTGGTACCCCTGCTGGGCAGTCAGGGGCATCCCTTTGCTGGGCTCAGCTGTGAGTGCACCTTACTCCATTGCTGCTCATGGGCCCAAGCCCGGGTCAGATTTTCCCTCACGCTCCTCAGACCACAGCCGTCTCCAGGCATGTGTACATGGCTTCTTCCTGGTCGGATAATCCCTTGGCCCCCATCTCAGGGTGGAGGTGGGGAGCAGAGGAGCTGAGAGGCTGCCAGAAACCTCTGTTGGCATTAAGGGTCCTGCCGTGGTATTCTGGAAATCAAAGAGCTCTGCTCTAGTTCCAAGGGCTGAGATTATAGACAGACTTTGAGATTTATAGCAGAGGTGAGCCACGGTATCCATGCAGATAGGAGCCCAACATCTCTCTGCATCTCGTGGGCACCATCTGGGTACACAGAGCAGGGTATGCTGGAAGACAGGAGGACGGTGTTGTGAGAGATTCCTCTCTGTCTCTATTTTTCTCCCACAGGTCCCTAGCCACCCAGGGAGATGCAGGCCCAAGTGTATAGAGGCTGTCATGGGCCCAGGATCTGCCAGTATTGCCCTGTGGGCCGCGACTATGTTGGCGCATCCTTTTTGTGTGTGGACTCACCCACTGGCTGGCCTCCCAGAGTAGAACTGAGCTCCAGCTGCCTCTCCATCAGTCACTCACAGCAGCTCGGGGAGGTATGGGGCAGATCCCTGGCCACTCGCAGCCCCAGGGGAGGTGAATGACGTAGAGCCCCACATGGTGCTCACTCGGAGGCGACCCAGCCTGGCCTTGCTGCTTCTCTTTCGTTGGGTTTTGTCTCCTTTATGCTCTACTTTGCAGAACTGAGGCAGGAAGGGAAAGGCTTGCCTTCATCTAGAACACAGGGGCAGCAGGGACCAAATGGACGACACTGCGGTTGCCCAAAGATTTCTGAGGCCAGACCTGGTTCAGGGACCCTGCTGAGGGTGGGGAGGTCCTCTCCCAAGGTATTCCCTAGCCTAGCAGGGCTGGAGAGTCAGGTAGCCCGCTCCCCTTATTGTGCAACCCGCACCTGGCCTCCCAGGCTAGGCTCACCCTGCCCTGGAGTCTGCGTTCTTTGGAAACCTTCCTGGCACCACCTTCCAGTGGAGCAGAGGCTTAGAGGAGGCTGGGGGCTGCTTCCAGCCAAGGGTGGGGTAGCTCTTGCTCTTAGATGGTAGCAGGGCCCCAACCCTTTCTGTAGAAACCAAGGCTGTGCTGTAGGGCTGTCCTTATGGGAACCTGGGTCAGTCCAGCCTCCCTGCCCTGGTGACCTGGAAAAGCAGGAAGCCTGAGCCCGGCTTCCTCCGGCTCCACCTCCTTGGTATCCTAGCCCCGACACCTGCATGGGTGGAGACAGTCAGACTCAGACGGTGGAGGGAGCGCAGGGGTCTTGGACAAATGTCTTCACTGCTGAATCGTCTCTCAATAATAGTGAGGTAGTAAGCAGGGAGTTTCCACCCCATTGAGTTTTGGCTCGGATGGGAGTCCCTGAGCTTGATAGCCATGCTCTGCTGTGGGGGCTGCATTTGTGAGGGCCTCTGGGCCAACATATTTAGAACCATCGATCACTGCATCTGGGCACTGGAGGATGGGGGAGCCCATGCCTTGCCAGAGCCGAGCCTGCCCCAGTGATAGTAGTCTTGCTTAGTGGGTTCTGATGGTGTGCTTGCCGTCCGTACGGGGGAGGGTGGGAATCTGGCCTCATTGACGGCCCTCGTGGGCCTTGAGGGTGGTTTTCCCAGGTCGGGGCAGCCCTGCCCAGTCTCAGCCTGCTTGGGGTCCTACTTAGCCACCACCCTTGATGGCTCTGATAGGCTATCTCCTCCGGGCCTTCTCGCCCTACCCATCTGCCCTGAGCATGGCACCCCCAGGAAGCTTGAGGCCCCGAGTGGGCAGAGAAGTCTGAAGTCACAGCCAGAGTAGAAACAAAGCAAAGCCGAGCGAGCCACGCCCGAGCACCCCCAACCCCCAGCCCACACCAGCCCCTGCAGCTCCTTATCTGCGTCCGCAGGCCTGTGGTAATCGCCTGCTCTGTGTGGTTGAGAAACGCGATGAGCAGATAGCCGCTGGGTGCCGGGGCGGTTGGACAGGTTTGGTACCTGCCTGTGGTGAGAGCCAGGGAGAAACCTGGCCAGAGTTCACTGCGCAATGTGCAGGCGGCTGCAGCCTCAGGCGGCCACAGCCTCCGTCTGTGGCCCCGGTCCTGGATCCTGGGAAAGGGAGCTTTGGGGTCCAGGGCTGGGAGTTATCAGGCTGGGTCCTCAGGCCCTTCCTGGACCTCAGTTTTCCCATCCGCTCCCCATGGACAGCAGAAGTGTTCATTGTGTTAACAGAAGTCAGATTCTGTTGGCCAGAATCTTCCAGAACAATAGTGTACAGCAGAAGTGGGCCTTTTAGGGCAGAAAGGGCCCCTCAGGGCAGAGTCTGTGTTCTTAGAAAATTGTGTGCATCATGGCTTCCTCAAGGGCCTCTTTATCCCTTTGCCCATAGCAGCCTAACCTGTCCTGTCCTTGGAGTAGAGCGAGGGTGCAGTTTGAGGCCGACCCTGGCAGAGGGAGAAGTCACGGGGAAGGAGGTACAGGGTTCTGCCAGAGGTCTGGGTGCAGGGCCGAGGACACACCGCTGTATGCCTCTGGTGTCCCCGCGAACACAGAGAAGTGGCAGGGATTGAGTTCTGGGTGGAGACAGTTCTTCTGGGGTGTGGCAGCCCAGGTCACAGGCCCTAATGGCTTTCCTACTTGATACTTGTTCCTTCAGACAGAGAGAGGGCTGCCAGTGGGCATGTCACCAGCTGGGGACTGGCCAGGAACAACCGCCTGCTCAGGTCACAGCATCCTCCCCGCAGAGTGGCTGATGTGTGTGAGCTGGGCACAAACAGTAGGTGGGTGGGGACCTGATGAGCTAGCTGTGGTAGCTGCTGTCTGGGGCACAGGGCCTCCCTTAAGCTGAGATGGAGTGGAGCTGGAGGAAGGCTTCTTGGAGGAGGTGGCACCGTGCAGATTCAGACAAGGGAACAGATGGGGCCAGCCTGTGCTTAGGGTCAGGGCTTTAAGAGAAGCATTGCAAGGGGGTAGCTCAGGGGCTGGGAAGTTCCCAGGGGTCTTAGGTAGGGTGGGACCTTGACTCTGTGGTACTTTGGAGGTTGGGAGTGCTGCACACAGGGGTGACAGGACATTGGGGTGACCTGCTTCCCAGATGCTATGTGAATGCTGTTCCAACAGGGAAGTCTTTAACCCTCCTCCTCTTCAGATGTCAGCAGCCTGGCAGGGATTTTTGTAGTCTTGGGCCCTGATGGGATTTTAGACATGAGCTTGGTGTGTGTGTGTGTGTGTGTGTGTGTGTGTGTGTTACCCTTGTGCATATGTACACATGTGTACATATGCATGCATAGGTGACACCTCAGAGTTCCCTCTTCGTTAATTGTTAATAAGTGTTAGCATTCCTTCTAGGCTCCACCCCACAGTTACCTGGCAACGACCAGGTAGGCCTGGCTTACTATAAAGGGGCTGTTTGCCCCTCTCCTCCTCGCTCCCTTATTCTCTCTCTTCTCTCCCCCCTCCCCTCCCCCCTCCCCCACCCTCCACCCCCGGCCTCTCCTCTCCTCTTCCCTCCTTCTTCTCCCTCTCTCCCTCCCTCCTTCCCTCTGTCTCTGCCTCCACTCCCGTCTCAACTTCCATTCCCAGGTCCTAGGTAAACTATTCTATACTGTACTGTTGTGTGGCTGACACCTTAGGGGAAGGGATGCCTCAGCATGGGCCCACCGAGGCCCGCCTCCACCTCACCACACCTCCGTCTACAGACACATTCTTTGCTCTTATTTATTTATTTATTTATTTATTTCCGAGACAGGGTTTCTCTGTGTAGCCCTGGCTGTCCTGAAACTCACTCTGTAGACCAGGCTACCCTCAAACTCAGAGATCTACCTGCCTCTGCCTCCCAAGTACTGGGATTAAAGGTGTGTGCCACCACTGCCCGGCCTTTGCTTATTTTTAATAAAACACAATAAGTAGCTAATTAGTTGTTGCAGGTGTGAGGACCTGTCTCCTCCCCCTGCTGTATTGCCCTGCCCTCTTTTCCTTCCCTCCCTCTCTCCTTCCTTTCCTCCTTTCCTCTCTCCCTCACTTCCTCCCTCTTTTACTGCCTTGCTCCTTCCCTCTCTCCTTTTCTCTCCCCTCCCTCCCCTCCCCTCCCCTCCCTTCCCTTCCCTTCTCTTCCCCTCCCCTTCCTTCCCCTTCCCCTCCCCTCCCCTCCCTTCCCCTCCCCTCCCCTCCCCTCCCCTCCCCTCCCCTCCCCTCCCCTCCCCTCCCCTCCCCTCTTTCTTGACAGGGCCTCGTGTAGCCCAGACTGCTGTAGGATGTTATGCAGTACAGGATGTTTAAACCCGTGATCCTTCTGCTTCCATCTCCATGTGTGGGATTGGAGGTATACGCCACCATGCCTGGCTTTTCAGTCTTTATCCCCCAGCAGGTCCACGTAGTCCTGTGTTGTTAAACCCCAGTGGGAAATAGAGCCCACAAATTATCCACTTAACTGATCTCCAGGCTTCTGGCCTCTCAAGGGATATTGACTGTGGCATTTTCTCTCCAAGCTGGCTACAGATGCTGGCTACAGAGACCCCCTGAAGATGCCTGTCTACCTCCATTAGTGGGTCTGGAGTATTTTCACTTTACTCAATAAATAAAACAAGCGCTGGCATCACAGAGGCCTTGCAGTTGACAAAGATCAAGGATGTGTGATCCTGGAGACCAGAATGAAATGTGTGTGCACGCACTCTGGCCAGGGCAAGTGTGGGTGTGTCAGGTCTTGGGCCACCCACCTCAGAAGGGCGGGGCTGGTCCACCTTTCTGTGGGCGGGGCCCTTGCTCATTCCGGCACTGGGCCTGTGCAGCCATGGCAGGTGTGGTGAGGCATGGCCACTACAACTTCAAGAGGAGTCGCTGGGAGGTTCTGGAGCTGGCTGGTAGCTTTGGCATGGTCATATTGTCCCAGGAATCCCTGAGCCGTGGGAGACCCAGAGTCCCTTGGAGGGGCATTAGAGCTGTCTGTTGTCTGGGTGCTCTGGGTGCGGGTCTTAGGGCCCTGGCATGAGCAGGTGACAGGATGCACACTACTGGTTGTTGGGAGACTGGGCCGTAGAGGCGGGACGCGGCTGCCCTGTCCAGCTCTCAGGCCCAGCAGCTCTGTACCCGAGCCCTCTCAGGCATTAGCTCAGGCTGCCAGAGCCGTGCAGACAGACAGTGGAGCCCTAGGTTCAAATTCTGTCTCTTCAAGGTCTGCTCCATCTCCAGCTCCCTTTTCTGAGAGGCTGGTGTTGGGAAAATAGCAGGCAGCCAGTGCTGGGCACGTGGTGGTCTTCCTCTGGCCCCAGTCCCATCGCCGTCCCCGTCGTGGTCGTGGCTGCACTCGGTTCAGGGTGTTTTCATGAAGGCAGACTTTGAGGCCCTTGTGTGAACCTGCCATGGGGTACACTCTTCAGAGGTGAATCTAGGATCTGAGGCCACAGAGGAAGGAGTCCTGGCTGTAACCTCGAGGATGAACAGCTCTCTCCAAGTCTGGGCCCCTTGTGAGTGGGGCTGTCCCAAGCAGCTAAGACGCCGGCGTTCCCGGTGGACTGAAGGATGGCTGTAGGCTGTAGTCAGGCTGTAGTCGGGCTGTAGTCAGGCTGGTCTGCAGGTTCGGGGCTGTGGAGCAGTCAGAGCCCTTGAGGCTTGCCAGTAGGGTGGGGAAGCCTAATGAACGTGGGAGTCCTGGTGAGCCCCAGTCCCTGGATGGACTTCTGATTTCCCTGTAGAAAGGAAGCCCACAGGGGCAGCACCCTGTGATTGGCTGGCCGGCTGGCTTATCAGCCCTGCCTGCCATCAGACTGGACCTTTTTGTCTGCCATTTGACTCACAGTTAAACTGGCAGCTATATTGCTAATTACTAATTGGTTTTAGGACTTTCTCTGGGCCTAAGAGCCAGAAGGAAATTTACATCCCCCACCCTAACCCCCCAATCTTGGGGATGGAACACACACAGGACCTGGTATACCCTAAGCAGAGGGCGTACCTCTGGGCCCACACTCTGAGCCCTTGGAGATATTTTTTTATTCCTCTTTTGTTTTCTGAAACAAAACAAAAAGCCTGTATTGGCCTTGAACGTAAAGTAATCTCCCAGCCTTAGCCTCCGGAATACTGCGATTATAAGTGTGTGCCTTGAACGTAAAGTAATCTCCCAGCCTGAGCCTCCGGAATACTGCGATTATAAGTGTGTACCCCCAGGCTTGGATTGGAGGGTTTTTATAAAAATTATTAACCTTTATGTGTCTAAATTTTATGCCCATGGGGGCCAGAATGGGACATCTGGCTCCCTAGGCATGGGGTAGCCGATGGTTGTGAGCTGTCTGTGGCTGCTGGAATTGAACCCGGGTCGTCTGGAGGAGCAGCCAGTGCCCTTAACTTCTGAGTCATCTCTCTCTGGACCCTGGAGATGCCATTCCCCTGCCTCCCGTCCCCACCCACCATGCCCTCCCCTGCTGAAGGCCTGGCCAGCAAGTGTCCTGACCAGCAGGGATGGGACAGCAGGAGCAGTGGCAGGAGATACAGGTGACCAAGTGCAGTTCTGGAGGCCAGAGGCTGCCCGTCCTGGGGACTTGTCAGGGCCTGCAACGTCCTCCTTGGTATGGCTGTCGCCCGTCATTTGTTGGTAATGAGCTTTTTTTACACTGTAATTTGTGTCTCCTAATTACTGAACAAGTGCCTAATGGTTCTGATTAAAATCAGAGGGATTCCTTATCTGGGAGCAGGATGTGGATTCTAAGTCTGCTTACTGCCTGCCTAAGTGACCAGGCACAGGTAGAAGTCTCCAGAATAGTACCCTAGAGTGAGCGTTTTGGTTTTTTCTTCTTACTTGGTAAGAGGTCCCTCCCACCTGTCCCCAGTGTCCTGTCTACAGAACAAGGGCAGGGGTGCTTTGTCCCCTTCTGAGCTTTGGCTCTCTGTTTTTCTGAACTCATCCTCTGGCTTGGCACTGCCACATGGCTCGGTCCGGGCTGTCTGCTGGTGTGGCAGAGCCCCTTTCTGAATACCCACCCCCCCCCCATTCCCACTTGCCATGGTTGACTCCTGACTGGCTTCTAACTGCTGTGAATGCAGGGCAGGTGTTTAGAGAGAGGCCTCATGTCTGAGCCTGGGGCAGCCTCCCTCCGTACAAACGGTCCTCCAAAGCCCGCTCAGAGGAGTCATCCTGGCTCCACCTGATGCTCTGGGCTCCGTCACATGCATGGCCCCGGCCGTCCACTAGAGGACCAAGGCTCTGCAAGGCTGGCGTCTTCCTTACTCCTCCAGGCCGGCCTAGGGGCAGGTCTAGAGCTGCAGGCTCAGCCTACAGGGGGTGGTGGTAGGGGGTGAGCACTCTGCCCTTACTGTTTTCACTGTGACCCGAGTCACAGATGGGTGGGACCTGAGTAATGGTCACAGGCCAGTGGGCAGCAGGAAAGGCCGGTCATTCTCTGTTTCCTCCCAGCGCGGTGGGCCGCAGGGCTGCTTGGAGCTTCTGAGGTGTACTCCCTACTGAAGGAGCGGCCCGCCTGTCGCCTCCTGTGCAGGAGAGGTGTCCATTTAGGTGTCTGTTCACCCCTGCGTGCTTCTGCTCTGAGTATCAGCCCTCCTTGGCCTCATAGGACCCCGAGCTCCTTCTGTGAGCCAGTTAGTGACTGGGGTGGCTATCCCACTGGTGCCTATGGTGGAATCTGGGATCACAGTGGTGGTAACGATGACCATGTCCGCTCATCCCCGTGCCGTGCTGGGGACCAAGTACAGATCTTGCTGTGACTGGTCCAGTTTCAGCAGCTGCCCCTCCACCCCCAGCTTTTACTATAAGCATCCAGGGATAGCATCTTCAGGTAGCACTGATCAGAAGACCCCTGCACAGCCCCGAGGCTTGGAGCCCTAAAGACCACTTAGGTTGGTGGACCTGGGGCTCCTTCTCTTAGTTTTAGGGTTTTTAGATCCTCACCTATGACCATCATCTGGCAAAGGGAAAAGGAAAGGGCTACTGTTGGAGGCATGGGGGCTGGGAGTGTTCCTTGCACATCCATGTGGGGTTTTCTGTTCTGTCCGTTTTTCTGGATTTTTCTATGGTGGTAGTGATGCTGATCTTTCTTGTACATATCTAGGACAATTAAAGTAGCTCACTGTTCAGCCAAGTGGTTGAGGCCTCGGTGTTTTGACTCTAAGTAAGGGCTGTACAGAACAAGGCTAAGCACATGGCTGGCGTGCGCTGATGCACGGCAGGCACTGTGCTTTGTGGAAAGCAGATGCTGGCACCCAAGGGAGCTCTGCTGCTAGGTGGGACAGGTAACCCCAGGAGACTGCGGGCAGGGCCTGGCTAGTGTCTGTGGCGAGGTAATGTCAGTAGACCCTTCTTGGTCCACTACCTTACTCCATGTAAGAGCAATTCCTAGAAGCTCAGCCTCGGTGCCTTCGCAGCTCCAGACACTGAGGCCCAGGCCGGCCAGCTAAGGACTCACTGGGGCTCCGCCGTAGCTGCCTGACCCTATCTCCCGCAGATTCTCTGGATCCCTTCCTGGTGGAGGTTTGGAACAGACCTAGCTTACTCACACCTACGGCAGGGCCACTGTACAATAACAGCTATAGGTTCAAACAAGTGGTATAGGCCTCCAATCTTGGTGGTGGAGGAGGAGAGTCCTGATGGCCAGGCTGGGGTGGCCTTGCTTTAGTGATCACTGTTCAGGAATAGGAGTCCACGTGAGGATACTGAAGCCAGAGATGATTACTATACACTGTCCAAGGTAGCCTGGTGAAGGAGCAGGCACAGGAGGAGGCCGGAAGTGTGAACCCAAGAGGCAGAACTGGATGTTCTGTCAGGGGTCAGAGTTCAGAGGGCATGACCCTCAATGCTTGTCTTTCAGAACTGTGCAGGGAGGGTAGGTGTTAATCTGCCAGCCACTCCCATCCCTCTCTTCTTGGTGGTCAGGGTCAGCATTTGATTAGCATCGCCGAGGCCAGCCTAGGGCCTCAGTGTGGACCTGAGGAGTCACGGTTCCTGGAGACAGGCTTCAGGGCCCTTCTAGGCTTGTTCGCCGTGGGCCCAGAGGTAGTGTCTGGACCTAGGATTGCTGAGGAGAAGGGGGGTACCTTTTCCATGGCTGCTGCTTGCTGCCCCACCCCCAGGTCTGTCAGGCCCTGGCACGGGTTCAGGAACGGCATGTGCTGGGCTCTTCCCGGCTTCCTCAGAAGGGTGCTTGTTGCTTCTGCCCCAGCCCATCTGGAATGAGTTACACAGGGTGTTGGCTGTAGAATGGCCTGTCATGGCGTGAGCAGACTCCCCCAGTCCCCCATCCTTGCTCAGCACCACTAGAAGCCACCCCCTGGGCTGTGCCCTGTGTGAGCAGCTAGCAGGGCCAGCGTGGCGGGGTACAGAGGGCTGGGGTAGAGGAAGTGCTGGGGCTCCTCTGCACGGGGCTGCAGACGCTACCTCTTGGATGGCTTGCTGCTTCCAGACCTAGTCCTGTAAAGGTACTAGGGGGCAGGAAGGGCCTCACAGGCTGCCCACAGAATCCTTTCCTTTTCCATCTGCTGAGGTGGTTCAAAGAAACCTCCAGAGTCCCCCATGGCAGACACTGGGAGCTAGGAGGCTGTGGCAGTGGGAACTCAGAGGCCACCAGCCAAGCAAGGGGAGCCCAAGACCTTTAGGTTTTGGTTTTCCCTTGGAGGGAAGAGCTGTTGGCAGTCCCTCAGGGGGTCCTTCGGCAGTCAAACCTGGCTTGGCTAACTTTGCTGACCTTGTAGAGCCTGATCACCAAGCCAGCTCCTAGAGCTCAGGGGGTGTGCCTGTGGTGAGTGCCTCGCTAGAGACAGAGCTGGCACGCACAAGCTCCTGTCTGGAGAAGTCTGCCTGCACAGCCAAGCCTGCTGCTGGCTTAGGCTGCCCGCAGAGGGGCCCTGGGCTCTCCTAGCTACCCCAAGGATGAATTCTGATGGGATAAGGTTTCCCCAGTGGGTGCTGAGGGGACCCACTAGCCATACAGTCTCGGTTGTGCCCGTCCTGCTCCCTGTGAAGTGGTCTTGCAGTGAGGAAAGTTAGGTCTGCCCGTTCCCCTCTGAATGGTTCCTTGGTGGCTCCCACCAGGTCCCCTTGAGGAGTACCAGCTATATGAACCTGCAGTCCCCTTCCAGGACCTTGGTGGAGGTGGTGAGCCTGGGGAGCTTACTGCCCTGCTCTGTGCGGAGATCCAGGCATGTGGTTTTATGTGTGTGCATATATACAAGATTATCTGTGTGCTTGTGTGTGAGCATGTGAGAGTGTGTGTATATATGTGTGTGTGTGCGCGCGCATGCGTGTACATACATGTGCATATGTTGAAAGTGAGCATGTAACTGTGTGTGCATGTTGGTCCCTCTGCTGTGAGAACCTCTTGTGCCTAGCATCCTGTTCAATCCCCAGGACCCTGACCCTTCTGTCTCTTCCATAATCAAGGACCTGGAGTTTATGGTCTCCCTGGGTTCCAGGCCAGTGCGGTGACAGCTGGTCCTTCTCTAGCCAAGTGACCAGGAGACATAGTCCCTACCCTCCTCAGGACATCCACCCCGAAGCTTTCTGGTTCCCCTACTTTCTGTGCCATGTTTTGGAGGTGTCAGAGGAACAGCTGGGTGGGGACATGGCTCTGCTGGTTCAAGGCCTGATTTAGCCTGAAGCTTTAGGGATGTCCTTGTCATGTTGTGGGGATGTGTTTCCATCTGTGTGAACGTGACCAGACCCCAGCGCTGAGCAGTGAGCTCTCAGGACTCTGTCCCAGGCAAACACGAGGCCGAATTGTTCCCCACTGGGGGATCCCTAGGGTGCCCAGGGCACAGGGAGAGCACCTGACTGCATGATTTCTTGGGACACAGCAGGGTGTGGTCTCCATGGAAAGAGGTTCTGGAGGAACCCAGAGGGGTATGTAAGGTGGCAGCCACAATCTTCTGGGGTAGCTTATGCTTCAATGTTTTCCTGAGATGAGTTCTACTCCCCCTCCAACTGGCTGTGTGACCTGGAGCCATGTCAAGTGAGGAGAGTATCATGAGGTTGGGACAGACTCTGTACCTACAGAGAACTTCATGCAGCTAGGAGAAAAACGGTAGTTCTTTATTCTCGGTCCCAGCCAGGTCTTTTCTGGCCTCAGGGTCCAGGTCGAACCTGCTTTTCTGACCCTCATGTCCCCAGCTCTCTTCTTGCGTGCTGGTCCCTCCCTCTCTCTCCGGGTGGTGCTTCACTTCCCAGATCTCTGCCATGTCTCCAGATCCACATGTGATGGGGCCGGTCATGTCCTTGTGTGAGATTCTGTATCTCTTGGTATTTCTAGCCTGGCTGTGCAGAGGCCCTCAGGGAGCTAATAGGAGTTGATTACCTCATTGCTTCCCAAGAAGTATCCTTGTGCTTGTTGGATGCTGGAATGGGGGACACCCAGACAGAAGCGCTGGCATGTAGAACCTGTTGTGGTGCAGGGCCTGGGCCAAGCAGAGACTAGCATGCTGTCACTGGGCCATAGACATAGCTACATTTGGGCCTCAGAGACTGGGTGGGTGTCAATGTGGACATGGTGGCTCTGGATGCCCCATTACAGAGTGCTGTTGCCACCTGGGTTGGGGGGTTGGCAGTAGGAGAGACATCGCCTCTAACTCAGGCTGTCGGAAAATGGCTAGGCTGGAAACCTGTCAGATTTGTTGGCTGGGATGTCTGTTCTGGAGTTGAAAATGGAACATGGTGAGGTGGGCTGCCACTGGGTGTCAGTTGTTGGTGGGACCCTGCCCCTATTCTTGGGGCCTCAAGACCATAGAATTTTCTAGCAGGAGACTTGGGTCCAGTACTAGTCATCTAACTCCCACACTATTAAAAGTCCTCCTTCTGGGTGTCAGGCTCAGCTCCTCTCAGGTTTGTGTCCTGGGAAAAGGTCCTCCAACTCACTGGGCCTCAGTTTCCCTTGCCTGTCAGGGTAGTAGTATGGATTCAAGTGGTGACCTTGAGTGGCTCCTGCTGTCCTCAGGGCTCTGTGACTTTGTTTAAATTCAGCTAAGGCTTCTAGGCTGCCCAGAGTCACTGCATGTATAGGGAGTGTCCTCTCTGGCTTTGCTACTGGGTGCTCTGGGTGTCCAAGCTGGGGGCCACAAGGGTTGTTCTTTCTAGATTGTGATCTGAAGCCTCAGCCTTGGCTGGTTACAGGGCCTTGTTCCCATTTCTGGACAGGGCTTCTGAGGCATAGGTAGGACAGAGAGCCTGGGGTCTGTAGCTGGGTGCTGGGGCGGGGTGCAGCTTTGCTCCTAGGGATGGCCCTCCCACGTCACTGCCTGTCCTGTCCCTTTGTTGGGCAGTCACGGGGAGCACAGTCTTCCCTGTGTGTTGGGCAGGCAAACAGGCTGAGATGGCCACCGTCCTTCCTGGGTGCTGTGCGTGTTGAAACCCATCTCTGACGTGGCCAAGATGTTGAAATAAGTTCTTGTGAGTTTCCCAATATCCTGCCAGCCTGTCACAGGACTGGTTGTCAGGTGCCTGGTGCCAGGCCTGGCCTGTGTCTCCCCCATGGGGTGCCTAGGCTTCATTTTCCTCCTGAGAGGAGAGGCCACACTCCCCCCACTGCTGCTGAGGACACCAGTTGAGGTCATGATATCAGGGGAGGCGACAATACTCCAGACTCAAGAAATCCTAATGGCACCCAGTTTTATGGAGGGCAGGGGGTACTGAGGTAAAGCAGAGCGGCGGGCTTTGATGTCAGGCCTTCGAGCCTGTGCGAGCGGACGGCAGGATGAGGCGGGGCACCTTAGTGGCACGATGCTTCATGTGTGCCAGCCGGAGAGGTGAGGGCAAGGGGACAAGAGACCAGCACAGCGTGTGCCCTCCTGAGAGAAGCCTGGAGTGGCCATGCGGACCCCCTCTGTGTCAGTGGATGCTGGAGGCCGTGGGACGTAGGGAGCTATGGCAGCACCCAGTGTTGTCCCCCCCCCCCCCCCCGTGGCCAGGGCCTGGCAGGTCGCAAAGCTCATTGATCACTGTGTTGCAGGCCCTTGACCTGGAAAAGTCTGGCCACCTCACAGGAGGTTCCTGTGCTATGTTTAGAGAGAAAATACCTCAGGGAGGCCCTGTGGCCATCCTGGTGTACACACAGCCCTGTGACCAGATGACCAGATGTCCGGGGGCTGGGGCATGAAGATCTTGCCATTAATTTGGGGGTGGCTCACATACCCTTGTGGCAAATGCTGGCTCTGCCCTGGTGGTCTCAATGGTCCCAGGCCTGTGGCTTTTATTTGATCTGGCCAGGATGGAGGACTGACTGTACTCTGGCTCTCTGAGCTGAGGGGTGGGTACAGGAATGCTTGAGACCGTCCTCCCAGCAGGCACAGTGCAACCCAGTGAGGTCATCAGGTGTGTGTATGTGTGTGACCTAGGAATCTCACGGCTGAACCTTCCTTCCCAAGCTGTGGTGCCTACCCTGTGCTCATCAGCAGGGAGGGGCCCTGCAGATGAGGAAGCAGACGCTCTGAGAGGGCAAGGGCCTGGGCATGACGACTGTATCACCAGCGCTACCGCAGAGGGAAGGCTGAAGCTTGCTTTCTGCAAAGTGGAATTTTTGATGCTCAAGACTGGGTTGGAGGATACATGTGGTTCAGTTGGCAGACATGACGGGCAGGGCACTGACACAGAGGGCTCCTTAGTTACAGGGTTACAATCCACACACATACACACACACACACACACACACACACACACACCTATTGGGGTCTGAGCCTTGTGCTACGCTATGTCAGCTCTGCACGCCTCCTCGTGCCCTGTAGCTGTGAACACCAGGGGTTTCTGGCCACCCTTCCAGTGAGAATATGACAGGCCAGAGAGATGACGTCACTTTCTGGCCTTGGACTGAGGCCTTCTGTGTCCTGGTGCTGGGACCCCTGACATCTGTCTGCTGGCCCTTGGACTGTGCTGGGGTGGCTTTTCACAGGGACACGCACGCAGGTTTGTCCTGCCCACCCGCCAGCTGTGCTTGGGAATGTGGGAGGGAGGCTGCTGGACTGTAGCTGGGGGGAGACGAGCCGTGCTTCTGTCAGGAAGCTTCTCTGAGGTCTGCTTCCGGCTGCCACCCTGCTAGACGGCTTGGGGCTCCAGACAAGGTTGTCTCCAACGGGATGGGAGTCACTGACAGGGCCAGTCTTGCCATTCTGTCCTTCATGGCATGAGCACTTGGGGATGAAGATGTCCTATTACCAACTCCTCTCTGGTGTCCATCTGTACACGGGCGCACATTCCCGAGGAGCAGAGAGTTGAGTCAGATGCACACAGCTCCAGTTAGGTGTCCCAGTCAGAGCCTGAGCCAGGCTTGCTGATGGTAGGTGCCTTGACAGGAGTGGGCTACCCGCTGCTTCTCAGCACTCGTGTGACAGATTCAGCAAAGCCAGCTTTTCAGTGGCCACAAGTCTACTTCCCCCGTGTGGCTCCAGGCTGTCTGCAAGAGAAGGACTCTGGCCCCCAGCTGGCCAGAGGACAAGTGACAGGCAGGCTACCGTCCTGTGGGCGGGCAGGCCCTAGGAGTTCTGTCCTCCTGAGCCTGGGCCTGAGGAAGGTCTTGTGGTCCGGTGATGGAGCGTCCCTGGCTTCCTTTGGCCTTACACACTCAGCCTTAGAAGCAGGTCCAGAGGAGATGGCGCCAGCGGGACAGCTGCCTCAGAAGCTCTGCAGATGGGGGCAGAGGAGAGACACTGCAGTCAGGCCACTTCCTTAGCCCGCAGCTCTTTGCAGAAGAGGAAATAAGTCCCAGAGGGTTTGTTTGGTCAGCCTGTGTCTGGTCACACAGCCTTACAGTCTAGGCCTTAGTTGGAACTTTAGAGTGTGGTTGTCTGGTTCCTACGCTTCTGATGGGTCCGCAGCGGGCACTGACCAGTGTGCCTCGCTCCGTTATCCCATCCTTCAGCAAACGTCAATTTGGCAGCTTCTCTGCCTGAGGACCTGACCATAGCTCTGTGTGTGTGTGTGCGTGTGTGCGTGTGTGCGTGTGCGTGTGCGTGTGTGTGTGTGTGTGTGTGTGTGCGCGCGTGCTCATGCGTGCGTGTGTGCATGCGCGCGCGTGTACAGAGGTGGATTTGTCCTGGGTGGGGGTCACTGTTGACTGGCTCCTGAGGAAACCTTGCTCCAGACCCACAGAGGGAGATCATAGTGCCCCGGAGCGGGCACTATGTCCTTGCGTGGAGCACTCTGTTGGAGCTTGGTTGGCACACACACACACACACACACACACACACGCTCACACGCTCACACGCTCACATTGGGGGCAGGTGGTGCTCAGATGTTCAGGGTCCCTGGGGGTGGGACACTGTCCTGTGGTCTATGGAACCGGCGAGCTTCAGAGTGGTTATGGACAGCCAGAGTCCCCGTGGTGTAAGACTATGTGTCAGATGTCTGGGTTCAGCAAAATGAAACAAGCCCCTTCCACAGCACCCTGTCCTCACTTTGTCCCTACCCCACCCCAGTAGTCTCTCTCCCTTTTCCTGTACACCTCTCCTCCCTCTCCCCTCCCTCCTACAGCTCTGCCCCCTTCCCTCCGTCCCTCCTGCCTTCTCATCCCCTCTGATCCCCTTGCCGTCTGTGCTCAGGTGGCCTTGGGCCCCTGGCCAGCTAGCCTCTGGCCAGCAGAGCGGCCTTGGGCAGGCTGCACTTGACTTCTGAGTCTCTTCATCCTTCCTGCAAAAAGAAGTCAGGCTCGCAGGAGCTTGAGAGAGCCAGCGAGGTCCCGGGGGTCAGCCGCTGTGCCTGGAGCGTACTGGGTCACCAGGGAGTGCGGGCAGTAGTTTTTTCTGGTTACTATCTACAGGCAGAAGGTGGGTGCTGGGCATGTCCAACTGGATACCAGGAGTTGGGGTTCTTCCTGGTTCCTTGAGGCTGAGTCTAGTGAGGAGTCTAGGCTCTAAAAAAACTCGTCTGGTATGGCCCAGGTGAACACAGGTCTGGGGAAGGAAGCATCATTTACTCCTCTGGGCAGCTGGCCAAGTGGGCAGGCCAAGAGGAGGGCTGGGCAGTGTGTCACCCAGCCTTCCTCTGTCCTGGCCCCATGCCCTCTGTGCAGCCATGCTCTCTGCTGCTATGACAGACTCCTACCTAGGCTGGCCTCAAGGCTGCCACAGGGGTCCAGAGACTCCAAATGGTTGCTCAGCCTGGAGGAGGCTCAGATGTGGGAACCTTCGGGGTACAGAGCTCCAGCCTCTTTGCTTCAGAGATCTATATCGAGGGTGAGCCCTGGCTTCATTAGTCCTTACCTTCTGCTTCAGGGAACTCTGGGCAGTACCGAGGGCGACCGTGTGGAACCGGCAAAGCTGGATGCCTTCCCCACATCTCACTGCACTCTCCCCCAGGTGGAGGGTGACGACAGTCCTGTCATCCCCCCGATAAGTGGTACTTATCAGAGTGGGCGGTACGAGGGCAGCACGTGTCTGGTGCACGGTTGTAGCAAGAGGTGGAAGGTGAGGGCTGTCGTGGGTGGAGTGAGTGCGGATGGGCTGCCAGGTGTTGAGCAAGCCTGGGGCTGGAGGAGCCCTGGTGGGAAGAGCCCCCGCGTCCTGTGAATGCACACTCCTTTCCCACACAGCTCCAAGGGTCCACCATCGAGGCTGCCGGGGCGCCCCTTCCCCACGCTGGCGTTAGGGTCCTTCCTGGCAGTGGGTTAAGGGAAGCTACTGAAGTCAGGATGTAGCTGCACTCTTGTTCTGTTTCTCGTGTGAATGGGCCCACTTACTTGTCCTTGCGGTGCTGTTGGCCATGGGCCGTCAGGACCGATGCCGTGATGACTGCTCTCTGAATACATGATTCTGAGTTATGATTGCTGCAGTGTGTTTGCTACGGCCAGTGTTCCCTGAAGGTGACAGGTCACACCCCTTGGGCAGGATATTTCTTGTATCCACTGATGAAGTCTTATACAGTGCGCACCACCACTACAACTAGGACCAGGATCTTAGCCACTGGAAACTGAACAGCAAGTCTTTGTGAACTGAGGGGAATCCAGAAACTCTCTCCTTGCTTGACTGTCCACCTTTGCCATCCACGATGCCATTGGTTAGACCATCCTTCCACCAGGAGCCTGTCCTGCCCTCCCAGAGGGAGCAAGGCAGAGGCCATCAGTGAAGTGTCAGGGTGTTTCACAGATGTGCTAAACTTTGTCAGGTTCTCCAGCAGAGAGTCTTCCTTCCTGTATGGGAGAAGGGTCTGGTGCTGGTTTGAGTTGAGCTGGAGGTGGCACTGGCCACCCAGGTTGGCTGACGCCTTGATGTGCAGCTTGGCATTGGTGCAGACTGGGCCTGTGTAAGCTACTACCCTTGGGAGAGGTGGCTGCACGGGCCAGGGCGGGGCTGAGGGCGGGTAGCAGGCTTTCAAGGACTTTGATGGGATTAGAAGCAAGCCCAGCAGGAAGGCTGGTTCAGGGCCAGGCCAGGGAGGAGAGCTTGTGAGGCCCTGAGCTTCTGGGGTGTCTGGCCATCCCAGAGAGCACTGAGGACTTGTCATCTCAGGGAGAGTGGCACATCCTTTCCCATGAAACCAGCATCTGGAAGCCCAGACAGCTGTAGTTCTTCCCAGCTCCTGGACTATTCACCTACACTTCCTGTGTTCAGAAGTGGAGCAGGGAGGAGCGGCCTGGGCCTGTGGCCGCGTGCTTGTTAGCTTATTAAGAGCTAAACTCCAGTGTGCCCAGAGCACAGGCTTTGGCCCAAGGAGTGGGTTCACTGTCCCTGTGGGTCAGTCTTGTAACAAGGACTGCAGGAACGGCCCTTAACATCATAGCTTGTCTTCAGATGGTAGGCCACATGCAACATTTGGTAAGCAGGCTTCTCCAAGATGCCATCTTACACCCCGTCTCCAGAGGCCTCCCAGCCTGCCTGTGCCCTTCTGCCTAGAGGGATCCTTGCTGTGACTTTGTTTTGTTTCCTCAAGTCAGATTGTCCTGCTCTGCCCACGTCTTGGCCAGAGCAGAGAGAGGCCCTGCTTTGTGTCCAGGTGAGGACGGAGTCTCTGGCTTGTCCTCGTGTGTCTTCCCTGCATCTGTCCACCGGTTAGCAGATGCGCCTCAGCCAGGTCACTTGCCTGCTGGCTTAGTTCTGTGGCTTCCATCCAGATTCCTCAGCCGCCCGAGGGCCCTTCCGCCTTGGCCACACCTCTGCACAGCAGGACTGATGTCATGTTGTCCCCTGTTGGGCCTGCTTGTCTTCGCTTGGTTGCGTCCCTTCTGACTCCTTCCCTTTGATTTCTCCTTCGGATCCCACCCTCCGTGCCTTCCTCGGCAGTAGGTGAGAGTCTGTCCCGTGTCCTGGAGAGTCCCAGAGCTGCAGGACCCTGAGCCCATCGTAATCGTGCCTGTGGCTCCGGCATCAGCACAGTCGCCTTAGCATGGCCCCGGAGGACCCACGGGACTGTGAGCAGTGACCAGTGTGAGAGGACGCAGGCTGCTCAGTGGGTGCCCAGGCTCAGGCTGAGGCACCTTGGGGTCCTGTGTGAGGGTGTGCTTCACTCTGCCATCTGAGGGGTCTATGTTGGGGCCCTGGGTTGGGAGCAGCCCCCACAGGATAGCAAGTTGGTCTGAGCCAGTGTCCGGTTCTGGGTTACAGATGCTACTTGTACAGTTTCTGGCCCTTCCAGGGCTCACTCTGTCCCCAGCCTCCTTTATTCCTGGCAGACATACAGGACATCTTGGTTTGTTGATGGAAGGACACCAGGCCCTGGCTGGTCAGAATTGGAACTCTGGCTGTGCCCTCCCTCCCTGTGGCCTATGCTAGACTGTGGGCCAGCCTTGCCCTAGTGTGGGAATCAATATGAGCTTCCTCAGGCTCAAAACTCACGGGACTCTCACAGGGGGAGGGCCGGCAGCTCCCTTGATCTAGGTTGGAGGTTTCTCTAGGCCTACAGGCATGCAGAGCAGGCTCCATCTGACCTCAGGGCCACGCTGTCTGGGGATCGGAAGGTCTGCGATTCTCATAGGCTGTTCAGCTTCAGAGTCAGGATTACAGCTCTGTTGGTCTGTCCATAGGTGTGTAGTGTCGTGTTGTGTGCAGTTGTCTGTTGTGTTGTCCCCTCGCCCCCAGCCTCCCTGAGCATGACCTTCAGGAATCCCTTTCTGAAGCCCCTCTCTGTCTGTGTGACTGGATGGCCTGGTGGAGTTCAGGACGCCCTGGTTCCCATCTCCTATCTTGCCTCTCAGTGGACCAAGCTTGGCTTTGGCACTGCTGCTGCCTACCGGCAGCAAGCCTGGGCAGGTGAGTGTTCCGCGGATACCTGTGGTGTGGGCCGGAGGTGGTGTGTTGGCCCCGTGAGTCACTCGGATCCCGGAGTGGGGGTGGCAAGGTTGGCTGCCGCTGAGAGGCTCGGGCTGACAGGCCAAGGCTTGCCTGTAGCTACTTGATGGAGCCAGGTAGGAGCCTGCTTGAGACATGGTTGGACAGGGCTGTGTGGTCACAGGAAGTAAGGAGCCTCCTTTGGGCCAGTAGTGTTCATGAGGACAGACCTTAGTGGCCACTGATGACTGGGCCCAGTTTGCCAAATTGTCTTCAGTCTCGAGGCTAGCTGGGTCTTCCAAGAGGAGCAGGAGGAGGTGCCCTTGGTGGGAAAACTCAGAAAGAATGACCAGGCAGGATCAACCAGGCAGGACCCTGATGGCTGATGGTCATGTGGCTTTCTGTATGTGGGGCCCTCAGGGACATTTGCTCTACCCCTCCCGTAGGTAGACACTGTTCAGGGGCCAGGAAAAGTGTCTGGTGTCAGATATGGCACTTAGTGGGTACTCTCAAGGCCCTCCATTCTTCTCTCTGCCCTGAGGCCAGACCAGCTGGTTGACTAGGCCTTATGATAGCCTTTGGTCTCTGTGCTGAGGATCCGCCAGTATGTCAGGTAGAGGAAGAGGGACAGTAACCACACCATCGTGGCTAAATTTAGCCTACAGGAGCTAGATCTCTCTCCTATCCCTCCTACCGCTCCACCCGCTGTGCTCAGCATGGCTGCCTATCGTAGGACGGAAGTTGAGGTCTGGGTGGGGGTGCCTGTCCTGACTGGGGACAGAGGAGTGAAGCCTGGGGAGGCATTGGATTCGCATTGGATTCGTTGGACTGAGAGGAGGAGGGTGAAAGACAAGGGTGAGATCAAGTTGGCCCCAGTGCTCCCTGGAACAGTGGGTCTGCTTGAGGGGTAAGAGGTGGGATCTTCAGACCACACGTTTACCCCCTCGTGTGTTATGCTAGTAAGTGTGTAGCGGCCTACCTGGGTGGTGATGGGTTCTCACTTAAGCCTTTTTCAATTCTCTTGGTGTGAACACCACCATGGCTGACCCGAAGCCACGTATGTGATGTTATGTCACTGTGTTGAAGAACTGACCGCAGAAGAACTGGTCCTGCTGTTCTGCCTCCTTAGAGTGGTCATAGTGCTCACAGGCCTGCTCCAGGGCTACACTGCTCCATGTCAGAGGACCTACGGTTGGACTTGGCCCAGGCAGCACCTGGCAGATAAGACCCCAACTAAGAGGCCTGGCACGGCCGGGCTCCCCTGGCTGTGTCATTGGGTACAAGCACAGGTTAGACCCTAGGCCATGTATGATCTACACAGACATGACTATGTTCATCGTAGAGGTGAGAACACATCTTAGCAGCTATTCCTGTTAGAGACTTCTCTGGCATGTGATATATTCAGGTGGGCTGTGGTAAGGCCTGTACCTCACAAGGGATCCTCAGCGAGTGAACAGCGGCCTGTGACTAGTCATCTGGACTTGCTCTGTGTTTTCAATGAGTTCTGTCAGTGCAGAAAAGAATGGATGGGGTTGTGTGGAGTGTGGTTGAGATGTGTTCAGAGCTTAGCAAGGAACCATACTGAGGCTGGAAGCAAGCCTGCTAGCTTTGAGAGGCGGCCCTGCAGTTCTGGATTCCACCTCCTGTGGGGTCAAGGTTGAGCCCTGGACAGGCAGAAAGGGTGACACTAACAAGCATCGCCATCCATGGGTGCTAAGATGGCAAGAGTCAGCTTTCTGAGGTTTGGTGGGCACAGATGGCCCCCAGACGATCCTGTGAAAGGCCCACCACCTCATCCCTATCCTTGCCTGAGGTACAGGCCTTGTTTATAGACCAGACCCAAGGCAGGTGGATTTAGGGGTCAATATTGTCCACCAGGCACTGCTGTGGTGGCATGGCTCCCCTCTTGTGATAAAGCCTTGGTCAGAGCAGGACAGGCACCAGACAGAACCGGACAGGCTGGCTATGGTAGTCCCTCCAGTCAGGACTGCTTGGGCTGTTGGCTGTAGGCTGATGTGGGTATAATCCTGTCTGAACCAAATTTACAGGGTCTGGAGCCTCCAAAGCAGATAGAAGAAGTGGTCCTGGCTAGCATACAGAAGGGCAGTAGCCTGGGATCTGTCTGTCTGGGTGTTGTGTCATTATGAAAATAACACAAAACCCCAGCCAAATAAAAGCACAAAAATATGCTGTGTTTTCTCTGACTTAGAGCCAGGATCCCGGGAACGCTTTATTGCAAAGTGACAACCCCGGGATGTCTCTCATGGTCTTCCACCTCATCTTGAGTTGGTGTGCACAGGTAACTGGTTCTGGGAACAGAGGAAAGGGTTATCTTAGCAACTAGTTGGGGGTACCGGGGGATGGGTGAAGGCAGTACTGCTGTTGGCCATCAGACCAGGAAAAAAAGAGAATCCTCTTGCACCCCGCTATCCCAGGTAGCTATGACCCATGGGCTTCTCACATGCTCAGGCCTGGCCAGTTCTCACCTTCTGTCCCTGGGCAGCCCCTCCTCCAGCCCCAGATCCCATCAGAAGAATCTCAGATGGGTGTGTGTACCTCAGAGTGCCGTGAGTGACTTCTGGTGCCCCTCCAGCCTTGAGGGTCTCTTGCTCATCTCCCTGTTCCCAGGGCTGCTGTGGTGGAGTCAGTGTGTGGGTCAGCAGCAAGTGCTTGCTACTTAGAGCTGCCCCTGTCAGCTGGACTGCGGGCCCCCATCGCTTGAGCAGGACGAGTCCAGTGTGACAGAGCCTGTGAAGTCTTAGACTTGGGGGTGGGGAGGCGTCAGGTGGAAGACTGTGTGCCGTGTCCCCATGCTCAGCCCCCATCACTGGGCCTGGGCTTGGACCTTGACTAGAACGCCACAGAAGGAGCCCTAAAGCCTGAAGAATGAGCCCTTGTGTAGATGGAAGGTGGCTGGAAGTACAGAAGCCTCTTTCCTGCCATGTTCTTGAAGCACCCTCACGGCACTTCCACAGACACTGCTGGTCAGGCCTGGCCTTCCCAGCTTTTGGCCATGCTGCTTCTCTCTCCACTTCCTAGCACTGGCATTTCCAGGCCTCCAGGCCTAGCCTTGCATGTGCTCTGTAGGACTTGCCCAGGACTTGACTGCCTGCCTTGCCGTTGAGCGTGCTGCTCGCTGCGTGAGGGCATAGGCGAGGAGCGGCCTTCCCTAGGGCCCAGGCCAGGACGAGGCACGTTGTCAGATCATGAAGCATCCTCGTGTGCCAGCTGGCACTGGGTTCTGTTGTCCCTCCAGAGCGCAGGTGGGGAGCAGCCCAGCCAGGTAACCTGATCTGCTTCTGGTCGGATATCTGGCTGGAGGTGGCGGTAGATTTGAACTCCGGTCAGCGCTTCAGTCAGGGCCCTGGTCAGGTAGGGGTCTGTTTGCACCAAGCATTGTCTGTTTTAGTTTGAGGAAATGAGGCTGGTTCCCAGTCTTCTTCCAAGAAGCCCTTGGTTTCGGCCATCGGGAGCTGCCTGTGGTCACAGGTGTCTGGCGAGGGTGGAGGGCCGGGCGGGTCCTGGGAAAGGGGAACTGGGCTATAGGGCCAGTGCCAACGACACTTGTTCCTGAGTGCCTGGCTGCCTGCAGAGGCTCACCCGGCTTGCTGCCTTTCCCTCCTGGGCTCCTGCTCACTGACCAAGCTGCATCGCCTGAGGCTGTGGGACCCCGAGCTGGCAGGCCGGGGACTGATGGGGCCCCCGCCATGGTGGGACCTCTCATCTGCCCTCACCATGAGGCTGCGCCTTCTTGCCTCTTTCTCTGGAGGGGGCCTGGCACGGCGGGCAGGGGACCACAGGTGGCTGGCAGG
The DNA here is from genome assembly GCA_964023405.1 of Apodemus agrarius. NCBI lineage: Eukaryota > Metazoa > Chordata > Mammalia > Rodentia > Muridae > Apodemus > Apodemus agrarius. Next base: position 158,793,074 of record OZ030008.1, on the reverse strand, counting down.
TGAGGGTAGGGTCTGGTGTGGTATAGGGGATCTTCCTGCAGGGTGTGGGAGTTTTGGGGAAGGAGAGGCCTTGGGGACCACAGGGGAAGAGAGTCTGGGCTCAGGAGTCTAGGTACAGACTTTGTCTTGGCATATACCTGCAGCCTGTTGTGGCTGGACCAATCTAGGCTGCACAGCTCAGCCTGCAGTGGAAAAACTGAGGCCTGTCCCAAGAGTGCCCACATATCTGGGCCTCACCTGGGTATCAGGGCCAGGAGGGTTTTAGGAAAAAGGTCCAGGCTTTAGGCTGTTGCTAAGTCAGGGAGATTCTTTTATCTTGGGGCTCTAGGTAGGACCTATCTCTCCTGGGTCTGGTTTATTCTCCTTCTTACAGGTGTAGAAACAGGACAGGTGAACTGTGGGGTTGGTCTAGCTGGAGGGATGTGGAGGACTGGGCCTCTCTTCTTGGGCCTGGCATTGATATACCCTTGAGAGGGCACTAGAACTCTGGCCTGCCTGATGCTGTGAGACATGGCTAGCCTGGCCACCTACGGCCACTTGAGGTGGCAGAAATGGGAGCCTTTTGGTGCTCTGAGGTGTGTGGGGCTGCCCTGTCTCTACAGCTCCTGTCTTGGTGGCAGGTTGACTGGCTTTGGCTCTTTCCTCTTTCTAGTAGCAATGACATCCTTTGTATAGTGTGCCCTGGGCCATCCTTTGTGCTCACATGTCTTTATAGATATCCCGAGGATGCTCTCTTCTGCCCACATTTGAGGGGAGACTGAGGCTCAGAGAGGGGCAGTTACTTTTCCAAACCTACTGGGAGGCTCAGAGGTGTGCCCTAGCATTCACACTGGACCATGTGCTCTTTCTGGGCCTTTGCAGTCTCTCCTTTGATTTTTTTTTTTTTTTTCGAGACAGGGTTTCTCTGTGTAGTCCTGGCTGTCCTGGAACTCACTCTGTAGACCAGGCTGGCCTCCAACTCAAAAATCCGCCTGCCTCTGCCTCCCACAGAGTCTCCTTTGAGGTTTGTAGCATACAGTTGAGGCAGCTCAGCAGCATGCTGAGGGAGGGCTACATGCAGAGAGGAGCCCAGAGCCCTTGGACTCCTCGGTCAGCTGCCCTGACCTGCTGGAGTTTTAGCTTTCCCCCCCTACTTCCTGCTGTCTTTCTTTGCTAAAGACTTCCTTGAATTTTATGTGTATGTGTTTTTGCCTGAAAGCATATAACTATACTATGTGCATGTCCAGTGCCTGCAGGGGCCAGAAGTGGCCAGCTCCTCTGGAACTAGATTTGTAGATGGTTATATGGGTGCTGGGAACCAGACCTGGGTTACTATATGCATGCAGGTACCCACAGAGGCCAGAAGAAGGCATGGGATCCCCTGAAGCTAAGGTTATAGGTGTGTGTGAGCCACCTGATGTGTGTGCTGGGAACCGAACCCGGTCCTCTATAGAGCAGTGAGCACCGTAACTGCTGAGCTGTCCCAGCCCTTGTGTGTCTTTCTGGCTCGCTCTTACCTCTTCCCAGTTGTTTGTTTTCTAGGAAGGAGACCAGTGTGGCACATTGACATGGCGTATGGAGGGACGTCAGTAGGCTCTGAGCCCAGGTATCTTAATCAGGCCTAGTGTGTGCAGGCCACCTCGAGCCTGGCATTTCTGATTCATTTGCATTGTTCTCGAGCTTCTGGGTAGGTGAGAGGGTCCAGCTTCTCACCTCTGACAGTAAGAGATACCTTATTGTCCTTTGTCCCATTTGCCAGACGATGCTGAGGGCTTCCTAGGGGTGGGCGGGCAGTGATCTTCTCAGACAGAGTGGAGGTCCAGACCGTGTGGGTCTGGGGGTAGGGGAGGCCGTATCTATGTTTGGCCATTGCTGCCTCTTACCTGTATAGAGGGATAGGAAGCTAATCTGAGTCCTGTCTGGATGGAGGTTTGGTCTCCAGAGTCTGCCGAGAGGCTGTCCTGCAGCTTGTCATTTATTCCGTCCCCTGTCCCTGAGACCCTTCTATGCTGGTGGCTGACTGTCCACTCCTCTCAGGTTCTGGGGCCTGGGCTGCAGCACCATGGGCTGCCTGTCACTGGTTCATCCTGGGCTGCTGCACCCTGAGTTGCAGTGGGCAAGGTTGGAGGGGGAGGCCGTGAAGGTCTCTCTCCTCAGCTTTCGGGAGGCTGTGAGTGGCGAGCAGGTGGGAGATCCTGGCCTCATACTAGCTGTTGTCGTCTAGGCAGCAATCTCTGCCACTTGCTGTTGGATGAGGAGGAAGTACAGAGAGCCTAACCATGCAGCCTGTGTGCAGGGATCCACTGGGGTGACATTCTTGATTGGGGGTTCAGCCTTATGGGAATTATAGACCCCAGCTAAGGCAGACATGGGGGTCTCAGAGGCTAGGGAGGTTACTGCGGCTTAGCCTGGGGCTCTAGGCTGTGAGCGACATATACCTGTTTCAGATCCTCACATGGAGACAGCCCTGTTATCCTATGGATGGATGTGGTGAGTAGAGTCTCTGTTGGTTTCCATGATCTGCAGTGCAGACTCTGTCCATGTGGCGTTAGGGACAGTGAGGGTGCCTGGGCTGTGGATGGTGATTGGGAAGTCCCACTCCACTCTCACAGATAAAATCCTGTCCCACTGGAAAGAGGCTCTGGCCGCCAGGCCCCTATATTTGTTGTTAACTTGGATTGTGTGCTCTGACTGGTCACGAGGGCATGGGCAAGCCCTTGTCAAGGGGAAGATGAATGTGCTGGCGTGGTATGAGGAGGAGTCACGAGGGCATGGGTGAGTCCCTGCTGAGGGGAGGGTATACACACTGGGTCTGGGTCTTCTGCAGAGGCTGTGGGGGCTGGGGAGAGGCTGATTTCCGACCCTGGTGCCCAACAGATGCTCCACCTCTTAGGCTCAGCCCTGTTTCTGTCTATCATGTGGGTCTGGATGCTACCCACTACACCGCATCATGCTTACGTGTGGAAAATATCGATGTTCAGTGGGTGTGGGAGGATTTGGGGATGTCCCCACAGGGGCACTCTCTGCCTGGGAGTATCCCCTGGTCCTGGCCGTCCAGAGTCCTCAGAGGCCACCTCACTTCGTGGTAGGTGGGTGAGACCCGGGTGGGCACAGCCCAGGTTCCCTCCTAGTGTGATTTGAAACCAGTCAGGAATGCAAATGAAGGTAAGGATTGTGAGGGAGGGCAGGAAGCCCAGCCGGGGTTCTGTGGGTTCCACGACAGAGCTGTGGGCAGGTGGGTGGTGGGACCTCTGAGCCGCCGGGAGCATACAAGGCTCAAATTGAAACAATCATTTCTCTTCCTGTTAAATAGAAACTGCCTTCGAGAGTCTGTAGCCTCGGGGCCCCCTCTCCTTATCGCCATTGGGGTTTTTCTTGAAGTCCCCCCCTCCTCCTCTCCCGCCTACTTGCTCTCCTCGAGTCTGGGCAGGCACCGTAGAGTGTTGGGGACAGGCAAACAGTTCAAGGGGACAGCCTGGAAGGGAGGCTTCAAGTGTCCAGAAAGAAGCCCTGCCTGGCTTTTGAGAGGTAAGCGTCATTCTAGGTCCCCAGGACAGAATGCCGTCACCCCTGTCCCCAAGCCTGGGACATCATGACTGGAATTTTCAGGGCCCAAGCTGAGGGTAGTTACTGTAGGGCTGAGCTGTGGTAGAGAAAGGGTTGTCGGGAAACTGCATAGGCTGGCTGGCAGCTCCTCCAGGCTCAGGAAGCCCCTGTTCTCCCAGAGTGGAGGCCTTGCTGCAGGCCAGAGCAGCAGCTTCTTCCTGTGGTGTTTCTGCTGGCCCACATGGTACATGCCAGCTTCCAGGCTGCAGGGTGGGGACCCGAGCTGCAGTGACTGTTGCCAGATGTGTCTTCACCACTCTGCAGTCTGTTTCTGAGGTGTTGACAGTCACCTGCTCCCTGTGAGCATGAAGTGATTCCCGTTATCAGTGAGTGCCTTCGCCTGGTGCAGTGGGGAGGGCACCACACAGCTGCTCCCCAGTAGCCCCGTCTCTGCTCACGTCCCTCTGGGGCTTTTCTCCCATCCAGGCAGCCTGAGGATGTGTTGGTGTGACTCCCCCCCCTTGCCTGCCCCTGCCCCGCCCCTGCCCCTGCCCCTGGCAGTACCTCTCAGGCTACAGGGCGGGAGGCTTGGCGTGGAGGTTGGGCAGCAGGCTGGAATAGGTTGCCTGCTATGCTCAGAGAACCGCTAGCCCTGCCTGGGCCTCTTGCTTGGGATTGGAAGCCAATTCACAGGACTTTCTAGGGTCCTGGAGCTGCGCGTTACCTGTTCCTCTGCCCTCCTGACTTTGAGCAGTGGCTGGGGCAGTGAGGCCACTGTTGCCCTGTAGCAACCATCCCTGCAGTAGAGAAGAAGGTGCTTTTCAGGACAGTCTGGGGCGCCAGAGCGGAACCTGGGTCCTCTCAGATAACTCTGAAGCATCTAACGGTACTGAAAGGCACCCACCTTTCTCTGCTGCAGGGATGGCTCTGTGGCCAGTAGACTGGGCACAAGCGTCCATTAAGCCTTCTTCTCCCCTGGGGAGGTGGGAGGAAAGTACCCAGGTCAGGAGCCTGGTGCCAGACAAAGCACTCTGGGATGACACTCTTCCCCCATAGCTTGCACAAGCCCGGGCCCTGTAGCACCTCACTGCAGGCCTCCAGGATGAGCCCACCGGAAGGACTTCACTAGACTCTACCTCCCCCGGTGCTCATTTATCTTTGCCAAAGAAAGTCCCCTGCTCTCACAGGACACCGTGAGCTCACAAGAGGCGGTAACAGCGAAGGAGCCAGAAATTAGGCACGTATAATATGGTCAGGTCAGAGCCAGGCAGGGGTGTCTGCAGTGGGCACACTGGTACCTGATAAGCCTGAGGCTGTGAACAGCTGTGAGATTTCTCTCTGCTGCCCCCTAGTTGTATTCAGGCAAAGGAAAAGTGCCATACAGCCAGGGCCTGGAGGGAGTCCCACTGGAATCATCCAGCTCCGGGCCAGAGTGTGCCCTCTATACAGATACAGATATATCCATGGATGGCATACAGGCATATAAGCATGAAGAGTTTGCGAATGGAGATGGCCTGGTGGTTTGGGCAGGACTGCCCGGGATCGTGAGCACCTCAGCAAATAGACGTCTCAGACAGTGACCACCATGGATGGCCCAGAGAGTAATGGTACTGATTGACAAGTAGCGGGTGAGGTGGGAGGCCTGTGGACTGTGAGCTTCAGGGAGGGTTGGCATTGTGGGTAGCCACCTGTTGGCACCTTAGCCTTCACGCCTGACTGTACTGGTATCTTCACTTCTCAACTCTTACCCGTATGCTGCCTGGCACAGACACAGCCTGGGCACGGGGCCTCCTCCTCCCTTCTGTCCTGACTATACTTCCCACTTCTCTTAGTGTGGTTTGGTTCTGGCCACACCTGTCACCAGCAGGCCCAACCAGCAGGCCCAACCGTAGTAGCATTCGTGGCTGTATGGAGGTAGCTGCTAGACTAGGTACTGTTTCCTGTTCCTCCCGCTGCCCCTCCCTGGACAGCCCCAGACTCACTGAGTGTGGTCAAAAGAGCCTAAAGCACCGTCTCTTCGCCACCTGCAGAGCCCATAAGCCTCTCTGGGCTCCAGCCTCCATGTGCACAGTGGAGTAGAGCAGGCTGTTCTTCAGGTGATGGTGCTGATGGTGCTGGTGGTGGAGAGAGTGGTGGCAGTGTAGTGATGATGATGTTGATGGTGACCGTGGTGATGGTGATGGTGATGATGATGATGACAGCATTGATAGTTAAGATGATGGTGATGGCGGTGATGCTGTTAATGATGGTGGTGGTGGTTGTGATTTTGATAGTGAGTGTGTTGATTGGGATAGTGGTGGTGATGATGGTGGTGATGATGGTGATAACTACATTGATGATGTTGAAGATGATGGTGATGATGCCAATATGGATTATGATGATTGCAATATTAATGCTGATGGTGATGCTGTTGATTATATTAATAGTGGGGATGGTAATTTTGATGATGGTGATGATATCGAAGTAACAATCATTGGATCTTCTTGAGGCCCTCCCAGCCAGCCTCCTATCTTGAGATTTATAGTGGGTATTGTCTGCCTTGCTTACACCCCAGGTGATGCCATCTCTGTGATGCCGTTGCAGGGGTACGCTGTACACTAGGAGTTAAGTTTGGCCAGGACAGTGGGGCTTGGCTTGCTGTACCCTGATGGACATTCCGAGAAGGGCAAGGGGTGCTACAGGTTCCTTGAAGTCCTGAGAGAGGCTCCTGCGGAGTCACCTGCACATCTGGCTTGGAGACCCCTTTGCCTTTGCATCTGTTCCTGGTGATAGGCTACACAGCCAGTCCTCTGCATTTGCTCTGATCCTCCCTCAGGGATCAGCAGCCTTGAGTAGCACCCCTGAGCCCCTCACCTTCACTTCAGACCTCCTCGCCACCCTGTGCTTCCCCGTCTCCCACTCTGAGTTAGTACACTGGGGAGACTGCAGGCTCCACCATCAAGGCCTCCTGGCCTAGGAGAGTGGGTAGTGGTGGGAGGTGAGGTCAGGGAGATGGCTCAGCGTGTGACAGCTCTTAAGACAGGGTGCCGTTATGGCTAGTGACCATAAAGGTGGGATTGACATTCAGAGTCTCTGAGGCCCCCTGGGTCAGATGAACTCTGGGGTTGGGTGGAGCCTGTAGGAGCAGTTCAGCCAACACTACAAACTGGTCCACTCCCCAGCCCTGCATGTAAGGCCTGTATACTTCAGGCTGTCAGGGAACCATCCATCTCTTTCTGAGCTCAGCTTCCTGTGCTCCCCCCTCCCCACCTCATCTTTACCTCTTTGCTAGTGGCCTGGTATTTAGCTGCAGGGACAAATGCTGATCTCTCAGGATGATCATGGCTGACACTCCCACTGGGCCTCTGGGCCATCTCTGCAAAGCTAACGGTTGCTTGGATGGGGCAGGGCCAGGAAGTTAGCTTTGGACTGGTCAGCCTGTGGGGCATGCAGGGAGAAAGCCCAGATGGGTGCCTGGGGCGGCTGTTCACTTTCTGTGGTTACCCATGGGTGGTGGGGGTGAAGGAAATACACTTCTGTTCACTGTGCCTTTGTCTTCCTCTCCCAGCTGCTTCTCTCAGGGTTTTGTGGGCTGGGGCCATCACAGGCTCAGAGCCAGGGTCTGCTGCATTCTGGCCCCTGTGTGCTGACAGACTTTCTGGGTCTGGGTCTATGAGATTACTTACTGGCTCACTGACCAGTTCAGCTCTCTCTGCTTGGCGGGCCCCTGTGGTGGCCGCCTGTGCTAACTGGGTTGGAATCAGTCTCTCTCTGACCACCCAGGAGGGTCTCATTGGCCTGATAGGAGGCTGAGATAGTGACTGGGCTTTTGAGGGAAGGGCTTGGTGATCCCAGAACAGGCCCCTAGAGTGGTAAGCTGACACTGGGAGAGGAGAGGAGACAGCTCACAGCTGGAGGTGGCCACTGGGGAGTCCCTCCTCAGGGAGTGACAGTAGTATGCTTGGGCACACAGGGCTACTGGGGACTGTTCTCTGGGCTGGAACAAATGCCCCAGTCCATTTTACAGGGAAGGAAACTGAGACTCAGCAATATTGAGGGGTCCCTGTGGCCTGCCTTCCTCTTCCCTCCTGCACTGACCGCCCTCGGCCCCCCTCAAGCCCTGGCACCATGGTCCCTATCACGTTCCCATTGCTGCTCTCCAGGGCCACCACTTCTCCCTCCCAGGGCTTCAGGGGAAGCAGTACTTCCGGAAGGTGGAGGCTGGAGGTGGGCAGCCCAGGAAGCTCTGAGGACCCATGAGCTACCCACTGCAAAGTTTCGGTTCCGGGGGGTGTCCCCAGGCGAGGAGCTTAGAGCATGACAGCCTTCTCGGTGCTGGCTCACCTCGTGGGCATTGGCTGCATGCTGGGTACCCTCCTCAGGGCCCTCCCTGGTGCTCCCAGGTTATCTACTTCTCGTGTGCTCTCCATTGGGCCCATCTGTTCTTCCTGCCAGGCTCTAGATGAATAGTCACACGGTCCACTTCTGTTGACACAGACACACAGACACGCAGCCTGCTTAGATCCTGCTGTGCTAAAGTGCTGTGCATGATTGGGCTCCCTTCTCCAGGAGCTGGGGTTCCCTGGAGGGGTTGTGAGGCTCTCTCCACCCCAGCTGCAGTGGGCTGGAAGGGGGTTCGTGGGGGCTCCCTGGGCCTCCTGCTGTGGGTCCTGCTGCTGGCAGGCATTCTGCAGACACTGTATGGCATAGGAGCGGGCGGGGGCGGTGCTTCTCACTTGCGTATGACCTTCCTAGTGCCTGGCATCTCGGAGTCACCAGAGGTGTCGCCAGTATTTCAACATTCAGTATTTCAGTTTTATTAGTGTTATCCACCCGTCTAGGGAATGGCCCTGGGTGCTGGGCTGGGGACAGTCCATCTCTGCTCTGTGCTGGCTTGCTGTTTAAACCTCCAAGCATTCACAGTGTGGTCAACTGTGTACCAAGGGAGTACTCTCCGGCCCCTCCTCCGCTCACCCTCCAGCTGCTGGTGATGTGTGTGGGATGATGGGCATCTTCCTTGTGAAGACGGACTTTCTATTCTTCGTCTGTCCTTGAGGTACATGTGAGCCCCCCTGGCCGAATTCCTTCCCCAGGGTCCCTGGCTGTGCTGGTGGTGGCCCTGCGGAGGTGTCTCGGATTGCAGGGTTATGCATGGGATCCTCGGGCCTCCCTTGCCCCACTCCCGTTCCTGAGCTCTCTGTGACCTGGCATTCCCGGGCTGAAGCGGTGCTAACACCCCCGCAGGTCCAAAGTGAGGCTGTCAGAAGGGGGCCAGGGCTTCTTGGGGTGGTGGCAGCTAAGTGCCAGGCAAAGCAGAGCATGCACACAGCACATGTGCATATACACACATGCATGGCTTACGTGCACATGGCTTGCATGCATACAAGATGAGCCAGGAGGCTTTCCTTGTGAGGAGGTAAAGGCATTTCTTGCTCATTCTCTTCTTGATTAGAAAGTTTTTTTCCCTCCAGAAGATTCCAGAAAACACACCCAGTCTATTGTCACCCAGGCTCTGGGAAGGTGTCTACAGTGGACATTCTTTGTAAACAGGAAAGCCTGGGGTGGAGGCCTGGGGCTGTGGGGACCTGCCAAGGTAGGTAGGCATTGCTCTGGTGGCAGCCCCCTCCACACTGGAGCCCCAGGCACTTACAGTCGGTTTGGAACAACTGTAGGAGGCTTGGCTGTCTACCACCAGGCTGCAGGCAGGGGAGAAGGCTGGGGGAGGGGTGCCTAGGGGAACCTTCACACCCAGACAGCCACGTTCCCAGACTGTAGGCTTGGCTCTTGCTCCTGCTGTCTCCCGGTCTTCCTGAAGTCTCTGCCTGTGCCACCTTGGCCTCTTTTCTCCTCCATTGGTTTTTCCCTCCTTGGTAGTTTCCAACTTGAGCCATGTATGGGCGGTACCTTGCAGGGCCAGAGGAGCTTTGGGGTACAGCGGTAGGTAGCTGGCAGCCTTACAGTCTGCCTCCCCCCTCCTTCCTTCATGCTCTCCTGCTGTGGCCATAGCAAAGCCCAGAGCCAGAGGAGCCACTCCAGCTTGGGGCTTTTTATACAGAGCCAGTTGTGGCCTGCACACCCTACCCCAGGCCTTCCCGTGGCTGCAAGGATCCCTCCTTGGCGCCCTGGGTAGGAACACTCCCATGTAGTGAACATGGCCAGCTTTCCCTGGTGCTTGGGGACAGCTAGCTAATGAGAGCCACCCTTAGTGTGACTAGCTGTCCTAGAGCCTGCGTCACTCCTGGCGTCCAAGTCCTCCTACGAACAGGGGGTTTAAAGAGCTGAGGAGTCTGAGGGACTTCTCTTCTGGTCATGCCTCATCTTGTTCTCAAACACCAGGAAGAGTGGACCCTCTCGGGCCCAGCCCCGCTCCTTAGCCCCGCTCCTTCCTGGTACCCACAGCATTACTCTGCCTTCTTCTGGGACGTCTGCAGAAGGTACTCAAGATCAGCAAAATGTGTCTCTCGGCCATGCTAATGGGGTACCGTGAGGCTTAGACTGGTGCTGCGTAGGGTCTCACAGTGGTACAATCTCACAGCGTGGGATGGGGAAGCCCAGTGGCTTCCAGGTGTCCCAGTGGTGTGGACTAGGTTGTGGTTGCCTGGCCTAGGGGCAGCTGCAGATGTAGTAAGTCTGCCTTCAGGCAGCTCTTGTCCGGGAACCTTCTCAGCCTTCCTCTGTCATAGGTCGGAGGCGGAGACTTTCCTGACGTGGCCGCAGTAATTCAGTTGACGTCAAAGGCACAAGGATATTCCTGGCTTGAATAAGCAATTGGATTTTGTATTTGTTCCTTTGCGACACCCCCATTCCCTGTGGCTCTTCCTCTCAGATCCATGCGGCGTGTAATAGCCTGTAGAGCTGGTTGGTAGTTGATGTCTTGGCCAGCAGGTGCTCATCGCCACTTGGTTCTGATAGTAACAGTTTTTCTTATGTATTGGGTGTTTTACTTTCATGTATGTGAGTGTACTCTGTGCATAGAGTCCCTATGGAGGCCAGAAGAAGGTATCAGATCCCCTGGGACTGGAGTTACAGGTAATTGTGGGCCACCATGTGGGTGCTGGGAACCAAACCCTGGTCCTGTGGAAGGGCAGACAGTGCTCTTAACCACTGAGCCGTCTCTCCTGCCCTTTGTTTTTGAGACAGGATTGCTCCTTGTAAATCAGGCTGGTTTTGAACTCACAGAGATTATCCTGCCTCTGCCTCTCTACTGCTGGATTAAAGGCATGTACCAACTCACTTCACCCAGCTAGTTCTGGATTCTTAAATGAGCTTTTTTTTTTTTTTTTTTTTTAAGTTCAACAAGCTGGTTTGTTCCCAGTTTTGTGAATGGCAGGGGTTTCCGACAGGTGGAGTAAGGTCCATTTGCTGATGGAGTTGATCCTTTCTGTCAGTCAGGGCAGCCACAGAAGCCAGGCTGGCCTCACCATAGCGGACCTGGGCGCAGTGGGGCCTCCTCCTGCATCCGCCTCTTGAGGGGAGAAGGGAGGGAGTTCTAGGAGTCTTAGGGATGGAATTTGATTAGGTTTCTCTTGAAGGGCTGGTCCTGGTGGCAGGGCCTCTGTGTCATTATTGGCTTGGAATTGAGATCATCCTGTACTGTGCTGGCCACCAGAGTCAGAACTGGCTTATGGGCTTTGTCCAGAGTCACGTCTGCTCTGAGTCCTGGCCACAGTGCCTGTGTTGTCTTAAGGCTGGTGGGGTGCCTCCAGCATGTGCTCTGGGCTTCGTCCTGCTCCGCTCACGTTCTAGGAGTTAGGCTCAGAGTGGCGAGGTCTTCCCAGGGTGCCCACACCTAGGGTGGGTTAGTCACTCATTTCATGAGCCTGTAGTTGTCCCTGACTTACCACGAGTAAGCGCCATGCCAGGCGGAGGGAAGGCCTAGACTGTTGGCGTGGGGGGGGGTGTCCCAGCCACAGCCCCGCTCAGTGAGTTTCAGCCTCCTGCTTGGCACACTCCCACCCCCTCCACAAGGCCACCTGGAGGCCACAGACATGGGAGCTGTGCTCGCCCTAACCCCAGAGTCTAAGATAGATGCCAATGGCCCCTCTCTGGCCCCTCAAAGGTAGGCCAGCTTTAGAGTGTGGAGAGGGGTCCTGGCACCCTAAGTTTGCCTGTGCCTTGAGTGAGTAGGGGAGTGGGCGATTCCCAGGTCCTAGAGGATGCTCTAACCCTTCTTCCTGCCGATTCTTGTCTTGCAGACTTCTCTACCCAGGTGAACTCTTCGCCCCTCAGCTCTCCAACGGGTCGAGGATCCATGGCTGCCCCCTCGCTGCACCCCTCCCTGGGTCCCGGAATCGGCTCCCCACTCGGCTCCCCTGGGCAGCTGCACTCGCCTATCAGCACCCTGAGCTCCCCCATCAATGGCATGGGCCCACCCTTCTCTGTCATCAGCTCCCCCATGGGCCCGCACTCCATGTCAGTACCCACCACACCCACATTGGGCTTTGGGACTGGTAGCCCCCAGGTGAGTGCTGGGCTGAATTTTGGGGACATGGGACAGAAAGTGGGAACGTTACCTGTAGGCTGTGAACCAGTGGTTCAGAACTAAGATGTCTACGTTTTCTTCATGAGAGTGGGCTGCAGAGTAAAAGCTAGCTTCAGAGAGTCATGCTGGGCGTGGTAGGGCTGAGTCTCACTCTGGCCAACCCACACTGGCTTCTAAGCTCTGTCAGTTGACATTTCTAGCAGCTGGTCTTCAACTCAGCCTGGAGCCTATCCCCATGACTGTGGAACTCTGGGGTATCTGCTTCCTCGGGCTTGGGGCCATCTTCCAGGGATCCCTGAGGGCTCATAGATTCCCCTTCCCAGGATACTGGCTTCAGTATCCCTAGGCCTTCAGGGCAAGCACATCCCGGTCCTGGGATGCCTATCCTTAGGTTCTACGGAGACCCCTGGTGGCATCCTGTGCGTGGCCTCTGACTTTCTGTGGCTGTGTGATGGTGGCTGTCTGCAAGGCGTGACTTCCTTTTCTGTGGGCCCTCGTCCTGCTGTGGGCACTCTAGGGCTCTTGCTCATCCTCTTCCTCCCAGGGCCCTGCATACCTGTTAGATGTCTTATAGATCCTCACCCTGCTTCTATTTTCCCGAGGGTCTTGGTGAGTTTCTAACAGGACGTTTGTCCTTAGTGTACTTGAAGCTCTACATCTGGAGAGCCAGCTCCTTGGGGTTCCTTTTACTCTTTCTGAAACAGGCCAGGGATCCCCTTTCTGCTCTGAGCCTCTCAGGTTGGGATCTGTTTCTCCCCACCCCCAGTAGCTTTGCTGTGCCACCTCCCAGTGGCATACCTGGGACCATCCTCACTAGAACCAAAGGGCCAACAGCACCTATGTGTCCCTTAGATTTCCAAAGCCTTGTGCCCTGGGCCATGCCGTCTCCTGTGCCCCCTTCCTGGTGCTGGGGTGTGTGGGAAGACCACTCACGCCTCACCAGGTAGCCTGTTGGGACTGGTCTGAGCCTCTTAAGCTTTTCCTCAAGACAGTCTGGCTGCTTTTTCTAGGTTGATTCTATCTAAGCCTCTTTGCCCTAGTTTGTGCACACGCGCGCGCGTGTGTTTATGTGTGTGTGTACATACGTGCGCATGTGTGTGCGTTTCTGTGTCTCTCTGTGTGTGTGTGTACATGCATGCTAGCACAAGTACCTGAACATACAGAAGAGCTAGGGTTCTATTTATGAGCAGTCTGTTGCACTGTCCCCAGATCCCCACCTTGCTTTTCAGAAGCAGACAGGAGGCCTGAGGTGCTGTTGGCATGACCACTTGCATGCAGGCATGAAGCAGGCCTGACCACCCAGTCACCTCCCCTGGCTTGGCCATGTTCTTTTTATCATAGCTTCTCTATATCCTTGCTGGGTTTGGAAGCCATGAGTAGTGAGGAGAGATGCAGATCTGATCTCCGTGATTCCCTGGCTTCAGTGGTGGCCTCTCGGCTCTCAGCTCCCTGAGAGCTCCCTGCCGGGCCTGGATCTAGGCACCCAATCCATCCGTGTGTCTCATTTGTTTTTTTTGGGGGGGGGGTCTACTAGCACAGGGCCTGGGGGTGTCCCCACTATTCCCAAACCCGACTGTCTGGCCATGCTGGCTTCCCTGGGTAATTTACAACTGAGAAGCACTTCTTACTGCCCAGAGGTAGAGAGAGTGAGACACTGAGGCCTCTGATCGTCCTGATTTACGGGGAGGATCTCGCACTGTGGGGGCTACAGTGACTTTGTAAGCAGGGTGTTTCATGATGCCTGGAGCCAGCCAGCTGGGAAACAGGAGCTGTTGGGGGCACGCGGAGCCTGAGAGCAGGTCTGGATAGCTCATCCGAGCGGAGCTAGTTGAGGGCTGGCCCGGACCTGGGAGGGCAGGATGAGGTAGGAGTGGAAGAGAGGTGGGGACCCAGGTGTGGTGTGATGCGGTGGAACTGAAATAAAGGCTAAGGATATGAAAGGGGAAATGGGACGGCCCCACCCAGGGAGGCTTCGGACTCCAGCAGAGGGCTGCCCCGTCAGAAGCACCCAGGAGAATGGGGCTGTAGTTCATGGGGGATGTTGAGGAAGGGGAGAATAGAAACTGTCCTTGTCCATCAGCTCAGATCTGGGAAGGGAAAAAAAAAAAAAAAAAAAAAAAAAGCAACCACCCAGTCATGGGATTCCCAGATTGCCACTAGTGGAGCTCTGAGGAACCGTGTGTGTGTGTGTGTGTGTGTGTGTGTGTGTGTGTGTGTGTGTGTGTCTGTCTGTCTGTCTGTCTGTCTGTCTGTCTGTCTTTCTCTGGGCCAGTAGGGGGGTTTGGTGCTACAGCCCAGCCTTTGCTCTGCCCTGTCACCGGGTTTCATGGGCCCCCAAGCTGTTTATTCTGCCCAGAGCTAAGACCGTCAGAAACCTAGGGTCTTCAGCCGTGAACAGCACGTGGACTGCTCTCTTCTGCAGTGAGATGTCCTGCCTGCCATCAAGGCCTCCCTCATCCTGACAGCTCCCTCTGACACACCTCCAGGCAGCCTAGCCGCCCACCTAAAGCTAGCCAGGAGGAGGCATCCTTGCCAACCTCACTGTCTCACAGGCTGGCCAGCTAGGGCTGCAGAATGAATCCTTCTGGATACAGGACCCCCAACAGAAAGCTGGTGCCTCTGCTCTTTTCCTGTCCTGTGAGAATGGGGTGGGGGATGGGGCAGCAGGCCCTGAGGAAGGAGGTGAGGTTCCCCTTGCAGGGGGCAGCAGGGGCTACACAAGGCCAGTGCACACTGTCCAGCTGGCTTTCTGCCTTTGTCAGGGGTTTTCAGAAGTGGGGGACTACCCAGCTGGGCTCTGACGCCCTGGCAGACAGGCAGGCAGAGGGAAGTGCCTCTGGGCCCTGTGCTTACTGCCGAGCTAGGCTGGAGGCTGCGGAACCAAAACTGCTGTGTCATTGCGACGCTGCAGCTGTTGCCTGGGTGACAGGGTGAGTTTCCCAGGCTTGCCCCTGGCGGCCAGCGGGCAGGGAGAGGCAAGGGTTGTGCCCGAGGCCCAGATAGCCACATGGGCCCTACACCTTGATGTCTGGGGTGTCCACTGGCTTTCCTTTCCTGTTCTGCTCCCCAGATACCACTGTCATGCAGGAGGGTGGGGATATGTGTGACTCTGGAGGAGCCCAGCCTGACTGCAGCCCTGCGCCTGGGCCTCTCCACCTCACCTGGGTGGTGGGGAGTGCAGAGTGCCTGGGCTCTCCTGTGTCCAGGGCCCATGGCAAGTGTTAGGTGACGGCTGCGGCCCCTTGGTGGGTGGTGGAGAGGAAGTGAGCCCCCTTCTTGTATGGTGCTGAGATCACTGACACGTGAGGTCTTTGGTTCCCTGCAGTGGCCTGGGTCTGCTGAGGGGCTACTCTGAGGGCTGGACATAGGGGTGGTCACTGTTTGAAAGATGGTGGTCCGTCCTGTGGGCCCTCAGCTGTTCTGGCCTGAGTGAGGCTCTGTAGAGGGGGGTTTTTCCTTGTAGGAGACCCAGCTCTCCTTAGTGCCCATCCCCAGCCTGCCAGGGCTAACCTACCCCACTCCTTCTCCTCTTGCAGCTCAATTCACCCATGAACCCCGTGAGCAGCAGTGAGGATATCAAGCCCCCACTAGGCCTCAATGGCGTCCTCAAGGTTCCTGCCCATCCCTCAGGAAATATGGCCTCCTTCACCAAGCACATCTGTGCTATCTGTGGGGACCGCTCCTCAGGTAGGACTGCCTGGTGGGCGGGGGCACGATACCTGGGCACAGCTCACTGTGTCTCCCGAGCTTTTTCCACTGGGTTGGGTGCAGGGAAGCAAGAACCCAGGGCAGCCCCCTGTGCCCGATAGAATAAGGGGTGGTTTGGGAGCCCCAGGGATCTCACTTTGTCCTTACGTGAGATGGACATTAGGGTGGGAAGGGTGTTCTGGAGGCATGCCAAGAGGAGATGCAGGCACGAAGAGCTGAGGTGCAGTGTCGGCTGGCCTCCACTCTGGGCCAAGCCTGAGAGCCGAGAACAGTCCCCCATCCTCTTCCAGGGCACAATAGCTCAGGCACAGAGAGCACAAGACCACCATTGTTGGTGATCCTGGTCCTCAGGGCTGGTGACCCACAGCCCCAGTCTATAGAGAGAGGTGGACCTGTTCTCTGATGAGCAGGGAGAGCCAGGCAGAGTCCAGCCTGAACCCAGACAGGGATTCTAAAACCTGGATGCAGAGCCCTGGCCTGCAGCATGGCGCATAGGCGAGGGCCTTGTCATTAAGCTCACCTGTCCTCTATCGCCGCCCTACAGGCAAACACTACGGGGTATACAGTTGTGAGGGCTGCAAGGGCTTCTTCAAGAGGACAGTACGCAAAGACCTGACCTACACCTGCCGAGACAACAAGGACTGCCTGATCGACAAGAGACAGCGGAACCGGTGTCAGTACTGCCGCTACCAGAAGTGCCTGGCCATGGGCATGAAGCGGGAAGGTAGGCTTTGAGCGCCTCCTGCCCAGGCCCCGGGCCTCTGCTGACTCCTCCCTCAGCATTCCTCACGTGGAGGGATCTGGGTAGAGTCCAGGCCTGCAGTTTGCAGTTTGCCAGACTCTGGTATAGCCCGACGGGTTTCTTGGTGTGCCTCCTGCTCCGCAGAGCCCTGGCCTGTGCTGTTAAGATGGCTGTCTGGATAGCGTGCCTTCATGCCAGCCCTTCTCCCAACCAGATTTTCACCAAAGCCTGCTATGCTGCTAGGTCTTGGGATTTTAGAACAGACAAGACAGACCAGGCCTGCCCCACTGGCGGCGTGGCTCCTAGGACAAGAATTGAGCAGAGAGTCCACTCTAGAGGTATTGCCGGGAGAGACGAGGCTTGGGGACCAAACACCGGGCCAGAAGCACAGCAGAAGAGGCTGGGGGCGAAGTGGGGGCCAGGAAGGTGGGAAGAGAGGCTTGGTGCCTGATGGTCTCTGGCTGCTCAGGGAGGAGATGGGAAGGGAGGCCCTGAGAGGAGGCACATTTGGTGGGAGTGGGAGAAGGGGCTGGAAACCACCAATATCTCCAGAGCCTGTTGAATTCACACGAGGGTCAACTTGGGCTTCCCTTCTTCTCAAGGCCACTTCCAGTTTCATCCCTGGCAGGGTTACCTCTGAGGAACAGGATTCTGAGCCCGTTTTATCAGCAGGATGTGTATGTACAAAGGAGGCAGGCTGGATGATGACAAGTCCAGGCGATTCCCAGAGGTCCTAGATGTGAAGCTGTGTAGATAGACCTCCTGAGCTACTCTGTGTCCTCCTGGCCCTGCATGTGGGACAGTAGTTCTCTGGTGTGTGTGTGTGTGTGTGTGTGTGTGTGTGTGTGTGTGTCTGTCTGTCTGTCTGTCTGTCTGTCTGTCTCGGTATGGGTGCCTGGGTGAGGTTCCTTCATCAGTCTGAGGCCCGGGCCTCACAGGGCTGCTGGGTACTCTTTAAGGCAGGCTCTGCACTCTGTCTCCAGCACTGCGCCCCCAGCTTCCCCTGTCTGGGTTGCACGTAGGGACCAATGCCCGCTGTGTGTCCTTCCACCTACCCATCAGCTCTTCAGCTGCCCCGTCCAGGACCAGCGTGAGTCGGGCCAGTGCTGGAGTTTGCTTTTCTCTTCACAGTGACCCCTTCTTTTGGTACGTTCCTGTCCTCTATGAGAAGTTTCCACGGATGGCCTTTAGGGGCCAAGTCTTAACACAAGTTGTCTAGCTGAGCTAGACCCCAGCTTCTGGCCCCCTTTTTTCTGTAGTGAGTAAGCAGAGGGGGGAGTGCTTTGCCAGTGGAGGGGGCACACTGTCTGTCCTTGGGAACATGCCCTCAAGGGAGCACTTACTGGGAGTAGCCAATACAGCACACCCTCTGGAGGACAGGTCCTTGAGTGGTAGACCTGGGGTGGGCTGTGGCCAAGGTGTGTGCCTGCCCAGAAGGTGGGCATCAGGCTGTGTGAGCCTCTCAGGAGCTGAGTTCCGCCCTGAGTGCACTCTTTCTTGGTGCTATTCCTGATGACGGGCACTGTGAATGATCTGTGGGTATGCGCGTCTGTCCCTTGAAAGTGACCACCACATAAACAGGTAGGTTCCTGGCTTTGGTCAGCGGGAGCCTGGGAACTACTACCTGACTCAGACTTGGGTGGTGAGCACGGCTCAGTGTAGAGATATCCAGGCTGATGCCTGAGCATGCGCAGATTAGGTACTGTGTGCCTGCTCAAGGGAGCAGTGTCTGTGAAAGCCAAGGCTACCAGCAGACCTGGCATGGGGTGGACACGGGTTCGGACCCCAGAGAGGGACTCTCCAGCTCACATGACCCCTTCTTCCATTGCTCCTGTGGTCACCCTTGGGTGCTGGTGTTCAGATTCCAGCAGCCTGGGCTTCCAGAGGTATGGGCATTATACATGATGTCCCCTAGTCCCAGTGGAACAGTAAGTCTTGAGGTAGGGAGGCTGGAGTCATCTAGGTCTTACCTTAGGGACTTCCTGTGGATGGGGCTTTGAGCACTCCCTGTCCAGTCCTTGAACATAAAATCCTTGCCCCCCCCCCCCCCCCGCCTGTACTGAATGCTATCCTTCACAGAGAAGAGGATTCCACCACAGCCTGCTCTGTTCCTTGGGCCACACGGTGTGTGTGACACATGAGAAATGCTTTACCCATTCCCCTGGAGAGATGCACCCAACCCCACCCCATGCCTCTTTGTTCCAGATGAATATGTAAGTGTTTAGCATAAGCCCTGTGAAGCACTGTCTTGTGCTAGACACAGAAGCCATGCAGCTGGGCCCCTTGGGCTGCACAGGTATCTGTGTGGCCGCTCTCAGATGTCTGGAGGCCCTCAGGCCTACTGCCATTCCATGTCTGGTCCTTGGCTGGGAGAAAGGACTTTTCTTGCCTACCTGAGACCTGTCATATTTCCCAGTGACTGTGTCCATAGTCCACAGCCCACTCTTGAGATGGTTGGCCCTAGAGCAGCTTGGGAGCTCACCCTGCAGGGGTCTCTGAGAGGATTCCCAAGAGCTGGTCCCTACTGCTGCCTGCATTTAGGTATTGGACACTGCCCCCGCCCCACCCTAGGATCTGGACCAGTCCCCAGAATGAACCAATATTTGGTTCCTTCTGCTCTCCTGGGCTAACCATTTGGAGAGTTCTGTGAGTAGCGGTTGGGGCTCTTGGCTGTATGAGTTGGACAGTCTGACAGCCTTTGGAGAAGTCGTGAGGCTGGTTGCCAACCCAGGGCCTTTGGCCCAGAGAATGCAGGACGTGCTAGCTCAGCCCCCAAGTGCCCGGCCCTGGCGGGGAGCAGTCATTAAACCTTGGAGCCTGAATCTAAAGATCTCTGTCTTCCGGGCTTGATCACACACAACCCTGGAAACTGAGGCTGGTGTAGAGGTGCTGTGAGGGGGGAGCTGACCACAAGAAGGCTGTGTCTCCTGTGGGGTGGCCCTGCCCTGGGAAAAGCACCCTGTTTTCAGGCTGATGAAGGATCCTGCAGGCTGATAGCATCTCTGTTGGGCAATAGCAGGGGCCTGCGTGTGCAAGCAGCCACGGGGACTTGTTTGGCAGCATTCCCCAGCTGGGGGTAGGCAGTGCCCTTCTCAGGCTGGGCCTGGGCCTGTTGGCTGGGGCAGGTGGTGGTAGGGCTGGGGGGCCTGCAGGTGTGATGTTTGCAGGCTGGAGAGGTTGCACACCACACACCCATCCTGAGCTCTCTTCCCCTGAGGCCTCTTTGCATTTCCTTCCTGACTCTCTTAGCTTCCTGCACCCTGTCCTCTGGCTCTGGAGCTCTTGGGTGCGGAAATGGCAGTTTCTACTGTGTGTGTGTGTGTGTGTGTGTGTGTGTGTGTGTTTGCACAGACAAGGGAGAGCCCACCATTTCTGCTGTAGGGAAATGGCCCTGCCTTAGTTGTTTCTCTAGGTTTATTCCTTTACCTCTCTGGGCCTAGTGTCTCCATCTGAACATTGGGGCTTCAGTAAAAAGTACCCCGAGTCTTGTTGCTGGAACAGAGCAGAAGACAGCTCAAACCCAGCTGGTAGTGAGGTTGGAGCATGGTGGCCACAGTGTATTTTGGGCTGTAGCTGTGTTTGTGCATGTATGCATGCCTGTCTGGGTCTTCACTCTTCTTGCAGCTTGTCCTGGATTTGTCCTTGAGGGAGGGAATACCATACCCTGAGCTTGGGACCTTGGGAAGAAGCCATTTGCTCTGGTCCGACCCTGCCTGTGTATTAAGGGGCAGTAGGCCAGCACATGTTGATAGAACCCGGCCTGCCTATTCATGGCCCAGCTCTGAGTTTTTAAGGGGCAGAGGAAGGCCACAGTTTCTGGCAGAGCCCCAAACCTGGGAAGCATTAGGATCTGGGATAGCCGTTTGTCTCTCCATCCTGTTCAGGTCCCTCAGTCCTCCTTGGGCCCAGTGGCTGAGCAGTTCCCCAGACACTCCACTCTGTGTCCTAAGCGGGGAGCCAGGTGTGCCGGAAGAGGGTCATCTGCTCAGCCTGCATCTGGATCTTCCGAGCCACCACGGGGCTTCAGGCACCACCAGCAGGCTGAGGGAACCTCAGTCTCTGAGGCAGCCACCTCCCCCGCAAGGCCTGCGCGGGCTTGGAAGGATAACGAGGCTCTGTATTTACAGACGCCTCCCGCCCGAGGCTTCCCGGCGCCAGTGGAGCATAAGTCAAACATGAGTGTGTCTAAAAGGTGATTGAGCTGGCAAAACATAAATCCCCCACTCCCTCTGCCCCCTCCGCTGTCTATAAATAAAACGATAATATTTATAACGATGCCGCCCTGAGCTGCTGGGGCCTTTGGAGGCTTCAAAGTGCTTCACAAAACATTTGCTAATTAATTCTCAGCTGCCCCCGCATGGGAGGCAGGTGTGAGGAGCCCCTCACCCGCCCATGGCCAAGCGCTCAGGGATAACTGGCTGCTGTGCGGGCCTGCACTCTGGCCTGCCTCCTTCTGGGCTTCCCATATCCCAAGGCGGTCTCTGAGAGCAAGGAAGTCCCTTACTGGCGAATGAAACTGGGCCAGCAGGGTGGGGCCCAGCCTGCTCAGGTGCTTCCTTCAGGGTCCCCTGGAGGGCAGGCTCTGCATGGACATTTTACAGGAAGGTGGGGTACAGAGAAGCTAGAGGAGTTGCCCGAAGTCCCGCAGCTGCTCAGGGTACACCTCTGGTCGCAGAGCCCGCAGTTTGCTGTGGCTCTCTGAGTCTGCTTTTCCTATCTGGGAAGGTGAGGCTGTTGAGTTGACACTGTCCTAGCCTGAGGCTGAAGAGTTTTGTCATCTGGCTTTAGGATGGGGTGGGGGTGGAGGGCTGCCTGGCTCTGGCTACGATTGGTCTGTTCAGATGCCTCTCAGTGGGGCTGCTTAGTATTGGTGGGCTGAGTGGCCAGAGCCCTCGGTGACTTTTGGAGTGACCCTAACCCAGATGTGCTGGCAGCCACATGGAGGGCTCGTGGAAGCCCAGCTGGGAAGGGATGGAGCCTGGCAGCCTTATGCAGTCCCCGTAGACTGGGCACTGTCTGCCCGTGGCATTCAGCTCTCCACCAGCCCCAACCTGCTGTCAGATTTTCCAAAAGAGCCAAGCTTGCAAAACAGCAGCCTCTGCCCAGCTCCGGAGCCCAGCTGGTGCTCGCAGGCATCAGACCAGCCTCCCGTCCTTGGCTTGTTCACAGGTAGAAAGTCTCTGCTATAACCAGGCCATTGGGTTTTGGGGAGCTTAGCCCCAATGTAGGATGGTGTTGGTGGGTCCAGCAAGGAGCAGTAGCCAGGAGATTAAAAACAGCACTCAGAGTCACGGAGTTGTGGCAAGATAAGGGAACCACTGGGCTGAGCCGTGCAGCGGGAGCCTGGGAGGACTGAGGGGACATGGGCAGGGAGAGAAGGTGGCTGCCATGTGGGGAAGGAACTCAAGGGTTAGGAGAGCTCTGACCAGGGTCCTGAGATAGCAGCGCCAGGAAGATCCCTTGGGCCCTTGGAAAGGTATCCCGCTGGGGCACTGGTGTGGAGGGGAGGCCATCCAGGTCTGCACCTAGCCTGCTGCAGAATGGAGGGAGGGGCCTGTTGGCATCTGTCCTGGCAGGAACGGAATGGAACAGGATCACAGGAGCTGTTAGAGGCAGGGGGAGGGAAGGCAGGCGGGAGGGAAGGCGCGCTCTGTTGCTCCCGCCCCAGGCTCTTCACTGGCCCTGCTTTCCAGAGGTACTGCAGGCCGGGAAGCTGTCAGAGTCAGCCTGCCCACCCCACTAGTTCTTTTCCTTCCATGCTGCCTCTGACCATCCCGGAGAGCCAGGCTGCTCCCAGCTACGTGGGGACTATTGTCTGGGTGTGAAGCATCATGGAGGAAGGGGGGGGCAAGCTATGGGCTGTGTGAGGCTGGAGTGCTTCTTGACAGACAAGCATAGAGAGCATGCTTGTGGGTGTGTCTCTGTGTGTGATTGTCCCTTGCTCTTCATTGGTCACTTGTTTATCACAGCCACCACCCTCTGCTCCTGATCAGGAGCATGTCCTGTACTCTTCTGGGCATTTTTATACGTTATTTCTTCTGTTGAATTCATTTCCTCATTTTACTCCCTCATTCAGACCCATTCCTACCTCTTCCAGGAAGCCTTCTTGGGTTTCCCCACATCCTCAGACCACCAACATCTTGAAAACCCATGTTAGTATTCCTGTGACCCGTCAGCTCCAGGAAAGGCCATCTGCCCTGACCTCAGATGGATCTGGTGTATTTATGTTATTAGTTGAGTGTGCTCCGGGTACACAGCCACCCAGTGGCAAGGTACAGGCAGGTATTAGGCTGGGCATAGCCTGTGTCTCCCTCACCCGGCCCTGGACGGGACTCCAGGGTTGTCCAGATTGTCCAGATGCACGGGCCTGGGGCTAGCCCTGCCTGCCCTGAGCATGTGGGGGCTGTCCCAGGAACGGTGGGGCCGGCCAGCCCGGGTGACTGTCTCCTGTTTCAGCCGTGCAGGAGGAGCGGCAGCGGGGCAAGGACAGGAATGAGAGTGAGGTGGAGTCCACCAGCAGTGCCAACGAGGACATGCCTGTGGAGAAGATCCTGGAAGCCGAGCTCGCTGTCGAGCCCAAGACTGAGACATACGTGGAGGCAAACATGGGGCTGAACCCCAGCTCAGTGAGTGTCGGATGCTCACCTGCCTCAGTTTCCCCTGTACTTACTCTCTTACCCTTCTGCTCGAACAGCCAGCGGTTCGAGCCCTTCGGCTGCTGTGGCCTTTGTCCCTACGGCGGGACCTCTGTCCCGCTGGGTGACCCCGTGAGTGGGGGATATACCAGCTTTCCTGCTGGCCTTGCTTGTCTGCTTCATCTAAATACTCAGCAGGGTCGGGGCCAGGCCCAGTTGTCTGTGGGGTCTTGGCTTACATGCACAGTGAGGCTTGGGCACGGGGCGGGGGAGTCCTCCAGAGAGGCTGTGAGGAGCTAAGCCTGGGCAGCGCACTCTGCCGCAGCCGCTGGGCTCCAGGCTGGCTCTCTCCGGTGTGTGGTTACAGGGTGACTCTGCAGCCTCCCTTCCACCCACTGCTGTGAGAAGGTGGAGAAGCCAACAGGGAGGCGCTCGTGGGTGGCAGTTCTTGTGACTACTGTTGAAGCGAAAGTGTCTCTTGGCCTTCAGCTGGTCACCCTCGAACTGGCCACCTATAGGAATGGCCCACACAACCACTTCCCCGGTCTTCCTGTGCCACCTGCCACCTCTAGGTGTCATAGCCTCCAGACAAAACCGGAAGGGCCACAGTTCCCACTGCCACATCTCTTCCTGTCTGCCTGCAGGGTCGTAGTTTCAGGTCTTTCTGGCTTCCCTGCCTGTTCCTGGACTAGTCCCCTAGAGCCCCTGCCCGGCTCCTCATGTCACTTCAGGGGTCATTGGCCAGTGTGGGCTTGTTTGGGTGTGATGCTCTATTTGCCCAAGGTCCCAGAGAGGAGGCTGCAGCCATGTTCCAGATTGGGACATTTCTTGTGCAAATCCAAGAACAGGCCCTTGCACAAGCCCACAGGCCTCAAGTTGTCTCAGTCTCATGGTCCAGCGACGTCTGCCTCATGTGTTTTTATTGGTATCCTGACCTCATCTGGACCCCCTGTGTGGGCCTCAGATCTGGGACCAGAGTCTTGCATTGGACACCCAGTCCAAGAAGACCTCACCGATGGCCCTATCGGCTTCTCCCGCTGAAGCAGACATACGCTGGTCTTCTCTTGCATCTTAGTGCCCTTGTCTCAGCCCGTGGCTGTGGTGGACACAGAGTTCCCATTCTTTCCCTTTGACTGCAGGCACAGGGCAGCGATATAGTGAGCTATCCCGGTGTGGTCAGCAGCCTTGCCCTGTCCCGGGGCTCCGGCATGTCTCTTCCGCTCTGTAGTCTGTGAGTGGACATGTCCCACTGCATACTTGTGAGGACCTGTGACACAGTCCCTGTCCCACCCCCAGCCTCATTACCCAGCATTCCCATAATCGCAGAGCTGCCTTAGGGTATAGGGCCATGCAGGTAGTCTTCCTTGGTGCACCCAATCCTGGCCGTTAAGACACCTTCTGATGGAGGGAGACCCCAAAACCCTTGCCCCCTGGGACCTGCCCAGTGCTCTGGTTGGAGTTTGTTCCCTAAGCCCTCTTACCAGTCCTGGGAGGGAGAGGAGAACTGTGTCAGGACTCTGGTGGGTTTTCCTTTATCAAAGAAGGCCATTGTTGGGAATGGTCTCAGACATGGTCTTGGCTGTTCTTCCACAGGGTTCAGGTCTTCAGAGCTACACAGTGGAGGAAGGTCATTGTCCTCCCAGTGTCTTGTGACGGGCCTTGATCTGCTCCATACCTGGACCTGGTGGTCTTCTCTGGTATGCCAGCTAAGGAGGCTGCCTGGGCGGCACCTAGCCTCACAGATGGGCTGCTAGCTCCTCTGGGCCCTGCCTGGGTGGTCTGTGACCATGCCTGCCTGGCAAGCAGTAGCTCATTAGATGTTTGTTGTGGAGTCTGCTGAGAAGCTGCACAGTGGGATGGACCAGGGCAGAGCCAGAGCACGCTCCGCCCCTCCCTTCCAGATGGCCCTGCAGGGGTGCCTGCTGGGCCTGGGCGCTCACACCTGGATGGCCCTGCCTCCCTCCTTCTCTGGTCGTCTGCTCAAGCCTTGTGTCCAGTCCTGGCAAATGGCGCATGTGCACGTGGCCGCAGAGGCCATGGTCAGCCCAGGAATAACTTTGAGCTCTTCTTCCCAATCATGGTAGCTTTGTGGCACTGGACTCAAGAAGGCGGCCAGGGAGAAGCGTTTTGGGCAAGGCAGGCATCAGAGCTTGGGTGTGAGGCTTGCATTCTCACAGCTGGCTTAGGGCCACTGTCTCTCATCTTGGGCCTGCTCCCCCCAGTCAGATGGCAGGCAAGGACGACATCCATGGGGTAACCCCCTGTGGCAGAGTCAGAGCCAGGCTGCAGACAGTCTTCATGCTAAACAGAGGCACTCCTTGGTTCCTGTTGGGCTGGGGCTCTCCTGCCTCCTAGGTTTGCCGAGGGTCGTGTGGCTGGGAGATGTCACCTGTCCCTTTGGACTCTGCCCTGGGGACCCTGTGCTGGCATCCCCGGACCTTGCAGCCCTGCGTCCCCTGCAGCCAGCCCTGCCAGGCCAGTGGTGTGAAGCCGATTTGTCAGTGCCTTTCACTGAGCGCTTCTCAGGCCCTTCACATGGGGCTGGGTGTTTAGACTGAACGTCACTGCTGAGCAGATGGTTTCTGTCAGCCGAAGCTCTTTAAAGCCGGCAAGTCTCTCCTTATCCGATGCTTGGCCACTTCTATTTTCAAAACTAGGAGTCCTGTATCCTGTTCTTGGGTACGCTTATCCACCACACCCTGAGATCAGAGGGCTGTGACCCTAGCCCATCTGCCAGGCACTGGGATGGGCTTCCCAGCCTACTGTAAGGCCCACCTGAGCTCCTCACCTATGACAAGGACTGGGTGTTCCTCTTCTGGGCAGAATTTTCTAGAACGCTTCTAGTGACATCATCTCTACCTGCGACTTGGAATTCGGACCAAGCACGCACTAGCCCCAAGCTTGTACTTGCACGTTTGCTAGGACTTCTCTCCTGGGTGGGCTGTTGCTACCGTTAGAGATGAGGTCTGTCCCTACCTCTACTCCCTCATCTGCCTCTCGGGCGGGGAAGACCTGATGGGCTTCCATGGTACAAATTGTGTTTTCTTCAGCCACTGAGCTGTGTGACCCTAATCTGTCTTGGTGGACCTCAGTCAGGATTTTGGCAGTGCTGACTCTTCTCTTCCTGCCTTTCCTGCATGTAGAGGTTTCCCAGCCCCCTGACTTGGGACTCCCGCCAGCTTCAGGTCAGCCATGTCCTCTAATCTGTTTTTCCTGCTGCATCCCTTCTGACTTCAAGCCTCCTGCTTCTTCCGATGACTGCTGCCATGGCCAGGGTCTTTCCCCCAGTCCCTGGTACTGTGGTGGATCTCTTCTTCAGAGGCCTTTCACTGTGCCAGGTCTCAGATGCCAGGGTTTGGGCTGCAGATTCTGGGACTCTACCCTATGGGTGTTTTGTGTGGGGTGACGGGGTTGGGTCGGGGTGTCGGAGGGGCGAGGCTTGATTAGTGTCCTTCCTCCACTCTAGCCAAATGACCCTGTTACCAACATCTGTCAAGCAGCAGACAAGCAGCTCTTCACTCTGGTGGAGTGGGCCAAAAGGATCCCGCACTTCTCTGAGCTGCCCCTGGACGACCAAGTCATCCTGCTCCGGGCAGGTGAGTGGCGTGTGCAAGCCAGGCTGGAGCAGGGGCTGCGAGTGCATGGGTGGGCTCCTGCCCACCCCTGCTGGGCAGAGCTGCTTTCCCCTTCCAGCAAAGAAAGTCAGGAAAGGGTCTCCTCAGGCTGCCCACCGGGTCTGTGTGACCTCTGCAGCCATGTCACCTTGGAAGCTTTAGGCCTTTTTCTGAGCAGAGGTCTTGATACAATTGTCTGGACCGTAAGAGTGTGTCTCTCTCATCGCCAAGGAGACTGTTGGGGAGGAGTGTAGACTTGGAAGCTGGGATGAGGCTAGGTCTGCAGGCTGCCCTGATCCTTGTTTGTTAACTGGGCACTGGGGCATTCCGACTGTTGCTCAGATGCCACCACGTCACCAGTAGGGGTGCCAGGAGTGAGAGACTTAGATCTCCAGTCTGTGGAGAGAGAGGGGTATATTGAGAATGGCATCTGCTGCTCTTGCTCGCTGCTGAGCTGTGGTGGCAGTCGACGCTGCCCCACTCCGGTGAAGGGCCTGGAGACCACGCTGTCTTGAGGGGCCTGAGAGCCCTGACCTGCTTCAGGTTTCTGCTCAGCCCACCCCAGTAGATATAAGGAACAGAGATGGATCCCTGTATGTCATGGAGTGTTTCGGAAGCTATTTAGTTGGGGTGAAGCTCACATAGGCCCTGACCTTCCTGCCTTCCCTTTGAAAAGACCTCTTGGTAGGTATGGTAGGTATGGGTTGCCGAGATGAGCGAGACGGATCCTGCCATGTCTGCCTCTGCCTGGGTGGGCTTGTGTCCCATTGGGATGAGGCACTTTGTGAATATTCTGAGGCTGGGAAGCACTCTGTCCAGGAGGAGCACCGCTGTCTGGGTCTTTGCTGCCCTGGCTATGGGGACAGCAAAGCCACCTGGCCTTGGACCACTGGGTTAACCAGGTGTTTCAGTGAGCCCTTGCCACCGAGGCATGCCATCCCATGTAGGACAGCCCTAGGGCGGAGCCTCAGATGACCTGCTCCGTGTGGGGATCTAAATATGGGGACCCTGAGGTCACATTTCTGGGAATGATCTCCCCTGTAGCAAGAAGCACATCAGGCCTCATCTCTCAAGTGCTGACCCCTTCCATTTCCCTTGGAAAACGGGCCAGTGGGCTTGGAGCCGTGGTATGGGGACCACACGGCCTGGGATTTCAGGACCTGCTGAATGGCTTGTGTGAACTCATCAAGGAGCCCCTGGCCTCTGTGCAGAGTCCTTTCTTCTTTCCCTCGTCAAGGCCCCTGTTAGTGCTTTTGTAAGAGCTCTGGTTGGTGGGTGCTACAGCCTGGATGCACGGCACTGGGCCCGTGGCTCCAAGGTGGCTTTCCTCTCCTTTCTCAACTCTGCTGGCATTCTGCATGCGCCAGACTGCCAGCAGTCCCCTCTTAGCCGTCACGGGGAGGTCTCCCAGCTACTGAGGCACATGCCCTGCGCCTGTTAGAGGGAGTCCTCGGGGCTGAACTTCCCAGCAGTCCCCTCCTAGCCGTCACGGGGAGGTCTCCCAGCTACTGAGGCACATGCCCTGCGTTTGTTAGAGGGAGTCCTCGGGGCTGGACTTCCCAGCAGTCCCCTCCTAGCCGTCACGGGGAGGTCTCCCAGCTACTGAGGCACATGACCTGCTTGTTAGAGGGAGTCCTCGGGGCTGGACTTCCCAGGCTGGCACAGTGGCAGAATGTGTACTCGCTAGAAGGAAGAGGTTCTGCTCAGGAGCCGTTGTCTAGGTACACTTACTGGGCTCCCACTTTAGGAACCCTGACTTGAGTGTGGAAAGAGACGCGTCTAGAACATGCTGCATCCGGAGACCTGGCTGTGGGTGAGGGAAGGGACAGGGAGAGTGACCATGTGCTTTCCTGCCCCCCCCCAGGCTGGAACGAGCTGCTGATCGCCTCCTTCTCGCACCGCTCCATAGCCGTGAGAGACGGGATCCTGCTTGCCACCGGCTTGCACGTACACCGGAACAGCGCGCACAGTGCCGGGGTGGGCGCCATCTTTGACAGGTGGGCTGGGTGGCACTGTCTTGCATAGGTGGGCAGGGTAGGTAACATCTTTGATAGGTAGGTGGAATGGGTGCCACCTTCAGCTCGAGTGGCGTAGCATCATCTTCAGTGGTATGCGGGCTGGGGACTGTCTTTGATTGATAGGCTGAGCATGGATTGTGTTCAACGGGTAGCTGGGGTGAGTGTCCTTGTCAACAGGTGGGCCATCGTGACTAGGTATGTCAGGTGGGGGCTATCTTTGATAGGCGGGGACAGGCCCCTTAGTTCTGTTGGACATAGCCTCTGCATAGGAAAGACATTAATGTGAAGAATGCAGGTCAGACATATGGAGAGCGCTGCCTGTGGAGCCCGCTGTCGGGGGAGTTGAGGCCACAGGCAGCCCTCTTCCTTTGTGAGCTGGGTATCCCCAAGTACAACAAAGACAGATTGTGCCACAGGGACCATTTTATAAGTGGCACGTCTTGTCATCCTGGGGTGACCCGGGCCCTGACCTGTCACGGAATAACTGGTGTTTCTGATCTGCTGCTCCTCACAACCCCAGTAGGCCTGAGTCTGGGAGGCAGCGGTGCACATGCCTTAGCTGCTCAAAGGGGCAGACAGCCTGCAATGCGGCCACAGGCAAAGGCCCCCGGCCCCGGCCAGTTCTGCTCCTGCAGTGCCTGTCCTGCTTGCGCCCACCCCTGAGGGACCGTGACTGCCTGATCCTATGTTTGGATGCCTAGCCTTGGTGTATAAGCTAAGGGCCTGTGCACACCTCAGTGTTTTGGGGATCCGGGTGTCAATTGCTGCCAGCTGAGGCAGGGGACTTGGGTGGTACAGGGGCATAGGGCGGTGCGTCGGGATGAGGCGGCCCATAGAGGGGGTGGGGCAGGGCGTGAAGCAGGTGAGTCCCTGAGCTCCTGAAAGTGGAGGTGAGCAGAGTCCCCCCCCCCCCCCCGCGCTCTGGGACAGTGAGGACAGCACAGACTGAGCTCCTCCCAGGGAAAGGCCAGTTGGAGCACACAGGCAGGTAAATGCTAACCTCAGCTCAGAACCAGGCTCTGTGCTGTAAGCCTTTGACAAGCTAACACATGGGGCCACTCCACAGCGGACAGTATCGGAGCTTAGCCTTATGGGGTCTGACTTTGGGAAATGTGAAGTGACAGTACTGGGGGCTTTATGCTTATATCTTCTGGGGACGCCACGCACTGGTTGGAGAGGTCCTAGCTTACCCTCGCTGTTAAAGTGAGTGGACTGTGGAGTCTGACCCGCGGTGGCAGGGCTCCTCCTGGCTTCCGAGGTCAGAGAGACTCTGGTTTAGGTGGCTGATCTGGGAGTGGAGCTGAGGATTCTTCCGGACTCTGCACATGTCGAGCGGTCTGAGCACGCTTGGAGGTCCTTTGGAGAGGACCCTGTCTTGCTGAGGAAGCTGTGTGATACCCGCCGATGAAAAATGACTCCCACCAAGAGGCTTTCTCCCAGGGAAAAGTCTGACCTGGAGCTGAAGCAAACAGCTCTGAGTGCAGGGCAGCCTTGACTGGCCACACAGCAGGAGCTCTCGTCTCAGCTCCCCTTGGCTCATCAATCTTGGGGTTCCTCCTCTAGGCTCAGATTCCCAGTCTGTGCTGGAGGAGTGGGGGACCCCATCCTCCACAGGACTGTGAGCTCATGGTGATGCTTCCTTCCTGTGGACCTGGCCAGGCCCAGTGCATCCAGTTCTTCTTGGTCTACCCTGGGCTTCGCGAGTCCAAATGGATCTTCCTAGGTGGGGCTCTGGTAAGGCCGTGTCTAACTGGACCTTGGCACCTGCTTTTTCCTGCAGGGTGCTAACAGAGCTGGTGTCTAAGATGCGTGACATGCAGATGGACAAGACAGAGCTGGGCTGCCTGCGAGCCATCGTCCTCTTCAACCCTGGTACGGCCCTCCTGCCTCCCACGTGGCCAAGGGCGTGCGAGCCTTCCCAGCTGCTCCGCCTCATGCGTTGACCTTCAAGGCCCAGTGCCTACATCACGACAGACACCAATCTCCTGCCTCCACTTGTCTGGAGACTTACTGGAGAGGCTCAAGTGGCACTCTGTGCAGCCAGAGTGTGCACTTGACGTTAGTGCTCTCCAGCTGAGCCTCGTGGGCTCTCCTGTCCACAGTGGGCTGATGTTAGCGTGAGCTCCCAGAAGGGCTTGGTGGTCAGTCCATCTTGTTTCGTGTCCTGAGGGTGGCTAACAGTCGCAGGCCTTGGCTTCAAGGATATTTGGGGTCAGAGCAGAGCTGCCTCTTGAGGACAGCAAATCCTTTTGGTAGCTCTGGAGCTGTGGTGTTCGGGGCCTCCGAGCCGTCGCTGTCGCAGAGCTGTTGCTGTCTTCTCTGTGGGACTGTGCTATAGTGTGAAGAGTGGCCCAGGCCTGTGCTCGCGGCATTGGGTTGGTGGCAGATGGATGCCACTGGTGGCCAGTCCACGTGGTGATGGGAGCACACAGCTGAAGGTGTGGGATTCTTGCTGGGAAGGAACTCAGGGATTCACGGATGGCCCGTGGGCTTGTGGATGGCTCTTTCCAGGCCCCAGGAAGCTGCTGAGGCTGGGGCGCTTGCTGCAGCAGGGTGTGCATGGGCTTCTGAACTTGAAAGTTCACTCTTGCCTGCTGGGGAAGGGATGAATGTGGGTTGGAAGCTTCGATGGAGCTCACCAACCCCGTGAGTAGATGGGGCGCAGGGGCATAGGCTTCCAGCCCGGAGAGCTCACAGGCTGTGATAACTGAGCCAGCCTGATGGGTCCCCAGCTTAGGTCTGAGTGGCTTGGCTAGAGGCATGGAGAACCAGGGAGGCCTGGGCCTGGGGCTGCGAGTGATAGGGAGGAACTGCCAGGACCAGGTCAACTGAAGGTGTCTTACGTAGTCTAAGGAGCCCCCAGACCCCGAGGTACTGCCAGCATCCTTACTGGCACAGTGTGCCCTGATGGTGTGGATGACCGTGGTTGCGGCTTTTTAACAGTCTGTATTGACCAGTGTCTAGGCTCTGAGGAGCGGCCTCCTGGGCTCATGGTGTGGGGAGCTCCTCAGGGAAGAGCTTTCTTGCTGTCACTGGGGCCCGGGCACAAGGGCAGTGATAGAATTGGTTATCTCTCATGGCTACCTAGAGAAAGAGGGGGAAACTAAGTCCTCAAATGACAAGATTTGGTCCAGGGTCACTTGACTTTGACGTGGTTGAGTGGAGGCATACATGATGCTAGAACACCCATCAGCCTGGCCTGGGAGCTTTGGGTCTGCAGGGCAGCCAGATCTAGTTGTGTAGCATGCACGCTCTGCTGTGCTTGCATGTGGGTAGGAGACAGTCTGGGGGCTCTGACCTGAGCCTGTTTTTCTCTACAGACTCTAAGGGGCTCTCAAACCCTGCTGAGGTGGAGGCGCTGAGGGAGAAGGTGTATGCATCATTAGAAGCATACTGCAAACACAAGTACCCGGAGCAGCCCGGCAGGTGAGCTCCATCTCCCGACAACCCCCTGTCTCACCCTTGGGCTCAGCCACACCTCTCCAAAGTCCATTGTGTGCCACAAAACAATGCTGTCCTCCTCAAACCAGCCTGGGATGCTTTGTAGGCTTTGAGCAGGAGCTAGGCAGCCCTTGGACTCAGGAGCTCTGAGGGGTCACAACCCACGTTCCCCTGTACCCAGTTGAGAGAATTGATCCGTCTCTTAGTGCATGGTAAGTCCTTGCTATTTACGAGTGTGAAGCCTTCTGTTCTTCACCTGTTAAGTGACCCGGAAATGCCAGCACAGTGTAGGTGCTTTAAGCTGTGCATAGTAGGTAGCTGAGTCTGGAGAACACATTCAGTTTGCTGGCCTATGGAACACTGGTATCTAGTCATGTTCAGGTCCATGGTGCTGGGCGCACAGTCTAGTGTTAGGCACACAGTAGGTGTCTAGGAGAAATGGTGCATTCCCAGGGTTCAGTTCTGCTTCTTCTCTTTGCAGTCTCCCGGTCTGCAGGCTAGGTGTTAGACGGGTAGTGGACGGCCGGGCAGACGTGCACACTAACCCATCTTGTGGCCTGGCACACACATGGTTAACTGTCCACGCTGCTGTTCTGCCCTCATCTGGTTTGGTTTAAAGTGAAACTTCCCGGAGGAGGACAGGAGGGTGGCAGCGGCTTGTTTTTCCTGGCTTCCTGCCTTAGCCCATCTCGCCAGCTCAGCAGAAAACAGCCTGTTCTCTGGCGCCCCTCCAGCCTCCAAGCTACGCTTGCGCCTTTAAACTGAGGATTGCGGGGCCGCCAGCCACAGGGCTTCCTCCCTGGAAATGAAAGACATTGTTAATAATTAATGAGGCCCAGAGCCCCCTCCAGTATGGTAGGGAGGCCCTGAGCAGACACAGAGGTCACATGTGGGACCCCAGGTCCTGTCCCCACTCCACTCTTCTCTCTTGTCCGTCCGTCTTCTGTGAGTTCTTGGACTCCTTTCCCATGCCTATCAGTCTTGTGCCCAAGAAACACTCCAGGTAGAGGAACCAGTGCTCCTGCCAAAGCACAGAATCTGACCCCGCTCACTACTGGCTCCACCTCCAGTGGGGGTCTCCACCCTGTGGCTTGTCAGTCACCCCGAGGTCCGTGCATATTACTACCAACGAGGCTGCCCACAGACCTTTCTGTGGCCTCTTCCTAGGCCGTGCCCACTGCCTCCAGAGAGACAGCAGCTCTTGCGGAGGCGAGGCCCCTCCGATGCACAGAACACGTTCATGCTCTTACCTGCTGAAATTTGTCCCGGCTCCCCATTGCCCATGGAGCAAGCCCGCACTTGTAACTGCTTTCCCAAACCCTGCTGGGCCTGTCCTGGCCCACAGTAGCCTTCCATTGGCTCTTCCTTTCATTTCAGGGCCTCATGGATCTCGATGCTCCTCACCCTGCCGCACCCCTACTGCACCCCCACCCCGCCCTTGCCACTCCTTCCCCTGCACTCTTTTGTCTCCAAGGAGCCTCCTTGCTCTAGTTCCCACTGCTTCCGCGGGCTCAGCTTAGGCAGCGGGTCCCAGGCACTGGGCGTGGCTGGTCTCCAGGGAAGCTACAAGTCACCAAGTAGAGCAGGGAGCACTCTGAGGGGAGCACTCCTTGCCTCCCGGCCTGTCCTTACTCTCTGCTGTCCTGCAGGTTTGCCAAGCTGCTGCTCCGCCTGCCTGCACTGCGTTCCATCGGGCTCAAGTGCCTGGAGCACCTGTTCTTCTTCAAGCTCATCGGGGACACGCCCATCGACACCTTCCTCATGGAGATGCTGGAGGCCCCACATCAAGCCACCTAGGCCCCTGCCGCCGTGTGCCGGTCCCGCGCCCTGCCTGGACACAGCTGCTCAGCTCCAGCCCTGTCCCTGCCCTTTCTGATGGCCCGTGTGGATCTTTGGGGTGCAGTGTCCCTATGGTCCCAAAAGATGCATCACCATCCTTGCCATCTGTATTGATGCTTGCCTATGGCCCAGGGCCAGGGCAGAGCTGGTGTGATACCTCGCTAGCCCCCTGCCCTGCATCAGGCTGTAAGGCTGTGCTGCTGTCACCCTGAGGGCCTTGGGGTACGTCGTGGGGCCTTCAGCACCTGGAGCTGCAAGACCTAGAAGAAGGGCTTGCTGGTTGCTGTTGCTGGTTCTCGACATGCCCACGTGGCACCTCTGTTTGCAGTGCCCCATCTTTGCCTGTTGAGAGTCCTGGTACCCAGCTCGGGTGGGAATCTGCCTGGGGTCAAGAGGGAGCAGGTGGGGCAAGTCATGTCCTCCTGGGTCAGAGCTGACCTGTAAAGCCTCTTTCCAAAGATAGCTTGAGATATCACCCCGAGCAGGATTCTGGGTCCGCCTCGAGGCTGGAGGTCCTCTGTCCTGTCCCCAGCTCCCTTTTATGTCATCGGCTCCTGTCATGTCTCACCAACCCAGGGCTAGCCAACTCTCGCAGCCTGGCTTTTCCCTCTCACAGATCTTCCTTTCTGGTCTGCAAGGTGGCGCCACAGATCATCCTGGAGGGCAGCCCTGGCTCACATGGAATGGGGTTTCCACCTCAGTGGTCCTGTGGGACACTGGGCATCCTGAGGCTCAGGGAAGAGAGGAGGGCTGTTGTCTGGTCTCTGGAAAGGGGGCCTGGGGCCTGAGAGGACCCGTGCAGACAGGGTAGACGGCTGTCCTGGTATGGCTGACTCAGCAGGCTCTGGGAAGGACTCTAGCATGGGCCCTTTCTTGGACTGGCCACTTCTGTTAGAATCCTGACTGGGACTTTCTGGGACTCCCTCTGGTGTGGTGTTGTCTATTTGCCCAGAATCTTACCCAAGGGTTCTGCCACGCCTGCTCAGGTGGCAGGCTGCAGACTCGGGCCTCAGCCCTGTCCCATGTGGCTCTGAGTGTGCCTCTCCGGTTGGCCAGCCTTGTTTGCACTGTGGGGCCTCCTTGGGTGCCAGTCCTCATGATCTAGTCTCAGAGTCCGGGGGCCTAGGTTTGTCAGGAGCAGGTGGCTTAGTGGGCATGGCCATACTGTCTCCCTAACAGCTGGGCTTGCATTGGTGTATGGGGTGGGAGGGGGAAGGCCCTCATGAAACAGACCATCTAGGGGATTGGACCTAGAGGTGGTGGGTGGGAGGAGCCAGTTTTCTGGGCTCTGTGGGGAAGGACACATTGATTTTCTACCCTTTAGAAATCCTAAGCCATAACCAGCAGAGGCACCTATGAAAGATTCCAGAAACACCTTCCTGTACCCTTCTCTCCACGTAGTGGCACGGGGGCCGTCCGCGGGGACATCACAGTTCCCAGGACCGACCGGCTGGCTGCCCCTTTCCTGGGCTTTCCTGGAAAATCTGTGCAGCCTTTGGGGCTGGTAGCACCAGGCCGAGGAGCAATTCCCCAGTCCGTCCCCAGCACCGTGCCTTCTGCAGACCCCTCTTCATGGCTCATGCCAGCCCTGCCCTACACTGGGCGCTGTCCCTCTGTGCCGCTGAGAATGCTCCGTGGCCCCAGCAGAGGCCTGAGCCGTGTCTGGGCTTGGCTGGCAGTCAGGCACCGGGGCCTCAAGCCCCACTGCTCCACACAGCCTTACCTGCCACTGCTTGTCACTATAGATTCCCTGGTGAGCTTTCTGCACCTTTAGCCTCGTTGTCACGGTCACGGGGGCAGTGCTGTTTGTTTGAGCGTGGTGTCACTAAGGAGAAAATTGGGTCTTCATTTAACCAGACCTTCAGTTGTGTTACCAACCTGGCTCAATTAAGGTGATTGTAATTATTATTGTTATTATTTTGGCGGGGCGATCTTTAATTTTCTAAAGATAGCACTAATATCAGCTCACAAGCCACCCTGCACCCATCCCGACCCCAGCCTGGTTGGGTAACGGCTGCCACCAGTGGTCATGGGACTTCCACACTGCAGCTTCTTGGGCCATAGTCCTCATGTGTGTCACCACCCTGCTTGGAGATTCATTTGGGGGCTCCTGTGGCGGAGAAGCGATGATGACCACAGGGCCGGTGGCAGCGCTGGCCTGTGTCACCCTGAAACCACAGTCACTGGGGGAATTTGGCTCCATGCCCTCAGTTTTCCGAACGACAGCATTCCCCGGGATACTGGGCAACTTGGTGGCAGTGCCAAGGACACCCAAGCCCCCTTCCCTGGCATCCCAGGATACCTGGCCAAAGCAGGCAACCAATGGCTAGTCATCTGCTGTCCCCATCGCAGAGCTGGGGGCGTGTGACCTGGTCCCCGTGCATACAGGTGTGTGGTGTGAACACGGATGTACTATACAG
The DNA here is from genome assembly GCA_964023405.1 of Apodemus agrarius. Classification (NCBI taxonomy): domain Eukaryota; kingdom Metazoa; phylum Chordata; class Mammalia; order Rodentia; family Muridae; genus Apodemus; species Apodemus agrarius. The sequence goes on along the minus strand of OZ030008.1, from coordinate 158,756,671 downwards.
ACCGCCCACAGGCGACGGGAGCTGCGGCACAGTGACTGATGTTTTGTGTTCTTTTTAATCAAGACTTTCCCATTTTCCTGTACATTTGCTTCTTGTGAGCAAGGACCTGGGGTCCCCTTCTGTGTGTGGGGAAGTCGGGCTCTGGTGACTCTCTGGAGGCAGGGGATGCATCTATTTTCAGATGCTTCAGGGCTGGAGTGCCCTGATCTCTAGCCATGCCTTAGCTGGGATGTGCGGCCACCGTGGGGAGGAGGCCGTGTCCGCAGGGAGTAAGGATAGAGGAATGTTTAATGCACCGGGAAGGGTAAATGAATCTATTTTTGTACAAATGTAATTTTATCCCTCGTGTAAACTGGATGGCATGGCGGGGGACCTGTTTCGTTTCTGCTTTGAGTGTCAAGAAGCATCGGGACACCCTGACGCCGAGACAGCAGAGGAGGCCTTACCAGGAGGCTGAAGGCTCGTGAGAACAGCACAGACAGACGCTTCCTTTGGTGGGAGGGAGGGCCACAATGGGCAGGGCTTCCTTCCTCTTCTCGGTGATCTGAACAGCCTTGCTCTGTCCTCGGTGCCTGCCTGCCTGCCGGCCTCGCTGCGGCTTGTCTGACTGTGAACTGACTTCCCTGCGTCGCTGCTCTCTGGGACATTGTGGTGCAGACGCTGGGAGTTGATGAACAGCAGTCTCAGGATTGTAGAAATGAAACAAAAAACGTGAGAGGAGAGACAAATATGAGCGTTTCAAAATATATCTCCATTCGGTTCTCACCTGTTTGTGTTGGGGAGTCCTGTCTGGGGAGTGGCAGACTTCTGGGGCAGAGGGCCGCCCTGTGGCCAGCTCCGGTCCCTGGCTTCCTCGGAGAGGGTCTTCTCCGTGTCTGCTGTGCTGTGCTGCTCTCCTCTGGGGCCCCTTTGAGGCCTGTGCAAAGCCATTCCCAATCCATGGGTCGCCACCTGCCCAGCCCTGGCTTCCCGCCTCCCAGCTTCTACATCTGTGCTAGAGTGGGCAGGAGGTTCACACGGAGGGGCCCAGATACGTGATGTCATCTAACTGCCCGATTAATTACAGGCTAACAATACCTCATCTGTGCCATCTCATGTGATAAATGCCCTTTGTCTCCATGCTGTCTGCAGGTTGGGCCGCATCTGTCCCAAGTTTGGTGACACTGCCCTGTCATCTCACGCCCCTCTCTGCTGATGGGTTCACTCCTGGGAGACACTGGGTACCAGTCTGAGGCTGGGATCAGTGGGACCTAAGGGGCCTTGTGATGTTGGACAACTTTCTAGCTGTGGCCAGCAGCCTGCAGAGCCAGGCTCCTTGAGATCCCTGCCTAGAAGCGCTCTGTCCCAGCACACTTCCATACGCGTGTCACTGTAAACCCTGTGTATTAACCCCCCTTAGCTGCAGAGGGTTTGGGAAGCTGGGCTCAGACTGTTGGGACTCGGGATATTCATACTGCCATTCCTACTTCAGGCGCGCGCACACACACCCCAAATCAACCCCCAGACAGAAAACTGCTGTTCCTTGAAATAGCTGTCCGCAGGTCCCTAGTTAGTGAGACTTTGCAAGATGCAGTTTTCCCTCTTTACTAAGAGGCTCTCTGTCCTGAGCCAGGTCTTCCCCCGGCTTGAGCCAGTGTCACCCCTAGGGCCAATGTGGGCCTTTGGCAGTCTAGAGCTAGGGGACCTGGAGGGTCTCAATGGCTGAGCTGCCTACCTGATGCTTCTGGGTGAATCCCAGCCCACTCCAGTCCTATGTGATTAAATTTTTGTCATGCTGGCCCGCTCCTTGGTCTGGATAGAGGGTCATCTCTGAGGAGTGGTGACTTGGCTTCTGTACCCCTTCTGTACTGACCTCACCATGTGTCAGAAGCTAGCTCGGGCCTCTGTGGCCCTAACCCTTCTACAGAAGTCTGAAAGGACAAGGGACGCTGTGAGAGGCTTCAGATCAGGGGCAGAGCAAGGTAACAGCCAGCTGGACAACGGCTGCAGAAAGGACAGTCCTCAGGGCCTGTGGTGCTGGGACTGAGGACGGCAGGTCCGGGTGGGGCAGGGCTGGCCCTAGCTCAGGCCTCCCTGGGGTGCTCCGTGGTTCTGGCCGCCTCCGGGGACACGGTACTGTAGAATGCTCCACCAACTGAGCAGACCCAGGCCGCCTGCTGGCAGGCATCACTTGGCAACCTGGTCTGAGGCCTCCTTGCTGCCTCTGGTTGCCATGGCAATGCCTGCTCCAGGCAGTCCCTCTGGACCAGAGATGCTGGGCTTGATAAGTTTATCAGCAGTAGAATCAGGCAGCGGCAGGCAAGCCAGCCTCTAGGCCTGTGTAACCCGAGAGGCCAGGGTGGGGGTAGGGCCTCAGGTCCGGGGACACATGATGTTTTCATGGAATATCACCAAGCCCCCATTTTCTCTGTCTGGTCTTATGCGCAGTACCAAGAGCCCAGGGAAAGGAAAGAACAGACCTGCCCATCAGCAAGCAATAGTGGTAAAGTGAGTGTGTGTGTGGTGGTAGTAGTGGGCACATCTTGGAGCAAACGGGGCTAGCCTTGTCTCCGGGCCTGAGGACAGCAGTGCCATGCAAGTGCTAATGTGTGTCAGGAAAGTTGGGCAGTCGGTGTGTGTGTGTGTGTGTGTGTGTGTGTGTGTGTCAGAGGTGGCAGTTCACAGAGGAGTGCATCCTGGCTGACAGTTCAGAGTCAAGTGGATGGTCAGCTGATGCAGAGGCCCAGAGAAATGCCCGTAGAAGCTCTGAGGGGTCCAGGATGAAGGCCCAGCTTGCCAGTTCTCGCAGAACACTGGAGGAAAAGTAGTCTGGAGTGCAATGTGGACGAGAAACCTGAGGCTGTGGAGGCTATCCTGGGTGGCCCAGGATTGACCGCAGCATAATCCGCTCCCAAATGTAAGGCAGCACTGCCCCCTGCTGGAGATATTTGGACAAGGCGGTTGCGCCTTGTGCTCTGCAGTGTACTCTATCCCCGTGATTAGAATACTCCTGGTCCCACGGCAGACAGTTCACCATGCTGACAAGAGCAGGGCTCGGCAGGGTTGTAGCATCTAGAACGTTCACCAAGACACCGAGGAATGTGCAAGGCTAGGCTCGTATCATCAGTGCTTGACTGGCAGCAGGGGCAAACCTTGGGTCTATTTCCTCATCTCTGACAAGGACAGGATCCCCGTGCCCAGGGCCCTGGTAACAAGAGTGCTAGTCACTTGGGAGATGGTCCTCAGGTGCCACTACTGTAAAGAGGCTGTAATGCTGGCACCGAGGTAGGGCATTTTGGATTCAGATACCAGCCTTGAGACCCACCTTGAAGACTGCGGCTGAGGGCCCAAGAAAAGGCACCATTCCCCTTGCCTACTGGAAGAGGGCTCAGGAAGATGAGGCACCATGACACCCTTAGAGGCGAGCAGCGAGTCTCAGAGCTGCCTGCCGAGGTCAAGTAGGGGAAAGCTTGGGACTGTGAGGAAATATGATAGCTCCCCTCCCTTCCCTCCTTCTGTCCCCTCCTTCCCTCTGTCCATCCCTTTGTCCCTCTCTTTTCTTACCCTCTCCTCCCCTCTCCATTCCCTTCTTCCCCTCCCCTCTCCCTCCCTTCTGTCCTTCCCTTCATCTCTCCTCTTTCCCAGCCTCTCTCCTTCTCTTCCCTCCCTTCCTCCCTTCCTCCTTCCCTTCTGTCTCTTTTCTCTCCCCCTCCTCCCCCTCCTTCCCCTTCTCCCCGTACCCTCTCCCTCACTTCTGGCCCCCCTTTATCTCTCACCCCTTTCCTTTCTTCCTTCTTTCATCCATTTATGCAACCTTCTGCCCATCTCTCTCTCTATCCAGCTGCTCGCCCACTCTCTACCCAGATGTTCTTCTATGCTGCCCGCCCACTCTACCCAGATGTTCTTCTATGCTGCCCGCCCACTCTCTACCCAGATGTTCTTCTATGCTTCCACTCATTCACTCAACCATCCATCTGTCCGTCCATCTTTCCATCCACCTGTCTATTGACTCTCCATCTGAACATTCCCAAGGCTGGGGTCCCATCCTGAGGGGGCTTTATCTGTCCCTTCAGGACAGGAAGGCATCATCGGCCGGAATCCCTGAGACTCTAGGTTGCTTTCCTCCTGGCCCTGTCACCACCAAGCGGTGTGACTGATGCCACAGCAAGAAACCAGCTCCACCGTCCCAGGTGCTGAAGGATAAGGGAGCTCTGTCCTCTGGAGCAGGTGGCCGGGACATCACCTGTCCTCTGGAGCAGGTGGCCGGGACATCACCTTCTGTCTTCCTGTTGTCCGCAGTGTTCAGTGTGTGGTCCAGTGTGTGTAGGGGGCAGTGGTATCCCACGCCCTGGTGTGAGGCTCAGGAAGCCAGGCCTGGGTTATTTTCCTGGCTTCAGACTCTCACCTATGGGTGCTGTCAGATCTGCCACAGTTACTGTGTCCTGTAGGGCACAATCACAAGAATAGTTAGCCAAGAGCTCAGGCTAGAGATTGTCCAGGAGAACGGGTCACTGCTGTGGGTCAGCTGGCAGGCCTCCGCTCCCAGGCCAATGCTCTGGGTGAAAGCAGGCCCAGGCCTGCCTTGGGGGACCTCACAGCTGTGGGGATGCAGCGATACGCTCAGGTCTGCAGCCCGAGTCTGCTTAGAGTCAAGCATGGAGATGGAGGGCAGGAGGGCAGGAGGGCAGGCGGCCTCAGCATGGGCAGGGAGCACGGCTGCAGAAGAAACCTTCCCTTTTTTTAATTTTTGTTTTTCAAGACAGGGTTTCTCTTTGTAGCCCTGTCTGTCCTGGAATTCGCTCTGTAGACCAGGCTGGCCTCGAACTCAGAAATCCGCCTGCCTCTGCCTCCCAAGTGCTAGGATTAAAGGCGTGCGCCACCACTGCCCGGTGTGAAGCCACCTTCCTGTTGCTGCAGGCCTGGTGTGTGTGTGTGTGTGTGTGTGTGTGTGTGTGACACTCTAAATTCCCAAGATGCATTTGAGGATTCAAAAAGAAGAGAGGCTGTTGCTACCAGAGGCTTCCAATAGCCCCACTGTATGTAGGCCTGAGGGCAGCCATTGGCAAACAGGTTTTGAGAGGCTAAAGAAGGCCCACAGTCACCATCCGTGGCACGCACCCTACAGGGTGGAGGTAGAGGTGGAGGACGTGGTTAGCCTGTCATAGGAGGAGTAGATCCTCTCTAAAGGGCAAGACAGCTGCCTGGGCTTGGCAGCCAGGAACGGTGAACCAGCGGAGGTCAAGCGGGCCATGCCAGAATAGTGCAGTAATTGGATTGTAGCTCGAACTTTGAAATCCACAAGGCCGTGCTCATGTAAATAAATGATTGAATAAATAAACAGAGTGGGGGAAGAGGAAGGGAAATTCCAAACAAACTTTGCCGCCCTCAGCAGATATGGAGTGGAAGCTTCCGTTTGTGCCCGCGTGTGGGCCCTGCACAGTGACTACCCTGGAGGAGCCTGGTGTGCAAGGGAGAGAAAAGTGACGCTCATCATCACCCAGGGCGACACTGTGATAGCACATCCACCATCACCCGGATGTACATTAGCCCTTCTCACTTGACCAGTCCTGGGGGAAACAAGTAGGGACGATTGTCCATCACCCTTCGACGTTTTCAGTCATGGCCCGTGTGTCACACTGTTTCTGGGCTCCTCACATGGGGGTGGGGGTGGGGGACAGAGCATGCTGTGTAGCAGAGCTGTGTATCTCGTGGCAGCAGGAAGCAGAGGGAGAGAGGGGGGTCCAGGGTAAGCCATGACCTTAATTCAGGTACCCTGTGAACTAGAGCCAGCCACCAGCTCTCGACTGCCCATCTGGCGGGTTAATCCAATCTCAGAGTTAGTGGCTTCGGTCTCCACTCTCCCCGTGGTAGTGCCACCAGTTGAGGACCACGCCTTTAACATGTGAGCCTTTGGGGGGATATGCTTGACACTGAAAAGCCAAAACGTTTCATTTGAAGGCTCATGGAAGTCGATCACTAAGAGTCCCGGAAGTCTGAAGTGGTCCCAGAACAAGCTGGGCGTGGTGGAATACTCCTGTAATTCCCTCACTCAAGCGGCCACGGCAGGAGCGTCGCATCCCAATTTTGAGGCCTGGCTCGTTCTAAGAGCCTTTCTTTAAAAAACAAAACCAACCAACCAAACAACCAAACAAACAAAAAAACCAGCCCAAAGCTCCCTCTGCATAGGCCCCAGTAGAACCAGAAAGGGATCAATGTCCTTCCGGCATACAGAGTCACAGCAGGAGCTGGCCAGGAGGATGAGCCCCACAAGGGGCACTCCAGGCCCCTTAAGGTCATCAAAAGGGACGTCCCGAGAACCCCGTGGAGAGATGGTGAGCAAATGTGACACTGTGACATGATCACAGACTATCAATTCTACCTCAGTTAAGGGATGTGTTAAAGCGACAGAGGGGAGAGACTGAGGCAGGAAGAGGAGGAGGGATGGGAGGAAGGAGGGAGGAGGGAGGGAGGAAGGAAGGGGGCTGGATGGAGAGAGACACTAGGAACATGCAGAACATCTGTCGACAGCAAGTCTTCAGCAAGCCTAAAACCATTCTAAGGTTTAAAAATGTATTATGGGGTGTGGTCATTATACAATACCTACTGCGGGCCCTGTTGGGGCCACCAGGAGCTAGGCCAGGTAGTTGTTCTTTAATGTTTTTATTAGCATATATTAATTCTATATAATAATAGGTTACACCCAAGTGTGGTGGCACACACTTTTAATCCCAGCACTCGGGAGGCCGAAGCAGGCAGATTTCTGTGGGTCTGAAGCCAGCCTGTCCACATGGTGAGTTCTAGAGAAATTGCTGCCTGTGTGTTTCCTTAGGAACAGTCTGCCAATGGAAGGCCTTGTGAGACACCCTAGCTATAATAAATAAGGACAAGGCTTTTCTAAAAACACCTGTGACTTTGTCCCTATCCAAGGAGAAGACAGGGAGGAAGAGGAGAGGAAGCAGGCATCCTGAGGTGTGGGGCATCCTGTGGTGTGGGGCAAGCGGAGAGGCCTCCTGGGGTAGCTCACACCTCCTCTCCATTCTCATCTCCTCTGCTCCCCACTTCCAAATGACCCTCTTGCTCAGGTGTGCTGGGACACCCCTTGCTTTGTAAAGTGACTGCTGGCTTGTGGGTGACCACGGGGGCGTCCCATCACCTGACAACTCAGTGTTTTCTGTGTGTGTGATGAGCACGCACAGAATCTATTACAGGCCTAAGGGTGTCGATAATCAAGGCACTGTGGCAAGGAGCTCGAGGTGTCCGCAGAGTGAGGCACGCTGGGCTGCAGGGCGGAGCGGCAGGATGCGGGTGGACGGCAAGTCGGCTCTCCGGGGTTAAGGGGTCCTGGGGTGAGTGGTGGAGACTTCTCCAAGGTTTGAGGGTCACGCTGTCACGGAAGACTGACTTGCCAGGGTCCGAGTGGGGACAGGTCAGTGGGAAAGTCCAGGAATCTGAGAGTAAATGTGAACCAGGTGAGCTTTGAATTCTGCTCACACGACGTTCGACACAGCAAAGGAAGACAGTGCACAGTAAGCAGCTGGCAAGTGCATTGTGAGGCAGGCGCCACTCCGCGCTGCCCACTGCTTCAGCCATGGCCACCGTGTTGGGAAGGAAGATCAGAGACCTTGCCTGGGCCCAGGAGATGAATGCCAGGTGACTCATCGGCTGCCCAGGAAGGGCTGAGTGCAGGCAGGAGAGGCCATCAGCAGGGCCTAAGCATTCCAGGCTTCAGGTGTGACTCTGACACCACCGTGGCTCTGGCGGCCACCTCCTGTTGGTGGGATCAGGTATCAGCCCCACTGGAGAGCTCTAGAAACCTCCCTCCTCCCTATGTGCCCTCCCCCCCCCGTCCCCGCTTCCCCCCCTCCCCCCGGCAGAGGCTGGCTCTTCTGTCTGCAGAAGTTTAACAGTCTGTCAAACTGGGATGCCAATCTTGGAGCTGACACCAGGCTATGCTCTTTCACTTCATGCTGGACTGAAGACTGCTTTAAAGGGGAGACATTGGTGGATTATTGCATCAAAATAAGTTTGAATGGAAGAGGGACTTCACAAACTATATCCTGTAGCCAGATTGTCCCCCTTCATGTCACTAGGGAGAGACTGCTCCCTAGACTCACCACAACCCTGATTTTTTTCCGTTTCTGTCCCAGAGAGTCCCTTGTGAATTGGGTATTTGTAGTACACTTGTGAACCAGGCAGAGAACATAAGGCACCTGTGTACCATCTGGCAGTACCCATATCTACCACCAGAGGACAGCATCACCTCACTAAGCGCAGGTCAATCTCACACAGACACACACACACACACACACACACACACACACACACACACATGCACACGCGCAACCTCTGTGATTTCAAGGCCCAGCTGAGTTCACCTATGCTGCCCCAGACTCAGGAGACCAAGGTCCTGCCTGGGAATGACCTTAGAGGACAGCAGAGCCCCTGCATGGTCCTTGGTGGTGTGCAGGGCTGAAGGGTGGAGAGGCAGGCGCTGAGCAGGATGACCTCAGCAGGCCTTTATCCCTGTGTCCTAGAGCACCAGCCCTTCAGCACGGCTGGAAGTGTGCTAGAAAACATTGACAGTCCCTTGCTGTCCCAGGCCCCCAGGGGACCCAGAGAAGGGAGCTTGTGGTTCTGTGGGCTTGACTAGCTGTCTGTGCTGGGCCAGGGCAGAACCGTGCGGCCGTTAGCCAGGGCCTCAGGCAACGGGAGACGTTTGTCTCCAGGCACTGCTTCTCCACACTATCATCTGTTTACCCAGCCGTGTATCCATGCACACCTCCATCTGCCCACCTCCCCACTCACGCATCCACTACTCATCTGCCCATCCATTCATCCACTCAACCACCCACCTGTCCGTCCATCCATCCATCCATTCCTCCGTCCGTCCATCCATCTGTCTGCCCATCTGTCCATCTGTCCATCCATCCATCATCTATCTGTATCTATCCATCTGCCTCCCGTATATCTGTCCCTCCACTTATCCCAGTCCTCCATCTGCCCCTCTGTCTACCCACCTATCAGCCGTCTCACCCATCTACCTATCTGCCCATCTAGCGATCCACCTATCTATATTCCACTGACTGCCCATTCACATATCTACCTCTTCTCCATCCGTCTACCTCTTCTCCATCCATCTGCCTAGCCGCCCACCCACCCACTGACCCGTCCTCCATCTGCTCATCCACCCATCCGTTCATCCACTCAGAGAATGCCATTGGAGGGAGGCATTCGGCCAGGTCATGTGCATTGATTCCAGGCGAATACAGAGTTTTTGTTCAGCAGAAAACTCACATGAACCAAATATGCAATTGAAAATTGAAAACTTCCTGCTAGCTTCATTAAAACCAGGTGAAATGAGTTTCATGTTTTATTTAGCCCAGTATGTGAACACTTCCATCTCCACATGAATTCAATATGAGCTAAGTAAGGGGTTTTTGCTTGAATGTCGGTTCCCAGTCCTCAAGGCCTGGTGCATGTCTGACCTCGCCGGCACATCTCCCTTGGGCCCTGCCACACGTCAGGCTCTCAGACCCACTCTGTCGTCTGATCAGGGTCTGGAGCGTTCTCCCAGCCTGCATCCTGGTGGCAGGTACAGGCTGAGCAGGCCACTATAGTGGAGTGACCGTACCAACAGGCAAGGGGACTGGTAAGTCTTCCCAGTGGATGTGGCAGTGGAGCTTGGTGCTGGAGCATGAATAGGAGTTCTTCAAAGCCAAAACAGGGAGAAGAGAACCTTCAGTGCCATTTCTGGCTCCGTCTCCAGAAGATCACCCACGGACAGAAGGAATCAGGTGTGTTCAGTGGCCCTCCCACCGGGCTCTGCGAAGAAACCATGTAGTGAAGACTTCTGCCGCAGCTCCACGCCCCCACTGTACGTCACAGCCAGGAGACCCTGTTGAAGCGCTCCTGGCTGCTGCTGGGAGACCCGATGCCTTTGGCTGCCTCTGCTGGTGCCCTGCCATCTGGGTGGAGCAGACACTCACTCTTCCTCCTGCAGGTGGCGCCCTAGAGACCCTGCAGAGCCAGTTGTCCACTCTGGTTGGAGCAGCTCCAGCCCTTCCTTTCTGCACTTTGGAGGGGGCTGTGGCTCTTCTAACTGGGTCCAACTACTGTTTCCTAAGGGTTCTCTGAGATCATCAAGGCTGTTCTCAACCACTGTGTTATGCTTGGGAAGCTTCCAGAAACTTCTCCCATGTGGTTCAGACACAGAGGGAATTCCTGGAACCCATCTGTAAGCCGGCTTGTACTCTGACGATCTTCCTCAGGTCTAACTGAAGTCCCTCTTGCTGCTGCTTCAGTGTACTCTCCTTGTGGGGCTGGCTCCCCAGCAGGAAGCAGTAAAGTGTCTGTATCTAATACAGTCCTCCCCCATAATAGGGTTCCCTCAGCTAGGAGGTACATTGCTGGCCTCCCTGCAGGGCTGAGATGGCCCACCCCCACCTGCCTGGGCATCCCTGGAGGGAACCAGTGGGACCCCACAGATATGGTAACTCTAATATTCAAGTCTAAGTTCTTCTTAAGTGAAGGGAAGAAATTGTGGTCCTTTTCAAGAGGGGCCACACCTATCCCAGAAATGCCAGCTTTGGATGCTGGAAGCTACTCCCTGTTCCAGAAGCTTCTGGGGATGGGAGGAGTGTGCAGTGGGAGACCAGTTGGATCTGGGTTCTGTCATAGGTGGTCTTGGGCCCTGGGCATGTCATGGCAACCCCACCTTCCTCCTACAGCACTACGAATTTCCTCCAGGTTTCACCATCTGTCTCTCCTGCTGCCCCCACAGGGCTCATTAGAGATGAGGTGATGGCCTCCCTGCCCACCTTGCTCTGGGGACACTATCTAGTCAAGGGTTAACTTGGCAGGCTTGGTTTGGCCACACCCTGCACAGTTCCCAAAGGCATGGCTCCTACAGAGCTCCTGGTAGGTGACCTCTGACCTCAACCCACTTGGAGAGTCTGGCCTGACCGTGCCTGTGTTTGCCTGCCGGTCTCGGGTCACCTCAGTGGTCCTTGCTGACAGCGTGATTTATGGCGGGGCCTTGAGCCATGCTAGGTCACTTGATCTCAGCAGAGCTGAGACTGCAGTTTTCTATACGGTGCTCAGGCACGTTAGGGCAGCCCACTCCCAATGACACCCTGCTCCCCAGCATGGAGGCTACACAGGCTCGCCCGGCTTGCTCACCTTCAGGGGCAGTGCAGACAGTGTGCCTCTTCTGCTTGGGAACCTGTGACAGTGTAGGCCTGGCCTCTCCTGGGCTCTGTCCTCTCTGTTGGTGTTTTTTGTTTTTGTTTTTATTTTTTTTTAAGATTTATTTATTGTTATATCTAAGTACACCGTAGCTATCTTCAGACACACCAGAAGAGGGCGTCAGATCTCATTACAGATGATTGTGAGCCACCATGTGGTTGCTGGAATTTGAACTCAGGACCTTCGGAAGAGCAGTCAGTGCTCTTAACCGCTGAGCCATCTCTCCAGCCCTCTGTTGGTGTTTGCATGCATTCTGTCCCTAAGCAAGCCCCAAGTATTATGGGAACTGCTGGGTGCTCCAAGGCCCTCAGCATATCCCTGCGTCTGAGGTGGTCTTGGGGACTGGTTGGGAGGGCAGGAGACAGGGAGGTGTCACGGGTCATTCAGTCATGGCATGGGGTTCATAGGCCGTGCGTTACAGTTTGTTGACCCCTTTCATAGCTTCCTGATCCCTTGCTGGCCTCAACTCCCTCTTCCTACTTTGCCTACTTGGGTCAGCACTCCAGGGCAGGATGTACTGGGTAGGACCAGCACCTCTTAAGATAGCACTGGGGCTTATTGTTTGGTGGGGCAGTAGAGGCTGGCCACTGCTCGCAGAAAGTCTTCCTGGCATCCAGGATTGGTGGAACATAGCGTGTGACCATGTGGACAGCTCTCCCAAAGTGCCTGTGGCCTGAGCCTTGGGCATAGCTCTTCTGTAAGGAATGCCTGCCCCTGCATACTCCTGTGTGGCCCCGTGTGGCCCTTGCTTGCCTAGGAGGCTCTGATGATTGTCCCCCAAAGCTGTAGAGTCTGTCCTTTCTCTCTTCTGCTCCAGTGTCTACCCGGCCAGGGGCCGTGTTTGTTTCTGGGTGCTCTCGTCCAGGTGAGGTGATCCCGGCTGCCCGCTCGGACAAAGACTGATCTTAATTAAAGCTTTAGCCACCGCCCCATAGCACGGAGACCCTAGCTACACGTGTAGTTGGCATGATGCCAGATCAGTCTGAACGTGGGCCTGGTCTTGACCACAGTGCCTTGGTCTCTGCTCAGCCACAGCCTGGGCTGAGACCTCCCCAGTGTGGATCCGGAGGCCCCTCAGCCGTGTCTGCGGGACCCAAGGCATGGGGTGAAGGAGACCTGGACTTTAAAGGGTGTCTGGTGTGCCTGGCTCTTTGAATGTGGCCGCTCCCCCGCCCACCAGGCCCGCCGACGTGGCTGCCCCACACTGCCACGTCGCCACTTCCACCCTAGCCGGCAGGAAGCTGCTCGCTCCCTTTTTGTAAATTTTTGGAGGGTTGTTGTTGCAGGGAACATCTGGATGGGGCCCAAGGAACATAATAAAAAGGAGAGAGGCCTGGGGGAGGAGCGGGGGCTGGAGGTCGGAAAAACCATCTGACTTTGCTTTGCGGAGACAGCTGCAATTATGCCGCCGAGGCTTTTGCAGCCGCTTCAGACCACGCCGCTGACGTCAGTGGGAAAATATGAAGCTCGCCATGGTTTGGTGACACAGAACATGAAATACATCCCAAGCTCTCTCCTAGCCCTGCTTCGAGTGGGATGGCTCATGGGTTTTCCCGGAAGTGCAGAGTCCAGGGTCTCTCTCTCTCTAGGGACGTACTGGGCCCTCCCATCCAGCCCTTCCACGCGACAGGAGGCAGAGCACAGAGCTTCATCCCCATTCTTACATTGCTAGGCCCATGGGTAGAAGCAACCTGGCCTTCTCTCCAGCTCTGCCGTCCCTCTGTCACCCCCAGGGCCTGGCAAGGGATCTGGCTGTCAGCGTGCCCTTCTTTCGGTGTCCCCCAGTTCCAGCAGCTTTTCGGTGCTTCTTGTGGTTTTCCAGGGCTGGCTGTCAGCGCCTCTCACGGTGTTCTCAGATCTTGGCCGCTGTGTAGTATGGGGAGGAATGCAGCTCGGACCATCCTCCTGACCCAGAACAATTCTGAGCTAGGTGGGTGCCTTGCCCATGTGGTCTTGGTTGTACGAGGAGGTATTGCAAAGATTTCCGGGGCCCTCCAGGAGGGGTCCACGGCCTTCCTGGTGCGCCTGCTCACTGTCTGCAGTCAGGCTTCGCAGGGCTGGAGAGGCTGGCCGCTGTGAGGGCATGCCGGACACGGGTGCTGCCATCTCTGTACATGGTGCAGACGTCGGTCTGACAAGCAGCCTCATATTGGTTTTGAAAATGTGGCATAAGATTAAGTCTGATGCCCACTGCACAGGGAAACTGTGTCAGTGGAAGGCTGCGCTTGGGAACCCAGCCCTGCAGGGCTCAGACCCTATAGCTCCACTGGGTTGAACAAACCTGTGAATTTTTAGGGTCCTGGGAGCCATTCCACAGCTTGATGGTGCACTTTATAGGTGGGGAGCTCAGGTCATATCATTTGTCACTGGACTTAAATCGGCTGGGCCCCATTGACTCCTGTCTCTGCCAGGACGAGAGGCCTAGCTCCTGTGGGCTATGTAGCTGACCTTAGGGCCCTGCCTGGAGCAGCCCTCGCTGTGACAGGAGCCAGGGCCCAAGGAATCTGACAAGAAGCCATCTGGCAGCAGGGATCCCTGAGTCACAGCCGGGACGTGAACCCCTGGGAGGCCTGAAGGCATTTTCCCCTGCGAGCCTCTGAGTTCTTGGCTCCTCCCACTGCCTTTGGGGGCCCCGGTGTTAAGCTGTGCTGTTGTTCACCTCTGTGGGACTTTCAGTCAGCCTGAGTTGAAGTCAGAGCACGGGCAGACAGCCGGACTTGGGCCTAGTTGTGCCTCAGAGAGGGCTTCTCCGTGGAACCTCTGTTCTGGTCCCTGTCTGATAAAGCCTTCTGGACAGGCAGCATGGCAGCCATCTTAGACAGGCCTAAAAGAGGATTAACCTGGCTGAAGTTGTCTCTTGTGATCTGCTCAAGGAGAGGGAAGGGCTGGTGGGCCTCAGGCAGTTGTGTTTGTTTTCCTGAGGCTAGGAAGTGATATCTGCTGCCTGATACTACTGCTGGACCCAGGGAGCAGCCACTGTGGAAAATTTCCAATGGAGTCCTTACCTTGGTTACCCATCGCTGTGGGAGGCACTTGTGTCCCCATTAGGTCTCTGCTGGGGACCCTGAGTGGTCAGTAAGATCCTCCACGGTGCGCTGGAGACACCTCTGTGTCTCCCAGAGCCAGCTGGGCTTCCCTAGCCCCGCAGACGCACTTTGGGTGATGCTGAGGTTGTGCCAGCAGGGGCGTTTGAAGGAATCTGCAGGAGGCCTGAGACACACTCCTACCCCTGGAGTGTGGGCTAAGAGCCTGCTCCAGGCCTCAGGCAGCCATGGACGCCTCGACCACATTGTGTGTGTGTGTGTGTGGGGGGAGTTGGCCTTACCGCCAAGGCAACCCTTCTCCAGGAAACCCACCAAGGCTGACCCTGTCAGGCCCAACTTCCTCCTTTGCCGGACTCTGCCGAATCCAGCCTGTGGGCCACAGGGACCGCCGGGTGTCCTGCTAACACAGGCTCGCCTCTCTTCAGGGCTGTGTGTAGCACCACACACTGGGTGTGGTTAGTTCCGCCCTCTTGCACAGTTATGACAATGACTTTGGGTCTCTGGCCGTGGTTTGGGGCTCACTGCTCACCTTGCTTTTGAGGACATCCTCCAGAAAGTGGGGCATGGATCAGAATCAAGGCTGAACCCAGAGCGGGGCCCTAATTTTGGCTCTTAGGAGCAAGGACGTCAGAAATCTTTCCCTAGACCTCGCTGATCCTATTGATCCTTCATGAAGGTCATACATTCTGGACTTCCCAGGCCCCATCTGAGATCTGCTGGATGACACATGAGAGGCTGAGGCCCAGGGAAGGGAGGCGCCTGCTCAGGGTCGCACAGCTAGCTGATGGCAGTGTCAGGGTCTTGACTCAAACTCAGACTGACTTCCATCTGGCTTCTGAGCCTGGTGGACTTAGCACAGACCATGCTGGAGTGGGTGTGAGTATTAGTGTGTGAGTGTGCATGTGAGTGAGTGTGTATGAGTGTATGTATGTGTGAGTGTGCACGTGTGACTGTATGTGTGTTTAAGAGTGAATGTTGACTGTGTGAGTGTATATGCGTGTTTGAGTGTGTGTGTGTGTGTGTGTGTGTGTGTGTGTGAGAGAGAGAGAGAGAGAGAGAGAGAGAGAGAGAGAGAGAGAGAGAAAGAGAGAGATGAGGCTTTCCGGAGCTGAGGCCTTGTGGCCCTGTAGTGAGTCCTTAAAAGGCAGCCTTTCTGTAACTGTGTTCAATCCTTCTAGAATGTTCCAGCACTCAAACTATACAGGACATCTACTCAGTCAGTGTCCCAAAGGTTTCTGCTGCTTCACTGCGTCCTTTATACAGTGGTCTCCTCCGTGCCCAGGAGCAGTGTGTTGGCTGCAGCTGGATGCCACCAGGCCTGCATCCCCTGAAGGTGAATCAGGATACTTCCAAGTGATCACCAATGCCCGGGCCTCCCCACACAGATGCATAGAGCAGTTTACGTGTGCCCTCAGTATGCTACTATCCTTCCTGGCTTAAGACCCCCATCTGGTCAAGGCAGATCTGCCTGACATTGAGGAGTCAGCCTCAGATGTCATATACTGTCACCCCAAAGGGTTCTTCTGGCCACCTGACCCCTCAGTACAGCCAGGCCCCAGTAGCGGCATTCTCCAAGGTGGCCTTTGAGGCCATGGCCCATATAGTGAGTGCCTGGATCCCCTCTTTGGCAGGAAGAGCCAGGTGTGTTTGTGTTGGCTTGGAGCCCAGGCTTCCCCACATGCCTTCCATCCAGGGCAATAGCTAGGCGGGGCCTGAAGAGCCTTGCATGGCTTGTTGTGGCTTGGGAGGAATACTCAACAAGAGGGAGGTGTGGCTTGAGTGTCCTTAGCCTCCTCACATGTGAGCTGAGCAGAGTGACAGAAGTTGCCATGGATGCCAGAAAGCAGTGTCAGAAAGACACCTGGCCAAGTGCACGCTCAGTGTGATCCTTACAATTCCAGTAGCCAGGCTGTGGCACACCTGCGCTCACCTTAGCCTTCGGGGAGCTGTGTCCTTGTACTGGAGAGTGCCATGGGGGCAGGAGCTCCTCCCGACAGTCTACCAGCAGAGCCTATGGGCCGTGGGGAGATGGTGGGTCCCACCGCCCCTTCTGTCTCATTACTCCTGTCCCCTCACACAGTCACCACGACGACTCTAGGCCTGAAGGTAGATGATGGCTTGCCAGAGCTGGGGCATCAGTTTTGTTGGAGCAAGATAAAAATGAAGCTCTGTAGTAACTTAACCATGAATAAAAAAGTCAGCAGGGCTCCCAGGGGCAGGAGGCCATAGAGAAGGCACGGTGAGACAAGGCACGCTCTGGTCACCCAGGGACACCTGATAGCAGACCACACCCTCCAGAAGGGTCCGTGTCAGTGCAGGCTACAAACCCCTGTTCCTGACCTCTCCATAGCGGAGACTTACGCACTCTGACACTCAATGCTTCTTTTCATTAAGATAAAATAAAATAAAAAAGACCCTTAAAGAAAGGTAAGAAGACTCAGCTCAGACTTCAAGATGGAAAAGAAACCCTGTGGTCTCTGACAGGAGCTTCTTCTGTCAGTGAGGAGGTGGCGTGTGCAGGACGGCCTGAGACCTCATTCCTGTCTGTCTGATCACCTCCCTGGAAGCCACTAGGGAGCTGCAAGTAGTAATGGTGGCAGCAGTACCCCTGTGTCCCTTCTGGCCACGATGCTCCCTTCCCAGGCCGGGCTGCAGGCACAGGCCGCTGCTTCGAGCCCTTGAAGACGAGAGTGGCCAGGGCCTGCTCTCAGACTGTCATTTCCTGCTCAGATGGAGCAGGTAAGGCCAAGCTTCCTTCAGGATCTGAGGCCAGGCTGCACGTCCTCATCATGGGCTCCAATCCCCGAAGGCTGAGGCTGTGGCCACCTGCATCTGCTTGCTTTGCCTATTAGATGCCGGGATTGCCTACAAGGTCCAGCCTGATTGGCCCTGACACCAATGCCGCGGAATGTCAGCTCTACCTAGGACCCCTCCCCAAGCCTCAGCTTCTAGTCTGTGAAATGTGGTGACATTGCCTTCTTAGCATGGGGTTAACAGCAGCAAAGGTGACATGAGCTCCGGGTGCCAGGCTGGTGCCGCCCCAACCAAGTCCGACTTGCTTTCTGGAGGCGTGGTCACCTCCAGCTGGCCATTCTCTGCCCCGGTGAATTCCCTCTGGACTTAATTCTCAGCAGCACCATGAATACTCTCTCCCAACTGGACTGGGCCCTCTCCTGACTCACAGCAGCAGCGGAGAATGAAGTCATCAGCCTGGGCATCTTGTCACATTCGGGATGATGTGCTATGGCGAGCAGCCTTGGCAATCCTAAAGCCACGGCCAGGATTGACTGGTCTCTCCTGTCTGCTCCTGTGTCCTGCATCTGGGAAAGAGTGAGTCTGGGAGGTACTGGGTAGGTGACAGTTGGGGGAACTGGCTGGCTAGGAGGTGGGGTGTGACCCTGGCTACTGGCCAGCCCGCAGACTGGGACCAAGACTCTGGGTCAGGCTTGTCTTATGTCAGGACAGCTCGGGCCATGGAACAGAGGCAGCGTTGCCAAAACAAGGTTTAAAACATCTCAGAAAATATGTGTGGGACTGTTTTCCATGAGATTCAGGCCCAGTACTGGTTTGTTGGTGGGGGGAGGCGAGGGTTTAGGAGAATGGGGAGTGGGAGGAAAGAGAAGAGGCCCCAGGTCCATTGTGAACCTTTTTATTGGGGTCCTACCACATTCCCAGGGCCTGGGAGCCCTCGTTTTGTCTCTTCCTGACCCTCCCCCACCAGCACCCTGGGAACAGGCCCCCTTGCTCTACTTCCCTGATAGGCAGCTAAGGACAGAGGCAGGGAGTGTCTGGGTCTGGACCCACTGAGGAGTTTGGGGGCCCCAGCAAGATGTTAAGATGCAGGCCCTGAATCCACGGGAGCATCCCCAAGAACACCAGGGGGGCAGTTCTGAGCATGGGGACCAGACGGGGCTTCCTATGCTTGTGTCTCTTGACACAGACCTTGGAAGCAGCACCCGGGGGTCGGTGACGCTCACAGGGCGGGGTTCCATCTGCCTTGTGCTTATGTGCAGCTCTGTGCCCACTCTCCTGTGCGTGGCCCCGGATGGTTGGAGCTGGCAGTGAGCCCCAAGGTTGTACTGAAGCCCAGCTCTCAGCCTGTGTGTGTGTGTGTGTGTGTGTGTGTGTGTGTGTGTGTGTGTGTGTGATATCCTGGGTTCTCTTCTGCCTGGTTGTTCCTGAGGAGTAGGTGAGGCTACATCTGAGCCACAGTGAGTCCCCCGAGTGCCATGGGGTCCAGCACAGAACATGTTGGAGTGAGGTGTCTGGGGCGAGCCTATTCTACATGGCTCCCAGTGTCCTCTACTCACTGACCGCTGCCACTGGAACAATCATCTATGGCCTACAGCGGTCATGCACTCATGCTCAGAGTCATGCTCAGGGACTCAACACAGAATCATCTCAACACGTCCAGCATCTGCAGCCAGAGTCTCAGTTGTGACTCAGTTGTGACCTGGTCCTTTTCTCTTTTTTGGCCTTTCTCATAACAGGAGTGTCCTGAGGCTTGCCTAGTTAAGTATGTGAACTGAGTTAGGGGGCATGGCTGGGGTTATTCAGGTCCATTTCAACAGTGACTGATGATCACCATGTACATATCGGCCCCGAGTCTCATGTTTGTCCTGTGCTCTCTGTTTATTTCCCTCCCTGAAGTCGGGTCCTACCCCCAGAGCTATTGGGTATGGATGTTGGCTGTCATGATCCTCTTGAGAGATTGTGTAGGGGAACAAGCAAACCATCCCAGCCAGGCAGGAGACAGGTCCCGGAGCTTCTAAGTGGACATAGAGGAGGCCCTCATGGCCTCAGGGTGTGGCTTCTCACATGCCCTGGTCTTCCCAGTCAGTCTCATGGGCTGTTGCTGCTAATCAATCTCCCTGGTCAGGAAGTCCGGCTTCATGTTAGTTTGATATAGAATTGAGTGGTATTCCCCCCCCCCATTGCTGTGCGCCCCGAATCCCGAGGGCTCTGGCTTCACAATCGTCTCATCTTGGTGCTGCTCGGTGGGGTCTGTGGGTCCCTGGACAGTGCTCTCCATTGTCTTTGCTGGGGAAGCCACTGGGTGGTCAGCACAGGTAAGCTGGCAGGGCAGTTAGGAGGCTGAGCAGGCTGGGCAGCGTGCTCAGACACAGGGCCATTGGTGTCCCTCCTCATTATATCCTTTCTCCGGTCTCAGCCGGAGGTGCATGTGCACCTGTTCCAATAAGCCTACCAGGACAGTGGCCACACTGGTGTCCTGGCCTCTGCCTGTACACTCTCTCCTGTGGGAGCTGGGCATATGGAGCTGGTGGCTGTGGGGTGGAGCACCGGGATAGGCCCACTGTGGTCTTCCTCTTGGAGCTACAGGGACCCAGGAGGCTCACTCTTAGAGTAGTGTGTAATGGAGATGTGAGGCTCAGTCATGCTCACACATGGATGGGAGGGGCAAGCAGAGTTCTGGAGGTGTGAGTGCACACTCAGACGATGCTGGGTACCCAAGCCACTCCCTTGAATGCAGACGTTGTCTCTGTATTTATTGGGGGCAATGAACAAGCAGGCCAGGGTGACACTTGAGCCTGTGGGAGGAGAATCCAATCTGCTGTTTTCTCCCTGTCCTCCCTTGCAGCTACTGACTCCATGCACTGCCATTGGCCCTGTGTCTTAAGTTACTTTCCTTGTTGCTGTAAATACATGACCAAAGCAGTCTACAGGAGGAAGGATCTGTTTTGGCTCCCGACTTGAGATGATACAGCCCATCATGGTAGGAAAGGCTTGGTGGCAGGGACATGAGGCAGCTGGTCACATTGCATCTGCAGTCGGAAAGCAGAGAGCAGACAGGAAGTGCGGCCAACTCATGAGCCCTGAAAGCCCAACTCCTCTGACCAACTTCCTCCAGAGGCTCCACCTCCTAGGAGTTCCACAGCCTCCCAAACAGAGCCCACCGCTGAGGGCCAAGTGTACAAACACAGGAACCTGTAGGGAGCATTTCACATCCAGATCACAGCATTCTGCACCCCCAGCCTCTAACTGAACCTAACCACCTGCCTTGCACGGAGGCAACGTGCAGATACCATGGGATGGGGGGATGTCCTAGGCAGATGCTCCAGCGTCCCTTGAGGGCTGCCTTCTAGTCTCTGACTTCCCTGAGAATACCTTACTCTGAGGTACAAGAATGCCAGCTGCCACAGAGAAGCCAGACAGGTCAGAGACATATTCTGTGATATGCGGAGCTAGTTATTGAAGGCCACATCAACTCATTGATGAGAAAAAAAAAACTCAACAAAAGCAATTCAAGGAAGGAAGGAAGGAAGAAAGGAAGGAAGGAAGGAAGGAAGGAAGGAAGGAAGGAAGGAAGAGGAAGGAAGGAAGGAAGGAAGGAAGGAAGGAAGGAAGGAAGGAATTGTGATTAGCAATTTGAAGGCGCATGATCTGTGGTGGCAGAGATGTCTTTATGTCGGGAAAGGGGTTCATCAGATAGCACCCGCAGTCGGGAGGCAGAGGGAGGTGGGTGCTGGTGCATAGCTCACGTTCTTCTTTGTATTAGGTCCATGGGATGGTGAAGTAGAAACTTAAGGTTTCTTTGGAAAGTCGGTTGTGTTGGATGGTGTTTGCTGGGGCAACCACGTTGAGGGAGTGTTTTCCTGAAGTGGACACAGGGGAAAGACTAAGGCAGACTCCTGAAGGAACGTTTGGCTGAAGCAGACACAGGAGAGAGGATGTTTTTCTAAAGCAAGCATGTGAAGGGACACGTGAGGAAGGATTCTGTGCTAATGACATGCATGCATTGGTCTGCCTTACATTTCGTAGCTGAGCTCCATTTGTCGGGACTCCATAGGAAAAAAAAAAACACCAAAAAACTTCTTCTGGTGGTGTGCCACTTCCTCGGACTCTGGCTGATTGGTGGTGTGATGTCAACCGAGACAGATACATGTGCTGAGGCAAGACCCGTGGAGGACACGTGATGTTTGGAGGGTATAAATGGAACTCAACGGAGAGTGATGGGGCTGAGCTAGGTTTGCGTATAAAGCTACCTGTGCAACACTCCTGGGCCTCACATCTTTGCTGACCTCCGCTTCCCCGAGAGAGGCACAGCCGAGAACTTCTCCTGGCGTCCCTCTGGGTCCCTCCCCTCCTGACTGGAGCTGAGGCTGAGGCCTGGCTGTCTCTGCTAGGTAGTGCCACCGCTGCTGATTCATGTTTGCTGTCCCGACATGCTGGTGTGTCTGTGAAGTGTTTGTGAGTGGATGGAGCTGCTGCTGCCTGCTGACCTGTGAACTGAACTGCTGATTTCCTGACAACTCAGATGGGAGCTGCTCCAAAGAGCCTTTCTAAACAGGTCCACTGTCCCCCACCCCCGTACCCTTTCTTTTCCACTGCCTCTGGTGGGTGGTGGGCTACAAGGGAGGTTAAAGCATTTAAGAAAAAAGTGAAGTTGCAGGATGATGCCAGCCACATTCAGTGTGGCTCTTCTCTTCAGCTAAACTGGGAACACCTCTTTGACATACCTGGAGATTTAGTTCCAGGGTGACTCTAAATCCCATGAAGTTGATGATGAAGCTTAAGCCTTACATTTAGGATCTTTTACACTCCTGGCAGGGAAGCTGGAAAGCTGAAGATGTGGCCTCACTGGGGAGGGCCCCTGAGTCTGCCCTTGAGGTTTTTCTGAAGTAAGTTTGGAGATCTCTCATTCTCTCCCTGCTAGGATGCCCCTAGCTTTGGCAGGTTAATTGTTCACACTGAGCCTGCTAAAAAAAAATCAGTCCTTCCAACTGGTGTACTGAGAAGACACAGCCAGAAGGAGATTCTACCCTGATACTTGGCAGCCAAGACTCTAGACTGCTCTAGAGAGCTCTAGACTGCTCTCTTGGCCCTCACAGAACAGGAGGCCGGAGGAAGGTCAGGGCCCTGGATGGAGCCTGCATAGCTTTGGCCTGGCCTCTTGTGCTGGCCTCATCCAGACCCCCCACTGGGATCCATCGTCTGCCTTTGTCCTCAGGTTCGCTTCGGGTGGGCCCTTCCCTGCTGGGACCTTACCATTACCCTGTACTCTCCTGCCACGGCCCCCACGCTCCCCCTCAGAAACATTAGATGGGATGACACAGGACTCACCCTGGTTGTAGAGATGAAACCCAAGGGTGGACCCTTGGGCAGAAGCAAGGAACCCACTCTGTATTCCAGGCTGGCTTCCAGTTCATGATCCTCCTACCTCTTGAATGAGCTGCAAGCCCAACCTTAGGTCCTTTTATTTGAGGAAAAAGGGGTGGGGTGGGTAGGGAAAGGTGACACAGGATCAGGGAACTTAGGCCACTACTGATAGAGAGGAGAAAGTATTTGTTGAATGTGGAAGGGGTGCTCCCAGGAGTCTGGCTATATTAGACAGCTCTTCTATGGTTCTCTTTATGGTTCAAACAAGATATGGATAAAGACTAGTACCACACCCCGTGTCAGACCACCTCATTTCCGGAGACCTCCCGGCCACATCCTGTGCCTGGCAGGCTTGTTCCCTGTCAGGTGAAGGGACTAGAACTAGACCTGTCTGTCATTGTTAACAGGGGGAGGAAAACTCTGCTGTTGGAGGAGAATAGGTTTTTGTGGACCAGAGACACATGAGCACATCTTTCTTATATTTCAGGAGTGTGGGGAGGTGTCTAGAATGACAGGAAGGAAAGCCAGGTGATAGGTCAGACAAAGAGGACCCTGCCCGTCCTCTTAGGACATCCAATGCACAGAGGCGAAGGAAGAGCTGTCTGGAACTGCCACATGTCTGCAAGGAAACTTTTTCCCTTCTCCCGGGTGGCTTTCCCTCTTCCTGGACAGCTCCTGGGGAGGCCGTGACTCCATGAATAACCACTGGTGGGAAGTTGGTTGGCAGAGGGTCTGCCCTGGCCCATCTTTTCCCATGGTCCTTCACTGGACTCCAGCCTTGCCAGGCAGTTCACCTACTCAGCTGTTCCCCAAACCAGCCCGTGTGTGGGTCTGCTGTGGGTTGAGACTGAGGAGACTTTGGGGAGCAACTGTGGTCAGAGTACTTGGAACACCTGGCATAAGGGCAGGGCTGGGTAGGTGGGCGCTCCTGTGGTGAGCAAGATGGTCCTGGGATGCCTGACTGGGGTGAAGCCGGGCACAGGCCTTGGTGGATGGCCTCGAGAAAATGGCTCCTCACCTCTCGATGCTTCAGGCTCCCGGCAT
Source organism: Apodemus agrarius (assembly GCA_964023405.1). Taxonomy (NCBI): domain Eukaryota; kingdom Metazoa; phylum Chordata; class Mammalia; order Rodentia; family Muridae; genus Apodemus; species Apodemus agrarius. The sequence continues at coordinate 158,733,242 of OZ030008.1, read as the reverse complement.
GCAGAGGAAACCTCACACCTTTCTTATGGTACATGTTCAACTGGTGGCGGCTTCTGTCCTGTCCACTCTATTTAGAAGACTCTAGACCTCACCCCACAGGTACGGGCAGAGGACCTGTGCTCATGGGCTTCTGGAAGGGGGAGGGATGGATAAGGGTGCCTCCCCATGCCCCACCCCTACCCGAGTTCCCTTCTCGGGTGTCACTCTGAGATAGGCTGTGCTTGCCAGCCTGGCCACCAAGGGGCTAGCTGTGGCCTGGGTGTCTCTGACTCAGCTGGGGGAAGGTGGCTGGATGGCTTTTTCTGCTGGGGCCTGAGGAACCACCACACCCACTCCTGGCGTGCTCTGGGTGTCCCAGAGCCCAGAATCTGGGGCAGGAGCAGCTGGTGAAATAGCCCGAGCTTCGGGCTGGCCCCTCCTCTTGGAGGCAGACTCATGTTCTTGTTCTGTGTCTCTCTTGTCCCCTCCACCCTCTGGCACGGTTCAGCTCACCCCGCCCTGGTAAATGTGCTCTGTAGCTCACTTAGGAATGGGAAAAAATTCTAGATCTCTGTGAAGATTAATTTAGGAAATACATAAACCAGGCAGACAAAATTAGCTGCGTGTAGGTTTTATGATGCTTGCTACGTGAATTTAAAAAATGCTTTGAATGCGGTTCTACACCCTCCTTTCCAGGGAGGGGGCACAGCGTCCTTGGAGACAGAACTTGAGTGAAGTTGAAGGTAGGGGCCCCAGGACAAGGTCTGGGCTCTTCCCTGAGCTTCCCTGAAAGAAATTGGAGCAGAGGGGACCCAGATCCTCCCCCTCTAAGGCTTTTTGATTGACACTTTGCTGCACCGACAATCAAGGACCAGTCTAGGTGCTCCATGAGAACTTTGTGCTGCCTGTTTTCAACCCTCCCTGCAGACAAGCCCAGCCACAGAGTACCCCAGCTCGGAGGACAGAGGGGTGACAATCTGGTCACGCAGCTCCCTTGTCCTGTGTCCTGCTCACCCCATCTCCATGCAGGAACCGGGGGCTACTACTGTATACTATGAGGGTTTGTGGCAAGGGGTGTGTGGCCCTGGTGCCTGGAGTCCCCAAGCCAGGCCCTCTTCTGCAGAGCTGCATGGCTCAGCCATATAACCATTGCTGCAGATAGCATTCCTGCCAGGCCGGGAGGCCTTAGATGGCTCTGCCCAGGGACTTGGGTACTTCTCTGGACAAGCACAGATTCTGCGGCCTAGGAAAGTGGACCTAAGGCATACTCAGCCTGTACAATGTTAGGACCAGCCCCCTGGTCCCAGCACCCACCTAGCTGGGCTCCTAGTGCCCACAACTCCTGTTGTGTGTGTCACTCCATTGCTTTGGGGTACAGCTGCCTCTTTGTCACCAGCTACGGTGTGACTTAGCCTTAGTCATAGGCAAGAGGCGGCAGCAGTGTCTCTTAGCAAAGGGACTCTTCAGGGTCCTGAGAGCTGGTGATCTCTATCTGAGTTAAGAATGGGTAGTCACAGCCGGGTGGTGGTAGTGGTGGTGGCGGCGGCGGCGGCAGCGCACGCCTTTAATCCCAGCATTTGGGAGGCAGAGGCAGGCAGATTTCTGAGTTCGAGGCCAGCCTGGTCTACAGAATGAGTTCCAGGACAGCCAGGGCTACACAGAGAAACCCTGTCTCGGGGAAAAAAACAAAAACAAACCAAACAACAACAACAACAAAAAGAATGGGTAGTCACATCACTCTGAGAGCTCTGGATCCTAGCCTGATCTAGCCAATGTGACCTCTAGATGTTGGGTTTGGTTCTACCTGCAAGTTCTCTGGTGTCCACACCTCAAATAGATGCACTAAGGACTAAATGAGACATTTTGACATTCAGAGACCTTTTTTTTTTTCTCTCACGCAGGAAATACTGAGGCCCAGAGAGAGGGTTGGGCAGCAAAGGTCACTTGGCTTGCAGCCTTCAGGGTACATGTCACTGGCAGAGAGGTGTGAAGAGCCTGTGGTTGGTCAAGAAGGGGAGGGACAAGGACCATGGTCCTGTGACCTCTGCCAGCAAGCAAGGTGGACCCAGGAGGTCCCACTTGCTTGTTGCCCTGGGTGCTGTTCCTCGTATGAGGTTGAATGGAAAGTTAGACTCTGGGTGTTGGGAGGTGTAGGGGAGTCTTACAGGATCCTGCCACATTCCCTAGCGATGCACAGGATCGCGCTGGCCCAGCTTGGTCTGATACAGGCATGACTTCACTGTGACTGACGGCTAACAGGTCAGACTGAGCTTCTTACTTCTTCATTCCCAGCTGGTGTGAGGATTAATATTGATTGTCAACTTGGCTAGCACTAGAGTCACCTAGAAGAGGAACCTCGGAGCGTGTCTGTGAGGGATCATCTAGACTGGGTGAGTGGAGATGGGAAGACCCGTCCTAACTGTGGATAGCACCCTTCAGGGCTGGGCTCTTGGACTGAGCATCAGCACCCATCCTGCTCCTTGCCTGTGAGAAGCAAAGACTCCCTTTCTACCATGGGGACCTTGGAGACAGGACAGTGAGAACGAGGTGACTTTTTTTTTTAATGACTTTGCAAAGCCTGGTGTCACTCCAGAATGGAAGGTGCTGACCAAACACAGACAACAGTTTTGTAACCTAAATGTGGGTCCTCCTCTGCCTCCTCATCGGCCAGGTCATCAGGAGAGCCCGATCTCACACATCAGCTGGGCTGCTCATGTTTGTCTGTTTCTAAAAAAGACCTTGTGCAGAGGCTGGAGAGATGGCTCAGCAGTTAAGAGCTTTGGTTGCTCTTTCAGAGGACCCAGGTTCAATTCCCAGCACCCCATGTGACAGCTCACAAGCATCTGGAATTTTAGCTCCAGGGACTTCAACATCCTCTTCTGGCCCTTTGGACACCAGGGCATGCAGGTGGTGCATAGACATACACACAGGCAAGTCACATAAAATAAAAACATTGAACAGACCAAAAACCAAAACCTAAGGCCATGCATGGGTTCCTCCACATCTGCATTTTACATCCTCTTCATTTTAAAGCTGGTCAGGTGCGTGACCTTATCACGTCTGCAGGTCCTTAGTAAGTTCATATTTGAACTCTTAATTTGGGTGTGTGGGGGGTAGTTAGACAGCAGTGTTTGGGTGGGGTTGTGGTTTGGGTAACAGGCATCAGCAGTGTGCTAGTGTTTTCTGTTCATTTGTGGCTGGGCTTCAGTGCACTTTTGAAAGTCACCATTCCTGTGTGTGTGTGTGACATGTGTGCAGAGGCCTATGGGGGTCAGAAGAGGATGCCAAATTCTCTGGAAGTGAACTCAGAGATAGTTGTGAGCCACCTCGTGTAGGTGCTTGGAACCAAATGGGCCCTGTGGAAGAACAGCAGATGCTCTTAACCACCGATCCATCTTTCCATGCCCTAGGATTTTAATGTCTTACACCAGGACAGAGAGCCCTCCATGGGAGAGCCGGGAGAGTGCGGCCCAGAGGGCTGCCCAACTGTGTCCACAGCAGCCAAGGCAGAACTTAGACTTAGTAAGTAATAACTCAGGATTAACTGAATGGAGGTTAGGCAGAGGCCCAGCTACTGTGCTGTTTAAGGTATATTAAAATATAAAGGCTGTGTGTGTGTGTGTGTGTGTGTGTGTGTGTGTTTCATTTGGGTGGATAGCCACTGGAATTTGTTAATTTATAATTATTTCAACAATGATCTGGTGGGATTGGCTGTTTCAGGCTCCTACTGTCATGTCTTCTTCATTATGAGAGACTGTCCCCTCCAACAGTGAGCCAAACGGACCCTTCCTTCCCTAAGCTGCTTTTGTTAGCTAATGTACTACTTTATTGTTGTCCTCTTCTGACCCCGTGCCCACCCCTCCATTCCCCTCTCAATTTGACGCAAGCTAGAGTCAGCTGGGAAGAGGAAAATTCATTTGAAAAATGCCCCCATTAGTTTGGCCTGTAGGCAAGCCTATGAGGCATTTTCTTGATTAATAATCGTGGGTCAATAATGTTGGAGAGGCCAGCACTCTGTGGGTGGTCCCATCCCTGGGCATGTGGTCCCGGGTGGTAAAAGAAAGACTGAGCATGTCAGAGAGCAGCATTCCCCCATGGCCTTTGCTTTAATGCCTGCCTTGGCTTTTCTCCCCAAGTTGGTTTTGCTCATTACAACAGAAAGCGAATCAGGACAGGTATTTTGTCCCAGCACCCAGGAAAGCAGCTAACACAAGTGGGATCCAGGGCTGATGAACGTCAGGTAGGACGATTCTACAACCTGGGAGGGGGGAGCATGCGTACCTCAGGGCCAGCCCCGTAAGTGGCTCACTCCGCAAGATGAGGGTAGCCGAGATACATGACTCGGGGCTGGCTGTTGGACTGGATGTGCTGCCTGCTGCTGCCTGGCATTGTCTCCCAGGGAGGGCCACTCACACCCACGGGCTGTGCCATATGTGTCCGCACAATGATATTCTAGATATCTCACACCTAGAACCCAGCTGTGCACCCACAGGAAGGCAGGAAGATGTGTTCATGTGACCTAACAGCATTAAGAGGAGATCTTTACATATGGACAGACACATGATAATGTAACTAGTGTTTAGAATCACGGAGGAAGTTGGAGCCAGCCAGAGGAGTAACTCTCCTGGGAAGAGCTTTACATCTTGTCAGGCCGCCGTGCTGGAGAGGTTGTAGCTGAGACAACGACGGGTCTGGGAAGGGCTGAACCACACCTTGACTGGCACTGTCTAGCTATGCATAGTCCTATTGAAACCTAAACCACACGCCAGGACCCTGAAGACGGACTTGGTGTGTGTGAGTATGTTCACAGAATTACTTTGTCTCCTTTCCCAGTGTGGCTACATTGAATAAATCTACCCCCCTTTTTCACTGCTTTAATTGGTTTATTAAGCATAGGTGGTTTATTCTGGCTTATCAGGGCTGTCAGCGTAACTCAACCAAATCCTTATGGAGGACAGGAGTGCTTGCTCTTCAAGACTGTGCAGGGACCAGTACTGACTGCCTTCCCTAAACCTCTTTGTGCTAACTAGAGACCACAGCCACTGCATGGAACAAGACAGACGTATGCATGGCACAGTGCTCCCCACGACACAGTGCTCCCCACGACACAGTGCTCCCCACGGCACAGTGCTCCCCACGCTTGAGTGCCCATTCCCATATTTCCCCTCCATCCTCCCCAACTTGAGCTGAATGGATCGGGGTGTGTAGGGTGACAGCAAGGCCTTGAGCCTGTCCTGGGGTCCTGTACCACACCTCCAGGTTCCCTGGCTTTGTCATGATCCAAAGTGGATGTCTTGAGCTACCCAGACTTTTGGGTTTGTATAGGGCAGGAGGGGCCAGCAAACTACGAGGACCATATCTGGTCCGTTTCTGTGTGCTGTGTGAAACAAATGCAATCTCTTTCATACTTTCACAGTTTCTGTCCCTGTCTCTGTCTCTGTCTCTGTCTCTCTCTCTCTCATTCTCTTTTCCCCGTTTCTTTCATTATCTGCTCTTCTCTCTGCCCCCTCATAGGGGTCAAACCTAGGGTCTCTCTCTCTTTTTTTAAGAATTAAGATATATATATATATATATATATATATATATATATATATATTTGAATATATTGTAGCTGTCCTCAGACACACCACAAGAAGGCATCAGATCCTATTACAGATGGTTGTGAGCCACCATGTGGTTTCTGGGAATTGAACTCAGGACCTCTGGAAAAGCAGTCAATGCCCTTAACCGCTGAGCCATCTCTCCAGCCCACACCCAGGGTCTTGCACAAGCCAGATAAGCACATCATCAATAAGCAGCATCATTGGCCCCTCTTTTACTCGAGACAACGTCTCATCAAGTCAATGGCCTTGAACTCACTCTGCAGTGGGCATTCAAGGTCTCAAACGTGAGATCATCCTGCCTGCTTTAGTCTCCCAGTAGCTAGGTCGCAGGTCTGTGCCACCAGACACGGCTGTTCTCATGGCTTCCAAGGAATGCGTCTCTGGTAGCTCTGGGCATGCATTCCCCATGCTCCTCTGACTGGTAGGAAGAAGCCGGCAGCCGTGGTGTGACTAATTTAGGCTAAGTTCCCACCCAGAAGGCTCTGAGGGAGAGAGGAGAAGCATGTATAGTTTAAGGAGATCTGGAAGGAGAGCAGGAGGCACCACGGGGAATGTCTGAGCCCAGTCATGAGGACATTAGAATGGTGACTCAAATGCTCGCTGGGGTCCCAGCTCGAGGCCAGAGGAAGCTGAGATATTTACCTTCCATAAGTCTCCCTTGACGGACCAAGGATGCTTCTGAGGAACTGGCTGCCTGGTTCTTCTGGCCTGGTTCTGTGGCAGGGGCTGAGTCAAGTCCAGGAGGAAAAAAAAATCCTAGGCTTTGGGGACAGCAAGCAATAAGGGAAAGAGTTTTGAAGTGAACTTCTGGGCTGTCTGGAGCGAGCCGAGGCAGCAGAGGCCAGAGGCAGACACCGGACCCAGCCCCGTTCAGCTGCAGATTCGTGTGCTCAGCCCTCACACTCTGTTGCCTTGCTGATCCCAGGGAGGGGCAGTCACAGGGGTGTCTGGTCTCTCAGGGACAGAGATCCCTTAAGGCTGGCCAGGGCTTTGCTCCTTAAAGCTGAGAGACTTATCATCACTTTAGGAATAAACTCCCTGGCCTTGGCCTGCATTATATTCTGCCCAGACCAAGGGCCAGAGCCTAATGTATCCCAGATGATCAGAGGAGCCCTTCAGACGTGGATTTTCCATGTAAGGTCGGGCAGTCACAGCATCGTGCCAGGCCTGGCTGGCTGGCGCTGTGGGTGTGTGCATCACGTCTCTACAGGGCTTCTTGGTTTTGGAACTCACTTCTTGGTCCACAGTGTTGGGAGACACAGAGTTTATCCAGGGATAATGAGCATTGCTCATGAAATCAGAAAGATTCATGGGAAGGACCTCAGAGAGTTCTGCATTTTCTTACTGGGCAGATAGGGAGCGAGCCACAGGGAGGGAGTGGCACAGCAGACACTGGCATCTGCCAGTCCTTTCCAGGTGGGACTGAGATTCGCTCACCACAGCCAGATGCCCTTCCCAGCCTTTTCTGAGAGGCAGGATGGGTAGGAAAGGACTGGTGGCATGGGCGCGAGGGTGACCTGGGATGAGCAAGGAGGGAGATACTGAGTCAAGGAGTGTTCAGTGTAAAGGTCATCTTGGAGAGTCCCCTCTGGAGTAAGGCCAGGCTGCTGGTACCTGGGCCACACTGCCGCTGACATCTTGTAGAAGACTCCTTCCACGGTCCCCTCTGTCAGCTTGCCTACAGAAGCAGGTGTGCTCATCATAGACACTGCATATGTCTGGAACCAGTTTTCAAAGGATGAGATGTGGCTCCCAATCATGGCCCATTTCTGTGCATGAGCTCTTGGAGTTCAGGGGCCATATCTGCTATCAGGGGTAGGGATATCTCGGTAGGGGTTAGGGGTTGGGGTGAGGTCTGGTGCTCTCTCCTACTTTATAGAGGGAGAGTTGGAAGCTGAGCCCGGTGGTCTTTCTGGGCGTGGCTATCTCCCCGACTTCATGCCAGTCAGGGCCCTGCTTCATGTGACAGGAGCCTCTGGATGCGGGACCATCTCCAAGGCTAGGAGCCAGCCGGAGATGGTGGCTCCGTTTTGCTGTACTGTTACTTCCTCCGTTAGATGGATGAAACTGTCATTAGCCAGCCATCTGGGTCCCTCTTGCTCTACCCCGTAGATGCTGTGGGGAAGGCGAGGAGACGCTTGCTGAGTGGTGGCCTTGGGGAGCTTTTGCATCCCTCTGTCAGCAGGGAAGGGTGGCAGGGGCAGGTGCAGATGGTGCCCCTTCTAGAGTGTGGCAGCTTTCACGCAGGTCTTGAATAGCCCAACTCTCAGCTTTGCAAACATTAACCTAAGTCTCGGAAGTAGGGATTCCTCGGCTCCAGCACCAGTCAGTGCTGTAGTTCCCAGCCTGGGTGGCTGAGATACTTGGCCCTCAAGACTTCACAGGTCTCTGGAGGATCTTTGGAAGACTGGGCAATTTTTCAGTGACCAGGGCATGACATTTTTTTTCTCCGGGCCTCCACAATCTTTCTCTTCCTCTCTTACAACCAACATCTCAACTTTTGCTTCTTTCTTCTTCCTGCCCTGATCTCTCAAGCTGCCTCTGTGGCCAGGCCTGCTGACTCCTCAGCCTCCTTACTACCGCTACTTTCTTCATATTACCAGCTTAACCCAAACTGCCGAAGGTAATCAAGGAAAGACCCCTTGAGAGAAGCTTTCTGTAGCATCTGCTGTTGTAACAGAAGGAGAGCGGGCAACACAGTCTCCACCTGTAGGAAGAAGGATACGCTCAGCGCCCACAATACACACAAGGAGAGGCACCTGGCGTTTCTAAAAGGGTGTGTGAGACCCCAAACTGGGCTTGCAAACAGTACACATAGCCAAAGTGGGCCCCATCTTCTATACCTAATGCAGGTGGGAAACTGGGCCTCACCCGTGGGTGGGAGTGTGTGTCCTTACACTCTGATGCGATTAGCTAATGACTGTTCAAGGGAAGGGTGTGGTAGAGCTTGGGAACGTCTCCGGGTCTAGGATAGAAAAAAAATTATCACACACCAGACTCATTAACTGAGCCTAAACAACCTGCTTATATAGCTAGAGAAGGGGCATTTGGATCAATAGCAGCATGTCAATTTGTTTGTGTTTGGACCAATCATAGCAGTTATTTGGTTCGACATCAGGAAGTGCTCCCCCTCTGGCTAAGGTGAGAACAGCTTCAGTGCGTGGGGCTTTGAAAGAGACTATCCTTTACAGGCTCGGCAGGTGGCTCCACTAGGAGTGGGCTTTGAGAGGTCACAGCCTCACCCTGCTTCCGGCTCACTCTCAGCTCTGCACTTGTTGGGGACCTGAGTTCTCAGCTCCCGACTCCTGCCACCATACAGACTGCTTTCGGCCATGCCTCTGCGCCATGGTGACCTCATCCCTCTGTAACCACGAGCTATAGCAAACGCTCTCTTCCCTAAATCGTCCTTGGTCAAGGTGTTTTACCACAGAAACAGGAAAGTAACTGATACGTAGGTCATGCAGTGTTTACTGAGGCTTGTGGTAACAAGAAGGTCTTGGAAGAACTGCTTGAAAAAGCCTTGGCTGAGGTTGTGCCTTCAGGAACAGAAATGGGAGCTGCAACTGTGTTCCCTCCAGACGCCTGGTAATGCCTGTTCAGGTTGGCCAGTGAAATAAAGATGCCAAAGAATTGCAACTATGGAGTCTAGTGGCTATAGCCCCCAAGCTGCTGTTTGTTACAGAAAAAAAAATATAGGAAAAGAATTACAATAAGAATATAAAGAACACAGTATTAAAATAAACAGCGATTCAAACAGTGCTTCTAAATAGAGTTTAACATTTTCCCAGTGCTCCAGGGTGATGCGGGTCTGTCTCATCTGCCTCAGAACCAAAGCCAGACTAGAAGTAGGCGCGTGGATCCCCACAGGCTTTTCCCCCTTGGGGACCTCTCCCCCTGTGAGGTGGGTGAGAATCCAGACTGGACCTGGATGTATCTATTCTTTTGTGTATTCGTTTGCTTTTTGTTGCTGTGATAAATACCACGGCCACCACTTAGTAAGGAAGATTTTTGCCTCATACGTTCACATCACAGTCGATCATCAAGGCTCTGGAATGGAGGCCGAGGCCGTGGAAGGCACTTCCCGTGGACTGCTGCTTTCGCTTTGTTATACACCCAGAATTACTTGCCTAGTAATGGCATCACCCTAAGTGGTCTGGGCCCTCCCAAATAATCATTAACCAAGAAATGCCCACAGACTTGCTTACATGACAACCCAATGGAGGTATTTTCCCAATAGAGGTTTCCTCTTCGAAAATGACCCCAGCCCCACGCAGAGCCCAGGCCGATGTCCTTCAAAGACAGTTCACCTCCCATCTATTGCTCTGAAGCCAGCTTTCTCTGAACCCAGGGCTTCCCCAAGTCCTTTTTGAAGAGAGGGTAAAAGGCACCCATGCCTCCCAGAAGCACTTTGACCTGGAAATGCTCCACAGCACTTCCTCTGTCTTTCTTCCTTTGGCCTTGAGAGGCTCCCTGTTATGCAGCTGTGTCCTACATCGTCCGCCCCGTGGACCGAGTACCACCGTGAACTCAGCCCTTGGAGTCAGTCTGGCACCACTTCCTCCTGGAGGTGTGAGCTACCTGTCTCCTCTCACTCATGTTGGATTCGAGGTCGGATGGTTTGAATTCTGAGACGGCCACCTCTTTCTTCTCATCCCAGGGCAGGCTGAGAGGGGCATGGGGGAACTCTGGAGAGCTGATCTGTCGTCTTGTCCTGATGCTCCATGTGAGTGGATGTCTCCCCTCCCCTCCCCTCCCCTCCCCTCCTTAGATGCTGTAGAGGACGCTCCTCCCAGGCAAACAACCACCAACTTTGAGTGTTCAGCTGTGCCCTCCTGAAAAATCATCCCAACTGGGCTTGTTGACTCTTGATGTTCCCTGCTCTGGAGGGTTGCAGGATCCTCACCTGAGCACCTGGTCACTCTAGACTGTCCATTGTATGCAGTCCTGCCCTAATGGCCTTGGGGGAGGGGCTGGAGTATGTAGGCTGGCGAAGACTCCATCACCGTGGCGGAGCTGACTTTCCAATACAGCTTTTTGTGGGAGGAGCTACGCGTTCTGTAGCTGAGCTCAGTGAACTCACTGGCTCACCAGAGTGAACTTCGGAGGGATCTATCTCAGGTGGCTGTTTTGTTTCGACCTTACAGGGTTGGGCACATGTTGCTCACATCACTTTAGGGCAGGAATTACAGTAACTGTGGGTCACTGAAGGGTGTACCTTGGGGCTATACCTTAAGTATGTATGTGTGTGTGTGTGTGTGTGTGTGTGTCTGTGTGTGTGTCTGTGTGTCTGTGTCGGTCTGATATCAGGTATCTCTCTTGACTGTGCTTTAGTTTATTTATCTAAGCAGGCTTTCTCATTGAGCTTGGAGCTCACTAATTAGGATAGTCTGACTAGTCCACCTGCCCTGGGACTCCTGTCTCTGCTTCCTGCACCCTGAGATTACAGGTGGGCTGCCATTTCTGCGCGGCTTTTTCACAGGTTCTGGGGATCCGGCATGATCCGGTATGTTCGGGGTGGTTTGGCCATAGATGTTTCTGGGGATCTGAATCCAAGTGTTTCTGCCCCAAGTGCTTTACCCACCTTGGGCCATGTCTCTTCCCTTTCTCTTCTTCTGTGTTCTTGTTTCCTGTCTGCCAAGGAGTGAAACCTTCTTCGACCTCATGATTCCACCACCACGATGCTCTACTCAAGCCCATGGGGCCAAGCAATCATGGACCAAACTCTTTGAATCCAGGACCCAAAATAAATCTTTCCTTCCTTAATCTCTCTCTCTCTCTCTCTCTCTCTCTCTCTCTCTCTCTCTCTCTCTCTCTCTCTGTGTGTGTGTGTGTGTGTGTGTGTGTGTGTGTTAGAATTTGGTCATTTGGTCACAGTGACACACACACACACACACACACACACACACACACCAGAACACCTCCTCTGTGACAATAAAGTCACTTCTTCCATTAACTTGGCCCTCTGGTCTCTCCCACTGTGGTAAAATAAGCACAGAATGCTTGTGGAAGGTTCCAGTTGAGAATAACTCATGATCAGCTTGTCTAAACTTCTGTGAGTTCTGAGTTGGGAGAAAGGGCCAAGGCTAAGGGTGTAGGAGAAGGTTCTGGCTCACATCGGACCCACTTCCTGCTGTCCCTAATTTGAGAGCTGGTAGATAAGGGGGGAGGACCCCAAGGAGACCCCTGGCTCAGTGAGAGGAGAAGGCTCCCAGCTGAGGCCTGAGTAGCCGAGCCCAGAGCTGCCTCTGGAGAATTTAACTTGCTGTTAAATGCTGTTGGCTGACGCCCTGCCAGGCATTTGCTATTGGAACAGAGTCAACTACAGCTGTCCAGCATCCCTAGGGTGCAAGGGCTCTGAGTCAGGGAGAAGGCACTTCCCAGGGGTTTGTACAGTCTCTTCAGATAAACAAAGCACCTGGGATCTGGAGCAGAATTCCTGTGTCAGATGACGTGGTGTTCCAGAGGCACGAGCCAGAGCGAGCTCCGCTTCTTACTCCTGCTTGCTGCTCACCATACTTGGGCAGGACGCTGTTGGAAGAACCAGGTCAGCAGAGGATTCTATTTCTGCCTTCATCTGTGCCCCAGGCCTTTAGGGTTCCACTCTCACTCCTTCTGGGCAAATGTGCACTGCAAGCCAACAGGTGGGGGAAAATACCCAACAAAACAGAACAAGTGGAAGGGGCGACTCCTGGAGCCCAGGGACCCAGGATGCCCTGGGGGGCTTCAGGTGGCCCCAGAACATGGATGGACTGACACTGGGTGGGAGGAGCCCCAGCAGCCCCCTCTGTTGTGGGGAGAACCTACTGTTCAGATTTAGGCAGTAGGGTAGCTGCCCCTTACCTGCTGAGCACCTTGTGCCTTGGTTGTGTTCATATCAGTGTCCAGCCCAAGTCCCCGGGGAAGGCTGGCACCCTGGACCCACCCTCTCAGGTCATTAGCATCTTTTCCGACTCTCCTGCTCAGCCTCTTGTCTGTATCCAGGGTCCTTGCAGATCTGAGTATCCATGAACACTTCTCCTTCCACCCAGAGCTGGTGGTTGGCAAATGTCCTCCCTAGACACTCTGGTTCCAGGGCCACCTCTGGGAGGTGCAGCTGAAATGCAGTTGGTGCTGTGGCCTTTGGGAAGCCGATGGGCGGGACCTGTGGATTTATGTAATAGGAAGCCACAGAACGCATGTGGACTTAAGGCGTAGAGTACGTAGGGCGGTCTCAGTTTCTGCTGTGGGCTTTTCACTTATTGGCTGCCCTAAACACAGAAGTATATTTTCTTCAGTAACGTGCCTTTAATTTTGCAATAAGCCCGTTCAGTAGCAGCATCTATATAGTGCATGCTACATGTGTACAGGTGTTTTAACATGAGCATGAAGTGCATATGTGTAGGTCAGCCAGCAATCAATCTTTAACCTTCTATGCCGTATTTGTCAAATTTTATCTTATTTATGTGCATGTTAGTATGCTTGTATGTTGTGTGCGTGCTGATGCCTGTAGAAGCCAGAAGGGGGCATTCTAGCCCCTGGATCTGGAGTTACAGCAGTTGTGAGCCACCTGGTGTGGCTTCTGGGATCTGAATTCTGGTCCCCTTCAAGGAAGGCATGTGCCCCCAGCCTCTTCAGCCTGTCAGCTTAGTTTCTTTGAGACAGGCTGTCTCTCGCCTAATGTGTCATTGGCTGTCCTGGCTAGGCTGGCTGGCCATTCCATCCCAGGGACACACCCGTCTCCCTCCCCAGGGCTGGGGCTACAGAAGCACACTGTTGTGCCTTTCCTTCATTGCGGGGGGGGGGGGGGAGGGGCCACGGGGGGAGGGGGGTGGCTGGAGGCCTTGACTCCGTTCGAGCACTCCCCCGCCTGAGCCATGGCTCCAGCTCCCCCATTGATGTTTGTGTGTGGTGTGGATGCATTTTTCGTCAGAAACTGACCGGAAGAGAATTGAGACCACTACGTAAATGACTACGTGGAGGCAGCTCTTGTCCCCAGCTCCGCTCTGTCACCTGCTCCGGAGGGGCAACTTGGCCTGTGGATTCTGGGGATTCTTTTGGGGCGTCAGACAAGGCTTGCTGAAGGCATTTAAGGGACTGACGCGACAGAAATCAAACACCGTCTCCGGCTTCCATCCTAGCTTCCATATTCCCTACTGTGGGGTCCCAGAGAGAGCCAAGGCACATGGCTGTCTCTTCCAGCATCTCAAGCCCGCACGAATAGAGAGTCCTGGCTCCCCTCAGCTCTTCTCACTCCTCCCTTTCCTGCCCCTGAGCTTCCTTTCCCCCAGCCTGTCATTCCTATATAACTCAGCCATTTTATCTCCCGCTCTTTTCTCTTGCCCCAGCTCGCCCCCCCAGGACCTGGTCTACTCTGCAGGGGTCATGCTCAGTCTGGGCCCTTACAGTTGCCTCTGGCTGTGCTCTCCCTCATATCCACAATAAAAAACCTCCTCAGTTCAGACCTTGGAGCGAGCGTGTCCTCATTTCATTCACCCACCAAGGGCTGACAGGGTAGGGCAAGAACGTGGTGCTAAGGATGGATGACGGAAGGTTGTCTCTGTACCCCCACCCTCCTGCCCGTTTTCCCCAACTATACAAGAAGGGGTCTAGGGAAAGAGCCCAGGCTCCCTGGGTGCCCGCTTCTCACCTCACCAGCTGGTGCTCTGGGACGGGGGCAGTCTGTAGGTTAAGACTGTCCCACACCCTGCGTGCTCATAGCACATCCTATCATCCTGTAAGTATTACCCAGGAAGACCTTGGGAACTCAAGGCCCTGCCAAGGCCTCGGGCTAAGCAAGGCTTTTAAGTTGCTGTGGGTGTTGAGGAGGTGATTCAGTAGGTACAGGCTCTCTCTGCCGAGCCTGGCAACTTGAGTTTGGTCCCCGGGGACGCACATCATGGAAGAAGAACAGAATCTAGCTAGTTGCTATCTGGCCTCCATATGTGTCCTGTGGCATGCACCCTCTTCCTCCAACTAAATAGAGTGAATAAAAATGTAAAATATTCAATCCCTGGTTTAAAAATAAATGAATAAAAAACCGCCATGGAGCCGGTATACACAAAAGGGGCCTTAGCACTGTTGGCTCCGTCCTCCCTGCACAGGACACCCCCTGGGCCTCTTCTTCTGACTGGTGTGACCCAGTTTGTACTCTGCACGCTCCTTCATCTCACCAGGAGAAACCACGACCCTTCTCTGTACCCAGATTATGGAGAGACCATGGAGGGCTGAGCCTTGGGTTGGGGTAGACAAAGGGTGGGCTAGCCCAGTCCCTCTGGGTAAGCTGTGTGTCCACCACGGGCACGTGTCCATTCGACAGGGCAGCCTTTTCTCTGGTGGGTGTGAGTAGGCTAGCTGCAGCCCAGGGCTGCCTCAGAGCACCGCTGGCTCGCCCATGCGGGCAACTGTCGACTTTTCCGTGTGGGCGTGTCTGTGGGCAAGCCCTTAGAGGGGATGGACAAACTGTCACCGACAGACGTGCCTGCATGCCTCTGGGACTTGGCCTGCCTCTTTCCTGGCCTCTCAGGCCCTGGGCTGACCGTTCAGTGGCTTCCTTTGCTCTTGCTGTTGCTGAGTCCTGGGCCTCACCATGGAGGCCATCTTTGGATGGCGGGGGGTGGTCCTCAGGCAGCCTCTGGCCGGCCGGAGATGAGGACGTGGCGTGTGTACTCTCACTGGCCAGCCTCGCCTGTGGGAGGCCCAGCTGTCTGACTCATCACCAGCAGAGCTCAGAGCAAAAGGGCACAGCTGTCTGCGCAGCTTCAGGGAGCTGCTGTGTTACTGCAGTGGGGGTGGGGCGGGGTGGGGTGGGGGGAAGAAGAGACAGGGCCACAGCTCACAGCAGCCCCTGGGCTGGCAGCGTCTGTCCAGCTGATGATCTGTCTGTGCATGGGGGACCTCCCTGACCTGGGGCTGAGGGGCTTCCCAGGGCTTTTTAATACAAATAGAAAAGTCCTGGGCAAGCCATAACAGCTGTCCCCCAGTGGGGGGCAGTCACTACCTTACTGGCTGCAACAGCCTGGAGGGGGGAACTAAGGCTCACAGGAACACTCCGGGCACCCCCTAAGTTCTTCTTCCCACCAGCAGGATGGAACAACCTCTGGGACATTCTGGGCCCGTGCTGGCAGTCATTTCTACGTGACATGGACTGGAGGACATTGTGCTATGACAGTGTGGAGGGCTTACAGCATACTTCCACCTCAGGGATTCGAGACCCTACTGTTTCATTGGAAGGGCACCCTCTTGGCCTCACAATCTGGAAGTCTGCTTCTAAGTCCAAGCCACCTACCCAAGTTTCTTCCCTCAGGTCTCTCTCCTCCTTCAGACAGGCAGTCATCTGGCCAATTCATGCTAAGGTACTGTCCACGGTCTTCCATGCCTTGGTTTCTGGATCCCTGTGAGTAGCAGAGAGATACCAGTCACCCCAGAGAGTGTGAACTTGTTTCTTTGCCTGCCTCAGAGGTGGATGGTAGGTGGACTCCCTCCCACACATATTCCATCATGGACTTTCAGCCATGGCCCAACCTTGACAGACCTGACCCTCTGTCCCAGGCAGTCAACACTGTCTCTGCTTTTCCTTTGGACCGCTCTTGAGTTCCTCCTGTCAGGATCAAGGACCATCTCAGGTCTAAATTCTCACCCTGTCAATTCCACATCAAATAGCAAGGATGCTGCTGGTCCCCGCTGTTCTGCTCACTGTCCCATGACAGGCATGTCTTGTCTTTACTGAATCACCTTCAGATAGCCCCACAGAAGCAATCAGTAGTTTTCCCATTTCCAAGCCAGGAAACTGAGGACCAGAAAAGGCAGGAGAGTGCCTGACATCCCCAGCTCGAGCATCTCAGGGCAAACTCCTATTTCCAGAAGTTATCTATGGACACATACATAGACACTAGGCTCCTTGCAGTGTCTCAGAACACGGCAGTGGGGCTGGCTGTGGGGATTCCTCCGCAGCCTCTCTATTATGTGGGAAGTCATGTGACTGGGCCTGGAGACCCAGCTTCTACCCCACAACTGCTTTGGACCAGCCTCTGTAGGGGAGGACTATAGCTGTAGGCTGGAGACAGTGACGGCCATTGTGGTCTCCGGAGTTCCAACTCATGTTTCTCTCATTCCTTACCTAGTATTACTTTTCTCCTTTAAGCACAGTCTGGGAGTGAAAGTCTGGGATTTGAACCTTGGGGGAGAATATGTTTTCCTGCCAGACCCTGACTTAGCCACTTCTAAATTAAATCTCCCTGAACCCTTGACCTGTGATTTCAGGATGACCTCTCCATGTGGGTATCCAACAGACCCCCAAGGGCACATCCCTCCCAAACTCTGTGTCTGCCCCTTTCTCAATGGCCAAAGTTACCAAGCAGCTAATTAGCAGCCAAAGGTCTGAGTCACTTTTTACCCTTCCTGGGCTTGTGGGCGACTAGATGTTCCTTGATTTCTTACTCATTTCCTGCATCACTGGGGAGCTACCATCCTGAGGGCCAGGCAAGCTGAGAGCCAGGGATGGAGAGAGGGACTCTATATTCTGTGCTGCCTTGAATGACTTAGTGACAGTAGCAGTAGAATCTGGTTTTGTGTGTGTGTGTGTGTGTGTGTGTGTGTGTATGTGTGTGTGTGTGTGTATGTTTGTGTGTATGTGTGTGGTGTTTGGACAGGGTCTCTCCATGTAGTCTTGGCTGTCTGGAAACTTGCTATGTAGGACCAGACTGGCCTCAAACTCACAGAGATCCTCCTGCCTCTGCCTCCCAAGTGCTGGGATTAAAGGTGTGTGCTACCATGCCTGGGCTGGGATAGAATAATCTAGAACCTTGGATATTTTCTCTTTGCACCATGGAGAGTTAGGGTGTGTATGTGTGTATGTGTGTGTGTGTGTGTATGTGTGTGTCCATCTGTGTTTGTGGTTGCTTGCCGGGTGGGAGTAAGTTGTACAGGGTGCAGGCTGGTGCTGGGTGTTTCTCTATTGCTCCTCAGCTTTGCTTCTTTAGATTTATTTATGATTATTTATGCATGTGTGTGTATCCTTGTGTGAGTCTGTATATCATGTGTGTGTTATGTGCCCATGACATCCCCTGGGATTAAAGTTGCAGGCTGTAGCAGAGTTACCTAATGAGGAGGGTGGGAACCAACCCTGGGTACTTTACTTTGCAAGAGCACTAGGCATGCTTTGCTGATGCGTCCCCCTTACTTTATGAGGCAGGGTCTTTTACTGAATCTAGGGTTCATCAATTTTTATAGCTCTAAGGGCCTGCTCATCTCCCCCACCCCCCAGAGCTCAGTTATAGAAAGTTACCACCACCTCTGGCTTTTCCATGGTTCTAGGGATCCAAACTCAGGTTATCATGCTGTACAGATAACACTTTATCCACTCAGTGGTCACCCCAGACCCAGAGCTCATCCTTTAGAAAAGAAATTGAACAGTGACATTCTGTTCAATGCATGTCACACTTGGGCTAGACTGTATAAATACATGAAATTTAAAGCTCGGATGACCTCTAACTCATGATGCCTTGACTTGTAGCCTTTCAACTACTGTTTGGCTCAAACCCCTTTTCACTCCGTAGGAACCCTCCTGTGCTGTGGTTTGCTTTGCAACCCTTACTGGGTGCAAGGCGCATCTGGCCACAGCTCCGGGACACCTCACCATTGCCAGAGGGAATGCCCTATAATCTACAGCACACTGCTCCTACTCTACAAAGTGTGACAGATTGGGAATAACAAACACAATACTAACCAAGAACTTTAAACTCACGCCTGGCTCACCAGAAACTCTGTTGTAAACTGAGGACTATTTGGACCAGCAGAGTGAAAAATCCCAGCAGTAAATAGATCAAGAAAGATACAGTGATAATACTCTGCTTATCTCAGAAACATGCCTGCCCCTCCCAACACACAGAGCAGCTGACATCTTGAGTGATGACTGTATTTTTATTTTTCTTTGACTTTTTATTTATAAGCAATTTTATGTGACCAATGTCCAGTTAATATATGTACATAATAATAGAACCTGGAGCTCACCGTTTGTCTGGGATGGCTGGCCAGCAAACCCTGGGGTCATCTCTTTCCTTGTCAGAGTGCTAGGGTTATAGACATACACAGTTGGACCTGGCTTATGCATAGGTTCTGGGGATTTGAACTCAAATAGTCATGCTTGTGTGGTATGAACTTTACCCAACGAGCCATCTTTCCAGCCCCTTTTTGCTTCCTGTGCTTGGCCTTCACTTACAATGCATGTATGCATGCATGTATGTATTGTATATGTATGCATATTTTATTTATGTCTATATTATGTGTGTGTCTGTGCATGCATCTGTCTGTGCACGCATGCCAGAGACTGTGTGGAGGGAGGTCAGAAGATAATGTTCAGGAGCGAGGTTTCTCCTTCCATCCTGCTGGTCCTGGGGTCAAACTCCAGTCAACAAGCTTGGCAGCAAGCTTCTTCATCTACGGAGGCAGCTCATCCGAGGCCTTGTTCTGGCTGGGAGTGACAGATGGGTTTTAGTGTGATTCAGCTGTGCAGTCTCATGCTCTCTGGCACATTGCTTTTCTTTGCTGTGTAGTATTTCATTTTCCTTGTCCTTGGCTTCATCTGGCTTGTTTTCATGGTGGGACGCCGTGAATAGCCTAGACATTGCTCTACAGATTGCAGCTGCAGACGTGAGAGAGCACCTGCAGTTGTTTCTAGTGGCAGGTCACCCACATTGGACAGCTCACAACTGCCTATAACTCTACCTCCAGGGAGGCAATCTCCTCTTCGGGCCTCTGTGGGCATCCCCAAGCTCCAGACATGGGCATGAATAAGAATAAAACGAATCTTTAAAATTACATAATAAACAAATACAGTAACAAAATGAAATAAAATGCTGGTTCTTTGCAGAGTCTGGAGCTGTGGCCTGAGCCCGTTATGTCTAGAGTCCCTTCTCCATCCCCGGCCTGGGCCTTAATTTTCCTCATGGTTCTTTTGACATTCCTGTCCCATGGAGCAGGTGGTTTTCTAAGTCACCATCTTAGAAAACCACAGGGTCACCTGGAACTGATTCTCATATCCTGTGCCAGCCAGGGTACCGGTTTCTCCCGGCATGCATCCGTGAGTGGTCAACTATTGACAGGATTGTTCATGGTGTCTCGTTCCTGCTGAGCCAAGTGGTGTGCCTGGGGGGGATGTTGTTTCTCTTCTTGAGTTTTCTATCTTGTTTCTTTGGTGTTTCATCTGTTCTTGCTCTGGTTTCCCACCTCCCTGGTTATTAGAGTTTAATCCTCATCTTAACGCCTAGAAGGAAGTGTATAGTCTTTTATCTTGCATGTCTTCAAATAGAAGTTAGTTTAATTTCTGACCTTTTGTGATTATAATTCGTTATGTATTGACAAAGCCTAAAATCAGCTGGGAAGAAAGGTATAAGGAGGGATTGTTTACATCAGGTGGCCTTCAGGAAGGTCTGTGATCCCTCAGTGAGTCTTGTTTGCCGTAATTGAAGTAGGAAAACCCAGTCCACTGCGGGTGGCCCCCGGTGGCCCCCGTAATTGAGGTAGGAAAACCCAGTCCACTGCGGGTGGCCCCATTCCCTAGGCAGAGTTTCCTGAGCTACATAAAGGTGGGAAAATCAAGCTGAGCACAAACAGGCAAGGGAATGAGCTTATACACATTCACTCATCTCTGTTCGTAACTGTGGGTGTGATGCGGTAAATCTACTGAGTTCCTGCCTTGACTTCCACATACTAACAGACTATCATCTAGAACCACCAGCTGAAACCAACCCTTTCTCCTCAAGTTGCTCTCTGTCAGGGTGTTCTGTCACAGCAACAGAAATGAAACTAAAGCATCTTCCAATTCCACAGGTAACAGTCTAAATCTATCCACGTTTTAGGGGAGAATTCACATATTTGTAATGTGGAGTCTTTCAAGCCATTAACACATTGTATAATCTATTTACATGTTACGCATATACAGTTAAAAGGCTTATCATATTTTCCAAGTTTCTTCCCTAATTTTCTTTCTAAACATGTCTTTGGCCAATGCATTCTTTTGTACTTCGTTTTCTGATGTTCCTGTGAGTAGCATTGTTTTTTTTTTCATTCATAAATATGTTGCTATTACATGGAAGTTTAGCTAAATCGTGTGCATTAAATTTGGCACAGTGTCCTATTACTCTGCTACTTACTTCCTGTTTTCCTTAAACACCCAGAAGATCTATGTGTTACAGTATCAGCATGTGGCCACAGTTTGTGTCTTTTCAGTGACTGTTTCAAAGTCTCATTAGTAAGCAGGTTCTTGCAGAAGAGGTTTGATAAGCACTGTATTGGATTAAAGGGTTTTCCTTTTGTTTGTTTGTTTGTGTGTGTGTTATTAAAGAGACTTTCCATCTAAGAAGATTTATTCACTATTTCAAGTGTGGGGGACATTTGGGTACCATGGCCTGTATGTGGCAGTCAGAGACCAAGCTCAGGAAGTCTCTTCCACCTTTTCATGGGATCTGGGGATTGAACTCGAGTCACCTGCTGAGTTACCTCAGTGGCTCTAAAAAAAATCACATTAAATATATGTTAAATCTAAATAGTTCTTTTCACACAGAGAGAAAAGCCCTTCCATCTCTGTGTGTAAGGGGGTTGCACATGTGTGTTTATGCATGCTATACATGCATATTAGGGGGGGACAGAGGTCAACATCAAATCTTTATCACTCTCTACTTTTATCTATTTATCAATTATCATCTAACATCTATGTATCTATGTATCTGTGTATGTACGTACATATGTATGTACAAATGTATATATGTACAAACATATATACGTATGTATGTATCTAACTATGTATCTATTTATCTACCTAGCTATCTATGTATCTATGTTTATTTACATATGTATGTATGTACATACATACCTACATATCTATCTATCTATCTATCTATCTATCTATCTATCATCTATGTACCTAACTATGTATCTATCTAGCTATCTATGTATCTATGTTTATGTATGTATGTATGTATGTATGTATGTACATACCTATGCATCTATCTATCTATCTATCTATCTATCTATCATTTATGTACCTAACTATGTATCTATCTAGCTATCTATGTATCTATGTTTATGTATGTATGTATGTATGTATGTATATATATGTATGTAAGTACATACCTATGCATCTATCTATCTATCTATCTATCTATCTATCTATCTCCCGAGACACCCGGTGTTCACCTATTCTGCTGGCCAGGAGACTTCTCTGCAGCTCGGGTTACAGGTACTGCCCTTCCTGGCTTCTACACAGGAGTTGGGAATCTGAACTCGGGTTCTCTTGTTTGTACAGCACTTTCCCCACTGAGCCCCTTCCCCGGCTCAGGATTGGGCCTGCATTTTTTATCTATAGCTGTCACCATAGCAGATAGCAGCCTGTCTTCTGAAAGTTATATCAGCCGGCTTCACATTCCTTAGTTAATCCCACCATGGTCTGGTGTGTTAACCCCTGTATGTGGTTGGTCTTAGCTGAGTAAATTCCATGTGTACTTGCGCTCCTTGGTAAAGCAGGCATGCAATGGTGACGGCTGTGTTGCTCTTGTCTTGCCTGTTACATGGTGGGTAGATTCCCTCCTTTCTGATTATTTATGGAAGATGACTATTGACCGTGATTCTCCTCGTCCTTGAGGTTTCAATTGTGGAAGGATTCTCGGCTGATGATTCAGTTTCTTGGGCAACTGTGGAACTGTCTAGATCTTTCCTTCTTGAGTCAGTCTAGGAATGAGTCCATTTGTTGAAAATTTAAATTTATTAGCACACATTCCATGTTGTGACCTCATTTATAATATCTCCTTATAATATGCACAGTGATTTTTCTGTTTTCTTATTCTTGGTTAAGTGATTCATAGCCACTGTTATTTTTCGTCTCATTAGTCTTGCCAGAAGTGTACAATTTTGTTATTTATATCTTCTCACTCGGGTTTTTATTCTCTTTTAAAATATGCTTAATTAGTACATGTGTGAATATGTATGTGAGTATGAGTGTATGTGTGTGTGGGGTATGTGAAAGACTGTGTGTGAGAAAGAAAAAGAATGTGTGTGTGTGAGTATGAGTGTGTATGTTTGTATGTATGTGTGTATATGTGTGTGTGTGTGTGTGTGTGTGTGTGTGTGTTCATGCCACCTGAGTACAGGCCTCCTCAGAGGACAGAGGCATTGGATGGCTTTGAATTGCAGGTGGTTGTGAGCTACCTGATGTGGGCACTAGAAATGAACTTTGACCCTGTGCAAGAGCAGTACATGCTCTTCACCTCTGAGCCATCTCTTCAGCCCCTGCCCACCCCCTTTTTTGAGACAGTGTCTAAAGCTGAGACAGTCGGTCCTGCCTCAGACTCCTGAGCATCTGGGAACACAACACTGCAATCCAGGCCTGGCTTCTCTTACTTCTCCAGATCTGGACTCAGCCTTGGTCACAGCCAATCTCTTTGATTTGTTACATTTCCTGGTAGCATTCTGTGGTATTACTCAGCAGACCGACTTGCTCAGGGTTTGATGGAAAGTGTTTAACATATGGAATATCCCTGGGCATAGTCTTCAGTAAGACTGTACTTGAATTTTCATTGTGGTTTTCTTGAAAGCAAGCTGTGTCACAGTGTGTGTGAACCCCAACTGTAGGGGCCTCCTCTACATCTTAAGTTGAGATCAGAAAGCACCTGGTTAGTTCAGTTCCATGAGATGTTTGAGATTGCTTTTTCTTGGGGGCAGAGCCAGTTTCACCAAAGCTTCCACATGAGCTTCGGAGAACCAAGCAGCCTGCAGCCACCAACAGCCCTACCCACCAGGGCCCGTAACTACTGTAAGCCACAACTACTGGGGGAGGGACAAAGCTTTGGGGGTTATAACTATCAGGGGACACAGCTACTGGGGACAGCCACTGAGGACCACAGCCACTGAGAGTCATAGTGAAGGGGACCACAGCCACAGAGTCACTGAGTCTGGCTGTTCCTGATGTCCTGCAGATATCTGGTCTGGTAGTCTGCTCCAAGAACTCTCCTGGGAGTAAGGATGTGAATGGTTTGGAATTTTACATTTGGTTTTGAGGATGCCTGAAGTTTACACAGATTGCTTTTGTTTGGGGGGGGGGCGGGCAGTGAGTGAATTGGTCTTAATGTGGAGGATGAAGTTTGTGTGCATTTTGTCCTCAGACACATTTTATTTAGGATCCCTGTCACCCGTTGCTCTTTTTTGTCTGTTTGTGTTAAAGCTGGGCCCTTACTACACATCCCAGGCTGCCCTGGGACCCATCATCCTCTGGCCCCAGCCTCTGGGATGGGCAATCTCATGTCATTGTGACATCTAGAATCACCTGGGTAGTGAACCACCTCGGAGGGGATGACCTTGTTCAGGTGAACTGACATGGGACGTCCGCCCAGTCCACTGTGGGCAGCTTCATTCCCTCCGCTGGGATCCTAGACAGGAGGGAGCGAGCTGAGCGCATGCGCTCATAACTGTCTGTTGACTGTGATGCAACGTGACCAGCTGTCTCTCTCAGGTCCTGATGCTGGGCCTTCCCTCAGCAGTGGACTGGGAGCCTAAATGAAGCATTTCTCCCCTAAGTTGCCTCTGTCAGGATATTTTATCAAAGCAACAATAAAGTAATCAAGACAGCTTCCCAAATGCTGGAAGTCTAGGCATGTGGCCCAGCGCCTGGCGCCCAGTCTACTCTCTTTTTACATGTAGAATCTTCTCTACATTCTACTTCCTGTCTGCAGACCCTTCTGGTTTGAGTGCTTCCTGTAAAATAAATGTTTGAGTCTCTCCTGCCCCAAGTCTGTCAGACTGCGTTTACTCTTTAAATTTAATCAACTACTTAGACATCAGGGTGTATATCTACCACAGTTTATTTGCTACTTAGCAGATCTATGTTTCTTTTTTTTTTCTTCAGTACTTATATATTTTTACATTTTATAAAATTTCCTGTTTTATAAGATTATGCTCAGTTGTAACCTAGTGCTAGCCATTTTAGTTTTAAACATTTATCTATGTATGTGTGTGTGTATGTCTGTCTGTCTGTCTGTCTGTATGTATGTATGTATGTATGTATCTATCTATCTGTAACTAACTGTGTGTATGCACACATGTGCATATGCACACATGCATGGATGCCACTGCATGAGTGTAGAAGTCAGGATTACCTTGCTGAAGTTGGTTATCTCTTTCCACTGTGTGGGTCCAAGGGATTAAACACAGGACTTTATGTTTCGCAGCAGGCAGCTTTACCCACTGAGCCATCCCACCAGCACCTACTGCTAGGACCTTTGAGGATCCATTGAGGTGTCATGACATGCACCTTCAGCTTACAGTGTGAGCTGCCCAGGGCTGCTGTGACAGAAGACAGTGAATCAGAGACTTCACACAGAGAGCGTTTTCTTTAAGCTTTGGAGAGATCTAGCATCAAGGGAGATCTAACATCAAGTGCCCCAGCCCTGCCATGCTCCCCTTATTACCCCGCCAACTCTTCACAGATGGGGAGGGAACTCCTGTCTTGCCCCTCCCACTTTCTGGGTTCCCAGGCCTGCCTGGCTTATAGATCATCACTCCAAATTCCATCTTCTCCTGACTTCAAAGCCTCTGGTCTTCCCCCTCCTCCTAGCAAGATTTGTCCTTGGGTCCAGGGCTTATCAGGTCCAGCCCTTCACTGTCACATCTGCAAAGCTGCTTTCTAAACAGGACCCCATTCTGAGTTCTAAGTGGACATAAACTTGTGGGTAAGCGTCTTCCAGGACAGCCTTTCATTAGGCACTTCCTAGGACCTAGCAGGCTCTAGGGTCCATGTTGGGGTCTGCCGTCCCGATACCTTTGATCACCTTGGGTCCACTCTGTGAATGGTGGGGGATCGTGATGGACTGACTGTTTGCAGAAGTTTCCTAGGGTGCCCTGGCCCAGGACAGAGGCTGACATCTGCTTCTACTTAACTGCCTCACAGGCCAGGATGATGTCATCGCAGCTCAGGCCTGGGGGGAGTTGGCGTCTGGCCACCAGTGACAGCTCAACTGGGAGTCCTCAGCTAATGAGGAGGGGGACCTGGCTGCTCTGGCCTGTGTGGAAATGTTGTCTCTCAGACCAGAATGGGGCCTCAGTCATAGGATCTGGGGCAATGTGCAGAGAGAGGGCGGGATCAGTGGAAGGGTGGAGTTGGCTGCTGTCCTAGGTGAAAATGAGGCTGGGGTGAGTGGCCACTTTGGTGCACGGTTATGCTAGGGGCGCTGACGGCATCCACGATGTGTTCTGGATGTTGCTAAGCAGGAGCCACAAAAGGAAGCTCCTTCCCTACCACAGAGCCATCTTTCTGCTGGCTGCTGGGAGTGGAAGAAACCATTCTTCTGGTGCTCAGTGCACTCAACTGGAAGTTTCAGGCTGTGGCTGGCTATGTCCTGCGCAAACTTAAAGTCCCAGAAAGAACAAGTAGCAAAATCCAGGATGAAGTGGGTGTGTGTATGTCAAACCATGGGGAGGGCTATGAGGAAGCAGCAGGAACATAAAGGAGAGGTCGGTCCTGTGTCTCCAGAATCTCCCTCTGTACTGGCTGGTTTTGTGTGTCAACTTGACAAAGGCTGGAGTTATCACAGAGAAGGAGCTTCAGTTGGGGAAGTGCCTCCATGAGATCCAGCTGTGGGGCATTTTCTCAAGTAGTGATCAAGGGTGGAGGGTCCCTTGTAGGTGGTGCCATTGCTGGGCTGGTATTCTTGGGTTCGATAAGAAAGCAGGCTGAGCAAGCCAGAGGAAGCAAGCCAGTATGTAACATCCCTCCATGACCTCTGCATCAGCTCCTGCTTCCTGACCTGCTTGAGTTCCAGTCCTCACTTCCTTTGGTGATGAACAGCAGTGTGGAAGTGTAAGCTGAATAAACCCTTTCCTCCCCAACTTGCTTCTTGGTCATGATGTTTGTGCAGGAATAGAAACTCTGACTAAAGCAGCCTCCCTCTCCCAAACAGTTACACAGCACCAGCCACCTCTTCCCTGGTTGGTAGCAAACACCTATGTGGTTTCTCTCTGGTGCATCTAGACTCCTACAAGGTATTCAGAAGAATGTACCTCAGTGTAGACTGGCTAGCTCTGGTGGGGAGATGTCACCTGTCTGGCTTGTTTCTGCGGGTGTCACAGCTTGTTTGCTAAAGTTGCAGGACACACCACTACCTGTCACTCAGTTCACATTTTCTTATCAGGAAGCCCCGCCCACAGGTGATGTACACAGCTCCCATCCCATTCCTCCAGGATATGGCAGATAGCGCGTAGACTAGCCATTCTCTCCTGTTGAATGTTTGTGTACTTTGAATTCTCTCTAGGTAACACAACCACATCTTTGTATGCTAAGTTCCATGACCTCATCAGTCACGATATGATTTTCTCCTTAGTAGAGCTCGAGGGGCACACGCTCCTATGTTCCCTCCAGTGTGGGACTCTGGCTGACAGCAGTGTGGATTCATCACAGTTGTGGCTTAGCTTAGCTGCCTGGCTCTTGACATGAGCTCTGAATGTCACCCCTATGTTCTACACCATGAATGTGTCCTAGCTCCCTGATCTGCCTGGCTGTATCCAAAGTGTCTTCTTTGCACTTTACTTATTAATGATAAATACCTTTGCTTTGTTTTCCCTGAAATGGATAGACTGTGTCTTTCATTGTTTGGATCTTCTTGATTTGGGTGACCTCTCTCCTGGTCCATGGATGTGTGAGGTGCTCTGCTTGATGGAGCTCCGACTGTGACCTCAGGTGACTTTTCTAGGCCTCTGGAAGCTTAGGTGTGATGGTTTGGATGAGAAGTGTTCCCCATAGGCTTGTGTATTTACTATCCAGATGGTGGCGCTGTTTGCGGCGGTTTAGGAGGTACAGCCTCCCTGGCGGAAGTGAGTCATGGGGACAGGGTTTGAGATGCCATAACTTCACCTCACTTATAGATTATTCTCTCTGTGTTGTTGTGTTTGTGATTGACGATGTGATCTCTGAGCCTCCTGTTCCAGTCACCTGCTGCCATGCTCCCTACCATGATGGACTCACTCTCTGGTACCATATGCCCAAATAAGCCCTTCCTTCTATAAGTTTCCCAGATCATGGCGTTTTATTGTAGTATCTGTGGCAGGTGACTAATACACTGTTTGGGGCCACATGCAAAGATGCCCACACCCCTAGGGGGTCTCCACATGAACACTTATCCCTCTTGGACAATCTGTGCATCTTTCAACAGGAATGTGAGACACAGAGGCTGTCTGTCTTAGGAAGGGTGTGGCGTTTGGTGGTCTTTGAGGTCCCTTCATTACCTTGTCCCTTCCTCTTGATTCTGGTTTCTCCGTGACTGAGGCCATGTTGATACAATGAGGCCAAGACTGGGATGAGAGGTACATGGCTCTCAGAACTGTGCCCCATATCTGCGGCATGGGGCGACCTGGGCCTGGGTCTCAGTATCTTTGGCATGACCCAGAGCTGTGGAGGGTGGCGTCAGGGCCGGGTTGCATCTGTCTTTTCTTTTGGATGACAGGGCATAGCACCATGTGCGAGCACCGGATGTGTTCAGGATGCATTGAATCTGCTCTGCTTGGTGCCTTTGGCCCACAGGCCTGACAGATATTGCGGGGAGCCCAGAACAAGAGCTTCCCACACTTATGTAATTCCAAATAAAAACAGAGCTAAACCATAAAACAAGTGGCAACATGGTTAATATAGCTTGGTATTGCCCCAAATGTTTTCTTTTTTCCTCAAAACTCTCTTTTATTAACATTTCACTTCTGCTGGCCCTGCCTGTGGAGGGCTCCCAAGTTCTGGGTCTGGGCTTCTGGGAGCTGAAAACTTGGCCAGGCCCAGCTGAAGCTACAGATTCCTGGGGCTCAGGCAGCCAGGCCCGGAGTCTATTTTCTCCAAACTGGGTCTCCTTTCCCTTCTTCCTCCCTTCCTAAACTTTCTCTTCACTCCTTCCTTCTTTTACTTGTTTATTTTTATTTTTTATTTATTTGAGGTACTGGTACTGAACCTGGGTTCTTGCCCATGTTAAATATACACCTTACCACTGAACTGTGTTCCTCCAGTCCTCTTTTTTCCATTTTATTTCATTTTTTAATTTTGAGATAAATATTGTCCAGTCTAGTAGCCCAGGATGACTCTTGTAGCCCAGGATGCTCTCAAGCTTGTGATCCTTCTGTCTCAGCTGCCTAAGTAGCTGAGGTGGCAGTCCTGAGCCACCAGCTCTGAGTCTTATCTTTTTATGAAGAAAGCATTCAAATACCAAACACCCAAAATCAAAATCCCAGTGCCTGGCTCTCCTATGTGGCAGTGGCCAAGATTCAACAGGTGACACAAGAGCGTCTTAGGGCTCTCTTCATGCAGTGGTTAGCTGGCAGGAAGGTGGCATCTGGGCAGAGGAACCTCAGCTCCTTACAGTGGACCTTTTGCACATAGCCATGCTCAGCATCTTGAGGTGGCCTCCTCCCCCCCTTCACATCCAAACCTGGAGGACTGTCTTAGTTAGGGTTTTACTACTGTGAACAGACACCACGACCAAGGCAACTCTTATAAGGAAAACATTTACTTGGGGCTGGCTTACAGGCTCAGAGGTTCAGTGCATTATCATCAAGGCAGGAGCATGGCAGCATCCAGGCAGGCACGATGTACCAAGAGCTAAGAGTTCTACATCTTTTTCCAAAGGCAAACAGGAGAAGACTGGCTTCCCGGGAGCTAGGATGAGGGTCTTAGAGCCCACGCCCACAACGACACACTTCCTCCAACAAGGCCCCGCCTACTCCAACAAGGCCACACCTCCTTAGTGCCATTCCCTGGGCCAAGCATATTCACTCCATCTCAAGAACTAATTTGATGTTGCCAGCTCCTTCCTATAGGCCTTCCTCACCCGAGTCTTTCCCGAGTGCATATGACCACATTCTTGATGACTCTAGCTGCACAGTCATACTGGACCTCTGTCTAGAGGCTCATGATGTCTGAGTGTCCTCCCCTCCCCTCCTTCCCTTACCCAGTCCTCCCTTTGGCATTCTGTGTGCTCCTCCTCCCCCATCCTCTTTCTTTTTTTCTTTTTCCATTCTGTTTCTTCCTCCTCCTCTAAGACAGTTCTGATTCCCTTCATAATTGCACCCTCAGTCCCCTCCCATCTCACATTGTGATGCACAGCCTCTACTTGACAGTCCCCAGTTGCTTGAATGTGGTTTCTGGTGGGACAGGATGTGTCTTGTGTTTACTGGCTGAGCTCTCGGTGGCGGCTGCTCTCTCGCCCTTTCCCCACAGCTATGGCCGGCCTGAGGATCACCATGTGTTTAACGGGTGGATGGCATCCTAGCATCTTTTCCCTGTTCCTCCATCCCCTGCTTGTCCGTTCCAAGGCTGTCCTGGGTTCAAATCTAGCCTGCTTCTAGGGCAGGCAGGTGGTGTAGGCTGAAGAGCCAGGCCTGGATATGGATGGCTGTCATGGAGCCATTAAGCCATCAGCTGACAGAAGAGGTTTTCTCAGGCTCTTGGACCATAGGGAAGTCTCTAAAATGTCAGGCAGGCATGTCTTCCTCATATGACCTCAGACAAGAGCCAGGGTAGTCCTGACATTGAGTCCGGGGCCAACAGAGGATTGAAACCTGGAGTCACCTTGCCGCAGTTGTGCTGACATGCTGGGACCAGTGCAGCTCAGCCCTGCTCCATTGCAATGTACCTCAGCACGGGTCTGCAAGATGCTTCCCTCCCCCATGCAGGCCCCAACCTCTAAGTGGCCTGCCCAGGCAAAGGTGGCAGGAGGTGGTGCCTCCTCTTGGCCTGGTGTGATAACTGTTCACAACTAAGAGATAGCATCAATAGTGGGTCCAGGGTTGGTGGGGTTTGGGGGTGGCGAGGGGTGGGGTCTGGTCTGTTTTCCTCTTGCTCCTTCCCTCCCTCCTCCTCAAGAGCTACCTTGAGCTCCTGCGGGAATGGGCCGGGATGATCTGCCCTTTTTCCAGGTCCTCTCGCCACAGAGCTGCCGGGAACAGCAGCCCAAGGCACACAGACAAGCGGCAACCTGGATCCGGCTCAAGGATGAAATTGTCGTGTTTGAATCTCAGCCTGAAGAGGCAGCCAGGGCTGTTCAGATGTCTCCACTCAGCTTCTGGCAGAGACAGTCCCAGGAAGGTAAGAGTAGAGGAGACAGGAGGCTGCCTGGGAGTAGAGGGCAAAGGGCAGAGCTGCTCCCTCAAGAGAGCTCCATAAAGGTCCCCTCTGGCTACTCCCAGTCTACAACATCCTGTGGGTCACGGTGATCCCGGAACCCTTCCGCGATTCTGGCACACAGCCCTGGCTGGCTCTTCTGAAACTCATTGTTCATGTTACATAGAGCTAGTCCGAATAGCCAGGGGAACAGTACTTTGGTAGGAAACCCAAGGAAACAAGGATCCGTACTTAGGGCTGACACGGGGGACCCTGAGAATAGGAGCCTGGAAGGTTCGAAGCATCCATGGAAAGAGACGCTTGACTGCCAAGATGGAGTGAGAAGGCTGTGCTGTGCCTGCCAAGGGGCCGCGGTGCTCCCAGTGTCTGCAGGAGTGCTGACTGTCTGAGACGCTCAGATTCAACCGTCTGAATTTAGATTGGATCATTTCAACTCAGGTATCCATCTGTGTCACCCCCTGGGGACCAGGGGTAGCTCACAGGAAGTGAGTTCTGCTGACCGTGGCAGTGGGGTAGATGGTGCTGATAGTCACACACGCTCAGTGTGTTAAACACCCCAGAGGCACACACTCTGAAGTGGTTAGGAGGGCAAATTTTGTTATGTGTATTTTTTACCACAGTAATAAAAAGTTTTTTTTTGTTTTGTTTTGTCTTTGGAATTTTTTGTTTTGTTTTGTTGTTGCTTTTTATTGCCATTTTTTTAAAAGAAAAAAGACAGCAAAATAACCACCCCAAAGTCAGAGAAACTAAAAACTGGAGTAGGGAATAAAGAGAGGAGAGAAGCCAGGCCTGGGATTACAGACTCGTCATCCCATCCCTGGGGAAACTGAGGCAGGAGAATCCCAAGTTCAAGGGTCCAGCTGGAAATTTAGTGAGACCTTGTCTCCAAATACAAAGCAAGAGGAGGACTGGTGGTATATAACAGTGGAAGGGGCTTGCTTAGCACACAGGAGACCCTAGGTTCAATCCTTGTCACAGCAAATAGGAGAGATGGGGAGTGTCTGAGGCCCCTCGATGGTACAAAGACCAGAGGTTTGCTTGAGCCCACTGTAGCATCTGAAGGAAGGGGAAATCTCAGCAGCTGACAATGTGGATGGAGTCTCCCTGTGTGCTAGCCCCACACACATTCACAGTATAGCCATACAGTGTTGTGGGATGTAAGCTTAGGTTTTTATCAGGCCCTATTTTTAATAAGGGTTCTTGAATGCTTTAACCTCCCTTCTAGCCCACCACCCACCAGAGGAAAAGAAAGGTTATTAGGATATGGGGGAAATGGACCTGTTTAGAAATTGTTCTTTGAGCCGGGCGGTGGTGGCGCACGCCTTTAATCCCAGCACTTGGGAGGCAGAGGCAGGTGGACTTTTGAGTTCTAGGCCAGCCTGAGTGAGTTCCAGGACAGCCACGGCTACACAGAGAAACCCTGTCTCGAAAAACCAAAAAAAAAAAAAAAAAAAAAAAAGAAATTGTTCTTTGGAGCAAATCCCATCAGTGTTGTCAGGAAATCAGCTGTTCAGTTTACGGGATTCAGCAGTGGCAGCTCGATCCATTCACAAACACTTCATGAATACACCAGCCGTGTGTTCATACACACTTCAGTGAAGTGAATACACACTTCAGTAGTATTGGGATCGCTAACATGAATCAGCATTGGTAGAACTACCTAACAGAATCAGCATGGGTCGGCAGGAGAGACCAAGACCAGCAGGGACACCAGGAGCAGTAATCTGCTGTGCCTCTCTCCAGTGAGGTGAAGATCAGTGAAGACTTGGTACCAAGAAACAGCACAAAGTTGCCTTTGTAAGCAAGCCTCCGTCACCGTCCATTGAATCCGATTTATACTCCTTCCAAACATCTCGAGTCCTCCACGGATCTTGCCTCACCATGTACCTTGCCTCAGCATGTGAGTCTGTCTTTGCAAAACTCCATCTGAGTCTGTATCAGCTGACATCACTGTGCCAATAGTCCAGAGTCCACAGAAGCAGCAAGAAGCCACCAGAACACCACCAGAAGCTTTTGGTGTCTCTCTATAGAGTCATGACAAAGGGAGCTCAGCTGCACAGTGTAAGGTGAACCAATATCTGTGTGTCGTTCATGAAGAGTCCTTCATCGTGCGTCCTTTTACGTGTGTCTGCCTCAGTGAAACGTTCCTTCATGTGTTGGCCCCGGCAAAACACCATCCAACACAACTGACTTTCCAAAGAAATCAGAAGTTTCCGTTTCAGTGGGGGTTGATACTGGTTGTCAGGGTGGGCGTGTTTGTGGGGGAGAGCTTCTACATTAGGTTGATTGAGGAGAGAAGACTGCCCAACCGTGAGCGGCTTGTGTGTTGTGCTGGGACTCTAAATGTATGTACACACAGGAGAAAGCCTCTACTTCCTGACTGTGGATACAATCCTCAAGACCCTGCTGCCAGGCCTTGCCCAACATGATGAACTGTAGTCTTGAATTATGAGCCTTAAACTCTCTGTGTCAGTTATTCTATTACAGCAACAGGAAAAGCAACTTACACAGAAAACTGGTACCCAGGAGTGGGGTCATGACTCTGATAAAGCTGGCCATGTTGTTTCTAGGTTGTTGGAATTGGTCTGTCGGAGCAATGGGAAAAGTTTGAAGCTGCAGGCTGCCACAGCAGAGGCAGGGGCCACTTGGGTGGGACCTTGGAAGATCAGGATACCAAGAGAAATGTGGACAGTGGAGGTCCTGCCTGTGAGGTTTCAGGGGTGAACAAGGAGTCTACCAAGAATCGATGACTGGACTATGTTTGATAGTTCTGGCAAAGAATTTGGCTGCATTCTACTTATGTCCTAAGAACCTGAACCAGGCTGACTTAAAAAGTAACAGGTTAAATCTAGCTTAGTGGTCGTCCTCTTTAGTCCCAGCACTTGGGGGCAGAGGCAGGCCGACTTCTGTGAGTTTGAGGCCAGCCTGGTCTACATAGAGGCAAACTAGAGATACGTAATTCGACCCTGTCTTAAAACAAACAAACAAACAAACAAACAAAACAGGCTAATTTAGAGCTCACAAATACACATACTCAGGATTTCCTTTGTTGCAAAATGTGACATGCCCATGAACTTCTAGAATTAGCCATCTCTGGGGCCATCATGATGTCTATTACACAGATAAGTGTGGTCTTCAGGAGAACAGGGGTGAGGGATGGCATCAGGGGTGGGCACATAGAGGAGAACAGGGGTAAGGGATGGGGTCAGGGTGGGCACATAGAGGAGAACAGGGGTAATGGGGTCGGGGTGGGCACATAGAGGGGTAGCTGGTTAGGCTGCTTCATTCTTCCTGTTCTTTCAAAAGGTAAGAACAGCAGTCTCTCCTCACTACTCTCAGTGTCCCTCTCTAAAGAGAGACAGAAAGATAGGGAAAACTTGCAGGATATAAGAATGGCAGTGGAGCCCCCTCACCCAATCTGGATGAAAGCCCGACCAGCAGAGACACAGTAATTCCAGAACAGGAAACAACCGCTTAGAGCATTTCTCCCTTTCCAGCCGTAAACCTCCAAATTTCTAGGAACTCACAAGAAAACCTATCTACAGGCAAAGGACACATCCTAAATCACTACTGGCTTCTGGTTTTACTTTATCGGATTGTAATCCCATCTAAGTAATCTCCAAAGCCCCCAATAATGTCACCTATCAAAAGAGACAGGGAAGAAGGAAGGTTTTCAAAGCTATCCTTCGAGATGAAGCCTTGAGAGCCACCAGGTTATTTATGAGCAGCTCAGGAGAACACTCTCACTTGGGGAGCACTCACTCTCATTTGGGGAGCACTCACTCTCATTTGGGGTGCATTCACACACACTCTGGTCTACCTCACTCTCTGATTCTTCTCTGAGGATCACTCACCCATGTCTTGCTTTCTTCTGAGTGCTTCTTTCTCTTAACCCTGGTGATCAAGATCAGGGGTCCTCTGCTCTCTCTCTCCCTCCTTCCTTCTCTCCCTCCTTCATATTTCCTCTTTCTTCCCTCTCTCACTCTCTTCCTTGTCTCTCTGCTGTCTTTTCTTCCCTTCCCTTTCTTCCTCTCTTCCCCACTCTCTGACTTGAGGTAATCTTCACATAGCACAGTTAACCATTTTAAAGTAAGCGATCCTGGGAGCTGGGCGGGGTGGCACACACAATCCCAGCACTAGGAAGGTTGAGGCAGAAGGGCTACAAGTTTGAAGTTAGCCTCGGCTACATAGAGCATTCCAAGCTAGCCTGGGATTCACAGAGAAGCCTGTTCAAACAAACAAACGAAACATTCCCAGGACCCGAAGCACATTCCCAGTTCTCTACAGTCCCCGCCACTCTCTGATTCCCAAGCATTTCATCAGCCAAGTAACCTGCCCCTCAGCCCCCCGTGCCAGTTAATGCTAATTGTCAGCATGCCACAATTACCTGGGAAAAGAGTCTCTTTGAGAGACTGTCTAGGTTGGCCAGTGGGCATGCCTGCAGGTGGGTGGGTCCGTTTGTCTTGACTATGTTGATTGATCTGGAAGGACTACTGTGGGGCACGATGCCTAGGCAGTGGACCCTGTCCTGGATAAGAGTGGAAGGTGACGGGGCTGGAGAGTGGCTCGGTGATTAAGAACTCAGACCATTTGCAGAGGACTGGAGTGTGATTCCCAGAACCCTGGTCAGGTGCCTATAGTGACCTGGAACTCTAGCTCTCTTCTGGCCTCTGAGGGCCACTCACCTGCACAATCTCCACCGCCACAGATACACACGATCAAAAACAAAAATTCTAAAAATGTTTGAAAGGAGTGGAGACGTTGAGCTGAGCAGTAGGCACATGCGCATTGATTTCTCCCCCTGCTGTCGGCTGTGGACGCGAGGAGCTGCCGCGGGTTCCTGCCTTGACGTCCCTGATCTGATAGCCTGTAACCCACGGTTATAAACCCTTTCTCTCCTAAGCTGTCTTTTGTCAGGATGTTTTAATCACGGCAAAAGAAATGGACTGAGGACACCCCACACCTGTTACCTGCCAGTGTCCCTTCTCGTGTGGCCACTGGCCCACGATGACAAAGAGAGCAGTCAATGAATAGGGTTTCAGACAACCCGTGAGTACAAACATAAACGATAACATATTCTGGGATCAGCTTGGGGAGACAGATCAACTTTACTCGGGGAAATCAGGGTTATATAGTTTTGGGTTGTGGGGGGTAGGAATATCCTGGGTGGGCATAGGTTATTAGCTGAAGGCTAAGGGACTGAGACGCCTCATTAGCATGAGGAGGCATTTCAGGAATTTCAGTAATGCACCTGCTTGATGACCAGGTGCTTACTGGGAGAACAAAATCTGAGCCTGTAATCTGAGGCTATGTAAGAGCTCAAAGGCAGAGGTTATGGGGGTTTTGAACTCCCAAGACAAGGTCAGAGGAGAAGCCCTGCTAGGAAAGAGAGTCCTCCATTTTGTGCCAAGCCTAGAAGACTCCCCCCGGGGGATTCTGGGAATCGAACCCAGGCCTTCTGCAAGAGCAGCAAGTGCTCTTAATCTCTGAGCCATCTCTCCAGCTCCTGCTAGTCAGTATTTACGTTCTGTAATAAGAACACTTTCTACTAAAACAAATGACAGGTGAACCATACAAGTCTGGAACCCCTGAACACAACAAGCAAGGCCAGGCAGGGCCAGCTGGCTGGGTGCTGGGGGAGCTGGTCCGGGGAACAGGTTCAGAGATCCAAAATTAGGGCTCAGCCCCTCATCCGGGCAGTCGAGCGATATGGCTGAGGCTGGCCTGGGTGGGGCCGGCATACACACTGTTCTGAGCCTTCTTGGAATGAAGTTCAAAGGCCATCCTGAGAGCTGCACAGAAGTTGGCCCACTCTGTGCAGAAGGCAGTGGTAGCAGGAGGCAGTGCAGACCTACTGTGGGAGCCATTCCTTCCTCCTGCATATAAGAGAGGGTTTTGTGCCTGAGCTGGGGGACTGCCTTGTAGCCCTTCTGAGGAGACATCTGGTCTAGGCAGGCAACCCGACAGGCTGCAGAGGCCTCGGGGTCTGGAATTCCTTGTCTATGAAGTCAGTGGGTTCTTCTGGCTCCTGCAGAGCCAGCCCCACCCCTACCCTGTCTCTCCTGGAGCATTTTCTTAACTGACCCTCTGCTTCTGGAGAGCCCGTGTCCTGCCGCTGTTCGAGCTCTTGGTGGGCCATTTGACAATTCCATAGCAAACGGTTTTTATGAAATCCATTTCACAGATGAGGAGGCTGAGGTAGAAAGGAGAAAAGACATTCCTGAGGCCATGTGCTTGGTAGTGGGAGGGCCGTCTCAGGGTCCGTAAGTCTTACTGCTAGGCCCATGACCTGTAGAGGCCTAGTCTGGTTCCCTCGCTGCTGTGGTGACTGGACACCTGCCTTTGAGCAGATGTCTTAAGGAGAAGGCCAGCCTGTAGCCCCTCCCTTCCCCAGTGCCAGGCTCAGTGACCATGATCTGACCAGGTGGGGGCTGCCCAGGGCAGCTGGCTTTGTGTCCAGCAGCCCAGCAGCCCAGGCCCATGACTTCATCCTCTCTACGCCCTGTCCACACCCTGAGAGTGACTGGACTCTCCAGTCATTTATAAGAGGTCCTGAGGACACTGGAGGAAAACACAAAGCTACAAACAAGGAGTTGCACAGCGTGTTCAAGATTCTCCCTCCTCAGGCTCACAGACCTGCAATGCACCTACTCCTTCTACAAAGAACCCTGACGTGCTCTCTTCCAGGGTCCTTGCTGTCCTTTCTTTGCAGGTCAGCTATCCCCCTAAGCCTTGGGGCTTTTAGAGTTTGGATGGGCACTCCAGCAGAGACAGCAACATTTCCACCTGCCCTGTCTTCGTGTGCTACGATGTCAGGCTGGAGGTGATTGATCAGAGAGTGTGGGAAACCATCAGGACAAGGGTGCTGCAGCTCCGGAGGCCCAGACGTGTGGAAATTAGAATTCCATCTTCCAGGAAACTAATGAAAAACGCCCTTACGAGGCAGCTGTTCTTGGGTGTAAACTTTTAAAGAAGCCAGAGGGTCCAGAGGAAAGTCCAACTAGAGGCCAAATGAATCCTGCAGGCCTTGGTCAAGCAGGCAGAGGGACAGGCCCAAGTCACGTGACCTACATTTAGGAGATGACCCCTACAAGGCCGGTTGCTTTGGACAGACACGGGGAGCACAGGACTGGGAGCCACTCTGACGTGCCAGCAGCAGAGCGTGAATGAACTAAGCGCCCCCTTTTGTAATAGCATCTCCTGGATCAGCCTCAACGGGGGATTGAACATTTGAGCTTGGCCTTGTTTGCTTCAGAGCTTGCAACCATCGGAATGCGTCTCCGATGTTTACAGAAAGGGAAACCAAGGATCAGAGAGGTCAAGAAGCTCTGAAGGTGGTCCAGTGGCACTGTCGACTGACCACAGTGGCACCAGAGCCTCAGAGGGGTGCCAGGGTAGGGACAGACTGGGTTGCAATAAGGCCCTGTGTAGACGGCTGCTTCCCTATGGACTGACATTCCCCCACCCCACCCCCAGTGAAGGACTGCTAGGAGCAGAAGCAGAGAACATGCCAGCAGCTTACCAGCATCCAGTGAGGTGAGACTCCGGCTAACTTGTCTTCTGGACGCCCCTGGATTCCTACCCAGAAAGGACCAGAGATATTTCCTGTAGATGTCAAGCTCTTGACTACACCAGTGTGGCTGTAGACTCTTATTTCCTTATTGGTAGAGATGTAGATGTCAGGCTGCTTCCGTTTACTAGACACATACATTACACACACACTCACAAGCATTCTCTCTCTCATACACATGCGCGCACGCGCGCGCGCACACACACACACACACACACACACAGTGCATACACATGCACACATAGACCACACACACACTCACATGAATGCACATGAACACACATGAGTGCACACACATACACACATGTACCAGCAAGCATGCATACACTTACGTGACCATGCATGTGCTCCCACTCTCTCTGTCTCTCTCTCTGTCTCTGTCTCTGTCTCTGTCTCTCTCTCTCTCTCTCTGTCTCTCTGTCTCTCTCTGTCTCTCTCTGTCTCTCTCTGTCTGTCTCTCTCTCTCTCTCTCTCTCTCTCTCTCTCTCTCTCTCTCTCTCATTCCAGAAATGGATGAATACCTCCTCAGAAGGAGATCCCTGTAGAGAGTCTCTGGTCTCACAGTGTGGAGAGCCAGGGTGTCTGCAGAGTGAGGCCTCTAGATCAGACCATTATCACCTGGGCCTCCAGAGAGGGCCCTAGAGACCCCTCTACACTCCTGATGGGTCCAAGGATGCCTGAGATTCTCAGATAGGGACCTGGAGCCTTCCGGGGAGGATGTATGAAGTGTCTCTCATGTCCTGTTTGCAGCTATAGGGCTGGGATTGTGACTTTATAGGCTGTGACCTCATACGACCTCTGTACTGCTGGAGAGGAGGAGGCACAGCCACTGTCCTGGGGCCAGGACCCAGCACCTCATGGCTGGGCGAAGTCTGTATGAATCGTCTGGTTTCAGCTAGAGGGCAAGTGCCTGAATCTGCACCCGCCTGCCGGAGCTCTTTGGAAGACCGCCGGCCGGTGGGGGCTGAAGCTGGCGGATGTGGTGCTGCCTACTGGTAGCCTGTTTCAAGCCACAGCCTCGGAGCAGTCTTGTTGAAAAGCCATATTCAGTCTGGCAGAGGATGGGCACACATGGAAGTCCAGCCCACAGCTGGCTCTGGGCTTGGTGCCGGATGCCCATCCAGCGGCAGGGGTACCCTGTCTGCCTACTCTACAGTGCGTGGCCCCTGCTCACCCTGAAGGGCATACTCTGCTACTTCCTGCTGTGTATCCTCTGGCAGTTGCCTAACCTCTCGGTGCCACTCTGGGGGCTTTGAGGGGGTGAACTGATGCCCCTCAGAGTGGGGCATCACAGACAAACTGTGCTGCAGTCAGCACCGTGAGCACCTGAGCAACACGTGAGGCCTTGTGTGTGTTCTGCCTCACAAGCAGTGGTGCACAGATGTCCTCCCAAGGGTACAGAGGGTTCACCGTGTGGGTCCTTGGTGTGAGGTGGGACATCTGTGTGCCCTAAATGTCCATCATCTGATCAGATCTGCCCTCCAAGGAGAACTCCAGCCTGCCACGGTGTTGGTGGTGTCTCTCACACCGTCACCAACACCAGACACAGAATGCTCTTTATGAAAAAATTATTACATGTATTTATTCTCTGGAGAGAGAGGAGAAGGAGAGGGAGAGGGAGAGGGAGAGGGAGAGGGAGAGGGAGAGGGAGAGGGAGAGGGGGAGGGGGAGGGGGAGGGGGAGGGGGAGGGGGAGGGGGAGGGGGAGGGGGAGGGGGAGGGGGAGGGGGAGAGAGAGAGAGAGAGAGAGAGAGAGAGAGAGAGAGAGAGAGAAATTTCCCCTTCTACCATGTGACACCAGGAATTGAACTCAGGTGATCAGAACTGGTGTTGACCATAAACGTGTGTGTGTGTGTGTGTGTGTGTGTGTGTCTGTGTGTGTGTGTGTGTGTGTGTGTGTCTGTGTGTGTCTGTGTGTGTCTGTGTCTGTGTTCTTAGAGAATTTGATACATGTTTTGATCATATTCACCCTACCTCCCCCAACCTTTCCCACAACATTCCCAGGTTTGTTAATATTTTTGACACTAGAATATACCAGACACAATTAGTTGACTTCTCATCTCTTAATATAATTGTAGCTATTTGTTCCCTTCCAGTGTGGCTAGTTTTATGTCAACTGGACACAAACTATTTTGGAAGAGAAGAAGCTTCCACCAGAGGCCTTTCTTTAGGCCATTTTCTTGGTTGATGTGGGAGGGCCTAGCGTACTGTAGGTAGTTCCTGGGCCCTTGGTCTTGGATGAAAGCAGGCTGAGCAAGCCACAAGGAGCAAGCAAAGTCAGCGCTGTTCTTCCCAGGCCTCTGTATCCGTGCCTGCTTTCAGAGTCTTGCCTTGATTTCACTGGATGGTGAACTATGTCATCAGGAGCCATAGATCCTCTGGAGCTGGAGTGAGAGGGTACATGTGGGCCACCTGGATAGCTGGGATCTCTCTCTCTCTCTCTCTCTCTCTCTCTCTCTCTCTCTCTGTGTGTGTGTGTGTGTGTGTGTGTGTGTATGTATGTATGTATGTGTCCACACACATTCATGTATGCATGTAACACAGGGTGCACCAGGCTGAAACTGTCCTAATTGAAAGGGTTTACTTTAGGTCACAATTCCAGGTTCTGTCCATCACAGCAAGGAAGTCAAGGTGGCAAGCTGCATCACATCCACAGTCAGGAGCAGTGCCACCTTTTAATTTCTTATATGATCTAAGATCTAAACCCAGGGAATAATGCCACCCATAGTGGGCTGGATCTTTCCACATCAGTGCAATCAAGACAGTCCCACACAGACTTGTCCACAAGCCAGCCTAATCCAGACAGCTCCTTACTGAGACTCCACTCCTAGGTTATTCTATATTGTGTTTGTTGATAATTAAAAATAGCAAACACACACACACACACACACACACATCTTTTGTAGATATAGGCTGTGTGGAACCTTCAAGTGTCATGTATTAAGAGGACTGGAAAGATAGCTGTCTGTAGAGTTGGCCACACAACACGAAGACCTGAGTTTGATTCCCAGTACCCATAGAAAAAGCTGGGCACAGCACTCACACGTGTAACCCACCCCATCACTGCAGAAGTTTCAGAGATAGGCAACCCCTAGAGCTCTGTGACCAGCCAGCTTGGCTGAATTGATGTGGTGGATTGAATATGCTTGGCCCAGGGAGTGGTGTTATTTGGAGGTGTGGCCTTGTTGGAGGAAGTGTGTCACTGTGGGTGTGGACTTTAAGACCCTCCTAACCACACAGGAGCCATACTCTGCTTGCAGCCTTCAGATGAAGATGTAGAACTCTCAGCTCTTCCTTACAATGTCTGCCTGGATGCTGCCATGTTCCTGCCTTGATGATAATGGACTGGGACTCAACCTGTCAGCCAGCCCCAATTAAATGTTGTCCTTATAAGACTTGCCTTGGTCATGGTGTCTGTTCACAGCAGTAAAACCCTAACTAAGACAATTGGTGAGCTCTCTATTCAGTAAAGGATCCCATCTCAAGCAGATGGAAAGAGATTAAGAAAGATACTCAGTGTTCATCTTCCTGATTTTTACATATACATGCACACACATATGCATGTACACACACACAC
This sequence comes from Apodemus agrarius, assembly GCA_964023405.1. NCBI lineage: Eukaryota > Metazoa > Chordata > Mammalia > Rodentia > Muridae > Apodemus > Apodemus agrarius. The sequence continues at coordinate 158,691,400 of OZ030008.1, read as the reverse complement.
ACACACACACACACACAGTCGTGTGAGGTCAAGGCATTAAATCTTTTCTGACATGACAGTTGGTATGGGGCATGTAGAATGTTCTGTTTCATTTTTGTTGTTGTTGTTGTTTTTTTCGAGACAGGGTTTCTCTATTTAGCCCTGGCTGTCCTGGAACTCACTCTGTAGACCAGGCTGGCCTTGAACTCAGAAATCCACTTGCCTCTGCCTCCTAAGTGCTGGGATTAAATGTGTGCACCACCATCGCCCAGCGAATGTTCTGTTTCATTATAAGACTGCATTATGAATCCGCATGTGGTTCTGCCTTACACTTCAGTGCTTTCTTGTGGAAGGTCTGATCTTCTGGTGTACTGGTGTGAGGAAGGAGGAAGAATCCAGTTCTTCCTAGAACTTTCTCCCTCCAAATCACAAGCTATTTGTCCAGAAAGATTTACAAAAGATGCCATCCTCTTCCAGTCTATCAACAGGGAAGACCCCACAGTCCCTTGGGTCATATTTATGGGCTCTGCTCGGTTTCATGGAGGGTGCAAAGGTCCTGCTGTGTTAAGAGGCAGAGAGCGCTGTTCAGTCTGGGGATGTGGTTCATGTGGTAGGGTACTTGCCCAGCATGTACGAAGTCCTTCATCTGATTCCCATATCCCATAAACTGGGCATGTAGTGTGCACCTGTAATTCTAGCTCTGGGGAGGCTGGGGCAGGAAGATCAAGACTTTGTCATTCTTGAATATACAGTGGGTTCAGTGCCAGTCTGGGCTCCGTTAGAAAAGACAAGAGGAAAAGAGGGAGAGGGAGAGGGAGAGGGAGAGGGAGAGGGAGAGGGAGAGGGAGAGGGAGAGGGAGAGGGAGAGGGAGAGGGAGAGGGAGAGGGAGAGGGAGAGGGATGGTTAAGTAACATTTCTACAGTGTACCTATTTCTTCTCACAAATTATGACTTCATTTTCGCAAGGAATAATTTCAAAAGGGTTGGAGGGATGGGTAGGTGGTTAGAAGCAACTACAGCTCTTACAGAGGAGTTCAGTTGCCAACACTTGAGTTAGGTGACTCATAACTGCCTATAAATCCAGCTCCAGGGGATCCAGCACACACACACACACACACACACACACACACACACACACACACACGTGCATGTATGCACGCACACACAAATGCAGTCTACTCTGCCTGTATCCACCACTATGAAGAATGTTAGTGGAATTTTAGTCAGCAGGGCTGAATTGAGATAAGGAAAGGAGGGGTTTATGTTTAATATATCTTCCTGTGAGGAATCGTCTTCTTTGTTTTTGTTTCGTACGACTTAGTAAAGTCTTAGCATCTGTTCCACACATACCTCACACGTTTCTTGTCAGTATCCTTAGCTACTGCTTTTCAATGTCTCAGTGGCTCTATGCTGGTTCACTGCATATTTATGAAGTGGTTGATTTCAGTGCATTGGTTTGGGGTGGGCCCTTTGGGTGTGGGCACACATGGCCAGTCCTTGGGCTCTGCCCCATGCTGAGTCTTTGTCTATAAAGACACATTACAGTTACTTTTTGTTGCTGTCATCAAACATTACTTGTTTGTGATCAAACAACTTGTAGAAGGAAGACTTTATTTTGGCTTACAGTTCATAATGGCCAGAAAGTATGGCAGCTCGTGGCCAGAGCAGAAAGGAAGGGATCACATGTCTGACCACAGGCAGAAAACAGAGTAAACTGGAGATGGAACAAAGCTAGAAGCTCCTAAAGCCTTCACAGCCCACAGCCAGTGAGCAGCCTTTCTTCAGCACGGCTCCCACGCTGAAAGACTCTGTGATCCTCTTTCTCCACATCCTCGCCAACACCTGCTGTTTCCTGAGTTTTTAATCTTAGCCATTCTGACTGGTGTGAGGTGAAATCTCAGGGTTGTTTTGATTTGCATTTCCCTAATGACTAATGATGTTGAACATTTCTTAAGGTACTTCTCAGCCATCCGAAGTTCTTCAGGCGAAAAGTCTTTGTTTAGCTCTGTACCCCATTTTTTGATAGGGTTATTTGCTTTTCTGGGGTCTAACTTCTTGAGTTCTTTGTATACATTGGATATTAGCCCTCTGTCAGATGTAGGGTTGGTGAAGATCTTTTCCCAATTTGTTGGTTGCCGATTTGTCCTTTTGACAATGTCTTTTGCCTTACAAAAACTTTGTAATTTTATGAGGTTCCATTTGTCTATTCTTGATTTTAGAGTATAAGCTATTAGTGTTCTGTTCAGGAACTTTCCCCCTGAGCCAATGTCCTCAAGGGTCTTCCCCAGTTTCTTTTCTATTAGTTTTAGTGGGATTGCAAGCTAGTACAACCACTCTGGAAATCAGTCTGGCAGTTCCTCAGAAAACTGGACACGATACTTCTGGAGGATCCTACCATACCACTCCTGGGCATATATCCAGAAGATTCCCCAGCATGCAATAAGGATACATGCTCCACTATGTTCATAGCAGCCTTATTTATAATAGCCAGAAGCTGGAAAGAACCCAGATGTCCCTCAATGGAAGAATGGATACAAAAAATGTGGTATATACACACAATGGAGTACTATTCAGCCATTAGAAATAATGAATTCATGAAATTCTTAGAGAAATGGATGGAGCTGGAGAACATCATACTAAGTGAGGTAACCCAGTCTCAAAAGAATACCCATGGTATGCAGTCACTGAGAAGTGGATATTAACCTAGAATCTTGGGACACCAAAGACACAATCCACATACCAAATGATGTCCGACAAGAAGGAAGGAGTGGACCCTGCTTCTGGAAAGGCTCAAAGCATCAGTGTAGGGGAATACCAGAACAGGGAAGTGGGAAGGGGTGGATGGGGGAACAGGGGGAGGGAAAAGGGCATGTGGGACCTTTGGGGGGGCAGGGAACCAGGAAAAGGGAAATGAAATGTAAATAAAGAATATATCCAATAAAAAATTAAAAAAAAACTGGGACCAAGCGATCAAGCCTGTGGGGGACATAGCACTCTCCAATTGCCCTCTCTGTGTCCAGTGGGGCTTGGATGAGAGGAAGTTTCTCCAGCATTTTCCACTCTTGTCCACTCTCCTCCCATGCTATCCCATAAGTAGAAAGACAAAATATTTACTGATAATGTCATAAATAAATTTATTCTCAATTCTTTGCTTTAATATAATTTTATCACTTATCAAAGACAAAAAGCAAATTTGCATGTGAATGAGATGAGTATGCTTGAATTTTTGCGTAAAGATTACATCGTGGCTGAATAGTTGATAATATACAGTATCTTCTGGGCTTTGCAGAGTTGATTGACATTTTGGTTTTATAACCATCAAGGCTGAGAAGTGCTGTTTCATATAACATTATAGTTTTTTTTTTTTTGAAAAAGCAGGGGTTTGTTTACAGCCATTTAGAAGATTGTTGGCAATTCTATCCTTATCCCATGCCAAAATTCATTTAACAATCTAAAAAAAAATATTGAAACTCAAGTCAGTAATTCACAGCAGCTTTTGGATCAAACATTCTAACACATTACAATCCACAGATACACCAAGTTGGCCTCACAGTGAGGGACTGGGAAACCTTTGTTTTCCATAACGAAGCCACCTCGTTTCCATAAGAACACTGCTCGCAGTAAACACTGCAGTTTGGGTAAGGAGAGGGCTCAGCCTGCAAAGCCTCCAGGCCTGCCTGTGGACCTGGGCTCTCTCCCTGCGTCCCACGTGGAGGAAGGCTCTTGCCAAGATTGTTCTCTGACCTCAAGTGTGAACACACTCTCACACACACACAACCTATAAGTAACTGCTTTAAAATCTCACTGGAATCTATGCAGTTTTCTCATGTTTCAGTCTTGAGTGGCGGTATTTGAGGAAGTCTTCGCTGCTGTTGTGTGGCGTGAGACCACGAACAGTGCAAACCGCGTGTATTGTATGTTCTGAGCCAGGGATGCTGCGCTGTCCCTGCATGCAACACCAACGTACACTGACCAGAACGACTTTGAATTAATTTTTATGTATTCAGAACTCTTCTCCTGTTTCTAGATATTTTTTTTTGTTGTTCGATCTCCTTTGAGGTTGTGACCAGCAGTTTACAAAGCTGTGTTGAAGATGACAGGGGGTGAAGAGAGCAGGAGGGGCAGCCACCTTTAGATCCCAGACTGGCTGTCATTAAGATGGAGGAGGACTGGTCGAGGTGGTCCTGCGGCCCCACCTTGGCCACAGGGTAATTAGCACAGCTTGTAGAAACTGTGGTTTCTAATCCTTACCCCCACTTGGAGTCAGCCTAAAAATACCAAGGGCTGAGTCATACAAGGGGCCCTTCATCTCTGGAGGGCAACGAAAGGTGGCCCTTTGTCACATCCCAAGAGTCATCCTGGGCCCTGCATCCTGGGGCGCCGTAGTTCCTCAGAGGCCTCTGACTCGATGGAGTCCGTGGTTACAGGCCCCGATCCCTCCACGTGTCCTGCTGTCTCCTGTTCCTCAGCATAGACTCTTGTCTGATTCAGTCTCAGCTCTCCCTTCCTGCTGTTTGCCACAGAGTTCTCAAAGCTGTCTCCCCAAGCCCTCCCAGCCGGTGACTTCAGCTGGTCAAGGTGGGCTAATCCAGCCACACAGAAAGCCTGTTCACAAGGGCAAGCAGACACCAAATTCACTGGGTGCAGTGCTCTGACAGGCCTGCAGCGCTAAGACAGGGCCGCAGTCTCTGAAGGGAGGAGATGGGGATGCTGATGGGAACTGGTCCAGGGGCCAGGAGAGAGGCCTACTTCCGCAGCACTTGGCCAACCACTCAGGAGCTTCCTTCCACACACTGGCATTTTGTTGAATTGGATAGTGGTTTGTTTCGTTTTGTTTTGTTTTGTTTTGTTTTGTTTTAACATACTTTATTAAAGAAAAGGATTTTTAAAGTGCTAGCATAGAGCTGGAGAGGTAGACCAGTGGTTAAGAGCACTGACTGCCCTTCCAGAGGTCTTCAGGTTGGTTCCCACTACCCACTTGAGGCAATAAACAGCTGCCCGCGGTTCCGGTTCTTTCGGCATTTGTCTGTACCTGCAGAGTCATGCAGCCACACACGCATGAATATAAATAAAAATGAGAAAATCTTTTTTTAATATAGTTATAGACTGCTTTCTGCTGAGACTCATCTTTCTAAACCGTGCTGCTCAAACCGGAAGCAGCTGCCTCTCCAGGTCTCAGGAAATTACAGGCTGCATTTGGAATATCAATGACATGATGGTTGTAGCCATCAAAGGGGCTCGGGGTGGAAACACCGCCTCAGAGCCTGGCCCTGAGGAAAGTCATTTCTTTTCATTTGAAGAGCCCCCACAGATTATTTTTAGCATCTGAAGTTCATCTTCCCCCTTCCTAAACTTAAACTTCAAGGAAGCAAATGTGTGTGCCTTCCCCAGAGCACCAACCAAATGCCTGTGGCCTCTCCAGGGAGGAGACAGACACCCTTCACCATCCAGTCTGGGCTGAAATTTCACTCTGACGAATGAGCTGAGCGCTTTGGTGGTTTGGCCTGACTACAGATGCCAGACCCACAATGAGGCACAGTTGTGTGGTCCCTGGGACTCAGAAGATGCCAGGTGGCATCTCTGGGACCCTTCTTGGGCAACAGCAGCCTTCTGGGATGACCCATGCCTCCTGCAGTGCACGGTGGGCAGGAGACCCCAGGCATTCTGCTCCACAGCAGCCCAGAGAAGCCTCGTCTGACGGAAACTGCAGTGTCTGCTCCTTCTGGTGGGCTCTGCATTCTTTCCTAGTAAAGTAACGTGTTGGAAAACCAGAGTATACGGTCAGCATTCTTCCTATAAACAGAGTGATTGTACATTGTGAAAGAGTCACTGAGCGAGGACTGGATGGTTGCCATGGTTACCCTCCCCCAGCCATATGGTCCCAGCGTACTGTGGACGTGGAGCTGGGCGGTTCCTGAAGGAAATGTGGCAGAGGAGGCACTGGATGGCTTCTTCGATGCTCTGGTACCCCTCAAGAGCAGAGCTGTCATCAGTGGGAAATCCTGCCCTGGCCTTCCTCAGCTACAAGGTCCTGTTATCACAGAAAGACACGCATGGGATCCAGGGTGTGAAGCAGACCAAAACGAGGAGGCCTGGGCAGACACCGGGGGGGGAGCACGCTTCCCTACCCCTGTGTGCTCCCTCCCCTAGAGCTTCCCTGAGATGGTTCAGTAGACTCATCTGCCCCTAGGACACAATGGGAAAGTGATTAAACCCTTCTGCACCCACTGGAACTCACAACTGCATCTGGCCTGGAACCCGGAGACCCTCCTGCCTTTGCCTCCCATCATCTCCAATTAAAGGTGGGCACCACCATGCCTGGCCTAAGTGTTTTCCTACAACATAGTTCATTCCTATTCCTTTTCCTCTTCAACTTCTCCTAGATCCTCCTCACCCCCTGACCCTAGCTTCATGATCGCCGTCTCTCTCAAATATAACCAAAACCAAAACTATAGGTCAAAACGAGCAATAAGACAAAAATATCAAAGCAAACAAACAAACAAACAAAAACAAAAAACAAAACAAAAAAACGAAGCAAAAGCCCCAAAACAAAACAAAACAAAACAACAACAAAACAACAACCCCCAAAAATTCACTTTGTGTTGCCCAGCTGCTGCTGGGCACGGGCCTGCCCTGGAGAGTCGTTGGTATCCCAGGGAGACCCCATTGGAGGAAACTGACTTTTCCTCTTTTCCCAGAGGGTATCATTGCAAACATCTTCTTGGTTAAGGGTGGGACTTTGTGTCCATTTCTTCCTGTCAGGGACTCTATCTGGCTTGAACCTGTGTGGGCCTGTGCGTGCTGCCACAGTCGCTGTGAGGCCTCTTGTGTCTGGAAGACAGTTGGAGTCATCAGTGCCTCATCCTTCACGGACCCTGAGACTTGAGAAGAGGGATGACGAAGACTTCAGACCATCTCCCACTCTCCGCACATGTCCAGCTGTGGACCTCTGCTAATTCCCATCTCCTCCAAGAAAAACTGTGTCTGACCGGAGTCCCCGCCTCCTATAGTCACTGTAGGTCAAATAAAGAAATACATTTAGAAAAGGAAATTTACCCCTGGCTGTCCAAACACACACAGGCCCGACCTCCCATGGGACACACACCTGGGTGAAACACCGGCTTGTGTACATGGAATTCCATCTTCACTGCATCTCTGCAGAACCCACATGCTTTTGAAATAAAAGCCTGCCCCTTGGCTGTACTGAAAATCCCAGGCAAGAATTCTCCTCCACATGCTCGGAGGATTGGTTTTGCCTCTTTGCACAGCTAGTTTCCATGCAGCTGGTTCTTTCAACCGCCCGTTGAGAAGGAGTCTCTGAACAATGAGCAGCCAGTCCCGCATAATCCCAAATAATTCAAAGCACACGCACCAGCCCATTCATCCGGTCGGGACCATCTAGACAAGCCCTCTGCTGCTGGGACATACCAACAGCCAAGGCACTCAAAGGAGCAGCAGGCCAGGTGGCAGGCACAGCGGTGGAGTCGCTGCCTGTGTGCTGGGGGAAGGTGCTGAGAAAGAGGCTGCTTCAGATGCTGCAGGTGACAGGGCCTGCCAGAGGCCCGAGCAGCCTGGCCTTCCTCGGACAGTCTTCTGTATTTGCCTTCGCACGCAATACTCATACCTGTGTATATCCGTTTTTGTATGTGTGTGGGTGTAGCTATGTGCCTGTATGTGCATTTGTGTGCACATGTGGGTAGATACCTAATGTTGAGGCAGGGTGTCTTCCTCAATTACTTTCTGCTTTACATAGTGAGGTCTTGCTACAGAGGTTCCCTTGGAGGAAGCCTTGGAATTGGTAAACTAGTTTGGTTGTGGGGGTGTGCTCCTGGTAACAGGGTCAGAAAGGCAGCAAGGGCTCAGGCCTGGAAAGGAGGTCAGCTAAGGTGTGATGCAGCTCCGTGGTTGGCTCCTGAATTCACAGACCCCTTTGGAGCAGTTCTGTGTCGGGTAAGGGCTTGGACTCCTGTCACCAGTAATCAGTTGCTTATCCCTGGGTAGGGAGGGGCCCCAGCTGGGTGTCATTGGCTGCCAAGGTTCAGGCAGGTGCTGAGTGAGAGTCTCAGTTTTGAAGGGCATGATGGGTATCAGCAGTATCATTGTGGCTGCCTTAGATCAGCTTACACTACTCACTCGGCTCGGCGCAGTGGCCCCTTTAGAAGAGCAAGGCCCTGGGTTAGGGCTGACCTCTTTCCCCAGGGCCCACCCCACCCCACCCCACCCTTGCCCCACCTCAGTTGGTTTCAGAGAGGAAACCAGTGGCCCCTGCTCCCCCTACGATGCCCCGCACCGTTCTCCTCTTACCCTGGGCTTCTGCAGATGGTTCTCACTGCCATCTCCTCAGGTTGGTGCCCAGGTCACCAGACCCTTCTCAGGCTGTCCATGCACTGTGGTCAGGAAAGGAGGGAGGTGCTAACTACCTTCTATCTGTCCCTGGGTGAGCGTCAGTTGTTTGAAGTCTGTAGGACAAGTTCCTACCAGTGAGGCCTATGGATTTCAAGGTGAGGAGTTCCACGTTGCCAGGAGGCAGCCATCGCGGAGGGTCTGAGGGTACTTCTGTCTCTCACCAAAGCATTTCTGTGTGAGAACCTGGACTTGTAGGCACAGAACTATGGAAAGAAGACAAGGGTGGGAAGCCGATTGCAGGGATGGTAGGTAGTGTGTGTGTGTGTGTGTGTGTGTGTGTGTGTGTTCCCCTTCAATCATCTTTGTTTCTTAGACCCATGAATTCTCCCCCCTCCACCCCGGGGGAACACAGTACCACTTGATAGTCACTGGCTCAGGATGTGCTATGTCTCTTCTTCCCTGTCTTAACCTGCTTCTGCTGCTATAACAAAATGTCTGAGACTGGCTAGTTTAACAACATATATTTTTGCTAACAAAACTAGGTACTGGAAAGTTCAAGGCCAATGCAGCTGCAGGTTTCGTATAGGTAGAGGGTTCAGTCTCTGTCTCTGGAGGGAACACGAATAGTGTCCTTACTTTGGGAAGCAGAGGGCAAATGAGATTTAGCCAGGTCCCTCATAAGGGCACCGATCCATTCATAAGAGTGGTATTATCCTGACTTAATCACAGCCCACGGGGCCATCTTTATTACTGTTACATTGGCCTTAGGCTCATCCAAAGAGTTTGGTGACTGGGGAGATGGCTCAGCGAGTACTCTCCACCCAAGCATGAGGACCAGCGGTGGGATCTTTTGTGTCTGTGCTAAAGCCATGTAGGTGTAGGCACTCTCTGTAATCTCAGCGCCCTGGAGGCAAAGATAGGGGATCCCTGGGGCAAGCTGGCTAGCTAGACCGAGAGGAAATGGTGAGCTCCAGGTTCAGCAAGAGACCTCACCTCACCAACTAAAGCAGAACATGATTGAGAAAGATACCCTGCCTCAACTTTGAGTATCTACACACATGTGTACACACAAGCACATGCATGCACATAGCTACACCCACAGGCATGCAAGCATGGATATACAGGCATGAACATCTCTCTCTCTCTCTCTCTCTCTCTCTCTCTCTCTCTCTCTCTCACACACACACACACACACACACACACACACACACACAGAGGGAGAGGGGGGAGGGAGAGCTCAAAAAAGAACTGAGCAGGCCTCCAGTGGCCTCCCCAGCTGCAGGGCTGGAAGGCCCTCCCCTGCCCTGCCAGGCCAACCACAATGTGCTTCTTATGGGAACCCATTGTGCCTGTCCCTTCCCATCCCCTTACTAAGTAGGAGTTTTCACAGTGTGGCCGCTGGCTTGTGCCCCACAGGGACACGTAGTGTGCCCACTCAGCAAGAGTGACAGCAAGATTAGTTTGAAGAATAAATAAGACTCAGATAGTTCATCCAAGCTGGGAGTGAAACCCACCTCTTGCTCATGCTCGGCAAATAGTCCCCCCCCCTGCTCTGCCCTGGGACACCCCTGTCTGGGGAAAGTAGAGTTTTACTAGGTTCTCTTCCAAACTTTCTGGCACACACGCATCTTCTATTCTGCACTGCCTGCCGAGCGCTGGAGGAGGCACCTGCCCTCAGCGCTTGGGCCTCAGAAGGACTTTCCCGGATGGCTTGGCTGTGATCAGGACCTAGGCCGTCTCTGGGGGCCTCGTGGAGACCTGCCTGAGCTGTTTTCTCAGGAGCTCTTCTGCAGGGTTCCTGCCTGAGGCTCATCGTTGCTCTTTTGATCTTTGGAACATTCATTTAAAGGACCTGAGCCAAATGTGTGTGTGTGTGTGTGTGTGTGTGTGTGTGTGTGTGTATCCCCTCACTATTGACAAAAGAAGAGGGGGGGAGGGGGAGGGGGGGTGCAAGGGGGAGGAGAAAAACAGGAAAACTAGGAACTTTTGTTAAGCCAATGGTCTTTACCTCTAGTTTGTTCCAAGACCCTAATGGAGGCCTCAGACCCCACCCTCATCTCTAACACCATGTTGGCATCTGTGCTTACTGCTCCCCCATGAAGCCAGCCTCAGGGTGTGGTTATCCATCACCTTGTGAGCCTCCTCGCTACCTAACCCTCAGGGGTCTCCAACCCTGCTCCCTCTACCCCTATAACCAGACTTTACACACACACACACATGCACATGCACACACACACGCACACATACACCCTTCTTGATGTTTTGGACACATGTGCAACTCCCCAACTTACCTGAATGGCCTCAGGAGAGACCTTGTCTCTCTCTGAGCTCCAGTTTCATTGAAAATGAGGAAAAACAGCAAAGAGAGTTTGTTCCATTGTCTTCATCAAGAGAACTGACTGATTGATGCTGGCAGTGGAAAGGTCAGGGAGCGGGGTGAGGAGACGCCCATTCCTGCCTGTCCCTAAGCTCTTCCACACCTACCTCATGCTGGTTCCTCAAAGACGAAGACACACCATGCCCTTGGGTTAGGGCTGAGGAGGCTGACTAGAGAAGCTGTGTTTCTCACCGTGCCCACTGCACAGGTAATCAGGTTGGCATTGGTGACAGAGCTGGTATCTCCTTGTGGGAAAAGCCTTCTTCATCTTGGAGGAATGGTACGTTGGTGTGACTCACCGAGTTTTGGGGTCCTGGGTTTCTGCACTTCCACCTTCAAGTAGAGCACATGATGGTCCTGGAACTGGCCTGCGGAAGCCACTGTGGCCAGGGACAGTGTCTTCTTCACTTGTGGCCTGCCTCTTGCTTGCCTGGCGTACAGAAAGTTCGGACTACCTAGCTTCCCCGCAGCGCGGCGGGCAGCCCTCCCTGGCTGGCTGCCCTCCAGCTGAGGGAGTATTGGGCATGGCGTGTCAAGATCCTATTCTGTGGGTACAGTTGCTGCACGGGTCATCTCCAAAGTCCAGAACTTTCCCTTTCTCCCACACTGTCCTTCCCTTGCAAATGTTTGTCCAATTCATCCTTAATACTTCCAGGGCTCGATATGGAACAGAACCCAGAAAGGCTCAGTGATGGATGGACTTTGTCTTGTGCTAGGAGCTAAAGTGAGAGTTACACAGTATGCACCGGCGAGCTGACAGAGGACATACACGCCGTCCAACTTTGTGATGAGATAGCCAGTTCCATCTGGTTTCATCTTAGAAATCTTTATGGAAAACGGATTAAGATATATAGCCCTCTTCTGACCTAACTCACCACGCTCTGGCGACTGCTCTGGAGGTGGGGGTGTCCCGCCCCGCTCTGGGTACCCGCCAGCCCACTCCAGAGCGGCCGCCTTCACTCGGCCTTCAGGGAAGAGCTCTTGGTCAGGCTCGCTCATGGGTTAACTGTTGACTCACAGTCTAAAAATGCACTCGGGGCCCAGTCGTGGCCAGCGGGCCGCAGCCGACTCCTGCGGGAGGACTCTCTTCCCACGCACGTGCCGTCCGCACCTTCCTGCCAGCTGCACAGGGACCTTCCTAATGGGACCCTCGTGTTCCAGCTTAGCCTTTAGCCATAGGCTTTGGCTCAAGACCTGGCAGAGGGGGACAGAGGGAGAAAGCCATCTGGAGAGGAATCAGTGTTCAGACGAGAAAGGAAATTGTGTTCGGATGATCGAGACAGCAAAAGGGAGGGAAGCTCGCATAGCCAAGTTCAACAGAGGGGGTGGAGTGAGCAGGCTGGGGCCCTGCTCTGCTGAGGCCGGGGTCTCGCTCAGTCTGGCAACAGGGGAACGTGTCGCTCCTTCTTCTGCCTCCTTAGGCATCAGGAGTTTAGGCAGGTCTGGATAGTCACTCCAGAGATGTTCTGGGTCCCCAAAGCCATAGCGGGGAAGGCCAGAGTGAATCTACCTGGGTCTTTCACGTAACCCCCATGGCTAAGTTGCCCCAATTGTGCCCCAGCCTGACTCTCAGTAGGCGTCCTTGGGTACTTTACGACAGCACCCTTTAACAGTCACTAAGTGCCATTAACCCTTTAAGCAGGCCTGGCCCTGTGCTCCAGTGTCCCTGTGGCTGTCTCAGAGCTGCTGGCCACACACAAAGGCCATGCCCATGTCTAGAAGCTGAGGTCCTGGGTGCAAGAAGCACTCGGCTGAAGCCCCTAGCCAAAGTCGCTTTCCCCGGGCAGCAGCAAGATAGACTCTCCCCTTCTGTTGAGCGGAGGAAAATATAGGCAGGGCTGGGCAGGGTGATAGAGTAGCAAGGCCAGACCAAGCTGTGCTTCATAACACGGTATCTAGTGCTTGTTATGAGCCTCCAGCTCAGCTGTGGGCAGGGGATGTCAGGAGACTGGACTGCCGTGGGGCAGTGGATACATTTCTTGAAGCACCCCCTACTGTTTCCTACCCGGCCAACCCACAGCTCAGTGGCTCAAACAGTGTAGGTGACAGAGGGCTCTGCTCTGAGGCCCATCTCAACAGTTTGTGCTCAGTAGTGACACTTGTCCCCAAATCTGCTCGCAGCAGACACCACTTGAGTACCACTGCGCGTCAGCCTGGGTACCTGCCAGGCAGTAGGAATCTGAACGTGGACCAGTCTGATTGTCGAGCCAGGAAAGTGTGGCAGGAAAGTTGGACCGGGAAGCCATTCCTCACCTTTTCTGTTCCCCATGGTCACCAGCTGCTTTGTGACACTTAGGAGGGAGGGACAGGGCACCTCTGTCCCTTTGTGCTCTCAGGTTCTTAGTGGGAATCGCAATGTGATGATGGCTGGTACTGACTCTCCACTTGGCAGGATGTAGAATCACCCAGGAGACAAAGCTCTGGGCATGTCTGGGGGGAGATTTAGTAAATTGTGTCTACTGAAGACCCAATCTAATATGAGTGGTGTCTTCATGGGGGATTGTCTTAGTTAGGGTCTTACTGCTGTGAACAGACACCATGACCATGGCAACTTTTATAAGGACAGCATTTAATTGGGGCTGGCTTACAGGTTCAGAGGTTCAGTCCATTATCATCAAGGCAGGACCATGGTAGTGTCCAGGCAGGCATGGTGCAGGAGGAGCTGAGAGTTCTACATCTTCATCTGAAGGCTGCTAACAGAATGCTTGCTTCTAGGCAGCTAGGACAAGGGTATTAAAGCCCACACTCACAAGGCCACGCCCACTCCGACAAGGCCACACCTTCCAACAGTGCCACTCCCTGGGTCAAGCATATATAAGCCATCGTAGGGATGGAGTCCTGGAGTGAATAAAAATAAGAACGTGAGCCGAGCACCAGCACTCGTCTCCCTCCACTTCCCGACCACATGCGCATGTGCATAGCTTGCCTCATACTACCGCTTCATACCCATCCACGCCGCCAGCCCCATCATGACAGGTTGTACCCGTAAACGGTAAGCCCAAATAAACCCTTCGGTGTTAGCTTTTTCTCAATACAATCTAGAGCCATTTGAGAACGCCTCCATCAGATAGTCTGTAGGCAGGTCTGTGGGACACTTTGCTGATTGATGTGGGAGGGCCCAGCACACGGTGACAGTGAGACTCTTGGGCAGGTGGTCCTGGGTGCTCTAAGAAAGCAGGCCGAGTAAGCCAGTGAGCTGCATTCCTCTGTGGCTCCTGCTTCAGCTTCTGCCTCCACTTCCTTCCTTAACTTCCATAATGGACTATGCATTGTAAGCCAGGTAAACAGTTTCCTCCCCAAGTTGCTTGTGGTCATGGTGTTTATCACAGCAAAAGGATCCTAATGAGTCCCAAACACACTTTCCCTTTGTCTGTTATTCTATCACACCGATAAGAAAAGTAAAACATAGTGTGGTGGTTTGGATATGCTTGGCCCATGGTAAAGTGCTTCATTTAGGAGATGTGGCCTTGTCCGAGGAAGTGCATCACTGTGGCGGTGGGCTTTGAGGTCCTGTGCTCAAGCTCCACCCAGTGAGGAAGAGACCTTCCTGCTGGCTGCCCGTGGAAACCCCTAGTTGCCTTCGGATCAAGATGCTGCACTCTGAGCTCTCCAGCACCATGTCTGCCTGCACACTGCCCTGCCTCCCACCATGATGATAATGGACTGAACCTCTGAAACTGTAAGCCAGCCCCAGTGAAATGTTTGCCTTTACACAAGTTGCCTTGGTTACAGTGTCCGTTCACAGTCATAAAACCCTAACTAAGATACATGGAGCGTTGTAGAACATGGTCCTCGGAGCAAAACGGCTGCCCTCTTCATCAGATCAGCTGTGCCTGCCCGTGAGAGTCTATCACTATGGGAACTGTGGCCTGTTGACATTCCCTAGTGGAAGGAAGTGTGTGCAGGGTCACTGGACTCTTTCCTTAGTATCAAGCCACTCCTCCCAACATTTGTATCCAAATTCCACACTAATTGCATGTGACCTGGGATGTCTTAGGAGGGGCTAGAGTTTATAGGTTGGGGGGGTTTACCTGAGGGGCTCCCATCTAACTGGTATGGGGACACTGTTATAGTTCATATATACTAGGACCAGGGAGTGGCACTATTAGAAGGTGTGGCCCTGTTGAAGTAGGTGTGACCTTGTTGGAATAGATGAGGCCTTGTTGGAGTAGGTGTGTCACTGTGGGTGTGGGCTTTAAGACCCTCATCCTAGCTGCCTGGAAGTCAGTATTCTGCTAGCAGCCTTCAGATGAAGATGTAGCACTCTCAGCTCCTCCTGCACCACACCTGTCTGGATGCTTCCATGTTCCTGCCTTGATGATAATGGACTGAACCTCTGAACCTGTAAGATAGCCCCAATTAAATGTTGTCCTTCTAAGAGTTTACTTGGTCATGGTGTCTGTTCACAGCAGCAAAACCCAAACTAAGACAGATGCCATTATCCGTGCAGGGTCAGACCTTCCGGTGTGGCTGCTTTGGGATCACCTGCTCTCCAGACCAAAAACCTTTACCCGGTGTTCTGTGAGCCCAATAAACTCACTGGTTACCAGGTCAAACTTTGGTTAGTCACTGGGACTTCAGGTGACATGGTTTAGTGTCTCGCTAGGGAAGAATTCTTCAGTAGGATGTGATGGGCCTTTCCAATAGAACCAGTCCTTAAATGACAGTGTTAGTCCTGAAGGGCTTGCTCTGAAAGGACCTGCTGTTTATGATTGCTCCAATGGCTTGAGCTTCACAGGGACCTTTGAACCACAGGCTTCCCTTGCAGGGCTGAGGATGCGCTGCTGGCTAGATTGCTAGCCTTTCGGTTAGCCGCATGCACAGGACACTGCTTGGCAGAGCTCTGGACTCCTCAGCTCTGTCTAGACCCGTAAGCAGACCCTCTAGGTGGAAGGCCAACATTGGTAGGTAGGCCTGGCCTCTATCCCTTGTCCTGGCAGGTATCACCAATCCGTTGCTGAGCTCGGTCCTATTGAGTGGAAGTGGCTTTGAGTTTTCTTGACCCTAAATCTTCACATTCAGCTCGAGTCAGCCATGGCTGCGTCCCAGGTGAAACATAGTCCCTTGGCTGTCCTGGCTGAGGGTCCCCAGATTCCTGACTGTGCGTGAGGAGCAGAGAAGGCAATAGAGCCATGTGAACTGGCCTTTGTCTCCTGAGAGCACGCTGTGGAATGAGAGCCCTGGGCAGGGGCCAGAGGATTGCCTGTGAAGGAGAGGAGGTCCTGGCTGGGCATCTGGACACCAGACGTGAGAGGTTTAGCTCATCCAGGGGCCAGGCCAAGCTCTACTCTAGGATGCTGGAGCCAGCTCGGGCTTGGGAGATAGAGGAAGGTCAGGAGCTGAGGTTTGAACTGTCCAGAGAAGCCCAGAGGATCAGTGGTCCACAGATGTTATGTCTTACTGGGCAGAATATCCTGCCCTGCTTGTGCCTGGTCCTGGGTTCTTGGGTGCTCTGAGCACAAGAGGATTAAGAATTGCAGGACATCTCTGTACTGGTAGATTCTGATTTTCAAAAGACCACCATGAAAACCTCTCAGAGGGAGGGTTAGCCAGGGGAATGTGACACAGTGGCGGAAACAAGCACGGGAAGGTACAGAAAGCTACAAAGGAAGCATCACAGGAATGTCTCGCTTAATCTCAGAACCTTTGCAACCTTTAGTAAACTGCCATGGTCCGGAAGGAAGGCCCTTTGACTTCTGACAAAAGAGCCCCGTTCAGTGTCCCAGAGTTGGCTGTGCTGGGGTCTGTGGTCCTAAGCCAGTGGTTTTTAACTTTGCTAATGCTGTGGCCCTTAGTGTAGTTCCTCACAGTGTGGTGACCCCCAACCTTTGTTATAAATGCTGATGTAAATATCTATGTGTTCTGATGGTCTTTGGTGACCCCTGGAAAGGGATCATTTGAATTCTAAAGGGGTCGAGACCCACCGGTTGAGAAATGCTGTCCTAAGCAGTTCTCACGGAATCGTCTCTCTCCTCTCAGTAACCTCCCTGGGACATGATCCTCCCTCTAGGAGCTCCCAGTTTCCTGAGGCCAAGTCCAAGTCACGTGAGCACAATTGGGGGCCATTGGGAACCCTTGTATAGACTTTCTGCTCCATTTTAGGCAAAGGTGGCTGAACCCAGATATGCAGGCATCTTACTCACCCTTAGTCACAAGAAGGTGGTGGCTTCTTGTCAGCACTGGGATAGGGCTGGGGTGCTATTTCCAGGACCTATGGGGGACTAGGTAGACAGGAGAAACCAAGACTGTCACAGAGCACAGTCTCAGGCAGCTGCAATCACCCCTTTAAATAGCTGGGGGGATCCCAGGATTCCCAACTGGTTTGCAGTGTTCAGCTCTGAACCCCTGGGTTCTAAAGAGAAGATGACGCCACCAGACTGGTGGGCGTCTCGGAGCTAGAGCTGGGGAGGGGGCTCTCACAGATGTTGCTGGACTGTGGAAAGGCCAGGGAAAGTTTGCCAGCACAATTGGGTGTGGAGCCAATGGCCTGTCCAAGTTTCAGACCACGTCAGCTCAGGCTGTGGACTCCGGCCCAGATGGCCTGGCCACTTCTATATGTTATCCGTCTGTGAAGATATGTTTCTGCAAGAAAACAGATTTAGACAAGAATGCTGGGCTCTGAGATCCCCCTGGGGGTGGAATGTTCTAGCAGAACAGGAAGTAAGTGGGGGCTGGGCTGCGTTCCTCAGGCACCACACCAAGATTAGGAGGTCCCCGCCCTGCCAGTGGATGGGTGGAAGAGCCACTTGGCTGACAGATGTGTACTGGGGCCTGAGAGGGACTGTGTAACAGTAAGTGTGTCAAAGGAGGCTCTCATTTTCTTCCTGTCCCCAAGCTTAGCTGGCCTTGGGCTGTCACACTGGAAGTTCTCTGCCACCGGCTGCCATATGCAATCGAGACTGTTGCCTGCTTTCTGTCTTTCCTGGGATTTAATTTCTTCCTATAAACAGGTTAATTTTCTAGATGAGGTCAATTCTCGTAGACTTTTTTTTGTTGTTGTTTTGAGACAGGGTTTCCTCAAGCTTGGGCGGGTAGATGATAACCATCGCAGGGTTCTCCCTCCAGGAGAGCTGGGATCGCGAGTGTGCACCACCGTGCCTGGCTACTTATTTGTTTGCTCATAGACTTTATCTTTATTAATTTAAATATTTCATCCTAGGAAGGTTTGTATCTGTGTGTGCCTACATGTGTGTTGTGTCTGGGTATGTGTATGTATGTATGCATGTATGTATGCACATGCGGGTGTGGTGTACTGGCCCCTGTGCGCATGTACAAGCTCGAGGTTGATATCAGGGCATTTCTCTATGGTACCCCTGTTAGCAATCAGGCACCTCCATGATCAGCCCAAAGTGACCCCATGACAATGTGAATCAGGCACCTTCATAGTCAGTCCCAAGGGACATGCTAGCTGCCCAGAAGTGACAAATTTCCATTGTTCCTATAACATGTCCTCCTGCTTGTGGGTCATGACACAATAAAAAAAAAAAAGCCGTGTTTTCCCTTCTCCCAACCGCCTTTTCCTTCCTCCACACAGAGGCACCCCTTCCTTCTTTGACAAACCTCCCACATGCGACCTGTCCTACTGTATGACTTTGTCAGGCTTAGTTCCATTAAGGCCACCTTAGTTTTTGAGGCAAGGTCTCTCCCTGTACCGGCATACCATCTTAACTACAGCGGATGGTCAGAAGCTCACTGCCGCCACCTGCCCTTCCCCGCGGAGGTCACACTTGGATTTCAGGTTGGTGTGGGGGATCCAAACCCACGCTTGCACAGTAAGCACTTCACGCACTGAGCCGTCTCTTTAGCCTGCTTTGCAAATACAAAATATTATATTTATTTATTTGTATGTCGCATCTATTATGTGGGGATCAGAGAACAACTAGTAGGAATCAGTTCTTTGCACAAAGAGGGTCCAGGGATCGAACCTGGGTCTTAGTCTTGGTAGCAAGCATATTTACCCACTGAGTCTCTGCCTTTTTATTTGTACATATTTATGGAATATGGTGTGACTGTTGGGAGAAATCGGTCTCAATCATAGTCTGAATTGGCCTCCAGTTCTGAAATGGTGGAATTACAAGAGTCCCCTTGTCGGGCAGTGGTGGCGCATGACTTTAATCGCAGCACTTGGGAGGCAGAGACAGGTGGATTTCTGAGTTTGAGGCTAGCCTGGTCTTCAGAGTGAGTTTCAGGATAGCCAGGGCTACACAGAGAAACCCTGTCTTGAAAAATCAAAAACAAAAAAACCAAAGACAACAACAAAAAAGCAAGTATCCCCTCATCCCCATGCCTAGCCACAGTGTGACATTTTAGTATCATATAGAATTTATCAAGGGAGCTAATATACTCATAATTTTCACGTTTATTTTATTTATAATTATGCATATATATGCGATGGCTGATCATAGCTGCCAACACATCTGGAAATAGGAAACCTTAGTGAGGGGTTCCCTCCATCCGGTTGGCTCGTGGGGATCTCTGTGGGGCATTTTCTTGACTGTGAGTTGACACAGAAGGGCTGAACCACCCCCGTGGGCAGTGCCACCCCTAGGCAACTGCTTAACAAAGACAGCCAGCAAGCAGCGCTCCTTAGTTGGTTTCTGGTTTACGTTCCTGTCTTGAGCATTAGCTGACCTCCTTCAGTGGTAGACTGTACCGCGGAAGCACAAACTGAAGTAAACCCTTTTCTCCCTCCATAGATTTAGCCATGGCATTTCTTGAGTCAACAGAGACCTAACTATAGCAGAAATTGGAGCTGGAAGTGGGGTGTTGCTATGACATTGGTTTTGTTGTTGTTGTTGTTGTTGTTGTTGTTGTTGTGTTGTTTTGGTTTTGGTTTTTCGGAGTTGGAGAAGCATTGGATATTCAAGCTGGGACAGATGCTGAGTGCCCAGAGCTTAGTGGGCTGTTCTGTGGGGCTCTGGAAGATAATGCAAAAAAAAATGCAGATGGTAAAGGCTTTGCTTGGGAAGTTTCAGGAGGAAGTTTGAGACTCCCTCAAAGATTCTCTGGGGCCATGCCTGTGATATATTTGAATGAAGGATCTGCCGTTGTGGGTCAGGTGGGTCAGGTGGGTCAGGTGGGTCAGGTGGGTCAGGAGAGGAGCAGCACTGAGGTGAAACCCTGACTTTACTGGGACAAGCAAAGCAGTCAGCTGCTGGGCATGTAAAATCAGCTGCGATTAACCAGAGGCCAGCAGCATGGAGCAAAATCTTCTGGAAAGTATTTCCTCAGGGTCAGTGCTCAGATGCTGTGGTTCAGGAGTGCGGGGTCAAGATGCACATCAAGTTGGCAGCTGAACTTTGCAGCATGGGAGAATGCCCAACACAGTGTTGGTTTTGAAAGTATAAAGGGATCATGGAGACATTAAGGCTTGGCAACCCATGTCTAGATCCCCCTGTAGAGAGGCAGTTGGTGAAGGTGGAGCCCCAGTTGAAGTGGAGACAACAGGATTGAAGGGGCCATGGAGAGCATTGTTCAGCATTGTGTCTTTGTGTGGCTCAGGTACCTGAAGTGGCCAGAGACATTGATTGGAGCCTTCTGGAGGCAGAGGTACAGGTGATTGTGAGCCGCCCAATGTGGGTGCTGGGAGTGAGAGATTCGGGTCTTTTAGAAGAGCAGTGTGTATATCTTATGGCTGAACCATCTCTCCAGCTGCTACAGAACACAGCATATTAAGGTACAGTATACATCATTTTAATATCATATACAGTGTATAAAGCGTGAATTTCATTGTTCTGGGTCATTCAAAGCTTCCGGTATCTATCCTGACATGTGCAGGCGGTTGAGGGCAGGGATGGCTACTCTGCCAGGACGCTGGCAGGTATTTCTCCCGCCATCTGGACCCTTAACCATCATTTCTCCCTTAGCCCCTCATTCCCAGCCTCTGGGAGACACTCCCATTACCCACCACCCTGGGACCATTGGAAGTAACAGAAACAGGCTGGGCGTGGTGTCCCCCACCTATAATCTCTGCACTTGGCAGGCGGAGGCAGAAGATTGGAACTCGAAGGTATCCTTGCTTATGTAGCAAGTTCGAGGCCAGGCTGAGCTATGTGGGATCTTGTCTCAAAACAAGCAAACAAACAGAGACAGAGGAGCAGGAAAAGAAGGAGGAAGAAGAAGAGGGGGGAGGGGCAGGACATCAGGGCAGGAAGGAGGAGAGGCCTTATGACCCCAACGTACTTCTTGGATCGGAGAGGAATCTTGCTTGGGATTGTCCTTGAACTTGGCCTGGAACTATGAGGAGAGTCAAAATCACACGAAAAGAACACAAACACCACTGGGCTGGTGACACTGGGCACACTTGGCAGGAAGCAGTGTTTGGGGAAATGGCCTTCCCCATAAGGAGAAATGGACAGGGCGAGCCTCACTCTCCCACTCTGGAGTCGGCACTTTGATCCTCTGGAAATAACTCTCAGGAGCACCAGACAATGAGGGCCGTGGCTCCAAGCAGCTTGTCTAGGGCCCAGTGCCCGTCAGAGGATGGCATGTCCATGAGGTGAAGTGCCGTGCTACGAAACAAAACAACTACAACAGAACAAAACCCACAAAGTCACACGCCTCCAAACAGGAGTGAGCCGAACTCAGGAGACAATACAAACCTGGGCACCTAACTCTGAGGACGAGAGAGGGCATCAAAGAAACCGGACTCCATGAGTTCGTGTATACACTGTTCAAACACAGACAAAACCCAACTGTGTGGTTAAGGCTGTGTAATTAGACAGAACAACTCAAAGGAAGAGAAGGAGGCAATTACTTTACCAGCTGCACCACGCCAGGGCTCAAAGGCTATGCTGGACTGCCTGGTCAGGGGCCCAGTGAGTATGTCTTTTTGTACGTGTGTGTGCGTGTGCGTACGTGTGCGCATGCAGAAGTCAGAGAACAAATTGCAGAAGTCAGTCCCCTCTCCTCTCTGTGGGTCCTGGATATTGATGTCAGTCTTTCAGGCTATCTCACTGGCCTGATTGTGTCTTTTGAGGCGAGAGCTGGATCCAGGGATAGTGTTCTAGAACAATCTGCATATTCTTTGTATGTATGTGCACACATGTACATGTGTAGATGCATCTATGGAGGAGAGGACAATAGTCAATGTCATTTCTCAACCAATTCTCCTATTTATTGTTTTTAATGACACAGGATCTCTTATTGACCTGGATCTCTGTCTCTCTCTCTGTCTCTCTCTGTCTCTGTCTGTCTCTGTCTCTCTCTCTCTTTCTCTCTCTCTCTCTCTCTCTCTCTCTCTCTCTCTCTGTGTGTGTGTGTGTGTGTGTGTGCGTGTTGGGGTTAGGGGTGGGTACATGGGTGTCGAGAAAGTCCTAATTCTATGTCCCAGCCTCCTCGTGACTGACACAAAAAGTCTGAGCTGCACTCATGTAGACCCCTGCTTGCTCTCAGCGGGCATGTCTAAGGAACGGTCCCAACTATTGGACATTTACTGTGAGCCCGTACGCAGAGGACCCTCCCTCCAGCCTGCATTCAAAGACTGTGTTATCTTATACACATAATTACATGTGATAGGAAGAGAGCACAAACTTGCCTTGCCATCATTGTGATCCAAGTCTTTTCACACACACACACACACACACACACACACACACACACGTGGGGGGCTTCCATGAGGTCGTAATCTTGATGACATTGGAAGGCTCTTAGTCCGGCCCTCCAGTCAGAGCCTCCTTTCCTCCTTTCCATTCCATCCCTCGGGAACATGATCACAGTTCCTGGGACGGGCTGGCTTTCCTGTGTCCTTAGGACCCTCCGCCTTACACACCCTTCTCCTGCAGACCCAGGGCTTTCCTGAATATGAGAACACCTACCTCATCTTCTCACGGCCCTAGGATGAGTCCAACCGTAGTCTTTCTCATATCCACTGAAATTGCCGTGGTCCCTCATAGCTTCCTCCTTATTGAACACAACATTAAAAATACATGACCGAGAATTTTCGGGTAAACTCCAGATGCTACTAAAAAAAAAGAAAAAGCAAATTGAAATGAAACATGTGCCTCCTAACCTTTCATGGATGAGTACCACAGTGACAATGTGTTATGGAACTAGACAGTCAGAAGACAGGGTACAGAAAACGTGCAGGCTCCATGGTAGGCAAAGGGATAGAAAATATTAAAATGCCAAGAAGGGATGAGGAAATGTTCTGAGGGTAAGACCACTTGCCGTGAAAGCGCAAAGGCTTGAGTTCAAATCCCCCCAGCACCCATGTAGGAAGCTGGACACGGCCATGTGAGCATCTGTAGCACTAGAACTATGGTGGGTGTGGCCTGGAGCTGGGGCTGGCTGGCTGCTGAGTTCCTGGTTAGTGAGAGATGCTGTCGAGGGAACAGACGGAGGAGACAGCAGGATGCCTGACATCTTCCTCTGGCCTCTGTGTGCACTCACATACACAGGGCTCTCTCTCTGCCTCTCTGCATCGGTCAGTCAGGCTGTCTGTCTGTCTATCTGTCTGTCTTTAACACACACACACACACACACACACACACACACACACACACACCAACACCGTAGCATGTAGACCACATTGAAATACAGCGACACTTGGCAATGCAGTCCCAAGATGTGTGAAGAGACAGAAAAAGGTGGAACTGGTATTGGGGGAGAATTTCCCCGACTTCCAAGGCAAGAAGCCACATATTTAAGAAGTGCCATAGCAGCAAAAACAAATTCAAAGGAAACTATGTTTAGAAGAGCACAGCACATCTACTGAACTCCAAAGACAAAGAGAAATGTATTGCTTTGTGATCAGCCATGGGAAAATAGTTAACCTTAAACAGGCAGCCAAATCTACCGCCAGAGATGGTAAAAGCCAGACGCAGTGCAGGAAGGGCTGCACAGGGCTGGAGAGAAGCGTCAACCCTGTACAGATTCCCCAGCAATGAACACGAAATAAGAATGTTTAAGGGCAGGAAGCCGAAGAGGACTCATAATATGATTAGCACTAAATAAAATACACTGCTGTGAGAACATCTTTCCCAGGGGGGACGGGATCAGGGCTCACTTTTCCCCACAGGGAAAAGCAAAGCAGGATCCCACCAACATCCCTGAGGGCGGCCTGAGTTCACAGGGCTTCCTTCTAGCACAGCTGAGGAGTCCTGACAGGACAGCAGGTCCTCCCGGCTGCAGTGGGAAGTCTTCACCCAGCACAGATGGTGGTTATGAAAAAAGCTGTAGCTTATAAAAAGAGATACAAGAAACAGAAATTAATATAATTCGTTGAGAAATTGAGTTTTAAATTTGGAAATCTTAGGGTCTGGTGGCTTGATTATACAGTTCTTCTGAATATTCATTAAAGACTAGTGCTGATCACACGTGGATTTCTTTGAGAGAATAGAAAGAATGTCCCTAACTTTGTTTACAAAGCCACCATTCCCTTGACATAAAATCTGACAAGAATTTTGCACAAAAGGAGAAGTGTAAGTGAAATGTCCCATGGACAGAGGTTTAAGGATTCCAAGCAAAGCTATTGACAGATTTAATTTGGTGAACTAACGAAAGGCGTGCGACACGGGGCTATTTTAGTGTTTAAAACTGCCAAGCAATGGCTTGCACTCCATTATCAGGTCTGAACAGACCCAAGAAGTCACAGGGAACCTCCTTAGTCTAGGAAGGGAAGTAGGACAACAAACAGCAAAACATACTGGCAGTAGCAGCCCGCCCTCGCCATTGTGAAATGTGAGCATTGCCTCCAGAGGGCGGAGCAAGGATGCTACTGCAGCAGCAGTCCTGCAGCGTCGGGAGGGAGCACACAGGTGCCAGCTCCTGCAGGGAAAAGAGCATCTCCCATCAGCTCCCACAGGACAGTGCGCAGCCAGAAGCTGAGAGACGGCCTTGTGAAAGTCCGGAAAGGAGTGGACACTGGTGCTGGAAAGAATCAAAGCATCAGTGTAGGGGAATACCAGAACAGGGAAGTGGGAAGGGGTAGATGAGGGAGCAGGGGGAGGGAAAAGGACATGTGGGACCTTTGGGGGGCAGGAAACCAGAAAAAGGGAAATGAATTGTAAATATAGAATATATCCAATAAAAAAAAAGTGAATCTGTCAGTTGTGGAGGGGTACACCAGTACGCTGTGGCTAAAGAGGTGGAGACAGGAGGTTCAAAGGTTCAAGGCTGGCCTGAGCTACACACTGAGAGGCTGGAGAGATGATGGGCCAGCAGTGAAGAGTGCTGGTTGCTCTTGCAGAGGACCTGGGTTCTGTTTCCAGATCCCACATGGGGACTCACGGCCATCTGCAATTGCAGTTTGAGGGGATCCAATACCCTCTTCTGGACTCAGATACTGCACACTTGTGGTGTATATACACACATGCAGCCGAATACACATGCAGTACAATAAATAAATCTAATTTTTTAGATTATTCTGTCTATGGTATAACTATAATGTCAAGATAAAACAATGAACTGCACGGGGCTGGAGAGACGCTTCCGTGGTTACTTGCTGCTCTTCCAGAACACCCCTGTTTATTCCTAGCACTCATACGGCGGCTCACAGCTGTCTATAACGCCAGTTCCAGAAGGACCGATGCTGCCTTCGTGCCTCCATGGACCCTGCACACAGTGGCATATGTACATACATCCAGGCAAAACATACATACACATAAATCAAAATAAAGAAATCTATAAAAAAGAGAGAGAAGGAAAGAGGAAGGAAGGAAAGGAGGAAGGAAGGGAGGAAGGATGGGAGGAAGGAAGGGAGGAAGGAAGGGAGGAAGGGTGGGAGGGAGGAAGGGAGGGAGGAAGGATGGGAGGGAGGAAGGGAGGGAGGATGGGAGGAAGGATGGGAGGAAAGATGGGAGGGAGGAAGGGTGGGAGGGAGGAAGGGAGGAAGGGAGGGAAGAAGGATGGGAGGGAGGAAGGGAGGAAGGGTGGGAGGAAGGATGGGAGGGAAGATGGGAGGGAGGAAGGGTGGGAGGGAGGAAGGGAGGAAGGAAGCGAGGAAGGAAGAGAGGAAGGATGGGAGAGAAGGAGGGAGGGAGGAAGGGAGGAAGGAAGCGAGGAAGGAAGGGAGGAAGGATGGGAGAGAAGGAGGGAGGGAGGGAAGAAGGATGGGAGGAAGGAAGAGAGAGAAAACTGCGTTGATGGAAAGACACACAGATACATCATGTGTCTGGTGAAGACTCAGTTATGGAAAGCCGTGGCCCCTTGCCTGTTTTTATCTTCTCAGAGAACTGAAGCCAGACCCCAACAGGCTGGATGAGCTGAGTCCGGAGTTTATATGGATGTGCACAGGGCAAGAAGAATCTAGAGGATATTAAGGAAGAAACAAGCTGTGAGACTTGCTCTGCTGTCTGCTGAAACATGGAGGCCAGCGAGAGAGTAAACGTTTGCCCAGAGCTGACCAGCAGGCGGAGAGGGCACAGCACAAGACGCACATGCACGTGCGGCCCCGGCCTGGTTCTGGGGACTTTAATATGTAAATGGCGTTTGGTGTTCACGTGAGAGGAGATGGTAAGACAGACATCTTGACACTAACATCTTTCTCAAGAATGACTAGGTGCAGGACAACAATGTGCAACTTCCACTAGGCAGTGTGACCATGTTGATGAAGGTGGAGGGGACATATGTCCTCACCAGGACACAGATCATGCTGTCAGAAAGCAAAAAAACCGATAAACCACACTTAATTGTCACTGGAGAATACAGTTCGTCAAAAGTCTCGCCAAGAGCAAACCAGAGACTCCCAAGTGGAAGTGGCTATCAGTGACAGGTGGACCTGATAAGACTGGACCCAGAGCACTGCAATCAGACTTCCGAAAGAACCACAGTTCACTCACAATGTGACTGGACCATGACGTTGGAGTGGGAGTCTCAGGAGACAATGTTTGGATGTGATGTTTAATTTGAATGCCGACTTGACAGGATCCAGCATCTCGGAGAAGGCAAGGCTCCAAGCCCTTTTTGAATCAGGGAGGTATTATCTAGATTAAATTAAATGGAGTGGGAAGACACACTTTAAATGTGGCCCTGCTAGCCTACAGACAGGACCCTGAACTCAAGTAGGAAGCTCTTATCTCGTGTGGAGGGAATGTGAGTAGCCGGCTTCCTGCCCCCTCCTCCTGGATGGCTCTGTCCCTCTTGAGGCTCTGTCCCCTTGAGGATCTGCTTGGTCGAGGCTTTTCATCGGAGAAACAGAAAAGTAACCCAACAAGCAGTGGCTGCAGAGATTGTGAGTGCGGTAACTGCCGTGGGATAGATCCCTGAAAACAGATCATTTATGAGATCGAACTTCACCTCAATAAACATTTTAAACCAAATGAAATAAGCCACAAGGACACAATGAGCCAACATGGCTCAAATTAAAAACAACTGACAAACCAGAAGTCGGAGGCGGTGTGAGCGGCTGAACTCCCGCCCTGCGGGGATGGCGGGGAGGGGAGGTCTGCCCCCTCCCCTTTGACTCAAAGCTGAGAGTGCACAAACTTTATGATGGTGCAACTTGGCTCCTTGAGAGCTTGGGAGGGGAGCGGGTAGGGGATCCGTCCACACAGACTGAGACTGCAGAGGAAACATACAGGTAATAGGCAGGGAGGGCCAGGGAGAGAGGTGCCAGGTGAACCCTGGGATCTGTGCTGAGGAATGAGTCTGAGGCGGATGGGAACCCACTACGTATGACACCAGATTATCAGGGAGGGTGTCAGCGACATCAGAGAACAACCCAGAGGAGAGGCATTGCTGAGCCTCCTCCAGAGAGTCCCGAGGATGTGAAGGGTCTCCATAAGGGAAGGAGTCTCAGCGCCTAACAGGGACCCAAAGAGCCAGTGTGTGACAAGTCGGAGGGGACCAGAGCTGTGTGGGGCAAAGCTCACCTGCCTGCCAGTCACATTCGCCACATTCTGTTCTCTGATGCTTTGCTGTTTCAAGGATTCTGATATCCCAAGAGGCTGATTCCTGAAGACAGCCAAGGGTGTGCCTGCGAACACACCTTCAAAGACGCATGCCAACCACCAAGGCTCTACAGCCCCACCTGTCTTCCCCAGAGAGCAACCACACTCTAGGCTGATAGTTTCTGGGACATTTTCTCAGCATCCCCCAGTTGTCAGTCACAGGGAAGCTAGCTTGGTCATCCTTGTCCCTGCTGCCTCCCTTGGCCCTTCCTGCAGAAACCACACTGAAGGCTCCAGGCCCTGCTGCTTCCCACCCCCTGCTGTCCTGAAGGTCCCAGCCCCTTCTGGAGGGTGTGGTTTTGTGCAGCCTCTTGTCACATCCATTGTGGGCAACCTGCCTAGGACCCGCCGACACTATGCAAAAGGACCTCAGGCCCAACACCAATAAACTCCTTTTTGGAATTTTTTGGGACAAGGAATAAAGGACTCTGGATAGTAGCAGTGTCTGACCTGGTGTCTTCTGGTATGAATCGGTCATTTTTTTTTCTGGAATATTAGTATAGTTGCTAGGGTATCAAACTAGAAGAGGCATTAGTGGGTTTTCTGGAGTCCCTGATCCTCCATCACACACCCCCACCCCCAGCAGAGCAGAGCTATGCTAGGATAGCCCTGGGCAGTCACAAGCAATCTGCAGGGCAATGCTGTGCCATGACCCCTTGATCGCAGGCTGTCCTCTCCTGTGAACAATCCACAGTCTGAAAGGGGCTATTTTTGTCTGCTCCTCAGGGCAGACCCAGCAAGATGCCTTGCTGGCAGGAAGCCGCTGCTGCTCGACGGCCCCCGGTTGCTCCCGCAGAGCTGAGCTCTTAGAACAAGATGGAGCTTTCTTCGTCTCCCATGTTCACTGATTCAGTCAGGCCTTTGACTTTGTAACAGGCCCTGCCTGCCCTCCCTGGCCTCCCTTCTGGTGGGGAGGGACCTGAGCCTCCTCCCTTGCTGCTGCTGCTCCTGCTGTGACCATGTGTGCAATGGCAGCCCCCCACCTGCTCTGACTCAGCCTGAAAACATCCTCTGGGAAGCTTCTGCCTGGCCCTGCCTGGGCCCCAGTTTCCCAGGCTCAGGCATTGCACAAGCAATTGCAAGGCCTGGGTCTGGGCTCAGGGCTCTGCTGTCGGGGCCAGATGTCCAAAGCACACAATGCTAGGACCAACAGGAGCCCCAGAGAGCCAACTGACCAGAGGGGCTCCGGAAGTCCTCCTGAAACCTACCCTGGGTCGCCACTGCAGCCAGCTGTACCAAGGGCCTGTCAGAAAGCAGGGGCTACTCCGTAACTGCCCTCAGGGTAGGGAGAGAGGCCTGGTTGGCCGGAGGCAGGGGGTGGGGCACGGAAAGCCATGTCCAGCCCCGCTCCTGTTCTCCTAAGATAGGGGAACGAGCATCCAGAGGGTGGGACAGAAATCTGCCCTAGGAGGGGACAGAGAAGGAGGCGGGCAGGGAAACTTTGCCGCCACTGCTTCCCACAGCCGGACAGCACCCCCCAGTCCATCTCTGTCCTTCAGAGGCCACCCCTCTTCCCGAGTTTATTCTCAACCCTGCAGATAATCTGGAGCCTCCCTGGTGCTAGCTGACACTAGCTGGACAGAAACGGAGCCTGTGTGCACGTCGCATGTCTCCGTTTCTCTGTCTACAGGCAGGGCTGGGCAGCCCCTCACTTGGGGAGTGTCTCTGCTGGTACTGAACTCCTGCAGGAGTCTTGGGGAGTCCAAGACTTGATGATGGCCGTGGAACCTGCCATCCGTTCCTTCCCAGGAAGGGACCGGCTTCTCCGGATTCCGGAGAATTCTGTCAGAGCAGCCTGGGGCATCGGCCTGGTGATATCCTCCCCATGTCCCCCCTGAGACACCTGCTCTGCGGGTGTCTTCAGTTCTCTCCTCTGTCGTTCCAGTGCAGGGGAGGAAACTTGAACTCTTCTGTCCCCAAAGCCACTCTTCCCAAATGAAGTCCCAGGAACAAGTGGCCTTCCAGTCCTTCCTCGCCTGTGGCCCCAGCCTCTCACACTGCTGGTGTACACGCAGAACAGTCCTGTTCCGGCAGTGAGGAGCTGAGCTAGGCGGCGAGCTGGAAGAAACTGTACCTGGGTGCACGGCCAGTCACCAGGCCTCCCACTGCACCCCAGCCATGTGTGTACTTTTGATGTTTTCTCTCTCGCAGGAATGGAAGGGCAGCGGCGCTGGCACGGTGAACTCTGCTCTGGCAGGTCCTCACAGGACAGGCTCTGAAGCAAAGTGCAGAGAACAAGAGTCCCTGGAAGAGCTGCGGCTAATCTGTCTGTGGCTCCCAGCCTGGTGATTCCATGGAGTCTGTGATTGTCATTAGCCTGCTGGTTTCCAACAAGGGCTATAGCCAGCTTGTTTACTGGCTTTCTGGATGGAGCAGACCGAAGCCTCCATGACACACATTTTCCATAGGAAGGGGGTCTCTGGCTTCCAAGGGGTGTAAGTCCACGGGTCTGAGTGATATACTCCAGCCTAGACTGAGTCCCAGGTGTCAAGCCTTCTGAAGTTTCTAGAGAGAAGGCAGGGTCTGTTCTACAACACCCCAAACACAGGCTTCTCCAGGATCTGACACACTGCTAGGACTCCAAGTCAGCTTGTACCGTTGTCTGGGTTGGGAAAGGGCAGAGAAGAGACACACACAGAGACACAGGAGTGGCGGCTGAGGACAGCATGTCTGTACCGGGGGCTCAGCACTGAAAATAACATTCTCTGCTGCCCCCAATTCTCTTTTCATAAATGTGTTGGGGACTGAGGGCCTCTGCCTTTGCCATGCGACAGCCTCACTGCCTTCTTTCGTTGTGAAGCTTGTCCATCAGTTGTCCCCGACCTGCCAGATAGAATTCATCGAACACCTATTGAGAGTCAGGAAGGACAGGGTCACAGATCATGGAGACCAAGCAGGAGAAAGGTCCCGGCTCTTCCCCATCCCAGACATAGTCTGTGGACCCATCCAGCTTCTCCTCAGATGTAGACACTGTCCCTAAACTACTGATGGGACTGTCATGTCATGATATATGTGAGGTCCTAGAGTAGACTATGCCATGTCACCCATTCTTTGGACCTGTCAAACTTTCTGTTAAGTTCCCTGACCAGGATGACTGGGTCCCCATGGAGGGTCAGCTCAGTCTCCCCTAGCTGTAAGGCCTGCATAGTGGTTCTAGCCCCACACTCTTTGCACGGTTCATTGAGAAAGTTAGTTTTCTGTTGAGGGTATAGATCCAACTGTCTTCAAAGTCCCCACGGTCTTGAGATTCTGTGGGCAGACGTGGCACCTCCCTTTCCCATCAGACCCATTCCCACCTCTGTGCCGCTGCAATAGCCACCCACACCCTGGGGACAGAGGCTGCAGCAGAAGAGTTTGTGGCAGTGAGAAGGACATGGCATCCCCAGCCATGAAGCACCCTGTGATGGCTAATGCTTGGTGCCTAGCATGGCCGCCCTGTGGCTAATGGATTCAGCAAGGATATGAGCTTTTCTAGGAGGGAATGTAGCAGCTCAAAGTCGGTGTGACCAAGTCAGAGTGTGAACTTCCAGCCTCTCGGGACTGGAGAGTTCAGAGGAACGTGGTGCAGGGGCTGTCTTCCTTTAAAAGACGCGCAAAAGCCTTTCCTTCCAACCTCATGGGATGGAGGATCGAGATCATTGATGGAGGAAAACAGGCAAAATTCAAGGCTTCTACCAAATGCTCAGGACAGTGGGCCTGACATGATCTCACCATCTGAGGGCAGCTGCCTTCTGGAAGCACATCTCTGAAAGGTATACTCGTGTGCAAGGAAGGCCAGATAGAAGACAAGACTTGGAGGTCTGGAGGCCTCTGGATGAGAGGGATTGCCTCTAGTCAGTCCCTGGGAGTTCTTGCAAATGAGGCTTCAGAAGCGAGCCTAGAATAGAGTCACGGTGAGTGCTTTGCTAAGTTCCATAGATCAAGAGAGAAACTTCCTTTTTCTGTTTGTGCCTCAGTTTCCTGGTTTCAGAGTGGGCTTTTGTCTGCAAGGTCTCCTCAACCTCTGCTAAATGATGGGAACTGGGTAGTAAGAACCTCCTCTGTTCTTCCTGTTTCTGGACATTGGCATCTTGTACAATAATCCCTGCAGGGTGCCTGTGTGCAGTTTTATCCTGTGGGTTTAGGGTACCCTTGGAAAGCTGTCTGAGGTCCTTGGGGAGCTGCACTCCTGGAAAGAGGTTACCTACATGTTACATACCGGCCTCAGGTTCCCGGGACTCACGGTGATCTGACTCAGTCTAATCTCCAGTCTCCTGGCACCCTCCTGACAGTGGAGTATGGACAGGGAAGTAGCTTCTGGAACTCACCATCCTGGGCGAGAGCCCATGTCCCTGCTGGGTGGGCCCCAAGCCTCCTTTGGCTTTGATTCTTCAACATTTTCCAAACCCAGGGCATGATTCACAGCCCAGATCACAGCCCGGCTAGTGGAATTTCTGAAACCGGAGAGCTGAGGTACCGTCTGCGCTTCCGAGAGGCCCTACCCCTACCTTGGGGGCAACTTGCAGCAGAAATGGGTGAACCCACACACATTTTTCCCACATGAAACACTGTCCTCATTCGGAGACAGCAACGATGACAGCAAAGGATGCCAGGCGTCCGAGCCACTCTCATTAAACAACTCCGCTTGACAACCCTGGGGCAGTCTGGGCCTTAGCACAGCTCCAGGCTGCACTAGCGCCCAGCACTAACTGAGGAACAATGGGCTCTCTCCTTGTTTCTGCCATCCCTCTGCTTCTGGTCCAGAGCGGTCCCGGCATCCATACTGTTCCTGCCAAGTCTCCTGAACAAGGCAGCCCCTTGTGAACATGCTAGCACCATATGCTCTTGTGGTGGTACTGAAGAGATCAGTATCTCTCGTCTGGTTAATTACTGTCTGGGTTCTTATAGTGACAATAGTGTCTCCTGGGACTTTCCATCTAGGGTACAATATGGTCCTGGATGAGGCAGGGTGGTCATGACCCTGGCTGAGCATAGTCCGATGGGAGATAAGGGCCAAAGAAAGTCAGTAGTTCCCTTGGCCTCCAAGTGACCAGAAAGCAACAAGGCCACCATTGTGAAGGCCACAATGGGCCAGCTTTCTTTTCTAAACATGGAGGGACCAATGGGCACCATCACCCGATAGGATATGATAGGGAGGGAGGTCCCCATGGGAACAAGAGCGAGGCTGGAGTCTACTGTGTGTACAGAGGGCCGGTGAGTCAGCCCAGTGCAAGTGAATGAACGGCCTGGGCGCCGAGGTGAGATGCTTAGCCATGTTCTTTGTGTATGCGAGAATGTGTGTGCGTTGTTTGTATGTCTGTATGGGCACACGTGCCTGTGGGAAGAGCACACACGTGGAGGCCACAGGTCAATGTAAGGTCTCTTCCTCTTTTGCAGCCCATTCTATAATTATTTTCAAATATTTGTGTGTGTGTGTGCGCGTGTGTGCGCATGTGTGTGTGCGCGCGCGCGCGCGCGCGCGCGTGTGTGTGTGTGTGTGTGTGTGTGTGTGTGTGTGTGTGTTGCCTTTGTGCCATGGCTTCTCTCTCCCCATTCTTAGTGGGTGCTGGAAATCACTCAGGCTGCCAGGCTTGGGTAGCAAGCCTTCTTACTTACTGAGCACCATCTCGCTGTCTCCAGTCTCCAGCTGATTTTTTTTGAGTCAGGGTCTCTCACGGGTCTAGGAGTTCCCAGGTTTAGTTCGACAAGCTGGCAGGTGAGCCCCAGGGTTCCTGATGTCTTTACCTCCTTGGATTAACATGCACACCATCATGCTGGGCTTTTTATGTCAGTTCCAAGGATCCTAGGATATCTTTACATCCTGAGACAGCTCCCTAGCAATAGGCGTGGCGACTTTTAAAAGGGGTGTGTGTGTGTGTGTGTGTGTGTGTGTGTGTGTGTGTGTATGCGCGCGCGCGCGAGTGCATGTGTGTGTGTGTATGCGCGCGCGTGCGCGTGAGTGCATTTGTGAGTGTGTGTGTGTCTGCACACACACATGCACACGCTTGTTTGCCCTAGTGTGCACATGGTCATCTGAAGACAATTTTGCAGGGTGGGCTTTCTCCTTCCACCATGGGTTCTGGGACTTAAACTCGTCAGGCTGGGCAGTAAGTGACTTTAGCTATTGACCCATCTTTTTATTTTTTTTCTCCCATGTTCATTTTCATTTATTTTTAATTAATTAATTAATTTATTTTTTGGTGTGCTGTGTTTTGCTTGCATGCTGTTCACCGTGGGAGTGCATTGTCAGAGGAGCTGATGGACACCAGAACATACCAGAAGTCAGCTTGTGGTGTTGAGAGTGTTTTCCCCAGAGCTGAGGGGTGAACTGTTGCCTTGCCCTGCCAGGTTTTGGTTTGCAGGGAGCCAGCCACGCCTCCTTCCTCCCTTCTTGCCCCTCTCTCGTGCAATGGGAGCCCGTCCAACTCTTGTACTTTGGAAGCCCAGAACATGTTTCCATCTGTGTTAGATCTGTAACTCCTAGGACTGGAGTTGCAGATGCTTTCGAGGTAACACAAAGGTGCTAGGGATCAAACCTGGGTCCTCTAGAAGAGTCACCAGTGCCCTTAGCCACCTCATCTCTCCAGCTCCTGGCATGGTCAGTTTTAGAAGCTGACCTAGGACTTAGGAGATGCTAGGGATGACTGGAAGGAGAGAGAAGACAGGAAGGACAGGAAACACTGTGACACCCCAAGACTGGTGGAACTTCCCAGACGTCAGGGGTTTTCCTGCTCTCCATTCAGGAACCCCTGTGTTCTGGAGGAAGACGGTCCTAGTGTCCAGGTCAGGCTGTCTCCAGGAGCTGCAATGTGGAGTGAGTTGTGCCTGGGCTGAAAGTCCATTCCCGCCAGTTCGGCTCATACTGAGCTTTCCTCTGGAGCATACCCTGCCTTCCTCCCGCTCCTCCCCCCACCTCCCTCTCCCCTTCCCTACGCCTTTCTCCTCTCCACTATGTAAAGTCTTGGTCCTGAAAGAGTCCTGGTGTGCAGCAGTGCTGATCCAGTGGATCCTGCTGTGAGAGCTCAGCTTTGTCACTGCTGATGGCATCTTCCCTGGATGGAGCTGCACGCTTCTCAACGCTTGTTGTATTTTTCTTCCATTAAATCAGATGTGACTGCAACTGCAGGCATGATTCATCCCCAGGCAACTTTCCCTCCAGCTGTAAACCTGGGAAATCAAACATGTTCTGGGCTTCCAAAGTACAAGAGTTGGACAGGCCCCCATTGCCGACAGAAAAGAGGGGCGGGAAGGGAGGCGGAGGCGTGGCTGGCTCCCTGCAGACCCAAAACCTGGAGGGGCAAAGCAACATTTCATCTCCCCGTTCTGGGGAAAGCATTCTTAACACCACAAGCTGCCTTCTGAATGCCTTGAGGTTAGAGACGAGAGAGGAGAGTCACTGACTAGCCTCTAGCTTCGAAGGTAAAGCAGCCTGGGGGTCACAGCCCATGGCTCTGGGGCTCTTGGATGGAGGTGTCAGCCTAAGACACAGCTCCACTAGGCCTCACCCTAGTGGGGACCACTGATGAGTCTGTCCTGGAGGTAATCCTGCATCTCAGCCGGAAACTTCAGGTGTTTGCCAGCTTGGAATTCCACATGGAGGAAACCACTCCCTCCCAACAGACACACCCCTGCCTGGTCCAGCGTAACCAAGGCTACAGTCAACACCCCCTGGAAGGGTGGCCAGCGCCTGTAACTCAGGTTGGCTCACTGGATCCTCATGTGGTGTTGTGGAAGGGGAGCTCTGGAGGTGGGAGCAGAGCTTGGGGTGGCAGTGGGCAGGAAGTGTGAGCTCCTGTGCTTAAGTCACCTTCTCTCCCTGGCCTGTGTCGGGAGAGAGGAACTGATGACCTCTGCAATGCCTTTGGGTCACCCCATTGTCTTATTTAATTCTTGCTTTTGGATGGCCGAGTCATCCCCTTCAGGTGTGTGTGTGTGTGTGTGTGTGTGTGTGTGTGTGTGTGTGGTGTGTATGTGTGTGTGTGGTGTGTGTGTGTGTTGTTTGAGACAGACTCATGCTGCCTTTGAATGTTGGGATTATAGTTATGGGCTCCACACTGGGTCCAATTTCCCATATTTTTGAGTTTGGCTTCCATTTTGATGAAAAAATCCTGCCTTTGAATAGTTCATTCTAATAACATTTTCATTATGAGCATTTTAGAGGCACCAAAGCTGCACCTTCAAAACATGCCAGAGAACTCTCCCAAGATCCCCTTCCACCCCTCCAGTTCTGCCTTCCACACCCTCAAGCCCCAAAATGCCAGCACAAGTCAGCCACGGTTCTTTGCTGACTTCCGGTAATGTGCTCTGGGTTTCCACTTGAGGCTCATGACGTTTCTGATATTGTGTTCTGAAGGTGGCACTCTCCTCACCTGCCTGTCAGAAGTTGCCCTTAACCCACCGCCCATCCTACCCTCCACCCCGTGCCCTACCCTTTCACCCTCCAAACCCACTCACAGAAGGCAAGCTTTCTCTGGCCAGTCCCTGGAAGCCTGTCTGTTCCCAACGCTGTGCCCACTCTGCCGCTGTTAGCTTCAGTGTTCCCCACACGTCTGTCATAGACCTTTGTCTTCCTCTGTTTCGAAGCCTTAACAAAATACCAGGAACTGAATAGCCCCTAAGCAATGGAAACACGCGTTTTAGTGTCCTGGGAGGAGGAAGCCCAGCAGGTCTAACATCTGGGAGGGCAGGTCCTCGCTCAGCGAGAGTGCCTTCGCTCTGTGTCCCAGCTCCTAGGAAGGGCCGGGCGGCTGTATAGGTAGAGTTTTGAAACCTGCTCAGTCTCCACCAGCACCACCTCTCCCTATCATCCTGCTGGGAATAGGACCACGAGAGGAACAGAACCATATAGACTACAATGCTGATTTTATTTCAACCAATAAATGTTATGGGCCAGCAATATTGCTCAACAGGTAAGGGTGCTTGCTGCTAAGCCTGACAAAAGTTCAGTTCCCTGGGACCCACGTGGGAGAAGGAGAGAACAAGTCCCCACAGCTGCCTCTGACTTCCACACGCCCATGGTGGCACATGCCCTGCACGCATGCACAAAATAAATAAACAAAGACTTTCTTTTTTGGATAATAGCAAAACCGAACAGTCCATAAAGCTATTTCCCGTGGACTGTCTGTATCCCGGCACGCACAGACCTCTGCCGCTACAAGGGGGGACCACGTTCATTTGCCATCACCCCAAGTCCAGCCCCCATGAGGGCCCCCACTCCTTGTTATTAATAAAGTAACTTTTTATTAATGTATATGTGCGCCTCTGCCCAAGTGTGACTATATACATGCATGCAGTGCCTTCAGAGGCTGGAAGACGGCGTTGGCTCTCCTGGAGCTAGAGTTACAAGCTAATGTGGATGCTGGGAATTGAACTCTGGTCCTAGCTGCACACTTGAGGAGTCAGCTCTCTCCTTCCACTGTGTGGACGCCAGGTGTTTGTGCTTCCATACCTCAGGTATTGGGGGACAATTGGCCCCTTATTCTTTCTAAATCTTAAATTTCCAGTCCATGAAAATGAGAGTCACACCCACTTCCCCGACCATGCCTCTTTTTCTAATTGGCTGCTGTGGGCTCAGGGACTGGGTGCTCCAACCTTAGAAGGTCTGTATGTTGTACTTTATTTTGGGGTGCAATTTGTGGTGCAGGCCTGAGGCTCAAGAGTCCAGGAAGTGTCTAGGAGACAGACTTGGGAGAGGCTCCTTCCTAGTCCTAGATTAGTCACGCTGGGTGTATTATGTGTTGGGGAGAATCTACAAACTGTCTCCTGGTCCTGCTAGCCCAAGTGTCAGCATGAGGTGCTAAACCCTCTGCGTCTGGAGTGTCTGGACCTTGGGTTGTCCAGGGTATCCTACAGGAGTCAGGAGGCAAGTGGCCTGTGCACAGGACAGGGCAAGGTCAAGCAGGCCTAGAAAAGCTGACCCTGAAGTGACCCCTCTGTAAGTGGGAGGGTCTGCATATCACACATCAATCCTATGCATTAAACAACCCCATAAGAGTTCTTGTTTCTCTTCAAGGCAGTCTCAGCTGCTGTTATTCCTATGGGAAGCACAGGATCTGATTCTGCTTAAGTAGGAGTGAATAAACTGGCTCTTCAAATAAGGTAAGAAAGACAAGAGCCCTCTGCCTCAGGACAGGGGCTGCAGGCCACAGCCACCTCTAGCACAGAGATGCAGGAACTGCAGCCTGCTGACTGGCCCTCCAGGTGCTGATAAGTCCGAGCTGGTCCCATAGATAGCTCCCTGAACACCCAGCTCTCTAAGACTCTGGACAGCTCAGCCAGGCTCCTGCAGCTGCAGACAGGCCTAGGCTGATATCCCCAGCAGGGGCCCTCCGCTTTCTTTGCCTGGAGGATGAAACCCAGACTGCACTCCAGGCTTCTTTGTCCACTCTGCCCTCCCCTGTGGATTCATCTATGCTGCCTGGTCCTTGGGTCCAGAAGCCCAGAGAGGGTGCTCTTGGAAGACTCCGGGGCCTTCTCCATTCATCCACGCAGCTGGGGCCGCCTCTTGCTCCACTTTCTTGTTCTGTCTCGGCCTCTACAAGTTTGCTGTGGGCCTGCACATGTGGATTCTCATGCAGGAGCATGCTGAGTGCTGGCTCCCCTGCCCGACACACCAGCTATCTGCTCCAGGGCATGGTGGCCAGTGCCGGAACCCTCCTTGGCTGCCTTTGTCCCGGCTCTTCTTGCCAATGAAAGGATTTGCTGTTTTCCCACTTCCTGCAGTCCATCTGCACTTCTTTGTCCTTAAGCCTCTTCCCTGTCCTCTAGACTCTCAGACACTCCCAGCCTGGCAGCCTGTTCCTCGTGTCCAGGTGGATGACAGGCCCGGTGAGCAAGACCCACCTTCTTCAAAAGTATAGGCTGGATGATTCTGCAGGGTGTCCCAGGTCTGTGGCAGGCACTGGGTCTAAGAATAGAGCTTCCTAGAGAAGCAGAAGGTAAGGAGAGGTGCTCACAGGCTATTGCAGAACGGTTTGAATGCCTGGGCTTCAGGCTGCTACCCACTCCAGTGCTCTCTACCCATTCTTTTATCCTGAGACAGGGTCTCACTATATAACCCCAACTGGCCTAGAACTCACTATATAGACCAAGCTGACCCCAAACTCACAGAGAGCTCAGGGATTAAAAGCCATGAACTACTGCACCTTGCCTTCCCACTGTCCAGCTTCAAGAGTTTCTCTTCCTCCAACAGTGGTTTAGCTCTCCCATGGACAAAAGTGCATTCTTGCCTTCCTTAGTCTGTGTTGTTGGACATGTGGGATTCAAACCAACTCTGCCTGCAGTCAAAGACCCGTTCTATGTGTCTCTCTCTACGACTCCCTGGGCTACACAGTGGGTTCCTCGTGGGGGAGAGCTGTGCAGCATCACACTGGGTGGGTGTGCTTGGGGAAAGCTACAAACATAAATGTCAGAAGACCAAGGGAAGGTCAGCCTCAGGCTGCAGTAGGGCCAGGAAGAATGCAAGTTGGTGAGGGCAGGGCTTTTGGGGGTATAGAAGGCAAAGAAAGAGGTGGAGAGATGTGGAGGTGTGTGGAGGGATACAGAGGGATATAGGGACGTGCAGGCGTGTGGAGGAGTGTGGAGGGACGGCTTGCACTGAGCCCCACATCCCTGTGGCGATGCTTTCTGTTGGTGGCAGAGCCATCTACCTAGCATCCCGATTCTCCGCTCGTCAGATGAGGGCGCATCCGGGTGCTTCTTGCAGCAGTTCTGGTGTGTTGGGTGGCCAGGGGTTAGGGCAGAGAGTTATGAGGTCAGTGTATCCATGGGAGAGATAGCCTACCTAGTCTGGCTTTCTGACTCTGAGCTTGGCAGAATTAGGAAAGGCTGCTCCATGAGCAGCCCTGGATTTGGTCATGGCTGGGGCTGGACAGAGGACCCAGCGCAATGTGCCTCAGCCCAGCAGATGTCCATGCCAACTCAGCAGGGCTTAGGGTGGCCCTGCTGGGTACTTGCTTGGTAAGCCTGTCCGTGCACTGCCCGCTGGGGCCTGGACCGTCCCTTCTGAGAACTAGTCACCGCTGGACAGACGTAGGAGAGAACATTGCGAGACAGGACTAGACGGGAGCTGTTGTGTTGTGTTCTCTCCCTGGAAAGATGTAAAAATGCCCACCCCTTTCTCATAAGGCCCCAGCGTCAAGCCAAGGTATGGTTCCACTAAAATCCACGTTGAAGGAAACGAAGAGTCTCTTGGGCTTATTAATAGAATGCAGGCGAGGCATTACTGGCCAGAGTGTGGAAAACCCCTCAGCAGCTGCCTCACGAAGTCTTTGGCCAGCATGGGTCACGGCTTCCTCCAGCATCACAGATGCAGCTCTGCCCACAACAACGAAGACCATGTGCATTTAGGGCAGAACTGCATTACAAAAGGCTGAGAGCAGCCCCGGAATCTCAGCTGAGGATCAAATGACCCATCTTCTCCTCCCCTGAGGGACCCTCAGTAGTCTATAGGTCCAATAGTGACGGACCCTTGCAAGCAGGTACAACTGATGTGGGGGAGGTGGTGGCTCCTCTGTTTGGAGGATCACACTATATACAGGAGCTGATGGAGGCCAGAGCCTCTCTTCTGGCCTCTTTGGGGGCCAAAACCCTGAGAGTTGACTCTTCTATCTCTAGGAGTGGATTTGAGAAGGTTTGA
Source organism: Apodemus agrarius (assembly GCA_964023405.1). Taxonomy (NCBI): domain Eukaryota; kingdom Metazoa; phylum Chordata; class Mammalia; order Rodentia; family Muridae; genus Apodemus; species Apodemus agrarius. The sequence continues at coordinate 158,651,193 of OZ030008.1, read as the reverse complement.
GCATATTACATTTAAAACCGGAATCACCCCCAAACAATGCTCCTTTATGGCAGAGGAAAGGGAGCCGAGAGCCTTGTTTGATGGCTTCCAGGTCTTCGAGCTGATAGTTGCCGGAAGGTCCCAGTTGAGCTGATGCCTGGTACCTAGCCTGGCATCCGTGGGCCTTTCCTATATCCACGTTCCTGCCCAGGCAGGAATGTATATTCCTATATTATACATGTGGAAGGGGCTGTGGTGTCTTATAGGACATCCAACTTTGGTCAGGGACCCTTGGCAAGGAGTCCTGTCTCATCTGCATGACCACAGCAGCTGGGAAAATCTAGAGCAGGGCTCTGATGGGGGGTGGGGGTGTGCATCTATATGCTGCTTGCTATAAGCCTGGCATCTGAGGAAAGAGCTTGTGCCTTCCCCAGCAAGGCACACAGTAAAGTTTGGTCAGCACATTTGGTCAGGGTGCTGGTCTCTGGGATGAGATGGTATGGCTTTTTACCAGCTGCGTACTCTGAAGGCCACCTTCATACGCTTGGCTGGCTATGCACAACTTGTACAAATGGCTTTATAGTCTCCACCCATGTGCGACCAAAGTGTCACAGTGAGGCTGTGCCTAGCTGGGACCCTAATTTGTGTCTCGGCCTCATGGCCCCAGATGGAGTCCAGCAATTTTGGCTGTGGTTGTGGCTCTCTCTATTCCAACTACAAGTACCAGTTTGGAAGGAGAGATGGGTGGATTGGCTGAGCTATAAATAGGATGTCTGTTCCCCAGAAGGCAGACTTGTTGGGGTGAGGCATCCAAGAAATGTTTGTGTAATAGGGGAGAACAGTGTAGCTGTGGAGATGGCCTGGGAACTCCCACTTCCCACCTTGGTCACCCACCCAAGCCTGCAGTGGAATTATCTTTGCTGCTGCCTGACATGTGAAGTGGCCAGACACTGATAAGCCAGACTCAGAGGTGGCCCTGCTGTCGAAAGGGATGGTGTTTCTCACAGAATGGGATTAACCTCGGTCACTAATTAACCCAGGTATTTCCTGTCAGGGCAATCCCTCCTTCCCACACACTGCTGCCCCGGTTGGGAGACAGCTGGAGCTTCAACTGTACCGAGACATGGGTGATCCCATGGGTGACCCCAGGGTCACAGTACACAGCCCTGACTGTGGGTGAGGGCTGTAGGCCGCAGCTATAGGGCCAGTCCAGACGCAGCTCCGAAGAAGGGCACATGTGGCTGCTGCCTCTGACCAACCTGCTTGGCTTGTGTACAAAAGGTAGAATGTGGGTTAAAACGGGCTAAAAAACTATGATCCCTGTGACCTGAGTTGGCAGTGCTTCCGAGCTTACAGTGGGTTTCTGTCCTCAAATGATTAGGGGCTGGGGGACCAAAGAATGTGACATAGAAAGACCATGAAATCCAAAGATTATTTACACCCATCCTGCCCAGTACTCACTCACTCGTTACTGCTGCTATCCATCTTCCTTCCTTCCTTCCTTCCTTCCTTCCTTCCTTCCTTCCTTCCTTCCTTCCTCCCTCCCTCCCTCCCTCCCTTCCTCCCTCTCTCCCTCCTTTCTCCCTCCCTCCCTCTTTTATTTCTTCATTCACTTGCTGAATGTGTGTTGGCATGCACACGTATGTACCATGGCAAACATGTAGAGGTCAGGGGACAACTTGGAGATCTTGATTCTCTCCTTCTACCATGCGGGTCCCAAGGATCAAACTCAGACTCCCAGGCTTGGCTGAAAGGACCCTTGTCTGCTGAGTTCTGTTACCGTGACTTTTGTGCCCCACACCACAAAGCCAGGTAGTGGCCATAGAGACCTCTGGCAGCTGTCAAGCCAAAGCTGCGTGTCTTCGGATCCTTTAACACTTTTGAAATCTCCAGACAAGGCTTAGACCCTTTAAGGGTGTGGGCCCCAGAAGCATGCCGACTGTGATACTCACTGTCCCCCCAAAGACCAAGGCATGCTGTGGATGGTGTGTGGTCTGAAGAAGTCTACATTCTGTGCAGATCAGTTATCCTCAGTGGAGGGTGGTTTTGCTCAAGGGTGTGTGTGGAAACAACTTGAGGTACTGCCTTCTGGAAGATGGAAAGGGGGTGCTTCCAGCATTGGCTGGACAGAGGCCAGAGAGGAGCCACACACATCTTGTGTGGCTCAGGCTGGCTCAGGCTGGCTCAGGCTGACTCAGACTGAGCCAGATAGCCCTAGATGATCACAGTGCTGAGGCCGGGAAGCCCACTCTAAGGAAGCACAGATCTTCCGTGTGGTCCGATTTCATCAGATAGGGGAAACGTATCAGGACAGGGACGAAGGCGGAGGTAGGTCTGAAGCAGACAAGCAGGCTGCAGCCTCAGAAGCACAGGCTAGAGTGTACTGCCTGTGCTCGCACTGGTTCTGCCTGAGCCCGAGAACCAAGCCTTTGCACTTCCTCTCCCAGAGCCCTGTTAGTCAGGCCCTGCACCCAGCCCTCAGGAGCCAGGGGGCAATGCATCTTAAAGACAGCTAGGGGCAGAGCTCACACTGGTGGTGGCAGACTAGAGCCTGTGGCTGGCGACATAGCCCCTGTCTTCCGATGGTCCCCACGCAGCTCTGGGGAGGCCCCTCTTCACCTTGCTCGCAGTTTGAACTTTTACTTTTCAATCCCTGCATCCAGGCATCCACTCAGCTCAGTTGCCCCTTCCCCCCAGCCACTCCCTCTCCTTCCCTCCCCTTCCCTCCCTCCTTTTTCTGTCTCCTCTCTGCCTCTCCCTCTCCTCACCTGGTTCCTCTCCCTGTTTTCCCATTGCAGAAAAGAGGGTCACTGCCGCCAAGCTCAAACTTCCCAGAGAGCAGGTGCCGTGGCCACAGCAGTACCCAAGACAGTCCACAGCTGGTGCACCTCAGAGAGCCAGTGACTTCACAGACCTGACTGATCCTCCATCATCCGCCCCCCATATATGGTAACTCTGAAGAGGCTGGCCTCGGGCTAGAGCCCACTGGAGACTCTATAGTTAACTGGGAGGGCTCACAGATGAAGCACAAGACTTGGGGACCCGTGTGTCCAATCAAAAGCAGCAGGAGAAACCGGAGTTTGACAGATGGGCATCCTCGGCCCTCCTCTGTGTTAACTGATGAATTTTCCAGAGCTCCAATGAGCCAGAGCAGACAGAAGTCCTGTACAAACTAACAGCCTGCCCTGGCCTACTCTACCCTGTGGGATTCATTTCCAAGGACCTGGCTCTCTGCTCTCTCTTTCATTGTCTTTGTCTGTCTCTGTCTCTGTCTGTCTGTCTCTCTATCTCTGTCTCTTGTCTGTCTGTCTCTCTCCTCCCCCTGAAAGTCACCTCCATTAGAACTGTCTGTGGGGCTGAGGGGTCTCTGTCTGTCTCTGTCTGTCTGTCTGTCTGTCTGTCTGTCTGTCCCCCCTCTTTCCCCCAAAGTCACCTCCATTAGAACTGTCTGTGGGACTGAGGGTATTTTCCAGTCACCCCCTCATCTCACAGCCCGGCCACAGAGCCAGCAAGTGGGTTCAGCCTGCGACCCCAGGTAGCGCGAAGGGCCTGCCCACACTTTCTAGCTGAGATTGCAGAATGCAGTGTGTGCCGGGCTGGGGGAGTTTGGCAGCACATGCTCAGTCCTTGCCTGGCCAGAACCCAGTAGAGTAGAAGCTGAGGTTAGAGGGGGAAAGAGATTGCCCAAGGTCGCCCGACAGGGCCACGTGGTCCTATAGGAGCTGGTTACCTCTCTGTCAGTCAGTGATGGAGAGATGTGTTATAATGTTTGTACATTTAACTCTTTTGAGCTTCGTTCGTCAGAACTGGAGGTGGGCGTGTCTTCATACCCGGTAGAAAGAATGGGTCCAGAAGCCCTGGTGGCTGCATGGTCTCCTCTCAGAGCTTCTGCTGCTGTGGCGGCCACACTGCGGCTTTATGCGGGCACTGGGTTCAGCCACTGTCCAGTTTGCCCCTGCATGCCTGTGCCCTGTGCCATTCTGAGCCAGCCTCCCCCACTTGCGGCCCACCTACCTCAGAATCTCTGTGCTTCCGCACCCTTTGGTCACCACTGGCTCCATCTGAGTCCCCATCTGGGGACTTACCCTCTGCCCAGAGAGATGCTGTCTTTATCCCTCCCGGCCCACCCCCTGCCATGATCATTGCTCATGGACACTGAGGTGATGGAGACTCTCCTGTGGATGGACTCCCTCAGCCCAGCAGCGAGGAGGACATGAGCTCCCTGGAACAGTAAGCTCAGCTTGCGAGGGGAAAATAGGGCAACTATCCGGATTAGGCAACCACTCACCCTCCTCACTCCAGACCTCCCTGGGCAGCCTGTCTCCCGGAGAAGGTGTTCTCCTAAATTCACACCCACCCACCCCACCCCGAGAAGGAGCCTGTGCTTCTATTTACAAGAAGCAGTGGGGCAGCAGACAAATCCCGATTCCCAGTGCAGCCACCAGTGGTCTGGTTTGGGAAGAGACGGTGAGTCATCTAAGTTAGGGTAAGGACATACCGGAGCCCAGCTGTGGAGCCCGGCACTCCCTGTCCTCCTGCAGCTCTGCTTCTCCCTCAGACCCACACAGAAGGGAGGACATTCACGGCTCAGGGACGCAGGCCTGGTACAGGAGTAAGTGTGCTGCCGCATAGCACGGGTCCGCAGAGTGCCCAACACAGACCCATGCTCCGTTCACAGGACCTGTTCTTCCCACCATATTGCAGTTTTATTTTTAAATTTAGGAATTTTACTGTCTGTATAAGAACAGCAATGGAGGCAGGAGGCAGGAGGCAGGAGGCAGGAGGCAGGAGGCAGGAGGCAGGAGGCAGGAGGCAGGAGGCAGGAGGCAGGAGGCAGGAGGCAGGAGGCAGGAGGCAGGAGGCAGGAGGCAGGAGGCAGGAGGCAGGAGGCAGGAGGCAGGAGGCAGGAGGAAGGAGCTCTCACCTTAGCCACGCACACAGCCATGATGTGGGCAACTCCTAACTTCTGCAAGCCTTCCGGGTTCTCCTTGCATGTTTATTCTGAGGTATAGGAGACAGAGTGTGTCCGAAAGTACTATATCAACTGTAAACAACATGGAAGCGAAAGACTCGCGTCCCCAGCCTTTGTCAGGAATGTTCAATACTCATTTTCAGGCAAGCAGGATCCCTGCTCTCTCCCAACATCACCAGCCGACCCGACTTTCAACCCAGCCTTGCTGATTGCTTTAATTTGTTCAAAAAGTAAACAAAATGGTGTGTTTTGTATCCAGGATGTCCGGTGGCTTGGTCTGAAGGACAGAACAGTAGAGTTCCTTGTGAATACAGCCCCAGTCCCTGCTGGGGTCAGGAGAGAGGGTGCCAGCCTAGGGAGCCTGAGTTAGAGGCTGCGGTGCCAACAGCCGCCCCTTTTTGCGTGATTACTCATCCTCCAGTGCCAGCCTCACCATCCCTGGTTTGACACAAATGTGGCCACACTCTGACGTCTCCCTGGGCCTGTGCTAAGAACCTGTTCTTGGTTCCCAAGAGTGTATCTGAGAGGCATCCTGGATGGGAAGGTGAGGTGTGGCCAGGCCAACAAAAGGTAAAGGTAAAAGTTACTCCTTACCTCTGAGGTTGGAAGCTGGGGGAGGAAATGGGGAGGGTCAGAGGAGCAAGCCTGGGGCTGGCTTTGCAGGGCCCGACACATGTGGGGTGGAGGGGAACAATCTCCTGCCTCACCTCTCCTCTGTCTCCTCCTGGTCCATGTAGAGCGGTGATTTTTCTTCCATGTGTCAACTCTCCAGATAACTATCTGCAGGCAGCTGGTGAGGAAGACAGTGTCTGAGGAGAGCAGATGGCTGCCTCTCAGGAAATCCCAGCTTTGAAGAAGATAGGGGAGAACTTTCCCTGGCAGGAGTTGTCCCTCCCCAGCCTCGAGAAGGAAGGAGAGCAGGGTCAGAAAACAGGGCATAATGGGGAAGATTTATTTTTATTTTTATTTTTGGAAGATTTAAAGATTCAGAACAAAGGTCTTGACTGCCTCATCTGCTCACAGCTGTACACAGTCCTGCCACGCCTGATTTTAAACCATCAAATGATACCACAGGACACGGCTGGTAACAGAGCATCCATCCATGGCCAATACTACTGTCTCCTTACAGACGAGAGCAGGAAGAATTTGGCTAATAGGGTCTGTTAGATTAGGAGAGTCAGGATCTGCAGGAGCAAGTTAGGAGAGGGTCAGTCCAGAGGTCCTGGTCTTTGGATAGTGGAGTAGGAGCTTCCACCAGATTGTTCCCAGTGTCTGGGTTCTCACAGACCTGGGAACCCACCAGCGACGATCCTATTTGGTCTCATGTTAGACTAGGAAACTGAGTCATTGCCCAGGGAGTGCCAGGCACTCAGGAAGTGTTCTGTTTTGCCTTGCTCTTGAGAGAGGCATGGGAAGGCAGACGCAGCCCTGGACCTCAGGTTAGCAGGGAGCAGAGCCACAGGGGACAGCTATGCCAGTGGAGGACTGAGCAGGCCAGCCACGGGAGAGGCTGGAGGCCAAATGCTGAGTGCCCCCTTCCGTTCCTTCCTTCAGTTTCCGGGGGCCACAAGTTCTGCAGCTTCCCGCCTGGGGTGGGAAGTCGGGCTGCTGCTGTTGAGACCTGCGGGAGTGGAAACTCTGCAGCCTGGATCTGCTGCGTCTCATTAAACCAACCTCCTTGTTGACAAAGACCCAAATCGATGCCAGCACGCACCATCTGCGGGCTACCTTCATTTTCCTGCAAGGAGCTAGAGCCCAGGGTTCCAAACTGGACCAAGCCCACAGGCTTCAAAGAGTATGGGGGCGGGCAGTGTTCCTAACTGGGAAGGGGCTCTGGCTGGGTGCCCTGGTAAATGAGAACGCCAGAGATGCCCAGGCCCAGGGTCTCATTAGCACGTGCTATCCAACATTCTGGTTCGTTTTCCTTGGCGAACGGCTTGAATTTTCCTAACTCAGAGGTGAGACAGGAATGCAGAATGGATGTCATGGCGAGCTTGGGCTGCAGTGGCAGCAGTTTTAAGCCTAAGAGGCCAGCAATGGGAGGTCAGCTCACAGTGCCAGGTGTCTGAGAGGACTGTACCAGGAAGGCGAACAGCCCAAATCGGCGGAGCAGGGGTGGGCAGTGCGCTGCGGGGATACCCGTCACACCATCCACCAAGCTGAATTCAGTGGCCTCTCACGGCCTGAGTCGAAGGTCTTCAGAGCTAAGTGGATCAGGAGAAAAAGGTATACTGTGCAGAGTCTGTGTCTTGAAACGGTTGTGACAAAATAGCACCACTTGGGGACTAAGACAATGCCAGTGCCTTGTCCCATGGTCCTGGAGGCCAAAGGTCAGAACTGCGGGCATGGAAGGGCCAGATCTATCTGTCTGAAAGTTCCTGGCCTCAGTGTCTCCTGCCTATCTCATCTTTACATGGCCTCCCCTCCCCTCCTCTCCCCTTCCTCCCTTCTCTTCTTCTTCTTTCCCCTCTCCTTCCCTCCCTCTTTCCTCCCCTCCCCTCTCCTCACCTCTCCCCATCCTCCCCTCTTCTCTCCCCTTCCCCCCTCCTCCCCATCTTCTCTCTCCCCTCCCCTCCTCTCTTTTCTCCCCTTCCTCTCCTCTTCCCTTCCCCCTCCTCTCTTCCCCCCTCCTCCTCCTCTGCTCCTCTTCCCTCTCTCCTCTTCCCTCCTCCCCACTCCCCTCCCCTCCCTTCTTCTCTGTGCTTTTCCTATATGAACACCTGTCAGTGGATTTAGTGCCACTCGAGTTAGATGTGCCAATACCACTGATGTCTGTAACAACCCTTCTTCCAAACAAGGTCAAGGCCACAACTGCACGCTTGTGCCCACCGACACTCACTGTGACAGATAACCCTTGCTTGTTTCCTGCCCGGCTTCCATGGGAACTGTGTCCTGCTTTCTTTTTTTCTCTTTTTGTACATCCCTCTGCCCACCTCTTCTAGTCACTCAGAAGCAGCCAGAAGACACTTGCCGTGTCTGGCTCTCTCAGAAGCTTACTGAGCACTGGGGCCAAGTCCAACCTTCTCTGATGTGAATGTGGGTGGGTGACGGGTCTCACATGATGCTTGGAAGGGAACTGGAGCTGGGCAGGTCCCAGGCAGCTTCGCACCTGCAGCCTCTCGGAGGCCCGCTTCTATTCCTGAATCCATGCTACCCGGAGCATCCCGCGCTTCTGGCCCTTGCCCAGTGGAACTGGTTCCGCAGCCTGCACCCTCAGCTGTGTGTTTTCACTCTGGGGTTGATGTTCTGGTGACAGCCTCCCAAGGTCCATGTGCTGGCTAGTTGTATGTCAACTCGATACAATCTGGAGTCATTTTGGAAGAGGAAACCCCACCTGAGAAAATGCTCCCACCAGATTGGCCTATGGGCAAGCCTGTTTTCTTGATTGATGATTGATACAGGAGGGCTGATCTCACTGTGGGTGGTACTATAGGAAGGCAGGCTGGGCAAGCCATGGAGAGCAAGCCAGCCAGCAGCATCCTTCTGCCTTAGCTCCTGCCTCCAGGTTCCTACTTGAACTCCCGTTTTGACTTTCTTCACGCCGGGTCCAAGCTGTAATCTTAAACAAACCCTTTCCTCCCTCTGGAAATCAGTCTGGCGGTTCCTCAGAAAACTGGACATTATACTTCCGGAGGACCCAGCCATACCACTTCTGGGAATATACCCAGAAGATTCCCCAGCATGCAATAAGGATACATGCTCCACTATGTTCATAGCAGCCTTATATATAATAGCCAGAAGCTGGAAAGAACCCAGATGTCCCTCAACGGAGGAATGGATACAAAAAATGTGGTATATATACACAATGGAGTACTATTCAGCCATTAGAAACAATGAATTCATGAAATTCTTAGAGAAATGGATGGAGCTGGAGAACATCATACTAAGTGAGGTAACTCAGTCTCAAAAGAATACCCATGGTATGCAGTCACTGATAAGTGGATATTAGCCTAGAATCTTGGAACACCAAAGACACAATTCACATACCAAATGATGTCCGAGAAGAAGAAAGGAGTGGACACTGGTGCTGGAAAGGATCAAAGCATCAGTGTAGGGGAATACCAGAACAGGGAAGTGGGAAGGGGTGGAAGAGGGAGCAGGGGGAGGGAAAAGGGCATGTGGGACCTTTGGGGGGTGGGGAACCAGAAAAGGGGAAATGAATTGTAAATATAGAATATATCCAATAATAAATAAATAAATAAATAAATAAATAAATAAATATGAAAAAAAAAAGAACCCAATTAAGACACACAAGAACTCCTGGCTTGAGTTTGTCCGGAAAGAGGCACATGGGGTTGACCTGTTCCTCACTAGGACCTGAGGGAGACCTGCCTGCTCTGTGTCCCCTGAACCTGCCCTCTTCTTCCTGTGTCTAGCCAGGCTGGTGGCAGGTTTTACTGGCCGTGTCTCTGTCTTCGTTCAGGTTTTATTACCATGAAGAGATACCATGATCATGAAAACCCTTACAAAGGAAAACATGTAATTGGAGCTGACTTTCAGTCTCAGAGGTTCAGTCCATTAGCATCATGGCAGGAGGCATGGCGGCCTGCAGGTAGGCTTGGTGCTGGTGAAGGAGCTGAGATTTGCTCCGTGAAACCTTGATTTTCAGGGAGCAGGAGACTGCTGTGCTGGGTGTAGCTTGAGCACAGGAGACCTTACGGACCCCTCCCCACAGCGACACACTTCCTCCAATGCCGTGCCTACTCCAACAAGGCCACACCTCCTAACAGTGCCATTCCCTATGCCAAGTAAGTGTTCATGTACATGAGTCTATAGGGGCCATCCCTATTCAAACCACCACCGTTCTTACCTGTTTAGGAGTGGCCCAGGCCGTGTACCTCTTCCTTCTTTAAATTCCTGATAGGAGAGATGCCTGAAGGATGTGCTACTGGGTCATGTCAGCCGCCTGAGCCCAGGTCCACCACTGGTTCTTCCTACACACCCAACCCCTCCCAACTGACGTCATCTCAGTTTCTCTAAGATATCCTGTATTCTAGGCAGTCCCCTGGGCCAGGAGGCCTCAGAAGGGTTGTGTCCAAGGCTTCTGGGACTCCCGTTATAAAATACCATAGACTGGGCAGCTTAAGAAAACAAGCTCATTCCCTTCCAGGTCTGGAGGCTACCAGTCTGATATCAGGGTGTAGGCCTGTAGGACCAAGTTCCCTCTAGAAGCTCCAATGGCAGATCCTTCCTGCCTGACTGGTTCCTGGTGGCTTCAGGCATCGGTGGCTTCATGTGAACAGCACTTCAATGGGCTCTCCCATTGTTGCCAGTGGGTCACTCATCTTCTGCCTCCCTCTTATGAGGATACTCTTCAGGGCATATGGACCCCACCGACTAATTCAAGATGGGCTAGCTCAAATACCTCTTTCCAGAACTTTCTCTAGGTTGAGATTGCTGTCATGGATTATTGATCTGTCCGTGGCCCTCTCCACTGTCAGCCACCCAAGGTGCCCCCACCCATTGCCAACACCTCATTCACTTCAAACCTGTGCCATTGCGTGTCAAGCTGAGTATGACCTACATCTTGTCTTCCAGGAGGTGGACTGCAAGAGCATGCATCCTGGAGAAGACGTTGGCAGCGAGATCCTGAGTGCCCACCTAGAAATCCTGTCCTCTAGGTATCACTCGAAGGTCCTGACTGCTCTTTGCAATGGCTCAAGGGAAGACCAAAGAGGGAAACTGTACTTGTGGAGATATTCCAATTAGCAAAGCACTCTGCCTGTAAGCATGAGGCCATGGGTCTTATCTCTAGAACACACCAAAAATAGCTCAGTGGTTAATGACACATATTACCCTTGAGTTCAGTTCCCGGCACTCACATCGGGTGGTTCACAGGGCACCTGCACTGTGTGTATACTAACACTCAAATGCACACTCAAACACAGGCATAAAAATGCTAAGCCTTTATAAAAGAAAAGAGGCCTGAGTATGGTGGTGTGAGCTTGTAGCATCAGTGCTGGGGAGGTGGGAGGATCCGTGGGGCTCAGTGGCCAGCCAGGCTCGAAGACTCCGGTGAGCACCAGGTCTCAGCCAGAGACCCTGTATTAAAAAAGGAAAAACAAAACAACAACAACAACAACAAAAAAAAAAAACAACAAAAAAAACAAAGATGACTGTCTCCTAAAGAATGATACTAAGACTGACTGTCCATATACACACCCATCATTCACAAACATGTGTACCTGAACACGTGTACATGCACATGAGTGCATGTGTGTGTGTGTGTGTGTGCACACACACGCGCGCGCGCGCGCGCGCGCGCACACACACACACACACACACACACACACACTATATTAAGGAGTCAGGTGGCTTGTGCTGTATTGTCACAAAGCTGTTATCCCCTCTTCTTTGTCCTGCTCCTCCCTGATTCCCTCCCACTGTCCCCCAACTCATACATCATCCCCGAGGGCAAACTCTCCCTATGAACCAAGCCCAGTGACTGAGGAACAAGTGAATTCAGCTCCTAGGTGACACTCCAGCTTAAGAGTCGGGTTTTAAAGACTCGATCCCCTTTTACATTTCCTCTTATGGAAGAAAGTCTAAGAGGGCAGATATTTCCATTAAAAACATTGGTTTAATACTCAAAATGAAAACAAATAAAGTTAGAGTCTTCTGGAAAAACCAACAGTCCCAGTTGGAGTTTGGCAGGCACCGCTGACACACACAGCTTTCAGCCCAGTGGCCAGTCCCTTTGCCAGATGAGCCCTCCTGCTGGGAACAGGCTCTCAGGGCACAGGAAGCTGGGTGGTGTCTGCCCTGGCAACCAGATGCACCACAGCCCCCATTTACCCTTTGTTCCAGGTCACAGCTGCATAGTCCAGCATCTACGTGAATCAAGGGGACGGAGGGACTAGAGGTCTTGGGACACAGATGTCTTACCATGTTCAGGGCTGTAACGGGTTGGCCAGTGACACCGAGTTCTGTGTTTTCATCCCAAGCCCCGAAGCTGTGAATGGGACTTAATTTGCACATGGGTTATGCAGTTGCAATTCAGTTAAAGCCCTGGAGTTGGTGGGAGGGGCATCTCGGACTGCACACGTCTGTCACAAATGTCCTTGCTAGAGAGACCCAGGGTAATTACAAAGCAGAGTGTGAAGACCGAGATGGACTTTGGCACCCTGTCAGAGAAACCCGGCCAGCAGGAGCAAGGAGGTAGAACGGGTCCTCCAAGTGCCTTTGGGAGGCAGGTGGTCCTGATACGTATCACTCTTGACTTGCAGTCTCCTGGAGGGTGAGGGTGGGTTTTTTGTTTTTAGTTCCAAGTCTGTCTGGGCAGCCGCCCAAAATGCTTCAATGTTGTCCCTGAACTAGAACTTCAAGGAGTAAAGGTAGCTGCCTCTGCCGGTTAGTGGGGCTGCGCTGCCCTCTCTGGATGCTCGCTTGGCTAGGTTGTCCCAATGCCCACAGTGAAGGAGATGCTGGGGATCAAATGAGATCACTACAGGCTTTTGTACTAAGAACCAAGAGACGTGAAAGATGCCTCCCAGCTCTGGGAGAGCCCACGGTGAACTCACTGTACTTGGAAGACCCCAATCCCAGCTGTACCATGCCCTTATGAGGTGATATCAGCAAACAACCTTAGGTCCTCAGGCCTCTGGGTAGGGCAGATGGTGGGCAGATGGATAGGACCAGAAATCCACGGCAGCCCACGGTACCCTGCTCAGAAGAATCCCAGGGCTTGAGGACAAGGCATTTTTGAGAGGCTTACTTACAGCTGAGCTTTGAGGCATCCTCAGGATGTGTGGACACAGTAGTAGAGGATGCCGGGAGGGAAGAACACAGAGCCTGGCCATTAGCAACAATGGGTGCTCTAACACAGACCTGGACAGGTACCCGGCTCTGCTGTCAAAGATCAGCCTCAAGGCCCCAGTTTGGCATCTTTGAAATAGGACTAGATGCATTTGAATCTCTCAATGCTCAGTTACTAGGACCAGACAGATACCTTGAGGGTCATCGGTGCCTGTGTAGGGGAAGGTGTGTGTGGGGGGTACACGTGGGCAGAGTGAAGTTTCTGTGGAAGAGGTGATAGAACCCCATGCTGGCCATCTTGGGCCCTGGTTCCTCCATCCGTGGTCTATGCGTGGCAGAGGGGCACAGCAGTGCAGGGCTACATGATACTTGGTTGCTGGCATGCTGTGACGGGCAGTGTCTGGGGAGACACCTGTGCACTCTCTGTGGGGTTCTGCAGCCCTGGCTCCCTGGAGTTCCAGGACCCTACTGCCCATCCTGACTCTGCCTTTCCACCCCTAGTTTAGATCTCGTCCATTTCTGTTCTGCTTGGCTTCTCTGTTGCTGTGATAAACACCATGACAAAAACCACCTGAGGATGGATGAAAGGGTTTATTTGGCTTATAAGCCCTAACCACAGTCTGTCACCAAGGGACTCAAACAGGAACCTGAAGGCAGGGACTGAAGCAGAGACCATGGAGGTACACTAGTGGTTGGCTTGTCTCATAGTCAGCCATCCTTTTTATATCTCCCAGGACTACCTGCCCAGGGATGGCCCCACCCTCGGTGGGCTGAGCCTTTCCCACAAGACTGGGCTGGCTGTCTGCATGAGCTGCCTGTGATCCTGGCCACCATGCACAGGCACATGAGATTGAATCCTTGTGTGGGACTGTCATCACAGACAGGCAGGAGTTTAGGTGATTTTAGGTGACTTCACTGATCCTGGGAACAGTCCTCTGTAGTAGGGGCACTATCCACACCCCTGCAGACGGTTCTTGAAGAGACAAAACAGGAATTTCTCCCATGGACACTTTCCTTGACCTGCAGTCTCAAGCCCGCTCTGTGAAACCGTCTACGGGAGACGATGGTGCGCCAGCTGCCACCGTCTGGAAAATGAATCTCAGGCCGCTGTCGTCTGATTCCCTGCAAATGCGCTCCTCATGCCAAAAGTCAGTCTAGTGTCTCCTGGGCTGTTTTGCCTGGAAATCCCATCATTTTTAAAGGCTTGTTTGGCACCAGTGGGGAAAGGCTAGCCAGCTTAGGTTAAAGAAGCCAGCCTTAGTGGACAGGACATGGGAACAGCTCAGTGTAGGCAGTGGCTGGGCAAACAGAGGGAAAATCCAGAGCTGTCTGTCTCTCTGTCCCAAACATGCCACCCACCTTCCCATCTGGGTCTTTGGGAGCCCCAGAGTCAGCTTCATCACCCCACTTCATAGGTGACAAGCATCTCAGAGGGGGAACTCATCAGCCAGGCTTTGCAGTTAGTGGCAGGCACAAGGGTGGGACATCGGTCTGACCTCTGAACCCCAGCTGAAGGATGCATGGGTGGAGCTCTCCCCGGGGCACGACGCAAAGGCATCCCTGCTGGTGTGAATATCGCTAGCCATAGGGCAGAGCCACAACTCATCGTGACCTTCAGCATCTACTGCAGAGTGGCCGAGGCCTGGGACCTGTTGGAGGGCCAGCCTGTCTGCGCCTAAGGGCAGCTCCCTGTGCTCTGAGGAGGAGGGCACCTCCCACCCTTAGCGCTTCCCGGGAGTCTCAGGTAAAGGCCCTCCTCCATTGCCCACTTCTGTGAGGGAGCAACAACAGACCACAAGCCTAACCTGGATGGACAAGCGGGGACAGCTGACCCGATGATGACGGCGGTTGCTTTGCTTGGAGAACCGTGTTCTACAGCAGAGGGTAATGGCATGTATGGATGGCGGTGACATGCAGGGGACATGGGATGGAGGTCAACTCTTCCATTTTAGGTGCACAGAGACCGGCGAGATGGAAATAACATAATGGAAGCACGAGACCGCTCCCAGAACCACCAAGTCCTGGTGCAACAGAGCAGGCTGGTGTAGGTGGGGCCCACAGGCAGCCTGCTTCCCCGTCTCCCTAGAGCCTAGAGCCATGCTGGCAAACAGACTATGGCCAATAAGTAGACTTCCTAGGACTCTCCATTATCCCGAGATGGCGATGGGCACAGGAGGATGCTGGGAATGGGCAGGCATAGCGTGAGCAGCACGCCTAGGGCGCACCTGCTGGAAGGCAGGTGTTCTGAGTCTGTATTACAGCAGGGAAAAGGAAGAAGCCTGTGCCCAGCGAGCAGTTGCAGGCACGCGTCCTGGCTCTGCCACAGTGAGCTGTTGATTTGGTGCTCTGGGCGAGCCCCTTACCCCTTCGGGCTTACAGCATCCCTGCCTGTGGATGGGAAGAACAGCTCTCTCGTGACATGTGGACCCAGCGCAGGCTGGGGATAGGGGAGGGGTCAGCCGAGCTTGGTGAAAGCCTCCGATGAATGAGATTTTCACCCCCATGGAACTCACCAAGGACAAACACATAGTATTCACAGCACACACACACACACACACACACACACACACACACACGTATACATCCCATTATTATTCATACAACTTTCACACATACATAATTGTTCCATAACCGACTATACGAGTTGACTTTCAGCCTTTACTGTACTGTGACTGAGTCTGTCTGCGTGTCTGTAGGCTCAAGGTTGTTTCCCTTTGCCCCCTGGACTGCGGATAGAATTCAGGCCCTTCTTGCACAGCCTCTGAGCTGCATCCCCAGCTCGCTCTATTCTGTGTACTATGTGATGTTCCCTAAAGCATACATCCCACACTTAGGCAAAACTTGAATTAAGTCAGTACTAGACACCTCCATCCAGATTCAAGAACCAGAGCTGGGCCATCCCAGCAACTCCTCTGACTGCCTCTATCCCCTGACTGCCTCTGCTCTCTGACTGCCTCTATCCTCTGACTGCCTCTGCTCTCTGACTGCCTCTATCCCCTGACTGCCTCTGCTCTCTGACTGCCTCTATCCTCTGACTGCCTCTGCCCTCTGACTGCCTCTATCCCCTGACTGCCTCTGCCCTCTGACTGCCTCTATCCCCTGACTGCCTCTGCCCTCTGACTGCCTCTATCCCCTGACTGCCTCTGCCCCCGACTGCCTCTGCACCCTGACTGCCACTCTCCTCCTGTTTGGAGAATAATGAGAAACAAGGGAGCCCGAGGATGCAACCAGAGAAAGGAGTCCCAGGCAGGTCTCCATCACTCCAAAATCCTTCCAGGCTGCAATGTGTTCAAAGGCAGCAATGACTTTGAGTCTGAAAGCCTTCTTAATTCACTCTGATTCTTTCTAAACAAACCCTGAAGCCCTTGGAGAAGGGCAGGGCGGTGGTGAGTCAGGCCTTCGCAGGGCCTCCCGGGTCTGGAGAAGTCTGGGAGAACTTCTGTCTCCCTCTGCTGTAGATGGGGAGCTGGGAGTCCCTCTCCTTTTCCAGCTGTCAGCTCTGAAAGGGGGTTCTTCCTTTTCCTATACATTGATGGGCCACCAGGGACAGCAGGAAGACGATGGGGTGGGATTTGAGACTGACTGTCACCTGATTAATAACTTGGTCACTCCTTGTTCACTTAAAGCCCCTCTGGGCATCCTTGACAGTCTGGTCGGTGGAGAGGTAGAAGGCGGGTCCCCAGCACTGGGTTGGCCTGTCAGTCATAGTCTAAGGAGCCCCTTCTGGCTGAATTGTGAGTTGAGTCTCCGCCCAGAAGAGGAGCTCTCGGAACTCCTCCTTAAAAAGAAAGTTCCTTGTGGTAGTGCAATCTCTCTTGAATTGGAGCAATCAAACTTCGGGGTTCCCTCAACGCTGGTTCTTGGAGTCTGGCCAGGTCGGGGTACCTGAGGCGGGAAGAATCGAGGATCTGGGCCATCGGGTTCCGGAGGCCGCCGCCCAGAGCGGGGAGAAAGAACGGGGGCGCCGCCCCCGTCCCACGTCCGCTCCCGCCCCGGGCCAGCCCCTTCCTCGCCGCGACTCGCCCGCTATCCCCACCCCCTCGCCCGCGGCGCCCAGTGGGAGGCGGGGGCCGGCCTTACTGAGCCAGGCGCCGGGCTCTGATTTGCTGCGGGCGTTGGGGATCGACAGCCTTCGCGGTGTCTGCCAGCAGCGAGGGAGGGAGGGAAAGGGGGAAAAAGTGCTCGGCGCCGAAGGCGAGGTCCGCACTCCTCGTCCCCGCGGCTGGCGCAGGACCTCACTCCAGCGGAGCGCCCACGGGGAGCGGGTCGCGGGGCAGCAGCGGTGAGGAGGCCACGAGACTAGGAGGAGGACAGGGAGCGCGCGAGCAGCCAGCGAGGGGGTCCCGGCCGTCCCGGGCCACAGTCGATCCCCGCGCCGTGGGCGAGCGCCCCCGCTGCCCCCTCCAGAACAGCCACCGCCGCAGGGGAGATCGGATGGGTGCCGAGCTTCCTATGACTCCCTGAAGTTGTCGCGCTCCCCTAGCGTCCGCCACCCGGGACGTGTCTCTGGTCCCTGTGCATCGTGTGCGCTCCCCGCTCCCCGGCCCGCGCACCCCGCCGGCATGGACCTACACACCCGCTGGAAAGCTGCGCGCCCGGGCGCCCAGCTGCTGTCCTCGCCGCTGCTTCTGCTCCTGCTGCTGCTGTGGGCGCCGCCGCCGAGCCGCGCAGGTAAGAGCGCTATAGGAGCCGGGGACCGGACCTCGGGGACTGCAGGAGGCGCGCTGAACCGCCGCGCCGCTGTCATCCCGGGCGCCTTCGCCGCCGGCCTCCTCCGAGCCTGCAGAACTTTCCCCCTTGGCCTGTGGAATGCACCGGGCAAGACAACGAATACCATTCGTTGGGGGCCCAGGAGAGGGAGCCGGGCCAACTCCATCCCCGCCGTGTACCGCCCCCTCCTCAAACGGGTCTGCTGGGTGGGGCTGTTGGTCGAGTCCAGGAAGAATACGCCTCGTGTTAGATTCGAGCAGAAGTGGTCACACTTTTGTCCCCAAATATTGCATTCCCTGTCCCACATCACAGGCGACCCCTGCATCCCACGCAGCCCTTCAGAAGGAACTTTCCTTCTGAAAGCTGGGAAGGGCCGCCCCCTAGAGTCAAGGCCATACAGTTCCTCGGGGACTCAGGGGTGGAGGGGGATCCCAGAAGTTTGCATTCCCAGT
Source organism: Apodemus agrarius (assembly GCA_964023405.1). NCBI lineage: Eukaryota > Metazoa > Chordata > Mammalia > Rodentia > Muridae > Apodemus > Apodemus agrarius. The sequence continues at coordinate 158,633,325 of OZ030008.1, read as the reverse complement.
TTTGGACTTCCCTTGGTACACACCCTCTTGCCTGAGCTAACTTTCTGCTTTCCCAGGGGACAGAGTTCCCTGTAGTCCCTGCTAAGTCTTCAGGGAGCTCCGGGGAGCCCGGTAAGGTAGGCCAGCCCTACTGCTAGCCTGACCTCAAACTTCCTAACCCCTTAGAGGTAGTTTTCTTGGGCTTACTGCCCAAAGATGGGATGAACGGGGAAGCCTGGCCAGGAGAGGGCCTTGGAGTCTAGGCTGGGAGCTTCTCAGATGATCTGCAGATGTGAGACTCCTCCTGCCAGCACGGGCCCTCCGAAGGAGCCCTGACCCAATGGGAAGAATCAGCGAGGTACTGATTGTCCCTGTCTGTATTCCAGGGCTTTCAGGCTCGGGTCTGGACAGGCATATTATTTTCAGCATCACTCTTGTTAGTTAGCTGTGGGATAAATCTTCCCAGACCCCTTAAACACCATAGCCCAGGGTGGGAAGGCACCAGGCATGTGCTGATATGGGGAGGCGAAGGCGGTGGTTAGAGAGAGTTCAAGCACAGTAACAGCGGTGGCTGCAGCGACCAGGAGTGGCTAGCCCTGGCCCAGTGACAGGGCTCTTCTTCGCTCAGCTGGCGCTACCATGACTTAGCGGGAGAATCAATGTCCATGCCCCGTGGCCAGTTACATGCTCTTCTCCTGCTCCCTGGCACCGGTCGTGTCCAGTGAGTACAGGCTGAGCAGGAGCGGGTATGGGAGGGGCCCAGGGCCCCCGGGGACGGAGGGAGAGCAAGGGCTGAACTTGGACCAACGGACCTGGAGTTTTCAGGGAGGGGATGATGAAGGCCCACAGGAAAATGTGGAGGAGAGACAAGATGGGGTCAGTCTCTCTCTTCCTTCCACCCCCACAATACGCCCCTGGTCCTGTCCAGCTCCTTCCTGTGATTCCCCCCTTCCAGAACCTCAGGAGGGAGGCCTTCACCTGGGAAGCCGGGGTTACCATTACTGTTCCTGGCACTAACCATTTGCTCCAGTCCTGCCCTGTCCTGTGGCCACCGGTGTCTCTGCTTCACTCTACCACCATGCCCCCACCCCCACCCCCACCCCACACTTCCCTTTGCTATTGAGGGTGCGGCCACTTGGAAGGGGCTGCCTGGGTCCTGGCTGGGCTGATAGATGTTTTGTTTTTGGACGAGATTGACTTTTAGAAGCGTGTGGAGAACCTGCTTTTCTGGGTGGGCTTCGGGAGGCTTTCCCCTCTGCTCCTGCGGTGCGACCCACTTTGAAGTCACCCTCTGTGCATGGCCAGAGGGGCAGGAGTCCACTTCTGATGCTGGCGGGTCAGGAGAAAGTGCAAACAGACCCTGCTCTGCCCTGCTCTGCTCTCCCCTCCCTCCCGGGAGCTGCCAGATGTTTTCTGAGGTTTCTGTGAGCGCAGATCTCCTCTCCCTCTTGGCCAAGTGTATGAAGGAGTGAGAAGTCCGATTGCTCTGGGAGCTGCTAAAAGCCTTAAGGGGGGAGGATGAGAAATGAAATGTGACCCCAATATTTGGAAATTGAGGTCATCTCCTCCATGTGCTATTGGTGGGCTTGGGTCATGTGACTGCTTTTTTTCCAATAATTTGCAGGGAAAGCCAGCCAAGTTTTGTGAGACTTGACAGATACTGAATGGTTAAATTTCCTGTGACTCAATGAGTTGGCTACAGGGACATTCTTAGGCCTTCCCTCCTCTCTCTTCTCTCCTCCCTGCCTCCCCTCTCTCCCCTCTCTTCCCCTTATCCCTCCCTCACTTTCTCCACAAAGTCCAGTTGTTAGAAGCCCCCTGTGTCTGTCAGGGGTCTTATTTTGTGTTTATTACTCTGGCCGCAGGGTTGGAACTGTGGTCCCTCTACAGCTGTGTGGTAGATGAGTCCCCTCCTGGGGCTAGCCTCTTCTCTGATGATGTTGTCTTGGGGGCTGGCCCTGCGGTGCTGGCCAGAGACTGCCTCTCCACCCCACCCTGTAGATATTTCTGGATGCTCCTCATAGCCACGCCCTTAGCTGAGGGCAGCTGATGCCCGCTGCCTGCCCCTGCCTCTGGCTGGAAGCCTCCTTCTTCATTAAAAAAAAAAAAATGATTTTGTACCCTCTTGCAGGGTTACAGTTGTTGAGTAGAATCCAGATTGTAAAGCTCTAACCTGATTCCCACACTGCACAGCAGGGCTGGTGAGTGGGGCCCAGTGGGCCAGGGAAGCAGTCTCTCCCCTACCCCAGGACACCTGTTTGCTGTAGTCTGGGGTTGTCCAGCCTGCCTCCCAAGGGCTCGGGGAATAGTTAATACTGTTATTATTACTACACGAGCGGCTAGTGTGCTGGTACCTGTCTGGCCAGAAGCTCGCAGTGGAGAAGCAGAGCTGACTGACTTGGTCAGAGCCCCAGTGCCATGATGGGCTCCCCTCCTGCCTAGCCCTGGCCCACTCCTTCTCTTTGATCTCACACCCATTTCCTAGCTTTCCCTGGGAGATCCCCCTGAGCTACAATCCCAGCCTAGGGGCCCAGCCCAGGCAGGCCCTGGGGGACAGATGGGGTCTGCCACTCCTGCCAGTGCAATGTTTATGCTCTTTTCTTCTGTCCCTGCTCCTGCATCTCCATCTCTCCTCCCTCCCCTGTGCCCTTCCTTTCCTTTCCTCCCTTTCTTCTTTCCCCACCCTCCCTCCCTTTCTCTCTCCTCGAGGTCTGTAGCCTTCTGCAGAGACCCACCCACTCCCTTTGGACTGTCTAGGTTCTTCACCGTCAGCAGAACCTTCAAGCACCACAGACTTTAGCTTGCTCTTGGTCTGGAGGTTCTGGGGGTGCTGGTGAAGGGGCTCCTCAGTCCTTCTCTGCATCAGACATCTTTCTTCTTGTTCTTAGGCCTCCTCAGACATGCTGGGCCCTGTGAGCAGCTTTGGAGGACATCCCCATGGGGTCTCAGGTGGTCTGGCCCCCTGGTGTTTTATTACCATCCCCCCTGGGTCCCCTCCTTCTGGTTTAATCTTCTTTTGTTGAATATTCCAAACGTAGCCTAGGAGGTTTGCCCGACTCTCTCCCTCATCAGTGGGTTGGCAGGTCCCCAGTTCTTGTCTGCCTTGCTGACTTTACACCAGGAGAGCAAAACTGCTACCAAGAAGGAACAAGCAGGGGTCCCCAGAGTACCACTGGTATCCTCTTTACACCATATTACAACTGTGTGTGTAAGAGCACATATGTGTGGGAGTGTACGCACACACACATGATGCATGTGTGGTTTCCACAGCTGTCCTGAGAAGCTTCTTTGCTCTGTGCAGGATGGGAGATAACGAGATATTCATGGCCCTGGGAGTCCTGGAGCTCCCAGCCGTGCACAGACCCTGGGTCCTGCCCCAGGGTGGGCTGGTCCACAGCCACCCCCTCCAGTACTGTGTTAGCAAGACACAGTACAAACCAGATAGGCTTTGGCTTTGCCTGTGGGAACTCTGCTGATGGCTTGTGGGGGACAGTCCTTGGTGGTACTGCACCTTCAAGGGATATAACCCACTGAGAAACCAGCACGCACTGTCTCTACCTCTGAGGTTGAAGGTTAGTTAGGATGAATCTCTGTGCCTCAGTTTTCCTTCCTGAAAAATAGGAAGATGAACATGTGCCACTTTGAGGGGGGGCGGTCTGAGACTGACTGGGTGGCCCTGCCGATGCCTCTAGACTTAGACACTGGGCTGAGGGGCCAGCTCACAAGCTGTGTTCTGTGGTAATGGGCAGTGTTCCCTAAATCCTTTCCAAACATCCTAATTCTAGAAGCTTGGGCAGAGGACCGTGTGTACAAGGAGGGGCCATGCGTCTCCTGTCTTTCCGCCTGCCTCTCATATGCCTCTGACACCCTGGTCAGTCCCATCACGGGGGTGTTGTTGTCACCTGAGGAATGTGTGTGTGTGTGTGTGTGTGTGTGTGTGTGTGTGTGTGAAGGCACTGGAGAGGTCAATTTCAGGGTTGTTTTCTTGTGTGTATGTGCACGTCAGATTGTGTGTGAGTGTGTGCTTGCCCATGTGGGACCCATGTGTGTGTGCTTATGCCTACATGTATAAAAACAACTGTGTGTGTAAGAGCACATATGTGTGGGAGTATAAACACACACATGATGCATGTGTGGTTTCCACAGCTGTCCTGAGAAGCTTCTTCACTCTGTGCAGGATGGGAGATAACGAGGTGTTCATGGTCCTGGGAGTCCTGGAGCTCCCAGCGGTGCACAGACCCTGGGTCCTGCCACAGAGTGGGCTGGTCCACAGCCACACACCCCCAGTTTGATGACTGCAATGTCATATGACACCTGGACTCCTCACCTAGTTATATTCACCGATGGAATCAGTAGCCATTCTGTCCCGTTCTTGGGTACGCCAGGATGCCATTGGATAGAGCCTGCCTGGGCCCTTCTCCCAGGCCATCTTGCAGTCGCTGTAGGACATGAGTGCAGACCCTGTGTTGGGGGCGGGGTAAAAAGAACAGGTGACTAGGGCGAGGCAGCCTGCGTGCTACTTCTGGCTCCGATTCTTCCCAGCTGGGCCCTCAGTGACCTGGGCCTCAGTTTCCCCACTCATGAGCAGATGGATGTGATTGTAATGACAGCAGATCCCTGTGAGATCAATACACGGTCATATGAAGCACAAATACGTCATGTGATTACTGTTATGATCATTGGGGTTCTGGATTGGCTAGAAGCTGGTGTCGTCAGCTGTGGGAGTCACCTGTCACCTGTCCCCAGTCTCCCCCAAGAGGGCCACACTGGGTCTTCAAGATGGGACAAACAAGGGAAGTAGTGCCTCCAGAGTCTCTCCAGAGGCCCCAAGCTCTGCCTGCCATTGGAAGTCTGTTCCTGGGCAGTGTAGACCAGAGACCTCCACACCCCTCCCACTGCAGCTGCCCCACCCTAGGAGGAGGGTCTGGACATTCATGGTTCCTGGCCACCTCTTCTGGGTCAGGGAGGGAGTGAGGGGAAACGAACTGGCGATGACACATTTCCAGTCATATCACAGGTGACAGGTTCGTTTTCTGTCACCATGCCAAGTAGTCTCAGCTCCTGTAAACATAGCCATTTTTCTGGGATATTCCCGGCTTCAGTGATGAACCCACATCAGTGGTAAGGGTTACCAGTTTGGTGACTCAGAGCTAAGACATGAACCACAGACTGACCCACTTTCCTTAAAGTGTAATAATTTGGAGTTCCAGGGGAGAGGTGCTTCTGGTCATGGCTTGGATACTGTTGCTTCCTGACTTTAGACCTGTTTCTTAACATTTTTTGAATTGGATTTATTTATTTGTTTTTGTGTGTGTGTGTATGTGTGTATATACACACGTGTGTGTATATGTGTATGTGTGTATATGTATATATGTGTATGTGTGTATGTGTATATATGTGTATATGTGTATGCATGTGTGTATGCATGTGCATATCTGTGTCTGCATATGTGTGTGTACACATGTGTGTGTGTGTGTGTGTGTGTGTATGCATGCATGTGTGTGTATGTGCCCAGAGGACAACTTGCTGGAGTTGCTTCTCCTTCTATCATCTGGGTTCCAGGAACTGAGTTTAGGTTGCCAGGCTCGGCAGGAAGTAACCATAACCTGCAGTGCAATCTTTCTGGCCCCAGTGCTGGCTTCCTGTGGCAATTTTGGTTTTCCATCCTTTTCTTTCCTACCAGTGTCCTGGCAATGGGGATTCTAATATTATCCTTAAAAAGGAGAAAAGGAAAGAAGTGAGTGGTACAAACAGGACATAAAAATGTGTGTGTGTGTGTGCACTTGTGCTTGTGTCTGGTGCATGCATATGTGCATGTGTGTGCATGTTTGCATGTGTGTGTGTGCATGTGTGTGCATGTGCGTGTGCCTATGTGTGTGCATCCCTGTCTGTGCATGTGTGCCTGTGTGCCTCTGTGTGTGTGTGTATGTGTGTGTGTGTGTATGTGTGTGTTGCTGTAGAAGCTTAGAAAAGCAGTGACCTCCAAAGGACTGGTGAGCATCTCAGCCTAGGTGGGCATTGTGATGTGGTGAGGGTAGGAAAGGTGGGCTTCCATCCTGACTTGTGCTACAGTGAGGAAACTGGAATTTACATCTCGTAGCCCTTGTGGGTTCCAGGGCATAGGTGAGTGACTAGTAAGCTCTCCCTGACTGACAGGAACTTCTGGAGTAGGGTGTGTAGAGGGGACAGGCACTTACATAGATGGTTCTGTCAAACGATGTGCAGTTATAGCCGGAAGCAAGAAACTCCTCACCAGCCCTTGGGATTTCTGCCAGTCATGGGAGGTACCTGTCAAGGCAACATAGCTCCTACCAGCCCCAAAGAGGCTTTGGAGAATCCAAAGAAAGCACTTGCCAGTCCCTGTGGAAGACTGGCTAATCAGAGACCAGACTGTGTTTCCAGGCCTGCCTCCAAAGCACTGTGCTAGCACCCTCGAGCCTACGCCTTGCACAGTTGAAGGTAGGTACTTCTGGGTGAACGCAGAGGGTACTTCCCCCTGTTGTTCTTTTTGGCTTCTGTTCATCCTCATTATAATCCTGCTTTCCAGCTTGACTGCACAGTGCTTGAGCTCCTGAGTGCTCCCCAGGCATGACCTGCACAGTGCTTGAGCTCCTGAGTACTCCCTGGGCACGACCCGCACAGTGCTTGTGCTCCTGAGTGCTCCCCGGGCACGACCCGCACAGTGCTTGTGCTCCTGAGTGCTCCCTGGGCATGACCCGCACAGTGTTTGTGCTCCTGAGTGCTCCCCGGGCACGACCTGCACAGTGCTTGTGCTCCTGAGTGCTCCCCGGGCATGGCCTGCACAGTGCTTGTGCTCCTCAGACATCTTTGATGGGACTGAATCTTGCAGATGTGTGCATGGTGGCTCTGCCAGGCCAGGTCACAGGAAACCACACAAGTTGCTCTCTGCTTCTGGGGTCCTCTCTTCAGTCATGTATTGGCATTTGGCCTTTAGCCCATGGTAAAAGCCAATGAGGTGGCACTGGCTTGGCCCCCCTTGTTTCCTTCAGACAGAAGTGGGCGATTCAGGAAAACAGTAACGTCCTTGCCACAGGCGCTTGACAGCTCTCCCTTTCTGATACAGGATGAGGTGCCCCTGAGGCACCTCCTTTGGGAGGGCAAAGGGTATGTCCAGATGTATGCCGAGCCCAGCTGATTTTCCTCCATTGTCAGGCAGTGGCAGACAGTGTGGGTGTGAAGAGCCAGCTCTGCTCCAGGATGGGCTGCCTGCGCTTGTCATAGTGGGCACAAAAAGCGGCCCTCGGGTTTAGTCTGGCTCTGGGATGCTGTTTTCTCAGCTCTAATAGGGCGTGAGTTTCAGCGTGGAGGGCCTGGCTGGGGAAATGTGTAAGAAGCTGTGTGAAGTCAGGGGATGCCCCACCAGCACCTTCCTTACATGCTCCCTTCAGCGGAAGAATCGGGACGCTGCCTGCTTCCTGTCTGGGCTCCATCTAGTCTTCTCCGAAGGGAATACCGCAGTTTGGCAGACTCCTGTATCCTTCCCAGCAGGTCTTAGGGATCAGGGCTGGGCTGGAATATGGAGCTGTGGGATTCTGGAGCACAAGATACGGCTGAGAGTTTGTCAGCACTGAGGGGCGTGGGAGGAACTTGGTCCCCTGCAGGGCGCCCAGGGCTGCCAGTCTTGTGTCATCCCCCTGCCTCTCCATCCACACCCTAGATTAAGCAGATCATCGGTATCACCTCCTTTCAGTAGTGACTCTTTGAGCATATGTCCCTGAAAGCCAGCCTCCTGGCTGGACTGCTCTGCCTGTCTGGACTCTCCCTGTCGTCGCCCACAGGCCCTCTCCCTCTAGGCTGCCCTTAGTGTGGTCATCTTATTGGTGACACATCTGCGTGGGAAGAATGAAGAGATGGAGCTTAGAGCGGGGTCAGTGTCCTGGAGGCCCAGGCCAGAGGGGCAGAGGACAGCTGTTTCCCACACCCTCAGACATCCAGTTCACAATCAGGGATTGGGGGGAGGGCCCCTGCGTCTTGCCCTTCCCAGTGTACTGGGACTTAGCACATCAGAGGCACCTACTGTGCCTGGGTTTCTCCATCTGCAGAGTGGACGCAGAATGCTACCTCATCACGGAGGCCAGCTAATGGAGATCTCGGCGCCTGCTGTAGCTCCTCTTGTATGATATGTATGATATCAGTACATGCCTGTGTGGGGCACACGGGGAGTCTGCAGAGCTCACACATAGGGTTATGCTGCCTGGAGCTTATTAAGGAGCTGCAGGGGAGCCTGGGACCCTCCCGCTTCCAGCCGCCTGTGGGAAGGCTGATGGTGCAGGCTCCAGCACCTTCTATCCCCGTGAGCAGAAGATACTGGCGCAGAGGGCCTGAGGTGCTTTTCTGGAGCTTGTCCTGACTGGGTGTCCCCGAGGCCTCTGTCTGCTGCTGGCCCGTGAGCTGAGTGGTAGACACAGGGCAGGTTCCACTCAGCCAGGCCTGGGGCTGAGGACCTGCAGTGACGGCCTAGTGTGTGACCCAAGGGGGGGCACCCTGTGTGCTGTGCCCTGTGTCAGGAAAGCTGCACCCCAGACATTCTGTGCTGCCATTCCAACTGCAGCAGGGCTCACCCGCCCTCTAGCAATGCCCTGGCCTAGAGGGCTGGTCCCCAGAGAGCTGAATGCTAGCCTTTTGCAGAGGGCTTGTGACCCCGCCCAGACATGCCTGGCAGAAGGAAAGTGAAGCAGGAGATCCACTTCCTTCAAAAATGGCCTCGAGGGGCTCGGCAGGGCACCTAGATGGGACCAGTGGAGGAGCCCCGGCACCCACATAACGGGCAGCTTCAGTGGCCCCAGGACCCTGCCTTGTTGATGTGAATGTGAGTTCGTTCATGGGGCCAGTTCTCGAGCCGCTCTCTAGCCGTGCTCCCAAATTCTGGCTAGTGATCAGTTGAGGGCACAGCAGGATAACTCTGGACACAGCAGGCACTCCCCAGGGAGTCCTGCCTCCACTGCCAGCCCAGTTATCTTTCAGGCGCTGTGAAAGAAAGTTCAGCAGATACTAAGAGAACAGGACCGCGGAGGGACCTGTGGATCAGGAGAGCGTGTTTGGGCTCCTAGCGACAGGCCCTGGAGCATGCCAGTCAATCTCTGATCTGATCAATTTATCAATGTGTCAGAATTGTTTAACTGGAAACAGAGCTGAAGATAGGTAGGACCAGAGGCTGGGGCTGCTGTGGGCATCGAGCCCATGCTGGAGGGTTGCCTCCAGCCCATGTGGGTAGTAGATAGCAGCAGGATGGAGGATGGCCTGTGGTGGAACTCTTCTTCTGCTTGTTCTTGTTACTGATTGGGATCGAGGAGCAGCCCCTAATTTCTGCGAAGGGTAAAGCTGCTGTGTCAGGGTATAGTATCACGCCACCTCAGCCAGGGTCACTTCCTTATGGCAAGGGATCCAGTGGTGATGAGGGTGAATCTATGGGTCACAACGGGGGCCATCCCACCTTCCCCTGCACCTGACACCAGGGGGCTAGGACAGAAGGTGTTTTTCTGCCCAGGAGTGGGAGGGCCGGCTGGCTGCTTTGGAAGGAACCTGCAGATGCGCTGAGGGAGTGCTTATAGAGTCTGGGGTCTGGCCTCCAGCCTCAGGCCATTTGCAGATAGTTATACTCAGTTGAGTTGGGGATTTCTGAAGTCACGGGTCAGAAGGAGAGGGAAGCAGAGAGGGTCCATCTGCCATAATCCTGATTCTGGGGAAAGGAGCCTGACTGTCCTGATCCAACCAGCTGGGGTGCTACGGTCTTTCTTTGCCTCCGATGGCTGGAAGGTCACTCATCCAAGGCTTCCTTGGATGACCACCATGGCTCCCAGACATCTCGCTTGGGTGGTGTGCAGACAGGAGAGCCCACCCTGACCCCTGGCAGGTGCTATAAAATGCCCCCAAGCCATTGTGTTAAACTCTGGCTTGAGGCTGGGGAGATGTTCCCTGTTCATCAGCAGTGGCTGAAAATGGGCTGCAAGTAGAGAGCTCTTAACCGCCCTTCTAGGCCTGCCCCATTTCTTCACTGTTGCTGGCTCTGTCCATGGGGAGGGGCAGCCCTGGGTCTCCTAGCTTTGGGGCTGCCTGTCCTCATATGCCCCGAGCCTCCCTGAGGCCAGCCTGTGGACTTACTCCACCTCCTCTGCTTGGGGCTAGGGCTGGGCCGATTGCAAACAGCTGCTTGGCCCTCGAGGCAGATTTTCAGGCTCCGGGAGGGACTGTTGTACTAGGGCATGGACGGTGTGGCAGAAAGGCCACACGGGATGTCGTAGGGGAAAGCCAAGACCCTCCTCTCTACTTGCCTTTGTATCCTAGGAAGACTGGAGAATATGGAGCAGACAGCTGATCTGTCCATTGTGGTCCTTCAGGTACCCTGTAATCGGGTCAGGACAGCCGAGGAGGGTCCTCTGGACTGGAGGTGAGGGACCGTGTGCTCCAAGCAGGCTCTGGTGTCTTGCTATTCCCCAAAGCTTCCCTGGCTCTAGTAACGCATATGTGGGTTAAGGAATCAAGAGGCCAAAACTTGTTTCCCTACCTAGTCTATCCCAATGGCATCTTCTAAGCCAGGGCTTTAAATGTGTTCTGCTTGAACCCCTTTTTCATGTAACCCTGGTTCTGCAGATATGTAAAACAGGCACACAAGCCAAACATTTACTGATAAGTGTGAAGACGTTTATTTTAAAACAATTCTTTGCTAAAACCGATTATGCCATCTTTTAAAGATGAAAGCAAATTTGCATGATAATGAGATAGGCACACTTATTTATCTTTATATAAAGATTAAATCTTGGCTGACTATTGCCACAGCCGGATGTATTTCAGTGTTTTTCAGAGATGTTGATATCCTGACTTTATGGCCATCGTTGCTGAGAATGTGGCCTCATACAAGTGTGTAGTACAAGTTGGTGGAGGTGGGTTTGGGGCTGTTTGATAAATTGTTGGAAATTTACCCTAATCCCAAGATAAATTTTTTTTTTGCTAAAATTTATTTAATGATTTTTTTTTGTTTTCTTGAACAAAAATAATTTTATTTTTATGCTCAGATCAGCTCAAATGACAACTTTTGAAAAATCAAACATTGTAGCATAATTCAAAGATTTGCTGATCTGGTACTTGCTCCCGAGGGATAATGGTGGGGAATAAGAAAAGCTTGTGTCCTTTGTTTGTGATGAAATCATTATGCTTCTCTGAGAGCAGGACACGTTTCACACGGATTGGTGTCCTGAGGTGCGGTAGCCTGGGCACTGAGCTGAGGCATATGTAGTGAGCATCTGCGAGCAGACCCAAGGCTGAGGTGAGGTCACGCAGTGACCATAGGTGGCCACTTGCCAGAGAAACCTCGGATTCATGGTGCACTTGATTTGAAATTAATTTTTGGTCATTGCTCATTTAGACATCTGCTCCTGTTGCCAAGTTGTTCATGACAGCCTCCATATTGTCATGTGACCCACGAGGCATTACAACCTATGGTTTAAAGAGCTTGGCTCTAAGATATGAGGCCACCCCCACCACCTCCCCATTGCAAAGGTGAGAAGACCAAGGCCCACAGAAGCCCTGCAACTGGCAAGGGACAGAGCTTGAGCCCTTTAGACACCATCTGTGCTCTGGGAATGACTCTCAGCATGAGGGGTGACATTTGGGCTGGGTGTCAGGGCCAGTAGAGAAGGCTGAGGCAGATGGCAGATGACATTTTAGTCTCCACTGAAGGCATTTCTCTCTTTTCTTTGGGGGGGGGCCAGTCTCCATCCCTGCGGCAGCCAAAGGGTGTGGGGACAGTGGCAGAATGAGTGGCTGTGTGTGTGTGTGTGTGTGTGTGTGTGTGTGTGTGTGTCCGGCCCCTGGGGCTGGGGTTCAGGTTCCTGTCCCTGGGATTCCTGGCCTGTCTTTGGGGAGCTCTCTGGGTTTTTGCTCTGCACAGCATCCAGCTGTGAGGGGCCTTTTTAGTGGGAAGAAGGTCAGTTAGTGGGAATTATGGCCAGGTAGGGGCTATCTGTTCTATCTCAGTCGGCAGCTGATGAAATGAGTGTGGAGGTTGCCCTGGGAAAGCCAGACACTGATGGCAAGAGTGGGTGGGTTGCTGGACCTGCCCCCTGCCTCCTGCCTCCTCATAAGCCGGGTGGATGCGGGTGGGGGCCGAGTCATCAGAGGTCCAAGCATCAGCCTGCCATGGCTTAGCAATAATAAGCTCAGTGTGGCCAGAGAAGTTAAGCACGGCGTAGCCCACCGTTAGATCATGAGCCCTTTGGAGAAGAAAATTGAAAACTCTGAGAACAATGTCTGGTGACCTGGCTGTCTCAGTGTGTGACTCTGAGCCTATAAATTGGTGCTTGCTACCTAGGCCACCCTCCTGACCCCATGCTGTGCCCTGGACACTACAGGGAGGGTGACGGAAAGATAAGCTTGTGCTTGTGATCTTAGACATTTTGGTCACCCAGTGGACCAGAGTTCCCAGCACACAGTAGCAGAAGATGGCCTAGCTCTGTGGAGGGGCAGTGAGACCTGAAACTCAGGTCTCTGGCTGTAGGGGGAAGAGAAAGCATCACCTAGAGGCCGAGGGTGGCATTGCACCTCAGGACTTCTTGCCATTTAAAATTGGGTGTGCCTTGGGTAGCCAGTGCCTTAGTTTCTTCACATGCAGGGTGGAGTCCTCATCCAGGGTGATGTCCCCATCCTTCATAGGGATCTAAGGACTCAGAGTTGAGGCCATAAAGAACCAGATAGGTCTGGGGTTTGCTGTATCTCATAGTGGACCAGCGTGGGGCATGCCTAGTGAATCTTCTCTGGGATTAGCTGAAAGTAATTTGTAAACACCAAGGTGTCCGCTGAACAAGAGTGCGGTCGTGCTGGAGCAGCAGTTGGTGCTGGGAGGCCAGGGCAGCCCTGGCCCACGCTGCCCGTGCCATTCTGGGGCAGGCCACGAGAGTTCTGGCAAGGTCATCTGAGCACTGGAGAGCTGGGCGATTAGGCTTGATGCCCTGAGATCTGCAGGGATAGGGTGCCCAGCATTTGCCCAGGCACACCTAGGGACTGCCCACCCATGCCTGGTGGACCAGAATATTTGGTTTGAGGCCCCGCTGTACTGTCCACTCTTCAGACACAGATCTAGACCCAGAGTTGCGCATCACAATTCCCATAGCGATTTGAACCACCCAGGGTCTTTCAGTGCCGCCTAGGAAAAGAGCAGACTTGAAGCTGGCCATGGTGACGGGCATCTGCATTCTAGCATAATCTGATGTCTCCAGAGAGCCCTGTGGCCCTGCACATAGCTAAGCATGTCTTGTCTCCTCTTGGGGACAAGGTACTTTTTACCTGCTTTCTTCATAATCCTGGGCCAGCCTCAGACTTTCTATGTAGCCAGAGATGACCTTGCTTCCACGCCCCAGCTGTGTGAGTGCAGCTGTGCGCTGCCACTATCTTCTGCAGTACCGGGGACTGAACTCGGGGCTTTGTGCACTTCAGGCAAGCGCTGGCCAGCTGAGCTGCCACATCCCAAGCTTTGACTTAATTTCTGCATACCCTTCACCTCATGTGCTGGCTTCCCTGCCCCTGGAAGGACTTTTTAGGTGACTGCGCCCACGAGGAGCCAGCCAGAGGTTGGGCTGACACTATCCTGGGATCTCTGGCCTTCTCTGCTGACCAGCTAACCCTGCCATATCCCAGCGTGTTCATTCCCAGGATGCTGCTTTTAGCCCCAGCCCATCTGATTCCAGGATCGACCATTTCACCCCGTAAAAACTTCCAGCCTTGTTTTGCAATGATTTAAATACAGCCTGCTGCTACCCACTCTCTCTGGCTGCTTCGTTCTGTTTGAGCCCTTCCTTAGAACAGTACCTGTCATCTACAACTTTGGGGTGGGAAGTGAGATTGTAAAGGACTCCCCACTCTAGACACAGGCATGCTCCCAGCCTCCTCCCGGGGCTAGGACTAAGACAACAGGCTCCTGCCGTGTGTGTGCTCTTTCTGCCTCAGTGCTCACGCCTGGTCAATATCTTAGCCAGCAGATAAATTCCTTGGCAGAAAGGCAGTCTGACCACTTTCCAGTCACTTATAAAACTGTTTCCTGGTCTGGCTTCTCCAGCGATGTTGCAGCCAGGGCAGAGCCACAGCCACTCAGTCTTGGCATCGCACTGTTCCTCCGATGCAGCTCTACCCCTGGCCTACGTCAGATGGAGTGAGTGCCGGATGCTCTCCCGACCTGCCTGGTTCTTGCCTGTCCAGCCCTCACTTCCTTTCCATTTGGACGTTTGTACTGGCCCAGGGACACCCTCCGTCCGTGGGTGCCAGTGGAGCTAGCTTGTTTGCCCTGTCGTTTTTCTTGACTCTTACCTGGACACACAAGAGTTCTGTGCCCAGTGACTGTCAAATTTGAGGCCCATTTGTAGGACCCCTGCTATCTCCTTCATGGTTCATGGGTGAGCCCCTCTTACATCCCCGGGGGACTTCACTGGTGGGGCTCCTCTTATATTCCTGGGGGCTATGGTGGGCCCCTCCCCACATCCCTGGTAGGGGTCGCACACACACATGGGTGTTGCTGGCAGGGAGGGATTCCTCCTGGGCTTCTCCACTCTCACCCTCACAGCTCTGTGGCTTCACCTCGTCTCTGACCTCACCCCTGGCCTCAGTTCTGACAGCTCTTTGAGGGACGGGTTCACACGGCTGCCCATTTGGGCGGGAGCCTGCTGCTGAGCTCCCAAACTCTTGTCAATTGTGTCTCTGCTCAGGCCACAAGTTCAAACCAGAGTCTGTACTGTGACACGCAGGTCTAGAACTATTAGCTATAGGAGAACCTTGTCTGCTTCATTCCTGAGGCTGCTGTGTACCTACTAAATGCCCTGCCTGGTCTACTAAGCCCCAAAATTTAATTCACCTCTGTGGGCAGCGGCATGTCCAAGGCACTGTGTGTGGCTTCCCCAAGGTGTGGTTAAGGAAGCCTCTTTGCGGAAGTGGAACACAGTGAGCTCTGAGCACCCGTAATTGGCACACAGCTGGCACAGCCCCAAGGAGAAGAGTGACTGTCCCTGGCTGGGCCATGGGGACCCTTGCAGTCTGAGCTGCATCCTGGAGCCGGTCCTGGCAGCACCGTGGTGTTACCCACATGAGGCCTAAACCACCGATGCAGCTCTGGGTCTCATGCCAGACCAGGAGGGAGGAAGAGTAGATCCCAGTCGGGTTGGGTCCCCAGGGGCCACAGGTCAGTCTGGTGAGGACAGCACCAGCAGAGTCAGGGTTGCCAGGGAGGGTGGCCTCCCCATGTGTTTCCCCCTCCTCCTTTAATAATAATTATATATATGTGTATATATATATATGTATATATGTATATGTATGTATATATATATATATATATATATATATATATATATGCAATGACCTTGGAAAACAGGAAAGTTAATGAAAAAGAGACTATAAACCACCTCTAATTCTTGAAGTCAGAGCTCATGGGTCTGAATAGAGATAAGAAAGAAAGGAGGGGGTTTGTCACAGTGGCTGCCTGGGGTGTACCTGGGCACTGTTCCAGTTCCTGCGGACACTCTACCAAGGACCCAGTGCTCACTGGGATGGACCCTCCCTGAAGATGACAGCCCCGAGGCCTGCAGGCAGGAGGGAGGACTCACTGCAGGCAGGAGGGAGGACTCACTGTCCTTGCGTTGTGCGTGCTGTGGGTTTCACCATCTATCCCGACCTCTCTGCTACTAGCTTTGCTACAGTGTCTCTCTTGTTGGTGGACATTTGGGTGGTTCCCGTGGTTCATATTCCAAGCCACCTATTACAGAAAAAGCATGCTGCAGGGGTGGGTGGCAAGAAGGCTCTGGCCTGCTTCTTGGACTGCATTTAGGGAGAAGAGCATTTGTGGTGAGCAGTGTACCCCCATGTGAGCCAGTCAGCTGTGGGTGGGAGACATATAACCCTTGCCCTTAAAAGTCAGGACCCTAGTGGGAGTTTAGGCTCTAATAAAGGCTGCAGTTTCACAAGGGCCTTGGAAGAAGGGATTAATCCCTGAACTAACTGGGCTGGGATAATGGAGAAGCCATCTGGGGCAAAGATGCCTCTGTCTACCCTTCTCTTGCACTAGATTAGTTCCAGATGGATCAAAGATGTGAACTTTAAAAATGAAACCACAGAACCACTAGAAGAAATCAAGGGAGGTAGATGTTTATGATTATGAGGTCATGGTGGTGGGAGGTGGGGGGGTGGGGGGGAAAATGACATTGTTAGTGGGACATAAACCTCAGAAGTTGTAAAAGAGAATTATTATTTGAGTTTTTCTGTCTGGCTGAAGGTAAAAGCAGCCACCACTTGCAAGAAGAGTATGTAAACCCACATTTGAGGAAAGGGGTCAATATGCTATCATATGCAAAGAGTTCCTACAAATCAAGAAAAAGGTCCAAAGGTGTAAGCAGTTCTCCAAAAGAAAAATATTTGGAACTTTTGAACATTTGAAGATTGTATAACTTTAACAAGGATAGCACAAAGATGAAGTCTCAGTGCCAGGGATACCTACCATGCACTATCAGTTGGGGAAGTGAACACCTCCTATCTTGCCCTTCCTTTACAATAGGCAACCAGCAGTAGCTATTGAGATATTAAAATGCACATGCCCCTCTGACCCAGCGGTTCTTCCCCTTGGAGTGTGTTATAGTCCTCACTCATGTGTGTCCAAGTTGCTGCTGAGAAGATCAGGGGTTCAAAACACTGCATGCTCACCAAGAGAAGTCATTTGTCCAGATAGGCTCCCCTTAAGTAGCCCAGGCTAGCCTCAGTGCATGCTGGGGTCATAGGCATGCACCATCACGCCTACTGGGAGAGGGGTGCATTTAAATATGTTGTGGTGTGTGTACAGGATAGGAAGCAATGAGGTTTAAGAGGTTTCCGACTCACTGAGCAGCACCGTCTTCAAGAAACCTGAGGTGAAGCCTAGCAAGGAGGAGGGCTCATCCCAGTGTGAGCCCTCCCCTTTCAGGAGAAATCATCCAGATCCACGGTTACACATGTGTCAATCATAGGAAAGGATGTTCAAATATCTGACTCAAGCTTTCCTCCAGAGTGGGTGGCAGGCCCCTAGGCCACCGTTCTGATGTCCTTTTTTTTGATAGATGAATGCAGGACCACAGAGGTCCTGTGGGGAGTCAGGCAGATGTGCAGCTACAGTGCAGAGGCAGTGAAGTGTGAGCCAGCTGCTCCGTGCTGCATGCCTTTTGGCAGAAATAACAATAAAACAATTTGTGCCCTTAAAAGTTTCCAAAGCGAGGACTGAGGAGATGGCTCAGTGGTTAAGAACACATGCTGTTCTTGCGGAGGACCTGATTTGGTTCCCAGGACCAATGTGGTGAGACAACCACATGGATCCCTAGTTCCAGAGGAATCTAGTGCCCCTTTCTGAACTCTATGGTACCAGCATGCATGAGTGTGTGCACACACACATGCACACGCGCGCGCGCGCACACACACACACACACACACATACACACACACACACACACACACGCACACGCGCACACACATTCATGTACTTAATGAAAAGTAAGCTTTTAATAGTCATGAAGTTGCCAGGCAGTGGTGGCACACGCCTCTAATCCCAGTACTTGGGAGGCAGAGGCAGGCAGATCTCCAAGTTCAAGTAGACCAGCCTGGTCTGCAGAGTGAGCTCCAGGACGCCCAGAGCTCCACAGAGAAACCCTGTTTCAAAAAACCAAAACCAAACCAAACCAACCAACCAACCATAAACATTTGTAAAGCAAAAAAGAAAATAAAGTTTGTAAATAAGACTGCAAGTGGCTTGCCAATGCCCCTCTTATGTGAGGTTGTGGAAGTGGAGCCTGCAGCTGGGGACCAGCAGGCCCTCACCTACTCATTTTACAGCAGGAGAAACTGAAGCTACCACAGGCTGCTTCAAGCGTCACATGGAAATCGGGGTCTCTGGGCTCAGCGAAGGCTCTCGGGACTGTTCTGCTCTGACACTGTAGCCTCTTTTCTGCAGAGTGGTTTTTGGCTTTCAGCTTTTGGTGAGTCTATAAGGAATAAGAGTCCTTCTGCATAGCATTGAGAACTCATTGTAATTACAGCCACTGCACCCCACCCCCATCCACAGCTACACATTCCGAGCCTCCCCAGGGATGCTTGAAACCACAGTTACCGAGAAGCCCGGGTGTGCTGCCTTTGTTCCTGTGTGTACATACCTGTGGCAAGCTTTCATTCAGACTGGGCACAGTTCCAGAGGAACAACTGTTCATCTGTATTTGTAACATTGTAACAGTATGTTATAGTAAAAGTTATTTTAAAAGTCTGAATTTGTTTTTTTGTGAACCTTCCCATGTCACATTTGGGGACCGAGACTCTCACTGGCTGAGTTAACTGTGCTCTGGTGTTGGATCTGGGCTGCCTCCAGCCTCGGGCTGTTGTAAATAGAACTTGGGTGAACATCTTCCCAGAAGATCCTTTCCGCCTCTGATTGTTTCCTTAGGGTGAATTCTGAGACTCTTACTCACATGCCAAGCATAAGACTATTGGAGCCCTGCAGTCTATGAATTCCACTGCTGCCACAGTGGATAATTGCCACCTAGTTTCCACATCCTAGGTGGCGTGCTCCCTGGGTGTCAAGGTAGACCTCACCTGTAAAATGTGTGTGTGTGTGTGGGGGAGGTAGTACAATCCACCACGAAGAGGTAATCTCCTGCTTCTGGATCTGGAGAGGCAGCAGGGGACTTTTCCTTAAAGGTTGGGACTTGGCTCTTTCTTGTACCTGTGACACATGCTAGGTCCCTTAGGCCTTTAGGTGAATGCGAGTGTTTCCCAGTCTAGAGAAGGGGAGAAATGCTTCCAAGTCAGAGTCAACATGAGTAGCTGAACTGTTAGGAATAAGAACAGCTCATCTTCATCCTGCGCGTCATAGTTGTCCTTCTGTTAGTCAGAAATCATGACGGAACCTTCTAGAACCTAGTAGACACCTAACAGATACTAACCATACTCCTGTTCTCATCTTCCCTTTCTGGACATCTGTATTTGCCAAGTCCTAGCCGGGGTCTGCTGAGCAAGCATGCCGCGTTCTGCCGGTGTCAGGGTCTTCTCCCTGCCAGGTGTCCCACTGGCTGACTGTGTTTGGGAAACGCACCACAGCTTGCAGCATCTGTAGGTAGTGGAATGGGCTGGGTGCTGCTGAGCAGCGGGGGCGAGGAACCGGCCTGAGCTGGGAGAAGATGGAGGTCATGAAAGGCCTCTCTGCATTCTTCTTGGGAAGTCATTGCCCAGAATGCTAGTGATGTGCAGCCCAATGCAGGGGCTGGCTGCAGCTCCCGAGCCTGCAGAGTGCTACAGAGAGCCCCGTCCTATCTACCTTGAAAGCCAGAGTGATTACTCATGAGAGAGGGTAGTGCTCAGCCATGGCATGGGCTTGCTGAAGGAAGGAGTCTCTTTCCTGTTCCTCAGCCTTGGGGTCATTTCTGTCCTCCACAGAACTGGCCTTGAGCTTTGGAAATGGAAAAATGCTTTCTGGTCCTAGGGAGTGGTGTGAGATGTTTGTACAAGGGTCAGAGTGACCAATGCATGGTTTTGCTTCATGCAGCTGGATTAGATCAATTCGGAGTCATGCAGATAATCAAATAGAGGGGCAGGAAGGACGGGTAGAAAGGGGTCCATCAACTTGCTGTTGTAAACAGTAAGCAAACAGCGGGAAACGGGCCAGACAGCCTGTACACAGAATCAGCAAGATGCCTCCCAATAGGGTGCAGTCTGTGATCTGAAAGCAGCACCATTCAGAGCTGGAGAACCGCGCACACGGAGGACGTGCTCACGGCGTAAGGCTGTTGCTGGCTGGCATCTGTAACCGGAAATGTTACATTTCCCATTTACTTTCCTCCTCACCCTGCTGTCTTTGTAGCAGTTAAGAGCCGTTAAACCATCTTCAGGGGCCAATTCCCCTGTTTCCAAAGCTGTTTTCTCTAATGAGACTTTAAAGGCAGTGCCAGCCAGCTTGCGGCCCGTGCTGGGTGGGGCTAGCGGCCAACAGACACATTTGCCTTTTGTCCGCATTTCATCTGAAAGGGCAAGGGTGAAGCAGACCCAGGACTTGCCAAGCGGCCTGGGCGGGCTTACGATGTAGGGTGGCCGCCTTCAAATGCCAGTTTCCTGTGATGTGTACACAACCCTGAGAACTGAAGACATGGTTTTGTTTTAGAAAGGCCGGTTGAAAACTGCCCACTATCAAGGCAAAGACCGTGGACACTGGGACCATCTTGCTGTTTGGGGTTGACACAAAGAGAGAATGGGCGTTTATCTATGGAGTGCTGCTTCCAGCTGGGCACTCGCTGGCACTATAAAAGCAACGTGTTCATATGGAAACATTAAAAGCTGCCAAGAAGTAGAGAAGAAACAAAAGCATCATAACCCCTTACTTGCTTAAGTTATGGTGATGGCAGTTGGCGGTGATGATGGTGGTGATGGTGATGGTGGAGGTGAGGTGGTGGTGGTGGTGATAATGTAGATGGCAGTGATGGTGATAATGGTAGTGACGGTGGTAGTTAGGTAGTGATGGTGATGACTAATGATGGTGGTGGCGATGATGGTGAAGATGGTAGTGGTGGAAGTGGTGATGGTGATGGGGGTGCTGATGGTAGCCATGGTGATGATGATGATGGTGACATGTTGGTTTCTGTTAATTGTAGTCAAGCACATTACTAAATGAATACCTAGATACATTTAATTCTTCCTATTTGTCTGTGCCTTTATATACAAGCTTGGGATTACATGTACTTTGCACAAGTGTTTTAAACTGAAACTCTGATGAGCAAATCTCAGTAAGCAAGAGATCAAAAGGACTTCTTCGTTCTGATAAAAGTCCTGTTTGTAAAATCTGTACTGAGCCCAGATCAAGAAGCAGGGCGAGGCCGCGTGCTTTACATTTAACCTCAAGTGGAAATCCTCGCCAATGCAATAAGGCGGGAAAAGGAAACGAAAGGTTTATAAATTGTAAAGAAACAGGAAGGCTCTCTTTATTTGTAGGTGATGGTTGTCTGAGGAAAAACCCAAAGGAATCTACAAATCAGCTTCAAAAGCTAATAATATCATTTAGGACGGTAATACAGCATGAAACCAATAAAAAGTCATTTGTATTTTTAGACAGAAGTAATAAACAACCAGAAATGGGAAACTTAAAAGCATTACAATAGCATCAATGTGGAATTCTTGAACTTAATAGAACAAAGCAAAACATGTGGTGTCTGTATAGCAAGTATTACAGAATATCACTTAGCAAAATAAAAATTGTAAACACACTGAGCTATACCATGCTCACAGATCAGAAGACTCAAATCATCAGGCCATCCTTTGTCCTAAGCTGACCCATGGATTGAAGGAGTTGCTGGTTAACATCTTGGGCAATAAAGAACGTGGATGATTCTGAACTTTCTGTATATATGTAATGTGTGTGTGTGTGTGTGTGTGAGAGAGAGAGAGAGAGAGAGAGAGAGAGAGAGAGAGAGAGAGAGAGAGAGATTGTGTATATGTGAGAATGTGCGTGCTTGTATGTGGAGGCCAAAGACTGATGTTGGTGTCTTCGTCTACTGCTTTGTTTTATTTTTGAGACAGACTCTCCCATTAAACATGGGGTTCATCAACTCAGGAGGCCACTGAGCTCCAGGGGCCTGCCTGCCTGTCTACTCCCCGGCCACACCCCCACCACTGCAGTTACAGGCACACATCACTGGCCATGCCAGGCTTTTATGTGGGTTTTGGGGGATCTGAGCTCAAGGCCTCATACTTGTAAGATAGAGACTTTACTAACATCTTGCCAGATTCTGTGTTAGAGGACTCATGCTGTGTTAGTGTGAGGCAGTGGTTCTCAGCCTTCTAAAAGCTGTGATCCTGGATACGGTGTTTCATGTGGTGGTGACCTCCAATCTTAAAATAACTTTTGTTGCTGCTTTGTAACTGTAATTTATACTGTTATGAATTGTTATATAAATATACGATATGCAAGATATTTGATATGCAGTTCCCCAAAGGGGACACAAGCCATAGGCTGAGAACTTCTAGTTTAAGGCTTGTGATCTGTAGTGGTTAAGGCCATGCAATGGTGACATAAAGGCCCAGACTCTTGGATAGGACAAAGTAGATGGTTAGTATTCACACACACACACACACACACACACACACACACACACGCACATACATGTACACACATGCACACACATGTATACACACACACACACACACGGGCATGATCATTTGATATTTGTTTGCTTCTTTGTTTTGAGACAGGGTTTCACTGTGAGGCCTTGTCTGGCCTCAAACTCTTGATCTACTTACCTTTGACTCCAAATTGCTGGCATGAAAGACATACACCATCATTTGATTTTGATCAGGCACTTGTGGTGGAAGATAGTCCTTATCAACAACTTTTGTCCAAAAAACTTGGATGTACAACTACAAAGGCATAAACCTGGACTCTTACTTTGATATACAACCATTAGGACTTAGACCCATAATGGATAGCTATCAGTTTTGAACTTGAGTTAGGAAAGAATTCTAACCTGGGAAAGCCACAGAAGCGGTGAGTCACAGCAGGTGAAAAGCTGGCATGTCTTCACTGAAGCACACGGTCCCACACTTTTCAGAAGACAGAGAGATAGTTGCAGTATGATATTTGCAAAACACATATTGATAAAGAATTTGCGTTCGGAATCTAGAAAGCATAGTCACAGCAAAATCCAGAAAGAATGTGAGCCAGTTTGAAACCAGATGTCTCATGAAAGACATGAGGATGTGCAGTACACATCTGAAAACATGCTTACTCTCCAGTCATCAGGGAGTTAAAGTTGAGCTCATGAGATGTCACCTCATACTGCATGTGGGAGGATACACACACAGTGGTACATGTGTGCATGTGTGCACGTGCATGTATGCATGTGTGTGTATGTATGTGTGCATGTGCGTGTGTCTGTGTGTGCCCCCATGCACACGTGCCTGCATGTGCATGTGCAGATGTGGGTTCAGATGTGTGGTGACCCTGTTTGGGCTCCTCTACTCTATGGTGAAATGCCTGCCCCAGTGCAGAGGGCAGAACCTGTATTGGAGGTGTTGAGTCCCTGTTAGTAGACTGACCCTCTGACCCCCAGTGAACCAAGAATCCCCATCCCTGCACCATGTCAAATGGACACAAAAGGGTCTTGATTTAATTGGAGCATACCTATTCACCAGTGATATTGAGTTTCAGTTGTTTGATTGTCTCCCCTCCTTTTAATCACAAGATGTCTCCTGGGAATTTCTATCACAAATATACCTCCTGACTTTTCACTAGCTCACTGTGATGCTTATCTTTGCTGCCAATGGCAAACCCTATGTTCTGGTCTCTTACTCGCCATGTGGACCCACTTTTGGGACATGGCTCATTGGAATGACTTGATCTCTCTGTGGTGCAGTGCACTGCTCGGGGCTCAGGGCTCAGCTTCTAAGCTGGCTTCTCAGAGTGGGTAGTGAGGCCTGGATGGCTCTTCCACTGGAACCTTCTTGCCAGGACACTCTGGGTTTCTCCGGCCTGACATCTGCAGAGGCAGGTCCCATGGCTTTTAAAGCCAAGGTTGCAGAGTTAGCAGTGTGTCCCTTGGTCACACATGTGACTTACCTTCCAGAGAGCCTGCTTCTGTTAGAGGGATGGTACCACCTGAGAGACTCTTGAATTAAAGAGCTATGCCTGCTTTTAAATGCCCACACTAAAATCTTTTTGAGCTCTTTTTTAAAAAAAATAGATTGTGCAAGGTTTACACTGACACACACACAGCTCCTCAGAACGAGATGCTGGTGAGTGGCAAGCACACTTCTGTCCAATCTTGGATCCATCCCAGGCTATCGACCTGGGGTCATTTGTTCTGGATTGGGGGTGGGTTCAGAGTTTATTGATTTCTGTTACCTAGTTTAACTTAGTTTAACACATGCTTTCACTGTCTCTGAACATGGTTGTGATCATTTCACAGTGTGTCCTGGCCACCTTGCTGTGTCAGGCTGTGTGGGCTGACCCGTCCCACTCCATCTTTGCAATGAGATAAACAGGAACAGCTTTTTTTGGATCCAACCAGCTGCCTCCTGATGAGCATGGACCTTGCTTTTATCTTACAAGCAATATTGCATACCTGGGCACAATACAAACCTTTCTATACAATCTACCCCAAAGAACAGATGCCAGGCTTGTGTGGCCTGGCCTCGGTATCCTCACCAAGATCCTGTAGGCACCCTTCCCACTCAAGGTTTCTTCCACTAGTGATTGTCTTTAGCACTTAGCACACAAACCTTTTATTTGGTGGCTGGTTCACTGGTTAGTTGGTTCAATGGCTAGTTGGTTTGTTCATTGATTAATGGGTTGGTTCATTAGTTCATTGATTAGTTGGCTGGTGAGTTTATTCATGTTAGTTGGTATATGTGTACATTGGTTCGTTAATTTTATTCCCTGATTTGTTAGTTGATTAATTTGTTCATTGGTTAGTTGGGTGATTATTTTCTCCTAATGGTTACTTGCTGGATGGCTCATTTGTTCATTGGCTACTTGGTGGGTGGCTCATTTGCTTATTGGTTAGTTGGTGGGTGGCTCATTTGCTTATTGGTTAGTTAGTGGATGGCTCATTTGTTCATTGGTTGGTTAGTGGGTGACTCATTTGTTTATTGGCTTGTTAGTGGGTGATTTATTGGTTAGTTTTGGGGTCCATGGACCCCATCGGCACCACGAATGGCGCCTTCACTGCTGTGAGCCTTGAAAACTCTGGCAGAACATCCAGGAAGGCTTTGTGTCTCTGGTGGTGACAGGCCATCCATCTGGAAATGCTTGGGACGGGAAAGCTTTGACCTTGTCTGACTCCAGAGTGAATCAGAGGTGGCATGGCCCTTCAGCTTCAACATGGCAGCTGCTTGTGGAACATTGCTGAGGAAAGGCAGCCTGGAGCTGCCCTGCGGGTCTCAGGGACCCTACGGTCAGTGGGACCCTGAGAGGGTCTGACTTGCAGCTGGCACAGTTATGAAATCATCTCTCAACACAGCTGCATGGCCAGATACATGCTGAGCCTGGACCAGCCCACTCTCCGAGTCCTCCCAGGAGTTGGTGTGGCCCTATAAACCACATTCACTCAAGCACAACCAACCCTATGGGCACAATCTGTCTCCTGGCATCACCCTCTACTTCTTCCAGGACAATGAGGCAAAACTGTCTGAGGAAGCAAGAGGAGCCATTAGGTTCTCTACTCAGCTCACTGGCCAGTTCCTACATGAGCAGATTCTGCTGGCAGTGCCCACATTCAAGGAGCCTGGCATTCATCCTGTCCCTCTGTGACACCTCTTCTTTGGCAGTTGACTGTAGGCATGATGTCCTCGACACGGGTTCCATTCTGTTGTGGTCATAATTCTCTGAGAAAGGACAGGACAAGAGAAACATGTCTATTAATAGCCATACATGAAGAAGAACATCAGTGATCATCCAAAAGGAGAAAAAGATGCTGGGCAGATTTGGGAGAAGCCAGACACGTCCTCTCTTCCTGCCGCTGCCTAGTACAATGCTCATGTGGCCTTAGAATCTGCATGGTGGCATCTGCTGATTCCTAAATAATGCTATGTCTTCCTCTCTACTCTTGAAGGCTTGGCTCAGATCTCCTTGCAGGAGTCCGTTGCCTGTGATGTCTCCATCCCTCCATGTGATGTCTCCGTCCCTCCATGTGATGTCTCCGCCCCTCCGTTCTGCTTACCCTTCATGGAGTTCTTACTGTTGGCTTGGCTCTATTTTGAGTAACACTATGTGTGTATTTCGAGTCATCTTTGTATCTGGGTTTCACACCTGTACTTAGGGAGTTGCATTAGGGAGAATTGCAGGTGCATGTGTCTAAGCCTTTCTGAAGGTGTCTCAGCCCTTGTCTGGGTTCTGTGTACAAAGTGATTCAAAGGTGCCAGCTGTCTAGACCTCAGGCCAGCTTTCAGCAGAGGTGAGAGATGGGCAGTCACAGACTGAAGGAGAGAAGCCTTGGGCCACTAGTACTCTCTATAATAATTTGTTCCCGAGCAAAGGGGCAGACTCCCCCTTTTCCTTACCCACATTTTCCATAAAACTGCCTATCTATGACACAGTAGTCAGTAGCTTCCTGGAACCCATAGCTTTCTGCCAGGAATGAAGAAGTGCCAAGTGGTCAGAGATGCTTGTCCAGTCCAGCCATGGAGCCGGGCATGGCGCTGAGGAACGTATTGATGGTCTTTACTGGGGGTAGATCTGGGTAATGATGACTTATGTGGCCCTTCTCGAGCTACTTCATTTCCTGGGGAAGTGATGTAATTTTAGTCTTTCCATTCATGACATACCCTCTTGTATATATCTCTTCTTCTACCCATACCATTAACCATGCTTTGTCCATCTATCCACCCATTCACCCACCCATCCATCCACCCACCCACCGATCCATCCACCAATCCACTCACTCATCCACCCACCTACCCACTCATCTATCAACCCACCCATCCATCCACCCATTCACCCACACACCTATTCATCTATCCACCCATCCATCCATCTACCCATTCACCCACCCACCCATTCATCTATCCACCCATCCATCCATCCACCCATTCACCCACCCACCCATTCATCTATCCGCCCTTCCATTCATCCTCTATTTGTCTATCCATCCAACCATTCATCCTTCATCCATTCACCTGCCCATATCATCATTCATCTATCTATTCAGCCAGTTATACATCCATTCAACCATTCATCCACTGCTATCCGCCCAACTATCATCTAAACATTCGTTCTTATCCATCTATCTGTACTATCATTCACCCATCAATCCATACCCCCTCCCCCCTTATGAGACAAGGTCTCTCTATGTAGCCCTGGCTATCCTGGAGCTTACTATGTAGACCAGGCTGACTTCAAACTCGTAGAAACCTGCCTGCCTCTGCTACCCATATAGAGTATGTGCTATATATGTGCTATAACTAAAGACATAAGCCACCACACTCAGCTTATCCATCCATCCACCTACCCACCTATCCATCAGTCCATCAATCGACCCACCACCTGTCCATCCACCCATCCACCCACCCACCCATACACCCATCCATCCACCCACCCACCCACCTACCCATCCACCCACCCATCCATCCATCCATCCATCCATCCATCCATCCATCCATCCACCCACCCACCCACCCACCCATCCACCCACCCACCCACCCACCCAGCCATCCATCCATCCACCCACCCATCCATCCACCCACCCACCCACCCACCCATTCATCCATCCATTCATCCACCCACCCATCCATCCATCCATCCATCCATCCACCCACCCACCCATCCATCCATCCATCCATCCATCCATCCATCCATCCATCCACCCACCCACCTACCCACCCACCCATCCATCCATCCACCCACCCACCCACCCATTTATCCATCCATCCACCCACCCACCCACCCATCCATCCATCCATCCATCCATCCACCCACTCATCCTTTATTGATTTTCCCATCTACTCAAAAAGCCATTTTCAGCCACCCCTTTCTTTCCTTTCATTACTCATCCATCATTCTGTATCTGTTCTTCCACCCTGAGGTTGATGGAACTTACAGCTGTGGGTTTTGCAAACAAGTGACCCGTCTTTCCAGGGTGCTTTCTGAATGACCAGGATGATCAGTGTTTTGATGTTCTGGAAAGTTAGATAAAGACAGTGTTTCTGCCCACAGCATGACCTCCCGAGACTCTGACGGCTCTGCCCATCCTCCCTGGAGTGACCTCGCCCTGTCCTTTGACCCTGTCCAGCACTCTCCTGCTGTGCTCCTCACTGTTCTGAGAGCATACATCTCCTCTGGGAGCATTCTGCCAGCCCCCTGTCCATGACACGAGGGAAGAATGAAGGCCTTAGATCCCAGTATAGAGTTGGTTGGAGTCTGGCCAGACCCTACACATCTTGCCCAGTATTTTGGTCAGGTTTACTCTTGAAGGGCAGGCTCTGAAGACCGTGAGAGTGAGGGGCGTACAGCGCCTTTGTCAGTCCTTCAGAGACAGGACTGTTGCGCGTGCTTAGAGACCCCATGGTATAACCCTTGCTTGGGGGGATCTCTGTAGGCAGAGATGGCAACCTGTTGGCCTGAGTGGCTGCTTGTACCCTGTGCAGGTGTTATGATGCATTTACATACATCTTCTGCCACTCCCCAACAGGGGCTTCCTCTCACACTCAGTGACAGGAACCTCGTTGTGGGTTTCGGGACTGTACCACTACCACCCATGTGGTACATTCCTTCAGACATAGTTCAGGGCAGTAAAATGAACTTGGCAGTTGTTGGGAAGGAAATACTAGGCATTCTGGGTGAAAGAACAGAGCTGTGCATAACAGAACAGCATACAGCAGCCCCCACCCTCCATGCATATACCCTGCCATCCACCCCACCCCACCCCACCCCACCATCCATGCATATACCCTGCCATCCACCCCACCCCCACCCTCCATGCTAATCTCCCCCACCCCCATCCACCCGCACAGCCTCCATGCACACTCTCCCGAGGCAGAGCCCTGCTGCCTAGGGAACCCTGGGCTTACATAGAAAGGACCAGGGATCTGACTGCTGTGTGGGTGGCCTGTGAATCTGTGTAGAGGGAAATCCCAGAGTCTGCTTCCCAGAGGCAGAAACGACTTCCAGTTCCCACTCTGTGAAGAGACACCTCTGCCTTTGGTTGGCCAAGATCTCCTTCAGTTTGAGTCAGCCCTTCTTCGAAGTCTTACCCGCAGCCCCATGCTGTGATGTCAAGTCTGGCTGACCTTGCCTTTCCTTTTGTTCCATCTCTGACCCTTCCCCCCTTGTAACTGTCACCCATACGTTATAGTCCCTGTCTCCTGCCCTGAGAAGCTAGTGACAAGTGTCCAGTAGCCGTGATAGAGAAGGCCGGCTGGGGTAGGCAAAGCAAGCCCTTCCAGATGCAGGTTCCTATAAGGCTGGCACTTTTCACCCATAACTGCTCATCCCTGGCCAGGTCCCACAGCTGGAGGACATGGCTCCAGGCCTTGTGGAGGGGACAAAACAGGTTCCCAGGAGTCTGGCTCTACCCAGCCCCACACTGCTGAATGTGCAGTGCCTTGGTGTCTGTCACAGGGGTGCAAATGACCCTGTGGCAATCTGAGGCTATGTGGGGAAGGAAGGTTCTCATGCTGCATGCTGTGCAAACGAAGCGTGGCTTTGGGCCATGGTGGGCTCCACAAGGTTGTGGCTGTGATGCGGAGGCCAGCCAGCTCAGGCTTCCTGAGGTATGGGTGAGGAAGGGGCAGTTATGGCGGCCTGAGGGACCTGTGCCTGGAGAAAATAGAAGCTATAAATTACATTTTTTTAGGGGGTGAAGGGACCAATGTTTATGGAAGAGGTGAGCCTGGCAAGGGATCTGAGGTCAGGGCACCGACGGCCAGAGGCCTGGGGAGAGCATGGAGGAAAGAGGGCCTGGCCAGCTGCAAAGGCCAGCACCTCCGGCCTGCAGCCCTGGCCACGCCCTCTCTGCCCCCAGCTTTAGTCACTGGAGAAGAATTTCATCAGGGCCTCCAAGACACCCTGTTTGTTTCTCCCTCCCCCTCCCCGTTGACCTTGGATGAGGCCACTGCCCTCAGGGAGGGCTGGTGGGAGGGACCTGGGTAGACCCTCCGCTGCTGCCACGTCTTCTGGCGTGACTCTCAGGCTCATTGCCCTAGGAAGCCAAAGGGGAAGAGAGGCAGGCAGGAGAGTGGGAGATTGGCCACCCCAGCCTAGGAAGGCTGCTGCCCTGTGTATGTGGGTAGGGCAGGAGCGAGAGGCTGGGCACCAGCATGGTGCGTAGTGTTGGTATGCCGGCGGTAGCTCTCTGAGCTTCATTTGCTTAGGACAGAGGCTGTTCGCCCAGCTCTCGTTACTGACCCACTGGCTCTTCTGCCTGTGAACTTACAGAACTGAACCTGGGCGGTCGGTTATCTAGAAGGCCCACACATACGTTCTTCTCTTGAAGATGAAGATGTTGACCTTGGAGCTTGCAACATGAAACAAAACACCTCACTGTCCATCTGTCTGTCCTTCTGTACCCGTCTTTCTTCTTTGTGTCCCTCAGTCTCTGTATATTCCTCATTTTCTCCAAGGCTTGGCATCAGGAAAAGGTGGTAACTGTGGCCCACAGTTTCTCCCGGCAGGCGCCATGTGGGGAAGGCCTGGTGTCTGAGGCAGGCTTTGGGTTGTGGTGGGGAGTGTGGGAAGAGGCCTGCTTGACTGTAAGATGGTGAAATACCGGCCAGAGCTTGGGATCAGATGACTGTCACAATACCCACTCACCCTGGTGAGATTCCAGTCACCAGTGAGTGACCAGCGGAGCTGAGGCTGCGTTGGGGGATTCTGGGACAGTGACTTCCCTGTGAGCGTACAGAGGCCACATGAACCTGTGGAACGCCTTGGGGAGAGAGCTATGCCAGATGTTTGTCAGGAGGGGACAGGGAGATGGGATCCCAGCAAGTGCTTGAAGTCTGCAGTTCACTGAGGGTGTGTGTGAGCCTAATTGGGGCAAAGGGTTGTATCACCCAAATCTGTTGGGTCAGGAGTGCGGCTTCTCAGGACCTCCGACTGCTTCCTTTCTGCAATACCCAGGCTCACAGCTCAATCTCTTAGCTCAAAGCTGCTCTAAGAATGGAGCCTGGAGAGAGACGGAGCATGAGAGACAAGGTGAAGTGAATTTCATTCACGAAAGCAGAACAGGAGAGCTGACCATATTCACCTTTGACATGCCCTGTATAAAAGCCAGGGGCCCACTTAGTCACTCAACAAACACGGCTGAGTGCTGCCTATTGTCTGCCCCTGCCCAACATAGGGCAGGAGGCTCTACCCTTCTCATTTCTTCTGATGTCTAAGCCCAACGGGGTGGGGTGCATGATGAATCCTGAGAGCTGTCTCTTGAAGTCCTCCTATCAGGACCTCACCGCTCTCAGCTGGTGCTTGATCTGAGGTCTGCGCTTGACCAGAGTCCTTTCTGAGCGTTTCCCTTCCCTGCTGTGGGCAGGACTGAGGTAGCAGAAAGCATCAGGCCTGGGATTTTAGATTCCATTCTGAGGACACGTCGAGAGTGGCTCCAGATGGTGCCCCGGGTCTCACGGGCCTTCCCGAGAGCAGGCTGTCTTTTGCAGTGTTGGCACTGTGGGCTGGGAGGTGTTCCTTTGCCAGGGGCTCCGGTCCAAAAGTCAGGCAGCTGAACATGGGACCGGCTCTCCTCTGCAGCAGGCCGGTGTCCTCAAAGATGCCCTTTTCTGTGGCTGAGCAGGAGGCAAAGGTGTCTAGGTGCCAGCTGTGACCGGCTACGACCAGAGCGATTTCTGCTCTGTCTAAAAGCAGACACCTTGTTCCGTCTGCTTTTAAAGCCCGAGACCTCCTGGTGTTGGACTGTGGCGTGCTGGTCCAGGCCTTGCTGCGAGCTGTCTGCCTTCTTTGGTCCTTCTGAGTGGCGCCGAGACCGAGCCAGGGCCTGCAGCTTCACCTGTCGGCAGCTCAGTTTTAGTTGTCTGTCTCTGGGTAACAGGTCAGGGGAGCCCATGTGCTGGGGCTCCTTACGCGTGTTCCTCGCACGCAGCAGCAGGCTGGCTGGGGGGTGGGGGAGGGGGCGGCGGGGGAAGTGCTCTGGAGAGCAGAGCCGGGTGGAGTTAGACTATGGAGCTATCACCCCGAGGCAGCTTCTCACAGGACAGGGTCACTGCCGCAGATGTATGGAAACCAGGGCTCTCGTTGCCATGCCATGACTCACCACGGGCATGGCCCTCGGATGGGTCTGGGAGCTTACTACAACTCGTGGGCCACTCTGGGATAATCAGGACTGGTAGATTCTGGCTTGCTGCAATAATTCTTATCGCAAAGGACTCTGGGAAATGTAGTTTTAGTTTCTCGGGCTGCACTCTGGGAGAAGGCTGGGTCTAGCTGAAGTGAAAAAATAAGGCCAGGCAGCCCTCTCTCTGGAACCTGGTCTGTTCATAGGTGGAACAGCTTGGGGGAAGAGCAGTGGAGTTCTCGTGTGCAAACCATGTGGAGGTGGTCTCATTTGCAGCAGGTAGTGGGTCTCTGGATTCTTCGGGGTCACTCCAGAGCCTCTTACTTTGAAGCAAAGGCTTCTTGTTGGGGGCAGAGGCCATGGATGCACTACTACGTGTGTCCTCCTCCAGTCTGTGGGACGCAGATGAGCCCTGAGAGCACTGCGAATAGCATTTTCCTCCCAGGGGATCCTGTACTTAAGCTATGGAGTTCTGGGAATTGCCCACTGGCAGGTTCCCAGTGGCTTCTATGGCTTCTCTAACGGGCCTCAGCCTGGGGCTGGGGTGACCCTGATTTTTAGGCATATCTACCTGTATCAATAGCCCCTGACACTTCAGAGTGGAGGTACTCAGCCCCGGAGAGGGTAGATAAGGCGTCTTGTGTGGAAGGCAGAGTTTTCCAGATGCCTGTATGCTGGACATTACTCTGGTATTCCTCACACCTTGTTTAAGACTAAATATATCTTGGTCTCAGGCACAGAAAAGCCCTGGCCAGCAGGCAGGGTGGCACTGGGCCTAGGAGAGGTCTGGAGGCCTTTTAAACTGGTGGTGATACAGGTCTGCAAACATCCTAGTCAGGCTCCTGTGAAACCACTCTCCGCTCTGACAATGGGGAAAGCAGGCTTTGGCCTGGTCTGGGAAGAGCATCATAGTATAGATGCTGTGATGTGGGTCCAGGCAACGCTCCTGGGATGCCCAACTCTTCCCCAGACCACTGCCAGCCTTAGAGCGGAGTTTCCGAGATGACCCACAGTTTGGTGCCATGTCATTCTGGCCAGGTGTGCTGGCAGTTGGCGCGGCCATCTTCCCACGGCTGTGTCCAGGCCTGGGACTGTGCCACACAGCCCTGCCAACATACTCAGTGTTGCCTGTGATGTTCACTAAACAAGGGCTCAGCGAAGGTTTCGTCGCCACATAGAGTGCCTGTGGGAAGTGCCACAGATACGCAAGTGAGAGCTGCCCAGGATTCTGAAATGGGCGGAGGCTATACTGGACCAATAGTGGGCTGGCCGTCCGCACTGTGCCTTGCTGTCCATCATAGTTGTTTCCTGTGGAGGTGGGGAACCCTCCTCTGGAGTAAATGATGAAGGGCTCCAAAAAGTTGGCAGCAGACTGGCCACTCAGGTTGCCTTGGGGCACAGGCTAGCAGGTGTCAGGCTCGAGACTCGGAGGCTGCTGCTGGAGGATTCCCCACCTGAGGAAGCTTGCATGGTCATCCTTCTTTAACACCTTCTTTAAAAAAAATTCCTCCTGGGGAATCTCAGGATGAGCCAATTTCAGCCTCCTGTGGCCTTCAGATGTGGGTGCTGAGGTTTTTAGGAAGTTTATGTTGTATTCTGATATAGACAAGGCTGAGAATGAACATATGGGCATGTCTAGGATAGCTTCAGGCATAGCAGGCTCCAGGTGCCCATTTAGCACGGCAAGTGCTGGCCTCTGTGTGCACTAAATCCCCTTGATATAGTTGCCCTCTCCGGCTTCCTCTCCTGTGCCCTCAGAACAGCAGAGTCCTGTTTCCTAGATGAAACCACAGGATGGTGCAGCCCTGGTCCAGCCTGGTCATGCGCCAGGGGCTTCACACCCTTGTGGTATCACTCCGGAATTTATTCTCTGCTGGACATCCAAGAGCCTCCTGTTTGTTGTAATGCAAACTGAATGCAGATAAACAGGAAAACAAGCAGTCTGGGGCAGGCATGTGTGGACTCAAAGGCCTCTGGATGTGAGGAGAGAGGGGACTCTGTCAGGGGGACATGTTTTGTGTTTGGGGGATGTTCTAGCTTCATTTCTGTCTCTGTGACAAAAATACTCCGACAAAAAGAAACTTAGAGGAGAAAGGAGTTTATTTCAGTTTAGAATTCCAGGTTGTGGCTCATTATTGTGGGGAAGTCAAGGCTTCAAGCAGCTGGGTGGGTCACATTCCCAGTCAAGAACAGAGTGAAATGAATGTGCCCGCACTCACCTGCTTGCTTGGGTGATCCTGCCTGAAATCCAGCCTGACTTCGTCACATCCCCATGCTAGGGAATGGTGCCGCCCGTAATGGGCTGTGCCTTCCCATATTAGTTAATTTAAAGCAATTCCCCTTATAGACACGCCCACAAGCCAACCCAATATTAGCAGTTCCCCAATGAATCACCCTTACAAGGTCAAGCTGACAAAGTTAATCAATTCAGGGGCAACCTTCAAGCTCTTGAGGAAGCACCTGCATTTCAGATGTCAGAAGGTCAAGCTTCTGCCATTCTCTGAGTGGTTCCCAAAGGATGGAGCGTCAGAACCCTTCCTAAAGGGATCTAAGGTCCCTGCTAGCATTCTCCTGACCTGGGTATTCAGGCCTAGATCTTTTGATGACAAACAGAAATCGAATGTTTGCTATAAGCTGTTGTGGGAACATAGGGAACCGAATGACATCAACGACAGTGGAGAGACTAGGGGAGCTGATATTCCTGAGGTTGCTTGGCAATTCCTTAAGCTGTCAATCACTCCAGTGTTGGAAACAGCCCTGTAGACATGTCTGGGGCAGTAGGTCTATTGAGGCTTCCTGGCTGTGTCTGGATGGCAGACACATCTCCAGTGCTGCTGAGAGGAAATGGTTGGGAAGGGGAGATTGTGTGACTCAGGCAACTGAGGATTTGGAGTAAAGTCCTGCAGGTTGTAAAGCAAGAAGGGCTGGGGACCGTCAGAGGGTGTAGGCGAGGCCAGGCTCTGACCCTGGGCAACTGGTTGCAGGATGGAGATAGAGCCACTTCTAAGTGGTGTCCGTCCTGAGCAGGCCCTCAGCTGCTTCTGAACACCAGATGTTTGTTGGGGGCAGGGAGTGTAAAGGGGGTGGGGTCTGGTTTCAGTTGTCTAAGATTCACCTTCTCTTTGGGGGTGCCCCTCGGCTGTGTCCACCTTGGGGCTGACATAGCTTCTCTGTCTTTGCAGCTCAGCCAACAGATCTTCTGGAGATGCTAGATTTTCCCAATTTGCCCTCAGGGGTAACGAAAACGACAGGTTTCTGTGCCACTCGACGATCTTCCAGCGAGCCGGATGTTGCCTACCGAGTCTCTAAAGATGCACAACTCAGCATGCCCACCAAGCAGCTGTACCCTGGTAAGAGGTGTCTCATTCCTGTTCTGGGTGGCAGAGGGTTGAGGACTTCAGGCTTCTGGCCAGGGCCAAAGAGGAAGCCCGAGTGGTGGTCGTGTCAAAGCCGTGGGTGTGCTTTCTGGAGTCTTCTTCATTAGAGTGAAACCTACTACCCGCCCATCACTTGTGTGTGTGCAAAGCTTTGTCTCTGCTTCATGGGATGCAAGGGGCATGTTTACATTAATGACAGACCACTGTGAGAAAGGACAGAAAGGAGGTGGATGCCCCCCAGGGGTGAGGTGAAGCGAGATCTCAGGTCATGGGAAAGGAAGTGCTTATCCTGGGGAACATGGAGCTGACTGGGGCCAGTGACATTAAGAGACACAAGTCCAACACCCTGGCTGGCAGCTAGCTTGAGAGAGTCTTAATGAGAATCTGCTGCCAGGTGCCAGACATCTGCTTTTAATTACGTATCGGGAGGGAGCCCCATTGGACGGAGGTGTACATCTGAGTGATCCACCCACTTGGGCAGTTAGCTCCTATCCTCCACATCTACTGGTGTAGACTAAGCGCCCTGGGTTTATTCAGGAGCGGCAGGTGATGGGTTCTTCTTTCTCCGCCTCAGGAGAGCCTGCCAGCTCAGCTTGAGGTGCCCTGACTCCGCTGACCCACCAAGTAAGAGGTCGGTCAGCCAGACACCGCCCTTCTGCAATTAGAAGTCTGCGTTCAATCTTTTGTGGTCTGGATGGGACCCCAACACTGAACCAGAATTGGGCAGTCTTAGCAACCTGTGCTGTCTCTCATGTCCCCACCGTGTCCCTGAATGATGCTTTTGCCCCCCTGTGTTGTCATTTCTGGTCTTCTGTCAGGGTTTGTCGTCCATACACTCAGCATCTCTCTGGAGTCATTGTGACTTTAGGAGCTTACATCTGAGGAAGAAGCTGGGTGCTTTGGTCCAAGGAGTCATTTTGGATGGGCGGAGTATCGTGCGCCATGCACTTTCCTGTAGCCATGGAAGAAGCAGCCTGGGGTCTCCAAGGAGCACACCTGAGTGCGGAATCACCCTGGTTCACAGATGCCTAGATACCTAATTCTTTGGTAAAGATACATGTCCCTTTCTGAGTGGGAACCTCGCCATTCCCTTTGAGGAGCTGCAGGGATGGATTCTGTACCTTATTTTTAGAGGAAGCATATTTGACGGGAGAGGGAGGTCACCTTGAGAACCCTCAGTCTCATCCCTCCCCCAAAGAGTTGTAATTTTCTGTCTTGTGGCCCAAGAGTTAGAATTCTCGAATTGGGGCCATCGAGGTCTGCTACTCAGGGACAGAGGGGTATGAAGCTGACGTGAGGCTGGCTACAGGTGAAAAGGCCCCAGCCCAGGGAGCTATCCGCAGCCACTGACACTTGTCTCTTTACCACTGTCATCTAAGACTAGAGGGCTAGCCAAACAGGCGGCTAGAATTGCCATCTGCTACTGTCTTCTCCCTGGGTTGGCTTATGGCAAGAATTCTCCAGGATCAGGTAGCTGAGTCCAGGAAATTGAGTGGATTCCCAAGTCACATGATAGGGGATAGTTCTTGTGGTTGTTGATTATTTGTTGTTTTGTTTTTGAGACAGTCTCATGTAGACTGAGGCTGGTCTTGAACTTGCCAAGCAGCTCCCAAGGGTGGGATTACAGGCACGTGACACACAGGGCCTGTCTTCAGCCTGGCCTGAGCTCTTATCCTCGGGTCTTAGACACCCCAGTGTGGGGGATGGATCGTGGACCTTACCACCAGTCCTGGCTGCCATTCATGTATTTATTTTTGACATGGTTTTGACGATCAAGCTCAGAGCTCCACGTGGGCTCAACAACTGAGTCCCAGCCCCAGTCCTGAGAAGTTTTTGGTTTTGCTTTCTCCTGTCCTCAAATTAGCAGCTTGATTAGACATTCAGACTTGCTGTAGCTAGGGTGTGGGGGACACCAGGCCATCCAGTGGTTGTCTGACAGTTGCCAGTGCAGCCGAGGTGGCTTTGGAGTCTCTGCAGAGGAGTGTCTGTGGCGTCATCTCCTCAGGTCTCACAGGTCAGTCTGGGAAAGCTGCTCTGGGGTCAGCATTATACATCGTCCGATGTCTGAGGCTGCATACCTCAGAGCAGGTGGTTAATCCTGGAAAATCCTGGAAGGTACTGCAGGCTTTCTGATTGACACGTGCTCAGGAAACGGGTCAGACCTTGTGAGAGGTCTTCCACAGGACGCATGTAGCGACGTGCCAGCCTAGGTAAGAATCAGGGTGGCTGCTAGCTACAGTGCGCCTCGTTCCAGAGTGCAGGAGCTCCTTGGCTGCACCAGGGTGGGGAGGCTGGCTGTGGTAGCCCCACTAGGAGGCCCGAGGGCTCCAGGTAACTGCAGCAAGGCTGGATTGGGTAGAGCATAAACAGACGTCTGTGATTGTCTTAGTGCTCATGAAGCCC
Source organism: Apodemus agrarius (assembly GCA_964023405.1). NCBI lineage: Eukaryota > Metazoa > Chordata > Mammalia > Rodentia > Muridae > Apodemus > Apodemus agrarius. The sequence continues at coordinate 158,595,803 of OZ030008.1, read as the reverse complement.
GTGGTTAGTGGCCGAGCGCCACGACAGCCACAGAGTCTTATCCTCGTGAGCAGCGTGCTTCCCCTCCATGGGCTGTGTGGATCTGGGCCTTTAGGTGGCTAGGCATGCTTGTTCATTCTCTCCCACAGGGCAGGCACCATATCTAAAAGAAACTACCAGGACATGCATGAAGGAGGTTCTGGATTTTCTCTGTACACACCCAAGCTTTACCGGTCCTGTCTCCCCAGTTAGCACTGGCTGCTTGTAATGGTCTCTTGAGTCATACTATGGCAGGACCCCTGGCCTTCCGCCGAGGACTGAGGTCTTCCCTCTGCTCTCCTCAGCATCCTACTCTGAAGAGGTATCCAAGATTTCGGGCTCACTCAGGACTCTAGACAGGATGGTTGGCCTGAGCTCTTCTCCTTATTCCCTCCCATCCCCCCACCCCCCAGGGCTCCATCTTTACTCAAGGATCCCAAGTCTTCAGCTGGCTCCAGAAGCAGCCCCTGACCAGCTATCCCTATTGTCCCCTCCCTCCCTCACCGGCCAGAGGTCCTGGGTCCAACCAATCCACTGCAGACCACAGGATAAATCACGTCTTGGGATGCTGGCCCTAGACCATGGTCATACGTGGAAAGCAGGGTGCGGCTGTCTGGGCTGGACCATGTGATTGATACAGGACCCTAGGACGGTGTGAGAATACAGCAGCAGGCCAGAGGTTCTATATTCCTTCAGTGAGCAGAACTGTGTATTCTCTGAGAGGCTGTGGCCATCCTGCCCATATAGGAGTATGAGATTCTCTGGCTGAGGGCTACCTCACCCCATTCCCTGTACAAGAAGATGTGGAATCTCATAATTTAGCAATGTCTTACCCTTCCTCTCCCATACAGTGGGATTTGAGGATGACCTTTGCCTAACACGCCCATCTATATGTGAAGTCCCTTGTTTGAGGGATGATCTGCCTCTTGTCCCCATATAGAATGGTATATGAAACCCTCCAGTTTATGGATGTTTTGTTTCTTGCACCCCTGTGCAGTGGATATAGGGCCTCTGGTTGAAGGATGGCGGATCCCTTACATTCCCCGTACTGTGGGGTGTGAGGGTGCCCTTGGGCTGATGACTTGGTGTTGGAGGTGCTCTCCTCTCGATTCCTGTTAGGTCCCACGTGTCCCATGGTGACAGGCCACCTGCATGTGTCCTGTTCTCACTTGAGGCCCCGGGGCCATCCTTGGTGGCCCCAGAAGAACTCCATCCTGCTGGAAGTGTCAGATGAAAGCTGTTCTTTAGGCCCGTCACCTTCCCCACGGCCAGTGAACACCCCGTGGGGAGGTGGAGGGGAACATGAGAATCCCCCAGGGGCCACTGGGACGCCTCGCTGGCTCCCTGTCTCAAGCCCAGCACACTCTGCAATCATTTCCTGCCTTCCCCCTCCCAGACCACTGCACACTGGCTATTAGGAGAGTAGCTTACTTGATTATTGTTTCTGTCCCTTATGGAAATGTCCCTTCCTGGGAGTGAGGGCCATGTCTGTCCCTTGCCCTGGAGCCTGGCTCATGTTAGAGGAACTGTCATAACTGTTGGCTACCTTACCAAAGCAAGTGATCTGTGAGCCAGTCCACAACCATTGACTTGGAAGAGTCAATTTCATGGCAGCTGCATTTATTAGCCGCCTATTGTATCCCTGCCATGGACCGGGGCCTTTGGGTGTCGGTGGAAGGAGGGAGGACACCCCATGAAGAAAGCTGCTGTCCCTCCACTGTGCTCACCTCTCAGTGGTGGCTTTTCTGAGGGAGATCAATCAGGAGGCACCAGTCTGCACATGCACCTCTCCAGACTACCCTGAAGCTCGGAGTACAGTGTCAACGGCCAGCTCCTGTCGTAGTGAAAAGAGACCTTCTTAAAGGGACTATAAATCCATTGTTATTTTGCTAGGAGAGAGATTAATGTTCAACATAATTCATCTTTTTCAAGTTTTGTCTGAGCTGAGAAAATTTGTTACCATAGTGATTTTAAACATTGAGGAAGGGCATTTTAATGAGCTGGGCGAGACGGGCTGGCTGCCCCACCGTAGATCATGATGGAGGGAGAGGACTCGCTCATGTAGCATGGGCCTCATTCTTTCAGTCAATGGCTGCTAGGGACACAGGGTGGGCACGGAGGTGGGGTAATGACTGCATGGTTCACCCTGAAGGCAGACAGTGACCTCCCAGCTGCTATAGGCTCCACTCTGATGTCCATTCCCTACAGGTACAAGGCCCAGCCACTGGTGCACTAACTGGGGCCTTCTAGTGGGCATGCGCAGCAGTGACCAGCGCCCATCAGCACCAGAGAAGGCTGAGACCTCTATTTTCCTTCACATGCCTGCCCAGTAGAGGGTGCAGTGTGACACCCAGGGGGACAGGACAGTGTGGGTTCGCACATCCTCTTCTAAGAAGCTTCCTGTCTGGAAGATGAGGGCGGGCCAAGCAGGTCCCTAGTGGAGTCTGTCTTTGCTACTTGTCCATCAAGTACCTCAGGTAGCTGCATGACCAGCATTACCAGCTATCAGAGTGGCCTGACATTGTCACCCTGACCCCAGGGGAGCTGGTCATGCTGCCGAGCACACAGACAGGTTCCTGCACACCCAGCCTCTTTGGGTGCCTGACTTTGGGTAGGACACATGGCTGTCCCACGTCAGAGTCTGAGGGCCCCTTAACGAGAGGGCGTGGCCTTATGGGGAGGTTCTTCCAGTGGCTTCCTTGTACCACCCAGGGATCTGAGTAGTTTCCCCATCAGGAGCTCCCACAGCCTCCATGAGCTCTCTCGGCCTGTGTCCTATATCAGAAACGGGAAGGACCAGCAGTCAAGTTGTTATGTCCTGTTTGTGCCACCCCCCAAACCCTGGATCTAGGACATTTTACTTTTCCCCAGCATGGTACCTGCAGCCTGCCGTTCCAACAACAGAGGGCACCCTTGGATAGCTTTGCAAGAAAACTGTGATAGAGCCTGCTACAGGAGTGACTAGTGGCCTCCTGGGCCAAATGGCTGACCTCGTTCCAACTCGAAAGGGGACAATGGAATAGCTAGACACTCCTGCCCTGTCCCAGCCCGTAACTCAGACTCCCAGCATCCACAGAGGAAACAGTGCGGCTCGGTGGTACCTGATCACCCTGTCCTTTGTCAGCCTGTTCCTGCCAGATACCTTGCAGGGCGTCACCGGCTGAGGGGTCTGAGAGGTCCACTATCCATGGGTGGGGGAGGGAAAGGATATTTCTAGATTGCTTTCTCTCACATTAAGTAGCTATGTGGCTTACATCCTATCAGACCCAGGCAGTTGGTGGCAAAACTTCACCCATGAGAGGCTAGTTGACATTTCCATCAGGATCCATGGGGAGGTGTCAGCAAGGTCTCACTGAGCTTCAGCCAAGGGTGTCATCAGGAGTGGGTTTAGTTACTCTCAGGGCTAGCCTAGGCACTTCCTATATTGAAAGGGACAGCCTCTCCTGTTCAACATACTAGATATTTGTTTTTCTTAAAATTTTTAATTGAGAGTATTTTAAATTTTATTTCTTTTTCTTTGATGAGCTTAACTGACAAGGAATTCTCAGAGCGTGGGAGTCTAGGCGTGGTCAAGGCGTGGTCAAGCCTGTCTCCCATTCCTCTCTTCTTCACTCCTCACACCCCGGTGATTGACACTGAATGAGACACACACAATGGGTGTATTCAGCCTTTGATGCAGCGGGAGACTCAAATGTCCCCCGTAAGCTGCCGAGGGCAGCTCTCAGTCCAGTGGGTCCTGAGTAGGACTCATAAGCAGATGCACAGAGGGGTAGCGTCGTGGACTCCTCACCATAAGGGCCTTCCTAGGGAAATCTGTGTTTCAAGTATGCCTTGAACTCGCAGCCTGACCCCTGGTGGTGGATGAGGCTGTAGAGGTTTGATCTTAGGGCGGGTAAGCTGCAGAGGGGCACCACCCACAGCAGAGTTTGCCGGATCTCTAAGCTGGCCTAGCCTCAGCTTGCCACGGCTGGGTTCTCCTACAGGCTTCTCATCCTGTCCTCTGTTCCAGAGTCTGACTTTCCTGAGGACTTCTCCATCTTGACTACCGTGAAAGCCAAGAAAGGCAGCCAGGCCTTCCTGGTCTCCGTTTACAATGAGCAGGGCATCCAGCAGTTGGGTCTGGAGCTGGGCCGTTCCCCTGTCTTCCTCTATGAGGACCACACAGGGAAGCCTGGGCCTGAAGAGTATCCACTCTTCCCTGGCATCAACTTGTCCGATGGCAAGTAAGTATCCCACTGAGGGCGGGGATGGAGCTGCTGGCCAGATCGTGTGGGGCAGCGGCTAGCCTGGGAGGAGATGGTTTTTGATGCCCACCTGCAGGGTACCAGGAGGTGGAGCGCTGGGCATGGAGTTAAAGGCTTGGGCTCCCCAGGACTTGGTTTCTTCTCTTCTCTCAAACTCTAGGGGACCTTTGCTGTTCCCTGGACCTGTTGTCCTGTAACCCTAACCCTAACCCTAACCCTAACCCTAACCCTAACCCTAACCCTAACCCTAACCCTAACCCTAACCCCCCTAAGCACCAAGTGTGTCCTGTGCTGGCCCTAGATCAGAAGGGCCAGAGGAGACGGCCATACTTGCCTGTTCCCAGAGGGACAGGCTCCGTGTGAGCGAGGGAAAACAAAGTCCTATCTTCAGAATTCTGCTGGCGGCATCCCGAACGCTGGTGATCACCCATCAGGCAACCCCGGGGACCACAGCGATGGCTCCTGGGTTTTCTAGCAGGACTCTGTGTCAAGCCATCACATCTAGCCCACAGCTGTCACAGAGATCACATCCCACATAAGGAGTGGCGTTCTCCTGATAATGTTACCGTGACCTCAGCCTCCCTATGACTTCTTCCTATGGCTGAGCCCACCCTGAGCCCCCAAGGAGCTCTCGGGATTTGCATCTTAGAGATGAGAAATCCAGCTTCGAGGACCTGAGTGGACTAGAGAACAGTGGAGTCTCTTGTATCTTACATCTATTCCCCAGAAGTTCCTGTGCTACAAGCGCTCTCTCCAGAGTCTGGCTCCGTTCACTGTAACAGGCCTACACATTAGGATTCCTCCAAGCAGGAGTCACGGAAGCCCAGAAGAACATTCTCGGCTGCACTGAAAGAGGGAGGTTAAACAGCTATGACTCTCTGAACTAGGACAAGTGCTTTCTGGTTTATAAACTTTAAAGCCGTGTTGCCTGTGGATGCTATATTCAGAAAAGAAGCCTCCCGTTGCCTTTGAAAATTAGTTCTGAAGCCAATGGATGTGATTCCTTTTTTTGACTCTTAGATCCTCTAAGTGACAGTATGACTCTCATGTGATATTGTCCAGATGTGTCCAAAGTTGTCGCTCTGAGGCATTGCGGCACAAGGCCCTGGGGACTCTGTCGTGCAGCCACGCTTTGGCCTGCTGCAGTACGCACCCTTTCCCCTGCCTGAATGTTTGTTTCTTTGCAGGTGGCACCGAATTGCTCTCAGTGTCTACAAGAAAAATGTCACCTTGATCCTTGACTGTAAAAAGAAGATTACAAAGTTCCTCAACCGCAGTGACCACCCCATAATAGATGTCAACGGTATCATCATGTTTGGCTCCCGGATTCTGGATGATGAAATATTTGAGGTAGGCAGGAAATGGACAGTCCCCCTATGTCACTTGGGATGTCTGTGGTCACGTGGTGGCTCTTCATGTAGAGCTTGGTGGCTTCTGGGGAAGACCCATGTCCTCAGTTAGGGTTCAGTTTGATTCTACTGCTTCCCATAGGATGCCGTGCCCTGTGAGTGACCCGGCCAGGCTGGCTGCAGTCTGAACCCCATGCAGGGATGGTAGTGACTGGCCGTTTCCAAGCAACCCAGTACACGTCCCCTGGGTGCCTCACTGGGATGGACACAGGGCTTCAGCAAGCTTGCTCTGACTGGCACCTTCTGATGGGCAAGGTTCTGCCCAGGAGAGCCAGCTTCCTCTGAGTGGGCTTGCAGGGCAGATCTGGGCCACACAGTGGGATCATGGGGAGGGACTGACTGACTCGGTGTGGGTGTTCTAGCCAGGTCAGGCACGCCTGATTCTCAGGGAAATGACCCAGAGATAGGAGCAGGAAACAGTAGGGGCTGGGGCCAGCACTTAAGTCTAGCGTCGTCTGGATTCCTGTTGGGCATAGAAGCATTTTGGGAACTGTCTTTGATTCAGGAAGAAGATTGAGATCCCGTGTAGGTGTCTGGTGGTCCTGGAAGGCACCTGAAACCAGATGTACTGGAACAGACATCTCTGAGGTCTGTGTCCCAAGTGCATCTGGAGCCTGAGACCTTGGACTTGGGCTGGGACACTTGGTCTGGTTCCTTTTCTTTGACATACTTTGGACTTTTTGGGAAGTTTGGGGGCTGAGGACTCCTGGCTGAAGAAGCTTGATAATCGCCCGGAGAATGATCTCCGAGTGTGATCTCTTAGATATCTCCCTTCGGGGGTTGGACAAGGCAGAATGGGGGCGGTGCTCTCCTAGGTCCCCAAATACCATGTGAATGCTATTTCCTCCCTGTGCTGGGTCACCACCAGGTACAGTTGCCGCCTGTGTCTGATGATGAGACCTGCTGATGCTCTCACGGATGTGGTGGGGGTTCTGGGTCATGTCCTCCTGGTGACTCAGGCCCAGCAGGCTGGATGCCATGTCGAGCTGACCTTAGTGTTCTGCCAGTGCTTTGTGACTGATGTGGAATTGCAGTGCAACTATACGTGGATCTGTGGCAAAAATGACACGTAACCGAGAGCGCTAAGGAGTGAGCGCCCGATGGGTGTGAACCACACTCATTGTGGAGGTTGGGCCAAGGTCGGCTAGGGTGAGAGGAGGTAGACTCTGCAGTCAATAGCTGAGGAGAGTCCAGAGCAGTCAGTTGCCTCCTGCAGAAATGGGGTCAGCCTCCAGGAGAAGGTGAGAGCCGTGGGTGAATCGGCCTGCCGGACTCAGCTGCCTTTGTAAGGCGAATGCTGTAGAACAGGCCTTCTGCCAGGTGGGACAGGGACATGGGAACAGACAGTGCTGGATCCTTTAGCTATGGGGCTGCCCTCTGGGCAAGCTTCTGACTAGCCGTGCCCAGGAATCTGGGATGAACAGGAGGGTGACTGAGTGTCCTCAGCTAGACAGGTAGCTGCTGGCCTGTCACGTGGGGAGCTGGTGCTCACAGCTTACCCAGGGGTCAAGTACTGCTTTTACGGATTACCTTGTGGTAGGGTCTAGGTAAACCTGAGATGCTGGGAAGTGCCAGGGCTGCTCTGACGAGTGTGGATAAGAGGAGCTGGAGAGGGAACTCTTTTTTTTTTTTTTTTTTTTTTTTCGAGACAGGGTTTCTCTGTGTAGTCCTGGCTGTCCTGGAACTCACTCTGTAGACCAGGCTGGCCTCGAACTCAGAAATCCGCCTGCCTCTGCCTCTCAAGTGCTGGGATTACAGGCATGCGCCACCACGCCAGGCTTGGAGAGAGAACTCTTAACCAGGAGAGCTAGGGTGGCCCCTGCTGTCCAGTCTCTGGTGACCAAAACTTTAAAGGTAGGCATACAAAGGCACCCCAGGGCTAAGCAAAACATCTGGTCTGACAGAGTTTGCTGTGTACTAGTAGTGTCGGGCTGTGCTGGAGGCTTGTCATTTCTACAGGGTGTGCCAACGTGCCTTTTATCACCAAGTTTCTGGAAAAGCTTTGCATTTTTTTCCAAAAGAACATCTGTGTGTGGTTCTCTGTGTGTATTTGTGTGTGTTTATTTCTGTGTATGTGTGTGTTTCTCTGTGTCTGTGTCTCTATATGTGTGTGTTTCTGTGTGAGTGTGTGAGTGTGTGTGTGTGTGTGTGTGTGTGTGTGTGTGTGTGTGGTCTATGTACATGCATGCGTGCATATTCATGCTTGTGTACGAATGAAGGCCAGCAGTCAGTGTCACATGTCTCTCTCACTTTCCACCTTGTTTCTGGAGACTAGATCTCACTGAACCTGACTCTCACTGACTTACTGTGCTGGCATGCACATGCGTGCATGCGTGTGCATGCATGCACATGCATGATCCCCAGCAAGTGCTTGGTAATGGTTACCAGTTTGTGTTGAGAATGAAGACAGGCCCCGGTTTTTAAACACGTTTGGATACTGGCTGCAGAGCCCAGCGTTGCCCCTTGGCTTTCTCTTGCCACGCACAGGGCAACTGATGACTGGCAACTCTGTTGGAACAGCAGGTTGCAATGCACGCACAGTCCCGAGTTTCTGGTGAGCTCTTTTCTCCTGCCGTGGAATCTGATTTGAGGGGGAATGGCTGCCAGAAGCCAGGGATTTTTGTTGACCACAAGTTGTTAATGGTCTGAGGTCTGTGTTTTCCCAGCCCCAGGGTTTCCTGGCTGTTAGCTGTGCTCACGGTGGGAAATTGGACCTGTCTTCCTTAATGAAGACCAGCTAGGGCAGCAAGGCGGAGGGTGGCCAGGAGGGACTTTTTCTCCTCTTTGCTTCTTACAGTGCACTGCAGAGGAGGGGGGCTGGCCTCAGCTTCTCTGTGTCTCCTTGCAAGTGGATTTTTATCCATTTGGAATCAAAGTAGTTTAACTCCTTGCTTTCCAGGTTTCAGATAATGGTGTTCGCTGTTTTCTTCAGTTTCATCGCCTGGCTTCTCTAGAAGGTTCTTCCTGGAAACTTCTCCAATGGCCTTTTCTTCCCACAAGATTCTTATGCTTGTTAAAGGCCAGTTTGTTCCCTAGCTCTCTGGATTTGAGGAGTGGGAGGCTGCCGGTGCTGAGGCCGAGGCCAGGGCACTGCTGGCACGGGCTTGCAGTTCCTGCCCAGCACCTCTTCTAGGCGGACCCGCCAAACTCCACAGGGCTTCCAAGGGGAAACCTGGGATGCCACAGCCCCTCAGAGACCCTTGTATAGCGTGAAGACTCTCTGAGGGAGACAGCTAGGGCGGCCACTCTTAAGGCCACAGTCGAGGCTTCTATGACAGTGTCCCGATCATCTCCATGGTACATGTTGAGCCCAGCCATAGTGACCTGGCAAACAGTCTCTGGGCAACTGCTGGCTCCCTTAGACATGGGCCCTTTTTGTTTCACTAATTTGAATCTGAGTCTTGGGGTTTCCCTGAAGTTCAAAGGATGCTGTGCACACCAGGATCTTGCAAAGTTGAACAGAGAGGAAGAGAGGGTATATAGACTGCAGACTTACAGCTCTTCCTGGATGGCCATTATGTGGTCTTCCTGACTGAGGACGTGGAGCTCAGCATTCACATCTGTAAAATGGGTACAAAGAAGCCACCACTGTGGGGCTATGCATCACAGGACTGTGTGAAATGCCTCCTCAAGGACTTCAGGGAACCATGCCGACCCCAGGCCCTTTTGGTCAGGACTGTGGCCCTTCTGACCTATTACTAGTGGCAGTCACTGCCTTCTCTATGGAGGCGAAGATACAAGTTGTCTCACCTTATCTAGTAAGTGCTTTGACTCCCCCTCAGAGATGGAGAGGGAGCAGAGACTCATGCTCCCCACTCCTTATCCGAGCTGAGAGGCTACAGATGGATAGACAGGAAGTTATAACCCTGACTAGAATTGTTCCCGGGACACCTTGGCCCCAGCTTCCCTGCCACCTTAGAAGCTCACTGTGGACCATGAGCTAATGCTCTGGTCCCTGGGGCCCCACACGGTCTGGGTCCCGGGGGCTTACAGGGACTCACTCCACACTCTTCCTCGCTCCCTTGGCCAACTCTAACCCCTGCTTTTGCATTCCAGAGGGGTTTGCTGAGGCTGCCCTGCAGGGCTTGAGTCTTGCCCTTTTTCCTTGCAATGTGTCTGAGATCTGAGGTGCAGGAGATGCCTGCCGTACAGGGAGCGGTGGGGGGTTTCTTGACCTCCTCAGATGGGAAAACATGCCCTTTTTGTCCGAGAGCGAGCTCTGGGGTTTGGGGGCAGGGACACAGCTGTCAGGGAAGGGTGTCGCCCGGCCGGGTGGAAGCAAGCTCTTTTTTGGTAGAGTGTCTTTGCAGATAGGCCGCCAGCAACAGCGGCTTTGCACTGTGCCTGCCACCTCAGGGTGCTGGAGGCTGGGAACCTTGCTTTTCTTTGGAGAGCTTGGGAAGCTGGCACCGAGAACTGAGAAGCCTGTCAAAGGTCGTCTGCACCGTGGCAGCAGAGGGGGACTTCTTCAGCCAGGTAGACTTGCTCTAGGCCTCTGCCACTGGCTCCTGTGACTCTACCTTAGCCAAAGACACCAGAATCCCTGGTCCTGTGGGGCCTATGAGACCTTAAAGAAAGAACCAGAACAAGCATCTTCGCAGGATAGAAGTTCATTCACTGCCCTGACGGTTAATGACCTGCCAATCACCCTGACTCCCCTAGCGCCATCCTCCTCTTTCCCACACCACCCCGAGGCTGCTCTTGTTCTGGTGTCTGAGGGTTTGAGGCCAACCAGAGTTCTCAAGGGAAGGTCAGAGAATGGCACCGTCTGCTTGCTGTGGGGCTCCGAGGTGGAAAGGCCTTCTTGCTGGAGTATGCCATGGAGGAGGCTGAGGCTTCTGGGATAGGGGACATGGCCCGCTGCAGACTCTGGGCCAGGAGCCAAATGTGCTTTTAAGCTGTTGAATGTTTCAAGGGGCAACAAGACCAAACAGACTGTAAACCCAGCTCTCACTGTGCGCCCCCCACGTCCCCCCTCCCGCCCCGGCTGCTGGCGGCTTCCCCTTCCCGACCGCACCTCAGCACTTGAAGAAGGCCAAGTGTTTACCTAATCCTGCCGTCCCTGTCTCCAGGAGCTGGCTTTTCCACTGACGTGTTTTTTCCTGGAATCTGCCCTGAGACAGGAATGGGCTGTGCTGAGGAGGTGCTTTCCTCAGTAGCCAGCCCAAGGAGATCTGGTCTGGCCTTCTCAAACAGGTCTGAGACCCAGTCATCTTCCGTGTGAGTGGGGAGCAGAGCCCTGTTCTAACAGGGAGATATTACCAGCAAGGCCCTGGATCCAGGCCCCGCTTTAGCTCCAGTGTTAAACCTCTGAGTCCTGCTGGGGCTTCTCACTTTTTCTCCTGCTCACCTGTCCATCAAGGGTTTCCCTGGTGAGCTGTAATGGGCCAAGGGACTCAGCCCAGGCCTGCTGTAGAGTAGAATACAGAGCCAATGGAGAGGGACTTGCATCACTGGGGAGTGGACTGAGGGGAGAGAGCTCTGCAGAGAGCTGGTCCCAGCTTGTGAGAGTCTGGCAGTGACTGGTGGACAAGCTGAAGCGTCCCCTAGAGCAGCTGCCCCTGTCCAGCTGTCAGCTTTGCCATGTGCTTCATCTCTGACACCCTCCCTTGTGACCTGAATGTCAAACGCATCTCAAAAGGAGCCCCAGTGAGGCATGAGGTGTTCTACCCACCCTGAGAACAGCCAGGAAAGGCTGAGTCTGACTCTGGTGCAGATAGCTATGAGCCGGCTTTCCTGAAGCCCATCTGATACCGTCTCTGTGCCCTAGTCTCATCCATTACGATGCTTGCAGTTTAGGTGGGGCAGTCTGGACCAGGCTGAGATTTGGCCTGAGTCCCTGTGCTACCCAGGTCAGCGTAGCTGGGTCTGTGTCATGTTGGCCATGCTGCAAGGGACCTAACAAGCAACAAGACCTGCTTTCCCATACCCCTCTGGTACTGCTCTAGGCCCCTGCATCCTGAGCCACAGACAGGAATATGGAAGCTTCTAGAACTAAATGCTAAGACCTGGGTTCAGTGACTAGAAGGGAAACCTCAAACCCAGGCTCTCAGCTGCCTATCCTAGGCGTGGCCAAATGGGAGGGGTGTGCATCAGTGAGCAAGCAGGCGTGTATGGGGCTTTGTCCCTCTGGCTCGGACCGTGACTCACGCTTAGCCAGTTCTGGTCTTCTGTATTCCACTCAGGCAAAGTGTAGATGCTGCTGCCTCTGGCCATCTCAGGCCATATCATGCCTGTGCTCCTGCAGACTGAGTAGGACTCAGCATGTGCCTTGTGACATTTGTGTGTATGGTGTGGGGTGTGTGTGTGTGTGTGTGTGTGTGTGTGTGTGTGCACATGTGTGAGTGCCGCTGTGTGTGCACCCACAGTGCACATGTGGAGGTCAGAGGTCAGCCTCATTTGCTCACCTTCTCCTATCTTGCTAATGATGGGATGTCTTTGTCGTTTGCTGTCCCCTCCACTAGACAGCTGGTGTAGGGTGTAGACATGAGATTTCAGGGATTCTGTCTCCGCCTCTCATCGTGCTGCAGAACACTAGGATGTGCACCTACTGTGGCTGGCTTTACATGGATGCAGGGAGCCATTTGCCTGCTGACAATATGTATTCCTTGAGAGGCCCCAGGACACTAGCAAGTGTGGATTCAGGACTTTATCTGGTTGTATCTTTAGTCTGCCTGCTCCCTGGTACCCCCAATTCCGGGAAGGGCAGAGTTGTTCTGATGAGTCTCCTGGAGCTGACATGCATGGTCACAGGTGGTAGCAAAATGGAGAATCTGCTTCCTTCCAATCTGGGAGACTCTGAGTCCAAGGTCCAGGTCAAGGCTTATACTAAACCTAGTGGTCTCACTTCGAAACCCTCAACTGAGCTCCATCCAAGTTCTTACCATGAGGACTTAGAGCTGAAACATAGCTTTGGGGCTTCCATTTAGCTTATATCTCTAAAGCAGCTGAAAAAGGCTTCCCCTGATCCCACCAGAGCATGCACACTTCAGCGTAAGGCGCTGGGCATTCCTGAGTGGCTTCCAATTCCCCAGCTACCAGGTTTAGGAACAGCTTCATGTTGGGACAGGAGCTGGCCCTAGCCTGAGCCGTGGTTGGCAGCGGGCCACACAGGGTGACTCACCAAGTAAAGTTGTTGGCTGGCAGGCAAGCAGATGGAAGTCTCTGCTTCTAGGACCCAGTAAATCACGGTACCGAGGCCCATAGCTGCAGATTCAGCCCTTCATAGCCCTTGCCTGGCCTGTGAGGGGGGTGGGCTTGTTCCATGGAAATTGTGAGCAGCAGCATCTCCCAGGAGACAGGGGTGACCTTATGCTGGAAGTCAGGCTTTGTCCAGTGATATCACGCTGGGCTGGCATGCAGTAGACATTCTGGTTCTCCCGAGAGCATTGTGACCAAGGAGCTCTAAGGAAGTGGGACCTCTTTGCCTGGAGACACACAGGGCTAAGTCATCAAGGGAGGTGACCAGGGCAGGCAGGACACGTGTAGGGTGACAGAGGGACAGTGTGTCACCTGCAGGAGTGGCATGTAGCCAAGGAACCTGTGAGAGCCTAGAGACTGCTATCAGGCTAGTAAGAGGTGAGAGTGTCTGAGCACTATCTGGGGGCGTGGCCATGCTTTCCTTCAGTTCCCATGGCTGACTGCACGGGCACTGGGAGCATGTTATCAGAAACACAGATGGACTCCTTTGAATCTCTTCAATGCTTATTGAGTAACAGGAAGACTACAAGCCGTGTCAGTTTGGTTGGCTGTAATCCACCAAGCACTCCTAATTGGGACTGATAGTGCAATTGCCAGCCACCGCTCCTTTCAGTCCACTCTGAATGGTAAATATTAACTCATATTATATACTTGTTCTGGTTAGTTATTTTTTATTTTGTCAACTCAACACAAGCTAAGGACAGCCAGAAAGAGAGCCTCAAACAGAAAACTTCCTCCACCAGCTTGGCCTGTGGGCAAGCCTGTGGGGCATTTTCTTGAGTGACGGTTGATGTGAAATGGTGGGTGTTGCTGCCCCTAGATGGGTGGTCCTGTATTCATTAAGAAAGAAGGCTGAGCAAGCCGTGAGGAACAAGCTAGTAAGAGTGTTCCCCTCCATGGTCTCTGCTCCAGTTCCTGCCTCCAGGACCCTGCCTTGAGTTCCTACCGAGTTCCCTTGGTGATGGACTGGGACTGGGACTTGCGAGCCGAATAAACTCTTTCCTCCCCAAATTCCTTTGTGTCAAAATGTTTTATTACAACAATAGGAGGCAGTCTAGGACAACACTGCATTTTACACCGAAGATACAAATTCATTCTCTCTCTCTCTCAATCACACACACACACACACACACACACACACACACACACTACAGAATTATTAAGAGGCTGCAGAATTGATATTGATAATGTCTATCCTATGAGGTCTGAATTTGGCCATACCTGTAGCCCTGGCTCAGGTCAATCTGTAGCCTTCTTCAGATAGCCTCACCCGCACCACTGGCCTCAATATATCCCACACTGATGGGTCAAGCTGCCACAGCCAAGCTCTGGGCTATGTCCTCCATCCTGCCTTCCCTAGATCTCAGAGGCAGAATCCATTTTTACAATTGTGTAAATTATCCCAAGGAAGCCTGTGGGCTGTTTTTTTTTTTGATCCCTTGAGGCTCACAGCCTCAACAGAGTTAAGACCTATGTCCTCAGGTATAGAGGAGACTGTGAAACACTGGATGGACGAAAGAAGGAGGAATCCAAGCTGTGTGCCCTCCTGCATGCTTACCTGCTGCAGAGGGGCATCAGGGGCATGGTGTGCCTTCACCAGGGATTGAGGGCTACATGGCATCATGATGGTCACGACTGGAGACTGGTAGTGGTAGACTGGCAGGTGTGGATGGTAATGGAGGTCATGGTGGTCTTGGTGGTGGTAATGGTGAGTATTGTGATGACCTTAGTGATTGTGGTAGTGGTGATAGTGATCTACATGGTGCTATGGGGTGGTAATGCTGATAACAGTGAATGTGATGGTGGTGGTGATAAAAATAGTGGTAGTGATGGAGGTGGTGGCGGTCCTGATGGTGGTCTTGGTGGTGGTGATGGTAGTGGTGATAGTAATGGTGATCTTGGTGGTGGTTTTGGTAATGGTGGTAAAGGTGGTGGCGGCGAGCATGGTGATCATCCTTCTCCTTCTCCAGGGCCCAGTTCTGCGCTGTCTCCCAAATGATGCCTTTATACCATGCACCCTTGATAGGATCCAGGGAAAGACAGCAAGAAGACATTTGATTACTTGAAACTGTTTCCTTAATTCTCCTATGAACACGGCTCAGCCCACTCTCCACAGCCATACTGAAAACCCTGAAGCAGTGTTTTCAGGTCCCCTGCCCCTGGCTTAGATACTTTTTGTTTCCATCCTGTGTAACCCATAAGCAATAATATCAATGTAAAAATTTTAAATGCCTCCGAAAGCCAGAATATATGGCCTGTCTACAGGGAACTTCTGAAGACAACATAGGGAAAGGGCCCCAAGGCATCTAACTGCTCTGCTCTGGGCCTGTGGAAGTCACCCTGGCCTGATGACTGGGTGTGCCCTGAACCTGTGGGGACCTGGCATGCGCCTGTGTGGCCTGGCTCTGCAGTCCTTCACGCTGTTGGAAACAGGTCCTGCTCTGCTCCAGTTGAGGAAGTTGGGCTGAGCCGTTCCTTGGCAGCCACCGAGGCCAGTCCTCTTTCCATCCTCATGGATAGGAAGTGTGGCCTGATGTGGTTTGGGAAAGTGCCTAAGATCACATCGTGTCATTGAGCCGGGGAGCCAGGGGAGTTGGCAGCGCTGGTCTCTGGTTCCACTTTCCCCCACCTGTGACAGCAAGCCAAGGAGTCCTGGGAACGAGTCCAGGCCACAGGTGCCTAGGTGTGTTTTTGGATGGGCAGTGGAGAGGTCTACCCTAACCAGCTCTGGGGCATGGTTCTGGGCATGGCTTATGGGCAGGGGGCGTGGCAGTGGGGGGCTCACTGTGGGCCACCTCTCCTGCAGCCTGGAACAAGAAGGGCTCATTTTCTCAACTTATTTGCACATGTCCGTTTGTAGGCATGAGATAGTCTGGGTAAAATTTGATGGCGAAATCCACCAGTCAAGCAGAGATCTGTGGGGACCCCTGCAGAGCGCCTTTGGATTTGGAGAGGGCCAGGTGTAACTGTCTTAGTGTGGGCGCTGGTGTGCCTCAGGGAGAAGAAAGAATGGAAAGGAAGGGGGACAGAGAGAGGCTCCTGTGACCAACGGGTGCGTTGCAAAGCTCTGTGCTGTCTGTGAGTTCACTGCATAGCCGCCAGGGTTGCGGACTCTCCAACAAAAGCTTTGCAATTTCCTCAGCCCAATGCAGCTTGGCTTAAACCTCATTATCGGCAGAGACAGAACTGACTCGCTCAGCAAAATGCTTTGGGCTCCTTGAGTGCCAAGGACAGCATGATCCTAACTGTGTCCAAATGGAGATGGACCTGTCCTCCTCGGAAAAACGGGCTGCTAACGTGAGGCCGCCAATATGGCTGCGCGGTCAGCACAGCACACTGGACCGACAGTAATGGCCAACGGGCACTGGGGGGGCAGAAGCTTGAAGAGGCTCAGAAGGGGCTCAGAAAGTAAGCTTGTACACAGGAGGGGGAAGGGCGGGCAAAGGCTGTCATGAGTGGAGGCGGCTTTCTCCTTAGGTGATTTAGGATTGCCATAGGCAGGTTGTGTGGGGTGCCAGTTCTGGGTTGTGTCATTTGAAATTAAACAAAGTGACTTGGCCTGGACCCTGTGGGTAGAAGAAGAGTGGGTCGGCCTGCCTCCCGCCCTGTATTAGCCCATGTGGGTAACTCCGCAGTGAGAAGTGTCCTCTGTGGGGTGTGCACCGCTCCAAGGGAGCAGATCTAGGGGAGCTGGGAGGGGTGCAGGCAACCCCCTTGCCGGGTGGCCTGTGACAGTGGTCTTAATTCTCTGTGTTCACACATCCGTGTTGTGAAAGAAGCCATTCATCCTCTCACTTGGAGTGCTGGGCCTGGGGAGAACAGTGCCTTTGCTGAGATACTGAGTGGGCTGGAGAGAGTTGGTGGACAACACTTGACCTTGCGCGAGGCTGCTCTGTCGGGGTTCTCTGTTCCCCATGTGAGTTCACGTGGGAGATGGAGAGGGACCTATGAGCTACGGTCCTATGAGACGGGGAAATAGTGTCCTGGACACTGAGGTGGCTCCTCAGTGCTCTCTATAGTAGGACCCCCTACAGCACGCACGTGTCATGCCTGTGCACGTGTACACATTCGGGTATGTACTATAGCTAACGTGGGACTCCACATTCACGCATGTGCGGGAAGTCTATGCTCATACCTATGAACACACCAGACTAATTGAGATCTTGCTACTAGACCAGCAGACCTATAAATGCGGCGGGGGTAGGGGTGATGGAGGCAGGGGTGATGGGGTGGAGGGGATGGGAGGGAGGTAGAGGAGACGGGGGAGGGGTTAAAGGGGGTGGGTGGTGGGAGAGGGTTGCTAGGGTAGGGGTGATGGGGTAGGAGTAATGGGGGTGAGGGGGTGGGGTGATGGGGGTGGGGGTGATGGGGGAGGCCTTGTGGTAGAGTTGGGAAAACAGTTCCTGGACTCCAGTACCAGAGACTTCTCCCTGGCAGCAGGAGGGCAGCACTGGTGTGTTATACTGTACCACCCGACTGGTGCATGACTTCTGCTTCTCAGGTCAGAGCCATGCTCATGGAGAGGGGGGTGTGGGAGGATTTTTGTATCAGGGTGGAAACAGGAGAAGGAGCAAGTCTGAAGAAGCTGGGGTTATGTTGGTTAGCTCTGCCATCTCTCCCTCCCTCCCTCCCTCCCTCCCTTCCTCCCCCCTCCTTTGTGTGTGTGTGTGTGTGTGCACGCGCGCATGTGCATACTGAGGATACTCAGCAATAAGACATGGCATTCAAGGAGCCTCAGTGAGAAGCTGGATGGCAGTGACTGTTTGCAGGGGTGGAGAGCCTGGCTCTCTAGAGAGGACCTGTGGCCCAATCCCAAATTTCAGCCGGTTGTTCATGGGTACCAGCAGCCAGAGCTCGCCTCTGGGAGGGCAGCTGACACTGACACCCTTACAGCCACCCAGTGCCTCCAGGTGCTTCCCATGAGTAATTACAGCTTACCACCTATGCCAGGAAGCCAGGAGTGTCCTGGACGGCAGGCCTGAGACCGTCCCATGTGGTCTTTATCAGTGTGTGTGGGATGTTAGAAGGCCTTACTCCAGGCCTGCTCTCTGTACTACAATGGTGGATTGCAGAGCTGTCCTACACATGGGCTCCTGGTGAGGCAGAGCCTGTAAGGGGCAGTGGCCACCAATGTCCCAGCTGCTAGATCCCGAAGACTCCCAGTGCTACGCTGCCTCCCAAAGGCGAATCTCCCTCCCATTGAGTGTGTTTATTTACATGTCAAGCTATGGACTTTAAGAGGAAATAATTTATTTGACTTGGATGACATTTGAGCTACAGGTCGTGTTGCTTAATGGAGATGCATGGTTTTCACGCATCATTCTGCTGCAAGGCTCTCTTGGGAGTGGGCGTTTAAAACACAGGCCTCTGGGACAAGTATGGGAGGGAGGGAGGGAGGGAGCCAGGGTGGTGGGCACCTCTGCTGGCCTCAGAGAAGGTGTGGAAGAGTAACGGGGAATTGGAGGGAGGCATCTAGACCGGATGTCAGTAGGGGAAGGCACTATGTGATAGAATACTGAGAGAGGATCATTGGGACCCTGTCCCCCCTTCTCCTGTCCCCTCGCCTCCCTGTCCCCTGCTGCTATTCGCTGCAGTGCAGGCTGCACACCTCATCAAGCAGCAGCAGGCAGCGTGTGCATGTTTTCTCTGCTCCCCACATACCCTTGTGGCCTGAAGCCTAGGGCTGGTCTAAGAAAGGAAGGCTCACCCACCCTTCCTCTTGTCCCCAGGGGTCAAGAGTGAGCAAGACCACCCTTCCCCCGCTGCCTCTCACAGCTGTCTTTCTAATCTAATGGAAGGGGCCTGGACTGCAGGGCACAGCAGTACTGTGGTGACGTGGAGCGCTGAGGTACCACTTCTTGCAGGACCAAAGGAGGTAGCAGCTATCCTGAAAGAGCCCTTTTCTGTCTGCAGTCTGGATAGGGGTTTGCCTGCCAAGGTGCGGTCAGGTGTGGAGGGTCAGCTGGTGGTCATGCGCACTGGGATCATGGGTTACTAACCTCTCTTAACTGAGTGTTAGCGTCAGTTGTCAGCTTGTCCCAGCCTAAAGCCACCTGAGAAGGCAGTCTCAGCTGAGAGCCCGCTCAGATTCAATTGACCTATGAGCATATTTGTGAGGCTTGTTCTTGATTGTTATTTGACATAATAGGGTCGAGCCCCGGTTAGGTTGCTCTGTTCTTTAGGTATGTTGTTCTAGACTATATAAGAGAGCTAGCTGAGCTGGGTGGTGGCACACGCCTTTAATCCCAACACTTGGGAGGCAGAGGCAGGCAGATCTCTGAGTTTGAGGCCAGATTGGTCTATAGAGTGAGTTCCAGGGCAGCCAGGGCTACACAGAGAAACCCTGTCTCGAAAAACAAAACAAACATGCTGGCTGAGCTTGTACCTGTGAGGAGGCCAGCAAGCAGCATTCTCCATGGCTTCTGTTCTACTTTAGCTGTGAGTGAGTGAGTGAGTTCTCTCTTAGAGGTAATGCTTCATGGAAGAGCAAATAGGTGTGCCTTCACGTTCCTGTCCTGCACTTACACGCAATCCTGGCCTGTGACCCGGGAGTGTAAGCCAATGAATCCATCCCTCCTTCATTTGTTTCTGTCAGAGTGCTCTGTCAGAAATGGAAAGGAGGCTAGAGTACCCTGAGATCAGGGTCAGTGGCCTCTCCCGAGTACAGTCACTAGGCAGACCTCAGGAAGAACTATCTGCCCCTCCTTTTCTACAGTGTGTGCTGCAGTGGCCCGGACTTAGGAGGTGTGTGGTAGCTCTTGAATGGACAGGTTAATGGATGGACACATGGGTGGATGGATGGATGGATGGATGGATGGATGGATGGATGGACGGATGGGCAGGCAGGCGAGCAGGCAGATGGGTGAGTGGGTGGGTGGGAAGGTAGATGGATGACAGGGTGGGTGGATAGACAAGTGATATACAAGGATGATGGATGGCTGAATAGATGACATTCATAAATGGATGGATGAGAGGTGGACATCTGTATGATATGCATGAATGGATGGGGCATTCATGGCTAGACGGATGAATGGGTGAACAAGTGAACGGTGTGGATGGATGAATGGATGGATGAGGAGACCAGTGAGGAAGAGCTGGGGGTGTCACTCATGGTAATCACGGGAATCGGGTGCTCACGTTTGCTGTCGACTCCCTCTGAGCCCCTCCTTCTGGACCTGTGGCTTTGCTGCTGATCCCTGTGGTCTGATTCTCTCTGTTCTTCATCCTACCTGAGTCCTCTCCTGCTCCCGCCCCCTGCAGTTCCATATCCTACTGTCCCCCGAGGACATTTCTCTTGCACTCACCTCTCACCGATACCCAGGTTTGTTATTGACACCTCGGTTCTGCCAGTTTGCCCGGAGGCCCCCGGCCTCCCTCCCCAGCATCACATGAAGTGGATATTGTTTATTTTGTGCTCAGTTTTCACAGAGAGAAAGCAAATTTCAGACAGGCCCCAGGCCACACAGCCGAAGAGCTGGCTAGTTTCCACACCTAACTGCCTGTGTGTGGAGTACTCTCTGTCCCTGTGCCACTGAAAGTTGGGGTTCCTGCACGTTACCATCTCCCCCCCCAGCTCTGAACTGGTGGTAAAGGCAGACACTGCAGCCTGGTGTGCTTTGATAGGAACCCCAAAATCCCCCATCTGGGTCTTGAGGAAGAGAGCAGTCATTGAAATGAGGTGGGAGACCCCCTCGTCATGGCCATGGGGACCCAGCACTGCAGGTTCATCAGGACTGTGGAGCCCAGCCAGAGAGCATATGGCCCGTGCAGAGGCTTTGGAAACCAGGGAGGTAGCAATTCTACCTGGGATGGAGGAAAAGCCCAAAATAAACCCGAGAGACTATGCTGTCTTCCAGACGGCACATAGGCCCTGTCCCTGCAGCTTATTGCTGGAAAGTTTCAGACTAAGCCTTCCTTAACCAGAATATATTACATATTCTATTCCAGTATAGTGTAATATATTACAGTATAGTGATGGCGGCAGTGCCGTGTCAGGGAATGGACTCCAAGCACAGAGAACTCCATACCTGGCACAGCCCTGAGTCACCTTTGTTTGCTGTGCTATTTCCACTGTGGTCTTCAGAGTGCTAGAATGTTCTGGCACTTTCTGCCCTGGCCCTGAGCCCACTGGCAGGAAATCACTGGACCCTTGTGGAACACCTCCACAGGGCTTGCCTCCCCGGCATCTGCCTTGCTTTCCTTGACTGTGGAGTGGGGGTTGGTGGGCATACTGCGATGGCCACAGTGGAAGGCCATGAGCAGCTCCTTCACCCTGTGCCCAGTAAATGGTCACCATCACCAGAAAAGTCTGATGGGCTGGGAGGACCCAGTCCCTGTCTCAAGCTGGCTTTTGGTCTTGTGGGGAGGGTGTGTGCACATTGAGCTCATGGTCTTCGTGGGCTCTCCATCCTACACTGTCTTCAGGTCTCCATGAGAAGAAGTGTAGTGCATGATTCTGTGAGCCCAGCTGCTCGGTGAGCAGGTGTCTCCTGAGCAGCTGGAAAGTTCCAGATTTAGCTTTGCAGGGGGGGTCATCTGGGCTATGACTTGCACCTGTGATATTCGTCATTGCATTCCACTTACCTGTCATCTTTGGATGGCATGTGGTGCTACCACTCTGGAGCTATTGACTATGTGAGAGAGGGGGGAGGGAGAGAGAGGATGAGAGGAAGAGAGAGAGAGAGAGAGAGGGAAGGAGAGAGGGAGAGAAGGAGGGAGGGAGGGAGGGAGTGAGGGAGGGAGGGAGAGAATGTATGTGTGTGTATGTATATATGCTGTGTGTATATATGTGTGTGTATTAATGTATATATATAGTGTGTATGTTTATATGTATGTATATATATGTGTATGTGTGTATGTATACCTATATTTATGTATGTATGTATATGAGTGTATGTATATATGTGAGTATGTATGTATATGTGTGTGTGTGTGTGTGTGTGTGTGTGCGCGCGCGCGCACATGGGTGTATTAGCCTGAGATCCCCTTTTCACCTTTACAGGTGAAATGACTTGGGGAAATTTGTCCCAGTGTTTGTTCTAGTTTCTAGGTTTGGAACTGCTGGGTCATATGGTAATTCCATGTTTAACTCAATAAAAAAGCAAGTATTGCATCTTAAAGAAATACCCCTCAGTACTGGAGGCTGATGGTGGCAGGGACATGCCCTCCTGAACCTAGGGCAGATGCATTTATGCTTGGTAATTGCAGTAACTGTGAGCACCAAGCTAGCAAGTGTGCAAGAGGTGTTTGGTAGATGGATGGATGCACTGGGATGGATGGATGGATGGGTGGGTGGGTGGGTGAATTGTTGGGTAGAAGGATAGATAAGTAGATGGATGGGCAGGTTAGTGACTGGCTGGCTAACTGGCTGCTGGCTAGATGAAAATGTGGATAAATGGATGGGTGATGGAGAGCAGGGATGAATGGAGGGTTGATTAATTGAAGGGTAGATGAGCAGATAGGTGGGTGGGTGAGTATGTATGTATGGATGGTGAGTGGATGGGTAGGTGATTAGATGGATGGATGAGTGGACGGATGAAAAGGTAAGTGGATGGATGGGTGGGAAGGTGAATAGTAGATGGTTAGATACTGGATGATGGGAAGGTAGATAAGTGCATAGGTGGGCAGGTAAATGGGTGGGGAGATGAGTGGGTTAGTTCCTGGGTGGGTCAGTCTAGCTTAAGGAGCTCTTCAGAGCAGCATCTGCTGGGAAGAAGCGTGTCCCAGAGGCTAGCTCTTCTCAAGAGCATCAGGCTGGGCCCTGGGTCCCCAGATCCCCATGAGTATGTGTATTGTTTGCTCAGGAGCTGTCTTTTTGCAGGGTGACATCCAGCAGTTGCTCTTCGTTTCCGACCACCGAGCTGCCTACGATTACTGTGAGCACTACAGCCCCGACTGTGACACCGCGGTCCCTGACACACCTCAATCACAGGACCCTAACCCAGATGAATATGTGAGTTCATGGTGGCAGCACAGGCAGAACCCCAGGATGGTACAGCGTCAGTAGGATTGTGATGATAAAGGATTCTGGAAGCCACAGGGCGGAGTTTTCACTGTAGGGGAATCAGTGATGACATCTGATCCACCTTACCACAGAGGAGCTCTCCCCCCACACACACACCTTGATCAACTCTCTCAAGGGAGTGCCATCAACAACTGTGTCCCTTAGCTCTACACACACATCCTGAGGTGTCCTTTGCCCTCAGACTATGGCCTCGGTTGTTTTTTAGAGCTTGGTCCATTCCCTCATGGGCACCTGAAATTTTATAGTAGGGCATGCCCAGCCCTGTGTATAGTGGTCCTGACTCCCAGAGAAGCAGTAACTCTGAAGGGCAGCCATGTCTGTCCCCTTTGTCCCTGTCTTCATTTCCCGATATGCTGGGCCACTCTCCTCATCCCTTGGGCCCACCTCCAGCCCACACCAGGTCCCTGGTTTGTATTTGAGGACAGAGTGCCTGCTGGTGATGGAGCCCCTCTCACTGGGTACCCATGTTTTGGGGCTAATGGTCAACTTTGCTGGTCTGGGTTTGATTTCTATGGGTCACGTGGAACCACTTTGGGGCTCAGCTTTTGCTGACCTCTCTCAGGAATGTATGGGGTCATCCATCCCCATGCCAGGCTTCTGGGGAGAGGCTGAGGCAAGAGCCCTCTCTGAGGGCCCCTGGGACCTAACAGTGCCTTTGGCATCTGCTTTTCCACCCACGTGGGGCAAGGTGGTTGACAGGCTGTTCTAGTAATACATTCGTTTCCTTCTCCATATGGGCACCGTTGACATCAGTACCCAGAAGGAGAGGGTGAGACCTATTACTATGAGTATCCATATTATGAAGACCCTGAAGACCCGGGAAAGGAGCCTGCCCCCACGCAGAAGCCAGTGGAAGCCGCCAGAGAAACCACGGAGGTTCCTGAGGTCTGATCTGGACTGGGCTGGGTTAGGGAGGTCCCTGGTCCTTCCAGTCCACAGGATTGAGAGCCTATGGACATTGTGGCACATACCTATAATCGTGTCCCTTGGGAAGCTGAAGTAGGATAAGCATGAGTTCTAGACTGGCCTGGGCTACAACAAGGGGGAGAGGCCACCCCATCCCCAAGCACACACGCGGAAGCATAAGCTGTGAGTGGACATTTCCCGGAGTGTCGCTTGGTGGTGCTCCCTCAGTTCACGGCACTCTGGCACCTGGTGCACATGTGATAGCAGCCTCCCTCTTTGTCTCTGCCTTCTGGGAATGGAGGGCCTTGGCTGAACTTGATGCCTGCCCTTTGCTGTTCACTGTTGTACTAGAAGGAGGGGAACTTGGGGAATCCTGGATCCAGGTCCCCTGACTGCCTCTTTCTGCCCTCTGCGCACAGGAGCATACCCAGCCCCCACCCGAGGCCCCTACAGTGCCTGAGACCAGTGACACGGCCGGCAAGGAGGACGGTCCAGGGATCGGGGACTATGATGACTACGTGCCCACCGACGACTACTACACTCCATCTCCATACGAAGACTTTGGCTATGGCGAAGGAGTGGAGAACCCCGACCAGCCCACCAACCCTGACTCAGGGGCTGAGGTCCCCACCAGCACCACCGTGACCTCCAACACCTCCAATGTAAGCCTTCCTTCCTGCTTGTCTTGTCTAGGGGTAGGGGTGGAGAAGGGGCAAAGGCCGTGTGCCTCAGGTCACCACCGAGAACGGGCCTCCTTGGGGGGCCTTCCTTGACATTTCTCTCCCTCAATCTGCATCCTGGCTCCTGGGCCTCTGTAGCAGGGTTGAGGGTGGTTCAGAAGCCATTGGCTTTTCTGAGTTTATTTCAGCTCCCCCTGCAAAATGGGTAGAATATCTCTGTGGGCTTACTCTCAGGGTAGCTCAGAAAACACTGTAGTTTTGGGGTACGGAAGTTCCACCCATGAACATCATTGGGGGTTACCCATGCTACCACAATAAATCTCATGGGCCACCGTGTTCTTAACTATTAGAAAGAACCTCAGTTTCCAGTGTGCAAACTCTAATCAGCAACTGAACGCAGACCTCCCCAGGGGTGGAGTCAGCTCTGAGGGACTCGCTGCTCCTTCCCGCCCTGGGGAGTCTTGGGAACCGTCCCCATGGCGCCTGGGAGGAGTGCAGGGCCCAGGTGGGAGCCACAGGTCTTCCCTCACGGACTCCCACATGGACTTTAGCTTTACGTGGTCTGTAGTGGGACTGCTGGGTGCTCTGTGCAGGAGGTGTTGGGCTCAGTCCACCAGGCAGAGCCTGCATGTAGCCAGTGTCTCTGAGTGACGCGGCCACTTCTCTCCCTTCATCTGCAGCCAGCTCCATCTCCAGGGGAAGGGACGGATGACCTGGGTGGCGAGTTTACAGAGGAAACCATCAAGAATCTAGAGGAAAACTACTATGACCCGTACTTTGACCCCGACTCTGACTCTAGTGTCTCTCCATCAGAGATAGGACCAGGCATGCCGGCTAACCAAGACACCATCTATGAGGGGGTAAGAGACTCACCTTCTCTCTGCATCTCAGGGCATCTAGGTGGAGGGACGGGGCCAGCACTTCTAGAAGTCTGAGGGTGACTGAGGGAGGTAAGAGTGACATGGGCTGCCATGCATTTCAATTATTAATTAATTAACTAATTAGAGACACTGTCTCACTATGTAGCCCTGGCTGTCCAGAAACTCTATGTAGACTAGACTGACCTGGTACTCAGAGAGATCCACCTGCCTCTGTCTCCCAAGTTCTGGGACTAAAGGCATGCGCCACCATGCCTGGCTGAGCTTCATTCTCTAAAGTAGCCTCTCTGACTTCCATTGTGGTCATCTGTGCCTCATTGCCTGACTGTGCTTGTGTATACATGGGTGGGGGGATGGGAGGTCTAGTCCAGCTCGCTATCTTCCTTCCGGTCATGAGGAGAGACGCCTAGCTGCGGGGAGTACCATGGTTTTGCACAAGTTTTGTGTCATGTGGATTTTCTGTTTCCTTTCTTCCCATTTTTTCCTCTGGAATCTTAACACCACCCCCACCCCTAGATTGGAGGACCCCGAGGTGAGAAAGGGCAAAAGGGAGAACCAGCCATCATTGAGCCGGTAAGGACTTCTGTTGTTGTTGTTGGTGTTGGTGGTGTTGGTGGTGTTGGTGGTGTTGGTGTTGGTGGTGGTGGTGGTGGTGGTGTGTGTGTGTGTGTGTCTGAGCTGTGGTGTTTTCTACCAAGCTCATGATGGTTTGTAGGGTGTGACCAGACTGTGGGTCCCACTGTCTGCCTACCAGGCCTGATAAGAAGCCACCCCCATGTAGTCTATAACCTCTGTATCACAGATTCTTGGGAGAGGCTCTAGGGGTCAGGGAATATTCTAGAGTTTGATCACAAAGGCCAAGGCATCTCTGCAGAGATGTCCTCAAGAGAAGGGACACAGACCATGAGAGTGAGGCTGGGCCAAGAGCTGGAAATTCCTAGCGTAGGCAGCAGGCGGGGCAGTTGGTTGAGGACTTCACCTCTCTGTGCTCTTTATGCCTCCATTTGAGCCTGTTTGCTGACAGGAAAGATCTGAAGCCATGCCAAGGGAGCATAAGCAGCTTTGAGGTAGGATCCCCCTTGAGAAAAGCCCCCATATCACCGGGCCGTGGAATCCTGGGTAAGTTAGCACAAGGGCCTGTTTAGAGTTTTGTGGGAACCTGGCCTTGGCTAGGGCATCCTTGTCCAGCTAGGTGCTGCGGCCTGCTTGGGCCTCAGAAATGCTGAGGTCAGGGTCTTCGCCCCAGACAACAGAAAGCCGTGTGATTGGCTGAGCTGGACTTGGTAGACATGGAAATGTGGACTCAGAATCGGCTTTGCCAGAGGAGCTGGCCACTGAGGTCATCCATCCTAGCATCCTGTGAGTACCCACGGGAGGAAGCACTCGTCCTACATCATGGCCATTGCAAGGCTGCACAGCTGTCTGCTCCACTGCCAGGATCAGCTCCGAGGACTGAGTTTATAACGTGACTTTGTGGCTTCCTAGGAGAGAGAACCAGCCTCATGGGGCCCCCACCCTCTTGCACGGAAAGAGCCCTGCTTGGCAGTGCTTAGTAGGCCAGTGGGCCAGGGCACGCTTCCTGGCTTGGCCCCTCCTGGCCGAGGGGAGCCTTGGACGGAAGCCTCTTTACGGTTCCAAGGTCTCTGCCTGCTACCCGTGCCCCTGGCTCCCCCTGGCAGTGAGCCCAGGGCTGTAAAGCCTCTTCCCAGATCCCTTCCCAGATCTCTCTGTGGATCCAAACAAGAGAATCCTTACCTGAGGCGGTAGGATCAAGGCACAAACAGGGCATGGATAGGGCATAAGGTTAGCCCAACTTAGGGCTTTTTGCTCAATCTCATGAGAAATATCAACCCAAGTTCATGTTCACGGGAGAAGGAAAGTCCTGAAGAGGAGCATCCTAAGGGACTGGAGCAGACTGATCCCCTAGAACATGTCTGAGGCCTTTTCTCTTCCACACCAGAGGAAGGCTGCAGCACAGATGCCCCCTGCTATGCTCGACCTTTTTAGAGTACAGCCTCACCTGGGCTTGGCTCCAGGCGGACTTAGCCATCACGTGCACCCCATTGATGGGGTCCCTGGTGCTTCACTGAAAGGGCATCTTTCCTGAGTCAGGGCAGTGAGAGTCCAGAGAAGGCAGGCCCCCGAGGCTCTGTGAGCTTCAAGGTTGGTCCCCAGTTTCAGAAGTGGTTGGTACATAGCCTTGAATAAGGCTTACTTAAGCTTATTGTGTGTGGAGGTGGCACCCCAGTTCTTGGAGCAGAGAGAAGCACAGAGAGAGTCCCACTAGAGGGCTGCTCTGAGGGAGGCTGCGGGTGAGGGTGGGCCAGAGACAGCACTGAGAATGTCGAGGTGATCTGCCAGACACCCGTCTCTAGATGGTCCAGTTCCTCTTCTCTGGAAAGAGCCCAAGCCATCTGGAGGCAGTTACAGAAGGGCCCCACCCCCTCCTGATGCTGCTTCTTCCCAGCTTCCTCAGAGTGTCCACAGGGCCTTTGGTGAGTCCCCATGGAGAAAAATATAAACATTTGGAATTGTCAACCTGGAGAATCGCCAGATGTCTTCACAGTCTTAGTCATACATAAACAGATGGAGGCCGTGGGGACTGGTGGTACATACCCTGCCCTGGGTTGGGGTGGCTGCTATCCTGTCCCCCATACCTGTCCCACAGAATGGGTTTACAGCAACTGCTGGGCACAGGCTCGGTCCATCCCTGCACCCAGGAGGACCTGGCAGGCCTTTCCCTCCGAGGCTCATCTCTCATTTGTCAGCAAGACAAGGGGTTCCTCAAAAGGACAGACCTGGCTTGGCTGAGATGAGGAAGATCTAGCAATGTCATTGGCATCAGCCCACCTTGGGGTCAGGGACCACTAACCTCTTACCTGTTGGACCCCAAGACATTCCTGTTTTTTGTTTGTTTTTGTTTTTGTTTGTTTGTTTTTTTGAGACCGTGTTTCATGTATCTCAGGCTGACCTTGCCATGTAGTTGAGGATGAATTTGAACTGCTTCTTCTTCCTTCCTCTTTTGAGTCCTGGGATTACAGACCATACCCAGTCACTACAGTGCTGAAGTTCAAACCCAGGGCCTTGGGTTTGCTGGGCCATCTCTGCCATGTGCTTCGCAGCCCCAGACTCTGTCGTTCCTTTTAGTTCTGTTTAGCAGATGCATGGGCCACCGTTAAGGATGGGGGCTGCAAAGGACAGCACATACCCGTGATTCCAGGGAGGCTGAGGCGGAGGACCTGAGCTCCGGGCTAGGCTAGGCTACAGAGTGAACAGAAAACAATCATCTTCAAGCTTGGCCAAGCCTGAGGTCTTCTGTTTCTGAGTTGTGTTTAACCATATATATTTAAAGTAACAAAACAGCATGGCTTTTTATTTTGATGTGTGTGTGTGTGTGTGTGTGTGTGTGTGTGTGTACGCACTTTGGTATGAGTATGTATAGTGCATGTCTGTAGATGTATATATATATGTATATGTATATATACATATATATACATATATATGTGTATATATATACATATACATATACACACACACACACACACACACACACACACACATATATATATATATATATATATATATATATATATATATATATACACACACACACACACACACACACACACACACATACCAGAGGTAGATGTCAGTTCACTTTCTCAATTGCTTTCCACTTTATTATCTAAAGATTGAAAAAAAAAGGTTAATATGTCGTATGTGTCTGCTGTATATGTGCAGGTGCCCTCAGCACCCTGAAGAGGGCTTCACCTAGAATTATGTTGGTTGTGAGCTCAGCAATTGGCTAGACTGCGGGCTAGTGAGCTCCAGGGCTCCACCGGTCTCCAGTTACAGGTGCACACCCCATGCCTCGCTTTTAGGGCTTTTGTTTTGTTTTGTTTTGATACTGGGGATCTAGACTCAGGTTCTCATGCCCGAATTCTTTATTGACTGAACCATCCCCGCAGCCCTCAGGCAGGATGCTTTGACCTTCCTGAAGTGTATACAGCGAAGAACTGAGTCTGCCACCCGGTGTCACTGCCTTTCTTTGTGTGAGCCTGGGACAGCGTGTGCGGGGCTGTGTTGGGAGTTAGCAAGGGTAGCTGAGTTTACTTCTGACAGCTTACCAGTCAGTGCAGCCCTGTAAGCCACAGAGACTGTCCCCTGTAGTTCCAAGCCTGGGTGCATTTGGTGGTGGGTGGGTTGGTGAGGTACAGAGTAGGGATCTCATGCCCCAGGAGGCTATGGGGCCAGGCTGGTTCCTCTAGCCACGTGCCTTCCTTTTTATTCTGACCTGGGTGATTCAGGACTGGCCTCCTATGAGATCCAGCAATGCTACCCCCACTCTGCAAAACAACAGTGTGTGTATCTGGAAAGACAGCTGCTGTCTCCTGGGCCCTGCAGTGGTTCCCCTTAATCTCCCTTCCCCGCTTCTGAGTCTTCCCAGCTGCCTGTCACAGGAAATGGGAACTGGGGAGATGAGCCGCTTGGATGGCTTCTCTGTGTACATCGCACGCACACTATTTCTCCTCGGCGCATCTGTGTAAACATGGTGTACAGCTTCCCAGAGATCAGAGGACCCCATAGGCAGTGTGGATACGGCCTGTGTGGGGGCCACTTTGCAGCCCCTGGTCAGTTGCACCTTACCTCACCCTCCCCACTCCTTAGCTGTGGTGACCAGCCTGCTAGGCCCTCACACCTACACTTGAGTAGGTCTCTTTTCACTTGTCAAAACTAAGCCCAAGTTTGACAAGAGCGTTGTGGGCTTTCAAAGACATATCGGAGGCATTCTGGCATCCACCATCCCAGGAGGATAGCCGTTCCTAGTCTCTTTGGCTGGGAGACTGGAAAGGGACCTGGCCCAAGACCAAGGCCTCCAGCCACTCACACCGTTATTCCTGAAGTCTTGAGAATGAATATGGAGACCCCATGCCTGTCTCACATGTGCCTATCCTGCAAGCATGCAAGTGTCTCGACAGGGTCCTGCAGCTCTCTACCCAAAGCCTGCCCAGACTCTTGAGTACTAGCCCCACAGGCCTCTTGTGTTGATTTTGCTCCCCTCTCCTCGGGTCCCAAGCACAGATCCTCTCTCCTAGAGTATCTGTGGGACTCAGAGCATTCGGTGTTCTGAGTGGGTGGTGGTAGGGAGAGCAAGAGAAATCTGGGGGTACTTTTTTGAAAGAGGACATCCAGAAATACAGATCCCAGAGCGGAAAAGCCCTTTTTACAAGACAGAGCCAATAGACAATAGGAGGCTTTGTCCTCAGTCTTCCTAGCTGTTTTCCTTAGCCTTCATCAGTCTCCCTGGGCCTGGGGTCTATTCTGCCCTTCTGGATACTCCTCAGGTAGACAGCAAAGACAGGAGTTGTGTTTGGGGGTCTGTTCTCTCATTCTGGCAAATGGTGGTGCTTTTGTCAAAGTTGTGTTTGAGTGGAGCCTGATCACTGGCTGGTGTCTGCTATGGCTTGGAATGAAAAGACAGAGTGTGCTCCCAGCACAGCCCACTGCCCAGGAGCCCTAGCGGGCCTGACTGACCTCTTTCGTGGCTGACTAATGTAAATCTATGGACTGTTGTCTACCCAGCTTGGAAGCTAGGTTGGGCCCCTAATCTCAGATGTCCCTTTTCTCGTCCTTTCTGCAGGGAATGCTGATAGAGGGGCCCCCTGGCCCTGAAGGCCCTGCTGTGAGTGTCTGGTTTTATTAGCCTCTGACTTGTGGGAGGAACTATGGGGGGATCTTCCGGGTAGAAAGTTAGAAGCTCCTCACCTTTGCAGATACTCAGGCGAGTACTTCCTTGCCCCCGCTTCTGCTCTTGCTTAACTAGAGGAGAAGGTCTTTGCCCTGAGACAGGTCTGAAACTCTGTCCTGACTTTATTTTCATTCCAGGGTCTTCCAGGACCTCCAGGAACTACGGGGCCTACTGGCCAAATGGGTGACCCTGGAGAAAGGGTAAGTAAGAGGCCAGTTCAGTTCCAAGAGCATATACTCTGGGTTGTCTGTGTATTCTTTCTCCTGCCTGTTGGCTATCTTCCTTCCTTCCTCCCTGCTCTGGGTCCTGTTTTGTTTTTCAATGTAGACATGACAGTCAGAACAACCACTCCTTCCTCAAATTACCCCTCTCCCCAGGGCCATCCCATGTCTCCCCCTCAGATCTTTACGGGCTTGACTGTGCCAGGAACCTAAGAACTAACCTGGGTCCAGAAGCCCTCAGCAGTGGCTTTACATTACGTCAGTGGCCCTAAGAGTCATGTCAAGTGGCTCAGGTGCTTCCCCTGTGGCCTGCAGGAGCAGCTTCTGACCAGGGAGCCTGCATCAGTTCTTACACTAGCCCTTCTTAGCAGAGATCAAGCCACTGACTAAGGGAGGTTTGTTCTGGGTGAGCTGTAAGGCACGGCATTTGCAGTGAGCTTCTTCTGGTACTTGGTGGTGGGTTCATGCATTGAAGCCCGTGGGTTTCTGAATCTTTCCCTCCCTCCCTCCTTTTTTCCCTCCCTCCTTCCTCTTCTTCTTCCCTCCCTCCTTCCCTCACTCCCCTTTTTTCTGGCTCATCTAATGAACATCATCATTAAAAAAAAATCAGACATCCAAGTCATAGATGACAACATACATACATGTGGTAAGGACAGGCGTTTGTCCCTGATTCTTGGACCAGCAAGCGCAGTAAGGTGTTCAAGCGGGAAATGAAAAGGCAGATTATGGTGTGGTCACCTGGTAGGATGCTCTGCCGACTAGGGCCCCTTCAAGGCAGCAGCTGGGATATCATGATGGTTTGGGCGATGCTGGGTAAAGAGTGTGAAGGTATTCAGGGGTGAGGGTGATCAGCCCTCAGAGATATCAGGAAGAGCAGTCCTGTGACCCTCCGGGAACTAAATGCCCTGCTGGGTGGGATGTCCCCTCCCTGGCTCTGTAAAGCAGCAAAGCAAAACCCATTTTGCCTGGCCACTGTCAATGGAAGTTGTAAGGGTGGGTGTCCCTGCTAGCAGGATTCAGTTTGGGGGTCTGAGTTCACTCTGTAAGGAGATCTGATCTCTCTGTTACATCCTCGGCCCCTGTAAGCCAGGGTTTGAAAAATGTTCCCGAACATACTTAAAGTTGCTCAGGTTGGTTCTGTGCTCCCATGGGTGCTCTTTCCTTCTCTTTGTGTCTATTTCTGGGTCTGCCCAAGCGAGTGGGTGCCCTGTCCTGTCCTCCAGTCCCTGACCACATGCAGAGCTGAGGACTGGATGAGGGATGAACATCTTCCTATTCAGCCAGGAGAGCTTTGGCTGTACTTCTCCGTTCCCGTTCTGGTGGAGACAGCAGGGGCTACATGGAAAGATGGGAGCTGGCCCCCGCCTTTCCCAAGCCTCCAGCCTCTAGCTGGACACAGCTGCCTGCCTTTCCTCTCTCATTTCTTACATCTAACTCAGCTCCCCCCCATCCCCACAGCCCCCACCATGTTGCTCCTTTCTAGAGCATTCCGATGTTCTAGAACATTCCATGCCACGGACTCTGGTGTTGCTCTCTGCTTGCCAAGCCTGCTCTCTGACCTCTTGCCCTCACACTGCTGCTCAGCGCCGCCCCCTTGTCTCTCTGACCAGTTTTCTTTCCTCTCTGGCTGCAGGGTCCCCCTGGGCGCCCAGGTCTTCCTGGGGCCGATGGCTTGCCTGGTCCCCCAGGAACCATGCTCATGCTGCCGGTGAGTATCTTTAATTGGGAGGAGGGGTTGCAGTGGGTGGGTCCTGGAAGGGGTAGGTGTGTAAGGGATCTTCGGTGTCCCAGGAATGGGGTTTGGGTGGGGGTATTTGCAGGTTTTATAACCCAGTCTGTGATTGGTACCAGGAGGGAAAGGACAATCCCACTCTCTTGGGGAGGCTCCTGGGGAAACCTGCCTCAGGGCTCTTTGTGACAATGGCTAGGGTCCTGTCTCCCTAAAAAGCAACCAGTGATTGTGAGTGAAAGATAAACAGGGACTTCATTGAAGCTCTCTGTGTGGTCAGATATCATCTAGAACCATCAAGATACTGCTTTTCATGGGAGTTAGTCGTAAGTAGTAAGGATGAAGCCCAGACTCACATTCTCTGTGTCTGTGACAAGAGGAGAATGTCCCTTGGGCCATTCATTCAGAGATGAAGGACTTGGAGCTCAGAGTAGCTGAAACCAAACCCAGAAGTTTCGTAGACATCTATGTCCTGGTGGCCAGCACCCAGCCACTGCTGCACTGGTGGTCTCTGCAGTTACAGGAGACCAAGAAGGGAGGGGTATATCTTCTGGAGAACAACTGGGGCCCTTGCAGAGGTGCCCTTAGGATGCAGGGTTCTAGGTAGGTCGGGCCTAATGATCAAACTTGGGTAAGTGAATAAGTTAGAACCAGGCAGGGCTGGACCAGCCCCCCAGCCACCTTGATCTTAACTATTTTCCTTCACTTTCATCTCCCTCACTGTGCCTGAGTACCATATCTTCAGGACTGTGCCTTCAGCACTGTGTCCTCAGGACTGTGCCCTCAGCACTGTGTCCTCAGGACTATGTTATCAGCACTATGTCCTCAGAACCATGCCCTCAGCACTGTGTCCCGAGGACTGTGTCCTCAGGACGATGTTATCAGCACTGTGTCCTCAGGACGATGTTATCAGCACTGTGTTCTCAGGACTATGTTATCAGCACTATGTCCTCAGAACCATGCCCTCAGCACTGTGTCCTCAGGACTATGTTATAAGCACTGTGTCCTCAGCTCTGTGCTCTCAGGACGATGTTATCAGCACTGTGTTCTCAGGACTATGTTATCAGCACTATGTCCTCAGAACCATGCCC
This sequence comes from Apodemus agrarius, assembly GCA_964023405.1. NCBI lineage: Eukaryota > Metazoa > Chordata > Mammalia > Rodentia > Muridae > Apodemus > Apodemus agrarius. The sequence continues at coordinate 158,561,654 of OZ030008.1, read as the reverse complement.
TCAGCACTGTGTCCTCAGGACTATGTTATAAGCACTGTGTCCTCAGCTCTGTGCTCTTAGGACTATGTTATCAGCACTGTGCCCTCAGCACTGTGTCCTCAGGACTGTGCCCTCAGCACTGTGTCCTCAGGACTGTGCCCTCAGCACTGTGTCCTCAGGACTGTGCCCTCAGCACTGTGTCCTCAGGACTGTGTAATCAGCACTTTTCTTTCAGTACAGTGATCCTGGGACAGCTGGTCTGAAGGAGGACAGGAAATTGGCAGGCTCCCCTCCCCAAGGGCAGATGCTAAAGAATGCGACATTAGGAACTCCTGTTCTCTTCCTAAGGTCTCAGAACCAGAGCAACAGCTTTACCTCCAAGATGTCCGCTGCACTGAGGGAGCCCTAACACGGGACCAGGATGTGCCCTGTAGGTCCCTTGGACCTACCCCAGTTTCTTTGGCCCTTGGCTACTATTTACAGTGGTGAGGGTCAGTGGTTCATCAGGGTGTAATACAACGGAGGCTCAAAGTCCTTTGTAGGCTCAGGGCAGGTTTGGTGTAGGCTGACAGGAGGGGCTGTGATGTGTGGACCAGGCTTGGGTGCACAGGTTCTGGGATTGGGAGTCTCCACTTTACTTAAGGCCCATGAGACCCACCTTGCCCTGGGGTCAGAGTGGGTGTCCTGGTCCATCTCTGGTGACTTTTCACCTTACTCTTGCAGTTCCGGTTTGGAGGTGGTGGCGATGCCGGTTCTAAGGGCCCCATGGTCTCTGCCCAGGAGTCCCAGGCCCAGGCTATCCTCCAGCAAGCCAGGGTAAGTAATGTGAACCCCCGGGGACCCATGTGACAGAGCTTAGCCCTGGTGGCTGCACAGACTGAATGATTGTCCCACAGTTTGCCTGGTCAGGAGCTTAGGGAAGGTTGTGTCCTCCATGTCCAGCTGGAGAATGTGGAGACCTACGGAGAGCGTTCAGGGGTGTCCTGCCCACAGTTAGGGGTAAGAGGCCTCTGAAGCTTGTCTGGCCCAGCGAACCCCTCTTCTGCCTTGTGCGGACAGTCACCTCTGTGCCAAGCCTTGCACTTGGGGCTAGCCATGGGGAAAGAACATGCTGGTTGCTGGCCAAGGACTGGCCCAGTGCTGCCATTTCCTGTGGGGTGGGCAGGTGGGTGATCCTCTGGGGAAGTGAGGAGAAAGCCAACATAGCATCCTTGTTTGGGAAATGTTGATACCATTCTGCATGGCTCAGAGGAGACATTAATGGCCGGAGTCTGCTGGGGTAATTGAAGGACAGTTCAGTCCTGAGTGGACGCCATGGGCCTGGCTAGCCAGTGATGAGGCCACAGTCAGATGAGACGCTCTGTGTGACTAGGGCTGCTGGCCCTTGCCTGCCCAGCCGGCCTCTTAATCTGTGTGCATTTTGATAGAAGCCAACCGAGAGAAGGGCTTTATGGTCTGTTTTTTAATGATGTATTTTTTTCCTGTGAGTGTTATGCCTGCATGTGTGTGCCTCGTGCCCACAGAAGCCAGGAGAGGGCACCAGATTGCTTGGAACTAGAGTTACAGATGGTCGTGAGCCACCATGTGGGTCCTCTAGAAGATGTGCTCTTAAGCCCCGAGCCGTCTCTCCAGTCCTGATGGGTTTTGCTTTTTATTTTTTGGACTGTTTTATATTTTGTATTTTTTTAATCTATAAATTTAAAAAGTATATTTTTATTATTGTGCGTGGATTGGCATATTTGCACATGTGTGTGCCTGTGTGGGGAGGCCTGAGGTGAACGGTGTGTATTTTTCTCTACCACTCTCTAGCTTTACTTTGAGGCAGCGTCTCTCATCAAACCTGGAGCTCACTGATTTGGCTGGGTGGGCCAGCCAGGGAGCTTCAGGAATCCATCTGGTTTTGCTTTCCCAGTACTGGGGATAGAGACAGGTGCCGGAACATTTGGCTTTTTACATGTACCCTTGGAATCCTAACTCACTTTCTTCTGTCTACATGGTAAGCAGTTTACTAGCTGAGCCACCTCCCGAACCCCCAGATCATTTTAAAATGCAAAATAATCCTCCAAAATTAACATGGCACCGTGGTGAGGGCTGTAACCCTTCAACAGAGCAGCTCATTGGGAAGACATGTTGAGCCTGTGATGGCCGGCAGGAGCCACACCAAGCAGGGGACAGTGAGTGCATGGCTGAGATCCCGGGGCCCACAGGCTCTCCCATGCACTGTACACACCACTCTTGCTGTTGGAGTGTACTTTGTGCCTCTTCCAGAAGTGAAGTCTAAAATCCACAAGGAAAATACAGGCCTCAGCCCAGCCCAGGAAGGGAGACCACATTTCAGATTTGATACAGGGCGGTCCACCTCTCCCACAGGGCTAAAAAAATAGAGGAAGGGTTTAGGGACCCTGCACACAGTGGGGCAGCAGGTAGCACTGACTTCTACCTCTGTGCCCTGCTTCCCTGTGGAGACGCTGAGAGCCCGAAACTGGGTCAGCGAGACCTTCTCTGTGAACGTCTAGTCTTTTCTGTCCTAGGCTCCCTTTCCTCGTGACCATGTGTCATAGAACAGGAACCAGAAAACCAGGACAGGGACAGCCATAGTCTTTGTCTGATCTCTTCTTCTTTCCTTTACAGTTGGCACTGAGGGGACCAGCCGGTCCAATGGGTCTCACCGGGAGACCTGGCCCCATGGTGAGTGATTGGCAGGGCTGGCGCCAGTTGGTGGAGCACACTAGATAGCCCCGTGCCCAGCACCTTTGTTTCCGGCTGGGAACCAGCTCAGATAGGTGGCCTCTTGGAGCTGTTCCATCCCTTTGTGGGAGCATGTGTCAGGGGGATGGCTGTGCTCAAAGCCACCTGAAGTGTGGGGGAATCCTGGGAAGTTTAAGTCACTCAGTTTGAGCATGATGGGGGGATGGGGATGCTCCTCCCCACTCTGCACTGGGTCTCCAAGCTTTCCCTGTGAAGGACAGGCGGCGGCTCCTCCCACTTGTCTCTATCACAGGGAACACAGCAGGTCGAGGGATTGCTGTACTGGAGGCCTGGAGATATCTCCAGAAACAGCCCTTGACCTATGCTGGCTGTGCTTTCCGCTCATGAGGAGTCTTCCTCTGTCTTTTTGGGGTCTTCTTCCTTACAGTTCTGTCCCAGTGTCAAAGGTAACCCCAGAGCTGGAGAGGCACAGAGTTTGCAGTCTTACCCTGTCAGGCTTAGGTGCCTCAATTCAGCTCTCCTCTGGAGCCTCACAGTAGAGCAGGGATGTATTCAGGGACCCTCGGCTGCCATCCAAGAGTCAAATACATGCTGTGGGCACTGGGAGTAGGACCATTCAAGGACACAGCCTCCAGAGCTGAGGACCGAACCCGGAGCCTTGAGCTTGCTCTATCACTGAGCTAAATCCCCAACTCTAAGGACAACTGATTCCTATACCACTGGGCCCCTGGCTGGCTTTGATGTAGGCTGCCTTCCACCCCAGGTCTGGGCTCAGTACCCTGCACCCAGGAGGTGAGGCCAGTCTTAACTTGAACTGGCCCATAGGCTATGCACTATGTTCCAAGCTAGGGGCTGTCACAAATAACGGGCCAGCTTGTCCTGGTGGAGAGAAACCTCTTAAGACTTCCTGGGCTCTGTGAGCCTCGTCTCCTGGGAAGAGACCTTGGCAGCTGCGGGTCTCTCTGCCTCCTAGAACTTATGTTCTTTCCTTTGTCGCAGTAGGCAGGCCAGCCTTGTGATGCGGGCTCCCTGCCTGCTCCACACACAGCATTCTTGTGCCATTTGTCTGAGTGCACTCTGATTTGATATTGTCTCCCTAGGGTCCTCCTGGGAGCGGAGGTCTGAAGGGTGAGCCAGGAGACATGGGACCTCAGGTACGTATTAACCTGCTTCTGCTTTGCTCTCAGGAAGGTGACTCCTGGTTGTTGCTGGTGGCCCAATTGCTGACACTTCTTCAACAAAAGCAGGAAGGAGTCACTTGATACTGTAGCACAAGCTCTTTGTGTTGTCTGTTGATAGCCTTCCCTAAGGGAATACCCCCAAGAGACCTACATGCGAGCAGCTCAAACAGCAAGCCTTAGGATAGGTTGACACACATAGGATAAATTTCCTCCCTTAGAAGAGGGGCATGTTCTGATGCTTTGTCCTCTGGTTTCTGGCAGGGTCCTCGAGGTGTGCAAGGCCCACCTGGCCCAACAGGGAAGCCTGGAAGACGGGTAAGTGCTTGGTGCTAAGACCATTTGGTATGGGACAGCATCCATGCCTAGACCTGAGGTGGACTGTCCTCTTTAGGACCCATGATCCCATGTCCAACTCAAAAGCTGTGTCTGAACCACTCCTTAGGAATAAATGCTGTGTGTCCATGGGCCAGATGCTTCACCTGTTCCTAAAACCATGTCCTAGACAGGTCACAGCAGGAGCTGGATCCACATTGTTGATTTTGATAATGGGCCTTTTCTTTGGGGACACCTTGTGCCTCCTCTCCAGAAATGGCTATGTCGGCTCTGCACAGGTCTTTCTTCAGCTCACCAGCCTCTTAGGGTTCCTGTTGAGAACGCTGTCCTCCTGGATGGATCCAGCTGGTTCCCTCAGACACACAGCTGCTATAAGATGCCACCCAATTAAAAAGTGATGACCACACACCAAAGAAGGCTAGAAAAGTCTTAATTAACTCGACCTGTTCCTACAAACAGACCTTCTCATGGGTTGCATGTGGAGACCAAAGCTACCACTGTCCACACAGCCTCGGTGCCTGACCATGAGCCCACGGGCAACAACTCCAACCCATGATCAGGCATTTGCAGGAGATAGGAAAGAAGAGGCTGGTGTGCCTCTCTATTGAGCATGGTTCCTGTCCCCTTATACCCCTCCCCATAGTGACTGTAGCCTTTATAGCAGACTCTGAAGGTCCAGGCTTGGGGACCAGAGTCTCATGGCAATCCACTGGGCACCCTGGGGTGCTCTCGAATGTTTCCCATGCCTGGGAAGCAAGAATGAGAGTGGGAAAAGATGGCTGACCAGCTGGCCACACAGTGCAGACCCTGAGTCTAGGTCACTGTCTTGTCTGAGTGGGACACACACCCTCTGCACAGGTCTCATACTTGCCTAGGTGGACTGAGAGAGGCCTTTATCTCTCCCATGCATCTTTGGTCTTTAATTTTCTTCCCAGTAGTAGCAAAGAGCTGAGCTTCTCCACGGTTGTCAGCAGCATGTCACTGGAGCTAGAAAAGCAAGCTCCCCGTACCAGATCTCCCAGATCCCATCATCCTCCGCAAGGCTAGAAGGGCAGGCAGCATCGGGCTCGGGGCAAGTCCCAGTGAGACAAACACTATATTCTTATTTGCTGGCCAGTGGTGTGGCGTGGCCTCGGGGCTGTTGGATCTGGATGCCCTGTCCAGTCTGGTGACAGTGGACAATCACCCTTGGTTGGAGTGCCTTCTGTGTTCACCTCTCTGCTTGGTTTACTGGGAAGCTGCTCCCAGAGGATGTGACAGGCTGCCTTTTCTTCCATATGGACCTCTTGTATCCTCTGTTCCAGGGCCGTGCTGGGAGTGATGGAGCCAGAGGCATGCCTGGACAAACAGGCCCCAAGGTAGGCTGTCACCCACACCCATACACTGACCATCATCCCTGGTGTCATGCTGATGACATAACCATCATGTTTGATGAGTGTGCCTATAGGGAGTGCTTATTCACACTGATGAGCCCCCTCTAGTATGTGTTGAGATGACAGATTGACAGGTGACTTGCATAGGTGAGATCCAGTCTCCTTAAAGGAGCAGGTGCCCTGTTCATGGGGGCGGTGAATGTGGTGGGTTGGGTCCAGGGAGAACCCCTTGGGAGTGTGAAGGTAAGCAGACCACACCCTTGGTGCTTGACTGGTCAGATGAGCTCAGGTCCATGGGACATGAGTTTTCCTGCCTAGGGAAGTCAGGACTCAGGCCTTGTCGGGGTGAGTAGACACAGTTTTTGCAGGAGCAGGGGGCGGGGGCCTTCCATGTATGCCAGGACTCATATAGACACATGACAACTGTTTTCCCCCCATGCTGTGGATCCTGGGTTCATCCCTCTCCCCGTGTCCCTGTATGGACTCTCCCACGTGCCTGAGTCACCAGGAACTGTCACTGTTCAGTACATCTGTGCTGGGTCCCCTGCTTCCATGGTCTCCTGTAACCTCCAGGTTAATGAACACGGAAGGCTGTGGGTGATAGAAGAATCTCACTGTTCTGTCAAGTAGTTTATGATCTCTTAAGTGCAAAGGCATAAAAGCCCCCAATACCCTACTCTGATTTCACCCTACCTGGGTTGAACACCCTCACGATGGGATGCTGATACTGGACTCCATGAGGCTGGGAGGCAGGAGCCAGGGTCCCTGCAGGTAAAGATGCTGGGGTCTTCACCTATGAGTGTGAGCGCTGGTGTGCGAGAGCCCCCAGGACACAAGGTTGCAGCCATCAGGCCCATGGGAACGTTCCTGCAGGGGAGACTCAGCAATGAAGTCATGCTGACTTTGCAGTGGCCACTGGTTAACCGCACGACTGCATTTCCAAGGATGCCCTCGCCTTTGGCTTGGGGACAACAGTGTCCCTCCCTTTCCAACCTTTTCTTGGGGAGAGGAGGTGGCATAGACAGACTCCACACCCGAGGCAGGAGGGCTGTGCAGAGCCGTGAGAAGGCTCTGGGTCCAGGGTGCTGAGTTAAGGACATCACTGGTTCCTGCTGTGTGGACTGTTTGACACTGATCTCTTGTCCTTGCAGGGTGACCGTGGCTTTGATGGTCTGGCTGGGTTGCCGGGAGAGAAAGGCCATAGAGTGAGTATTTGCTGTGGGATTTGGGGAGGGTCTTTTCCTTCCAATAGCCTCAGGCTCCTTAAGTGGGGCCAGGCTCCTCCACCTCACAGTGTCTCTATATGAAGTGCTCTGGCTGCTCATAGAACTCCTGGAATGGAGTCTCTGGTGATGGAGATCTAGTCAAGAGAAGTTGGATTTCCTACCTGAGGCTTAGGAGCATGTCCAGAAAGCACCGCACCCCAGGGTGTCACATGGGACGAGAAGTGAGGGAAAACATGTGCTAGAACTAGTTTTAGAATCTTCTAGAATCACTTTTTTACCTAAGGGAGGCTTCACACTCATGGGAAATCTGAGAAGCTGCTACATGCAAGCTTAGAGTCAGGACACTAAGGCTGTGGCCCCAGGAAGGTGGGGCAGTCTCAAGTGCCCGCCTCTAAGGATGGCTGGGGTCGAGCCACCGTAGAGCCTGCCCGCCTTTCTCACCCCTACCTGGGAGTGGTTTCTCTCTTACTTGCTTTACCTTAAAGTGGATTTATTTGTCAAATTTATCATTTTGGGGACATCCAGGCACACGTGTATGTGTGTACAGATATACCTCACAGGCATACACACAAAGATACCAGGACACATATTCATCCATACACATATGCATATATACACATTCATAGCCATACCCATACATATATACATATTCACAGGAATATACATGTATACACTCATGCAAACATGGTGACATGTATGCATATATAGCAAGCACAATCACTTAAGGCTCAGATACATATGCACACATTCACAAGAGCTATACATACAGTTACATAGACATTGGCATGTAAACACCCATGTGCATATACATATATATATACATAGGAGCATACATATATGCAAACACATACACATGGGCACAGACATTCATACTTACCCAGTCACACACATACATACAGGGCATACATGCATACATATATACTACCTGCACAAAATACACACACGCACACACACACAGGGATGCAACATGTATATGTATGCATTATCATGTATATGTATACATGATCATGTATACATATGGACAAAAACATATGCACATATAGGAACATGGGTGTAAAGTATGCAGATATAGGGTCTTACAGTGAAAAATGTCTGGGCTCTGTATACAGTGAATAGTGTCTGCTGGAACTCACCCACAACTGCCACTTCTATTCTCATAATTACATGACATCAAGCTCACAGTCACCAGTGGTGGAGGGTTGGTAGGGGTGTGGAGTCCTTTGACGAACTGACAAGAATACACATTCTTGACCGCTTGCTACAGGCGAGACTGGGAATTGCAGGTTTGCCTGAGGTGAAATCAGCCCTGACCCTTGGGGATTCTTGGTCCAGAGTGGTCCTTTCTGGGTGCCCACCCTCACACTGAATGCACAGTGTGCCTGCCTGTCTGTGGCTCCTGCCAAACTTGCTAGGTGCTCAGTCTGGTGATTCTGCCGCCGGCAAGGTATCCAGATGGGACTTGGGTTCAAGACTCCTGACCAGCCACTAGACTGAGCACTCGGCACGTGCCCTCCTCCCAGGGGATCTAGCCTGCAAGACTGAGGGTATTCAGGGTTAGAATTAAGAGGACAGAAGAGGGGGGTTGGGACAATTGTGGAGAACCTGCTCCGCAGTGGCTAACGGTGACCCTGGTTGATTTGCTAGGGTGACCCTGGTCCTTCTGGCCCGCCGGGAATCCCAGGAGACGATGGAGAAAGGGTACGTATCTCCCAGCATCCTTTTACGCTGGAAAACTCTGGGTGCAGCCCAGACAGGGTCGGTGTGGGTGTTGGGAAAAGGAAGCATGCGTGTTGGCCTGGGCAGGTGGCTGTGCGCTCTGAGAAGCAAGGCACAGACATTCGTTTTACTTTATCCTTCTTGCCGATGAGGGTCAAACTGTCATGGGTCTCAGAAAGGAAGCCTCTAACTACAGGAGGCAGGTGCCCCAGATCCTGTGGAGGGGAGATGCCAGGGCCTTAATGAGCTCAGCGGCTCTGCTGATCTCATCTAAATGAGGTGTCAGATGGAGAAGCAAGGCTTGGGGAGAGCAGGGGTGGAGGGACGGGGGAAGTCACTGGTGAAGTAACTGAATATAGAGGAAGGGGGGCAGGGAAGGGCTGCAGTCGCGCTTCTTAGCCTGGGCTTCTGTGCCCAGAGGACTCCTCAGTGTCCATTTCCAGTATCCTCAGCGGCTGGAGGCTGAGCTCACAGACCGCAGCACGGATGGGCATGGCAGAGAATGCATGATAGGATTTATGGGCTCCTTGCACTATTGTTGGGAGCTCACGAACCCCAGGAAAGTGGAAGAGAGGTGCCATCCTCTCCAGATTTTGGACTTTGTCCAGGAAGGTCCCCTATCTGGACCCTGGCCTAGTCAGCTCCAAGCAGAGCAAAGAGAGGGGTACTTTTTGCTGCCCCACCCTCTTGATTCATGGTGGGTTCATATGCATGCATTTGTGTGCACATATGCCTTTGTGTACATATGTGCATTCACAGCATGTGCACATATGTACACCACTGTGTATGCAAAAGCGTACACCTAGGTGTGTGCATGTATATACATGTGTGTATATATATATATATATATATATATATGCATGCATATGCATGTTATATGTGTGGCCGTGCAGTTATAGAACGTAGACACACAGGAGCGTGCTATGTGAGCATGCATGTCTGTGTTTGAGGAAGTCAGGAGAGCCGGCTTCTGTGGTGGGAAGCAGCGTCCTGGCTATCAGCCCTGGGTGTGACCTGGTGAACCAGAGCAACCATCCCATCTGGAGTCAGGAAGGAAAGCTTGCCACTGGATGGTTTGGACCCCAGTAGACCCTGAGCTCACTGAAGTCTGTCTGGGGCTCCTCTGCCTCTCCTCTGACGCCCTGTTCCTTTGTTTCTGTTACTCACAAGAGCCGAGACCTTGAACCCAGGGTCTGCCTAACTGCCCTTGCTGCATGGAGCTGGGAAGCAGGAAGCCTCACGGTTCCCTGTAGCAGATGCACCCTTGCAGCTTCAGAATGAGGACAGGGGCCTCTCCAGTGGAGCCAACATTAACATTAGTGTATGCCTGAGGAGCAGGCAGAACAGAATCCTGCTGTGGTGTGTGTGTGTGGGGGGGGACACCAAGGCCTCTGGGGACCCAGGCTTCAATGCTTGTCCCTAAACATTTTTTTCTTTCTGTATAGGGTGACGATGGCGAAGTCGGGCCCAGGGGGCTGCCCGGGGAACCTGTAAGTCGCTGATGGGTGGGACTCTGGGCCTCAGCTCCACAGTCATGAGTTGATGGCTGTGGAGTAGATTAGAGAGCTTGGTCTAGGGAAAGAGGCAAGTGACATTTGCCCAGGAAAGAAAAGAGGGAGGGCACTAGGGTCACCTCTAGGAGATGTATACTGACCCTTTCTACAGGAGGAAGACGGGCCCCAGAAAGCTGTAGCAAATGCCCAGGGGCAGCATAGCTTCAGAGGAATTATGCTGGATGCCCACGTCCACATGGAGGACATTCAGAGGGTCCATGGTGGACACCCAAGTGTGTCAGAGTAGACAGGAAGATAGAATATAGTGGGTGTTCTGCGAGAATCATAGCGATAACGTAGTGGGCATCGAGGGCATCTCGGTAGGTGTCCAAGGTGCCATGGCAGACATCCGGTCAGTAGCCATACTGGGTGCTGGGGCAGTCGAGGGGACTGAATAGTCCCAAGCTTGTTGTGGACCTGGCAACTGCACCCTCCAGGGTGGTGCCCAGCCCACTTCGGGGAAAGCCGCCTTCTGCCAGCCAACCTGTATTTAGGCTTAAAGCAGATTTCCACAAGGGCAAAAGGACATTAATTACCCTGCGTTTACTGATGTTCAGAAACCTACCTTCGTTATCCGAGTCAGGTGGCCATTTGTATCTGGTGAAGCTAATTGATGAGCTATGCCTTAAACGCCGCGCAGGGGCAGAGCTTGGTCGGCACGCTCAGGTTCATTTGGGATGAAATTAGACCCTAGACGTCTGATTAGCCGCCAAGGAGGATTTGTCAGCCTTGTTCTTAGCACACATCTAAGCGGTGCCTTCTGGGTTATCAGTGTCTCCAAAACATTTGTAAGACTAAGTATTAAAATAATGAAGGAAGCATTTAAGATGCAGAGAACTGAAGAAAGGTTGGGCTTTTTTGGTTTGGTTTTGTTTATCCTTCCCCACCCCCCAATCTAAAAGGTTCAGTCAAAATCAAGGGTAATTGAGTGAAACCTATAATTTCTAAGGCGGACCATTCCCCTGGAGGCCCGCCCACCTCAGACTTCAGTTGCACCTCAGGCCAGGCCGTCAGTGTAGGATGCAGGCATTGGGCATAGCCCTTCAGTGCCCAGAGGAGGGGAAGATAGATCTGGCAAGTAGCTGTCCCCTACAAAGGCCCGGAAGTTCCTTGCAAGCTGCTGCCTCCTGAACCAGTTCCCTGCTCCCTTGAACTCTCTCATCCCAGAAATGACAACCTTGCGTGTCACTGGGGAGAGGGAATAAAGACTCAGTGGTAAACACAAGGCCCCAGCAGTACAATGTAACTTCACGAGTATTCAGTGGAGAGACTTTATGCTCGCCTTCCCATCAGAAGCAGGCAGGGATGTTCAGCTAGGTTCCTTTGTACCAGGAGCTCCCTGCTCTGATCCCCTGCGTCCAGGTAGAGGGGAGGATGGGGTGAGTGAAAGTGGGGGGCATCATAGCATCTCTCTCAGGAGTCTGGATTCATGAGCTCAGCTCTAGTCAGGCACAGGGTACTGGGCGTGGCCTGGACAGGGCAGGCAGACAGGCCATGGGGTCCAGCAGGGTTCCATCCTTCCTCATCTTTTCTTCTTGCAGGGACCACGTGGTCTGCTTGGGCCAAAAGGCCCCCCTGGCCCTCCTGGACCTCCTGTAAGTTCTGTCACCCCTTGGCATATATGTACATAGTATAGCACCAGAAACCCTCTGACCCAGCCAGCAGCATCGAGATTGTGCGGCCATGGGGCCATGCTGACCTTAGTGTACCCCAGCTGTAGATGTGAGGGGCAGTGGGCCGTGCATGCTCATTCATGAGGGAGCAGAGACCGCACAGTGCCCCGGCAGCTGGCTGCACCGCTCCCTGAGACTGCTCTACCTCCGTTCTGGCACACAGCACCTGCTGTGTTGTTGTTATTATTGCTCTGTCATAAGCAATGCCTCAGGATACCACACTGTCCCTCTGCTTCAGAGCCTTCCAGCATCTTTGGGGGTTAGTTTTGGGAAGGAGGAAGAAGCTCACGGTTTTCACTGGGGCTCTCTGTTTTTGGTGGGTGAGATTAGCCTTGCCCTCTTTAGCCTCTCTGGGAGATTTTTCTAGAATGCAGGGTCTGCTCATATGAGGGTGTGGAGGCCTGACCGCTCAGCAACCTTATTGTGAGGGTTAGTGGCCCTAGCTGTGAGGGGTGGACAGTCTTTCTGTCCTTTCCCTAGAGGTTACCCTGTTGTCACCTTGCGCCCATGTTCAAGCAGGAGGAGTGGGGTTGGTCATTCTGTGTTGAAAATGCTTTTTTTCCTTTATAATTCTCCTGCAGGGTGTAACGGGTATGGATGGCCAGCCTGGCCCCAAAGGAAATGTGGTGAGTCCCAGGGATCACATGACCTGGCTTTTGGTGATGGGCTGTGCCCACAGACCATGCCTGGCTGAGGTCTGCATCAGCTGGAAATTGGGGTGGGAAAGTGGGCACCTTAGCCTCTGGCCCATGGCTTGGTGCTGCCCTCTGGTGGCAAAGCCTCATACCAGAACCCCAAGTTGATATTTGTTATCCAAAGTCATAGAGGAGTTGGAGGTCAGTTCCACCAGTTGAGTCTGTGAGATCTATATCTATGTCAAGATTTCTTGTTACTTGTTATTGTTAGAAATGCACACATTTCTAACAATAGATTATTGCCTGGCCAGCTCCTGTCACACTTTCGCCTTGATGGACACCAGGGTGCTAGGTGCAAGTTCACATGTCCTTTGGGTGTAAGGATCTGACACTGAAAGCAGGCAGATTCCCCTTTCCAGAAAACTGTCCTCACACATCGACCCCAGGGGTTACTGGTTGAACAGATGAGAAATGGAAATGGGATTTCCCAAAAATGGGGTGTGGCTCCTAGATCTCTTCTCAGGGCCTTTGTCTCTGTTTTTGTAGGGTCCCCAGGGAGAGCCTGGGCCCCCAGGACAGCAGGGTAATCCTGGTGCACAGGTAAGTGTCTCAGGAAAGGTGACTTGGGGGGCATCAGGGGTGGGACACAGGTTCTGGTCAAGTGTCTGGGAAGTACAGACTTAGTTCTGCCGCCAACATGTTTGGTACCTGGGGGGTGTCGTCAGTGGGAGGATGGGGGAGGGGGAGGGGAAGGGCCTCTGGTCAGCCCTCTCATTCCTCTGCTGGGTTTTCCTCCTAGGGTCTTCCGGGTCCCCAGGGTGCCATTGGTCCTCCAGGAGAAAAGGTAGGTGGAGCAGATGCATGTGTGAAGAGAGGCCGCCTTCTTCCTGGGCCATACTTTTGCAGGCCTGGCGGACCTGCTGCCCTTCACCAGCAGACATGGGGCCTTGCTCTCCTGAAGATTAGCCCTCTGGGAATGAAGCACGTCAGCCTTGGGGTGGATGTTGATTAATTAATCATTAATTGATCCATAGGTTCATTTCCTCTCCATCTATGTATAGAGGTGGCAGTTTTAGCAATCTTCAAACCAGCACACACTGTTGAGTATGAAGTAGGATCCATTTATCAGAAGATTAAGTTGGGTGTCTTGCTTAGTTGAGTTTTGGTAAATTTGGCACATAGACTTCTGGTACTTTCCACATCTTGGGACACTCGTCCTTCCAACAGCATCACAGAGACCAGGCATGGGTTATTTCAGGAAATGCAAAAATATCTAGGTCTTGACCAGCAAGAGGCACTCCAGAGGTGGTTCTGAGGGCGTCCAGATCCTGGGAGAGCTTATTGAAATACAGTCAGTCAGGCTGTGGTAGACCTGGACCTTGTTAAGAATGTCACGGGATGGTGGCCTGGTGGCCCTGTGGCTGCCCTGCCCTGCCATGGGAGGGATTCCATGGGTGCTGGGGGGAGGATTTGAGGAAGGTACTGTGCCAGGAACAGCCTCAGAAGGCTCCTAGGACAGCAGCATCTCAGGGGATGAAAGGGAGAAAGAAGATGGGGGGTGGAGGAGCTTCCATAGCAGGACTGAAGGTTCTGGTGGGGGAGGCCCTGCGTGGGTGCAGGCAGGACTGGGTGCCGGTAGCAAGGACCACAGCAGGCATCCTGAGCGACAATGTCTGAACCTTTACTTTGGGGTCTATAGAGGATTAGACATCCCAGGAAAGGGAATAAGCAGCAGGGGTGTTCCCTCACAGACTGTCTTGTTTGCACTAGGGTCCTTTGGGGAAACCAGGTCTCCCAGGAATGCCCGGTGCTGATGGACCCCCGGTGAGTAGTGTCCCCAACCCTGTCTCTCTCTATCCAGGAAGTCCCTCTCCTCCCTAGAGGGGCACTGGGAGCACTGTTGCCCAGAGGCACTGTGGGCGGAGATCCTGTGCTCTGGTCTCTGTGCCGAGTGATGGCAGATTCTGGACAAGTTTTCATACCGTGTTCTGTCACGGAGGGGATGTGACTGCACAGAGGGAGCGGTACTTACTTGTTAAGGGTGTGCAAATTAGTACCCCCTCCCTGAACTCAGCATCATGCCTGAAACTGAGGAGAACTGGGCTGGGCTCCAAGCCATCACACCTGTCCCCGGTGTGGGAAGTGAGGGGCAGGGTGTGCCAGAGGTATTTTTAGTGTTCACACAGTGAGGTTGGGGGTGGGGGAGGCTACTGGGGGGGAGGCAATGCATCTGCAGTGAGTGTGAGCGCAGCTGGGAGCCAGATTAGACAAGGCCTGGAAATAGCAAATGAGCGACAGGTCCAACCTGGGGGCAGGGTGTACAGAAAGAGAGGGGGCGGTAGGGGCAGGGGAAGAGGAAGCAGTTAGGGGCGCCCGTGCGTGCGCGCATGTGTGCGCGCATGTGTGTGTGTGTGTGTGTGTGTGTGTGTGTGTGTGCATTCACACCTACCATTCTGACTGAAGATGCCCTCTGGTTTGAGAGTTTTTTTAATTATAAATTTAATTTAAGTATTTTTAATATGAATTATTAAACTCACCCCTCCAATTTCTTCCCTCCCCCTCCTACTTCATGTGCTCTTTTGTGTTTAGTGAAACTCAAAGACTCTATCTCAGAGGGCAAGATGAGATACTTGAATTATTTATGACAGTTTCATTTATTATTTTAATAACACCATTAAAACGTAAATGCAGGGGGTAGATTGGGGTCCGGAAGGGATTGCAGCCCAAACGTGGGGACCAGAGTTCAGATCCACAGACCCCATGTAAATGCTGGGCGCAATACAGTTCTAGCCCTGGAAGCAGAGATGGGGGACTCGCCACAGCACGCTGGCTGGCAAGACTAGTTATGGTGGCAATCTCTGCGTCTATGAATGAGCTGCAGCTGTAACCAAGGATGACTCCTGACCTCAGCCTCAAGACTCTGTGTGTTCATGCCCACAGAAATGTGTTTACGTTTAGACATACATTACACACACACACACACACACACACACACACACACACACACACACGGTATCAATGACACATTTCCTAATAGACATTGAGGTCAGGGAAGTGGCAAGTAGATGGCCCCATCCATCCCCGTGGGCCAGCACTGGTCACAGGGCCATGGCTTCCTAGTGTCTGTCTCCTGCAGGCGGTGCTCACGGATGGAGGCCTCCTGCAGTATGTCACACATCTCCTGCAGGGAAGAGCATGCAGCTCCACCCTTCCCATAACCAGACACGTCTCTGGCCTCCATAGACCTGGCTGGCTCTGGCCTGGAATTCAAGTTCTCTCACCACACTGAATGCCCCTCCCCCTTAGCGTCAGGTCCCGAGCATGGTGTCCTTTTAAGTCTTGTGAGTGTGACCCCTAGAACCCCTGGCCTGGAGAACTCTCTTCTCTGCCCCAGGCTCTATTAGTTACTTTTCCTATTATTGTGACAAAATGCCAAACAAAAACAACTTAAGGCAGGAGGGGCTCTCGGTTTGAGAGTGTTCAGTCGGTCACTCTCTGAGGAAGTCTCCGGCAGCTGCAGATGGAACAAGCAGGTGGTGACATTGTATCGGCAAGAAGCGGAGGGAGGGGTGGATGCAGGTGCTCTACTCGCTTTGGTCTTTTGATTCAGTCCAGAACCCTAGGATGGTGCTACCCACAGTTAGGGGGAGTCTTCACCTCAGTTAACCTAATTTAGACTCTCCCTTGAAGGCATGCCCTGAAGTTTGCCTCTTAGCTGATTCCACATCCTGTCAGGTCCAATACTGAAGCTTTAGAATGTGCTGTGGGAGAGGCCTGGCTTCTGCCTGTGAAGGGCCCAAAGACAGCATGGGGCCAGAAGACAGGGAGGGCCCTAAACAGGTCCAGCTGTCCGTGTCTGCAAGGGAGGGGCAAGCGACGGCTTTCCTTATAAAAGCAGTTTTCTGTTGATAAACCTTGAAGAGGGCAGTGTGTGCTGAGGCTGTTTCCTCCAGCACTCCTTTAGTTTTGGTTGTGAGGAAAGAGTGATTGACAGGCCAGGGAGATGACTGAGTTAGTTAGGCGAGTGTTTAGGCCAGCATGCACAGAGGCTGGGCATGGCAGTGCAGGCCTGGCATTCTGGGGTTGTGAGAAAGAAGAGAGACTGATCCCTGGGCCTTTACAGCCAGCTGTCTATAGAGTTTTAGGTTCCATGAGATCCACTCTCAAAGGTTATAATGGGGAACAGTTGAGAAAGACACCTGATACCAACCTCCGGCCCCTACAGGCACTCCCATACATGTATACACATGCCCATACATATGCACACACATGGAGGGACAGAGGAGAGAGGAGAGGGGAGGAAGGAGGGAGGGAGGCAGAGAGAAGGAGGGTTAAGTCATACCTAGTACCCTGAAATGTGATTAATTCCCTAGAGCACAGAGCAAAATGACGGGTAAATAGAGCCAGTAGAAATAACATGTGAACGGCTAACCAAGATCTGGAAAAAGTGCTCATGATCCGATCTTAACTGCGGATCATATTATACCTGCCCACTTTGTAGGCACACACAGAAAAAAATGGGTTGGAAGCCCGTGCCCGTGCCCGGCCTCGTGGCTCTGCACGGCGGGCTGTGGAGGAGTTTAATTTCCTTTTCCACTCTCCTAATTGTCTACAATGAACATATATTACTTTTTTAATCAGAAAAATATCAAATACAAATAATTGAAGCTTTATTATTTTTCCATTATGAAAGAAACATTCACTGTAAAATATTGGGAAAATGTGCAGTGGGAGAGGGGAGAGAGAGCAAGAGAGAGAGAGAGAGAGAGAGAGAGAGAGAGAGAGAGGGAGGGAGGGAGGGAGGGAGGGAGGGAGAGAGAGAGAGAGAGAGAGAGAGAGAGACAGAGAGAGAGAGGGAGAGAGGGAGAGAGCGAGCACAGCCTAGCCTTGCACGGCAGGAAGAGGTCAGCATTAAATTTTCTTCTCCTCTCCCTAGCCTCATGGTTACAAAATGAGCCTGGGCCCCCTCCCCTGCAGCTGCTCCCGTCTAGAGCACAGCGGAGTCCCCTCTCAGGCATCTGAGCGGCCCTGGTGTGCCCCAGCCCCTGTCTGCCCCACTCTGCTTGGTGCTTGCTAAGCACCTGGGAATCTCTTTTTGGTGTCTCTGGGGCTCTCTGCGGTGTAAGCACAGGCAGTTCCCAGCATGCCTCTGAAGGAGTTACACATGGCGAGGGCATCTGCTTTCTCTAGTGACCCTCACTGCATGTCCTGGCTTATGACGTCTCATGGTGCCCACCCACCCTGACTCCTGAGCAGATCCATGTGGTGGGTGGGCACTGAGAAGAAGACCACAGGTCTGCCTGTGGTGGGACATGCTCTCTGTGGCGACTTCCTTTCAGCCTTGCAACCAAGAACCTCTGGTACCTTAGGCAAGTGTAGGACACATGGGCCAACCACCAGCATGATCATCATTTTTGAAAGGCGGGGGCTGGTCCAGCTTATCCTCGGGGCCAGGACAGCAGCCACGACCCACCAGTGGGCGCCTTAGCTTCCCTCCAAGGTCTCCCACATGGGAACTCTGTGTCCCGACTCACTCGATAGGAGCTTTATAAACTCAGTTATCCAAACAAGAGAAGCAACGGAGCACAGGCCCAGCTCTTCCCCCTAGAGACAGGGCCCCAGATCTTTAACCCGCTCAAACCAGAGCGTGTGTTTTTCTTTTCATTCTTCACCTGAGGAAGAGTGGGCCTAGAGAGGGACTTGCTCAAGCATGCACCATAGTTTCAATGTATCCAAGGTAGAATCGAGCCCCTCCCCATAGCTTGGAAAAGATGGTGGCCGACTGCATGTCCATAAGCGAGCACAGCCTTTGGCTTCCCTCTCTCGCTATGGCTGTGTGACCCCAGGGTCAGTTGGCTGCGTTGTGGAGGATGTAACTAGTCCAGGTGCAGGCAGGTGAGACATGGGCAGAGGACACAGGTGCCTCTGCAGGGCCACCTCTCACCTTAGCTCAGGGACCCTCTGGGATGTGCCCGAGGCGATCTGAAGGGCTGAGGCACTCAGGTGACAAGGTGGCCTTCTTTCTGCCCTACCTGCCTGCTCTCAGGTTCCCCAAACAGCCAGTTGCTGTGTTTGGCAGACATCGTGTAGTCCTTGCTCGTCCTGGAACTCAGGACCCAGAAGTCTTGTCTAAGTTCATTATCCTGTGGGTTCATCTGGCTAGTGTGACCTTGGGCCTAGTCTCCCCTGTGGTCTGTGAAGTCTGCCCTGGAGGGTAGGCTGGCCTTGGGGTAGCCTGCTGCACACTCTCGTCATCGGACACTAATATCCTTCCGTGCTCAGCTAGCTGTGGGGCCACACTGCTTCTTCCCATTTTGCAGACGAAGCAGCCGAGGTCCAGGGACTAGAAGAGGCTTGGTTGCCTGTCCAGAAGTCATCCATTTTCACTTTCCCCCAGGAGAGGGCAGGGCTGGGGGACTGGAACCTAAATCCTGCTGAGGTAGGAGGCCTCTTCCTGAGCAGGTGACTAACTAATGAAGACCTTTCCTCTGTGACAGGGGCACCCTGGCAAAGAAGGTCCTCCAGGAGAGAAAGGAGGCCAGGTGGGTACCTCCTGCACGCTGCCTCAGCAGCCAGTCTCTGTATTGGTCTCCTAAGCAGGGTGGTGGGTGGGGCATGGGGGAGGGGCAGTGCCTGGGCTGTAAGCTTCAGTCAGTCATAGGAAAGGGCTTTTGACTTGAAGAATGCCATTTCACTAGACAGGATGTTCACCTCAGCTGAAAATTGCCTCACCTCTAGGTACCTAGGATGGAGACATGTTATTTTAATGACCCTGTCTTTTCTCAACCCAGTGCTGTGTTCCCTTATATTACATGTCAACCCCTCTCTCTCTCCCATCCCTTCCTGGCCTCCTGAAGCTGGACACAGCATCTGACTATCCTCAGACATTTTTGCTCTTTGAAAGGCACCACCCACTGCCTCCATCATTAGCATCAGTACCAGTGAGGACCCCCTGCATCTCGCACAAGGCTGCTTCCTGGGGTCCCACAGACCAAGGCTGCCCAGGCACACCTGAAAGTAACTAATGTTCTTTCACTTTGATCTCAGGGTCCTCCCGGCCCCCAGGGTCCCATTGGCTACCCGGGTCCACGAGGAGTCAAGGTAAGAGGGATCCTGCAGCTCTGGGTCTTCGTGGAGGTCAGGGTGGGGTGGGTGTATGGACCTGGATGGTTCCTGGCAACTTCTCTCTTGTTAAGCCCTGCTCTAGGCACTCCAGAGTAGCCTAGGTCCCCAGTTCAGGATGCACATGCTGGGACCCCAGACAGACGGCATGTCTTCCAGCTAAGGGACAGACTGCTACAGGGCGAGGGATTGCCTCCTAGTCAGCCTGTGAAGAAGCAGGACACTGCACTGGCCACCCTCCGTGTTTACCATTTGTTCATACCAGGCTGACCTCTGAAGCCTCTCACGGATATGGGTCTCATGAGACAGGGGCATGGCCAGCCTGGGAGAAGCCCAGAAACAGTCCTTTGAGCCCCTGGCATGTTGGAAGAGGAAAAAGACCAGTATGTCCTCTCAAGTCCCCGGGAGGCAGGGTTCGTGAGAGATGTCCATTTGTTTACAATTGTGTTTCTGCTGGTAGAAATTCCTGGAACCTTATTAAGTGGAACGCAGAGTGTCAGAGCGATATTGAGAGCAAGGTCCCCTTTGTCCCTTCAGCACTAACCGAGTTTGCTCTGAGCCGTGTGATTTAATCTTGAGTTCCAAGGTTCCTGGGGCGAAGGCACATCCCTGTGCAGAAGATGAGCATCGACAGGGTCTCTTCCTTCACCATAACAGGGACTTCGTAGCATCTCAAAGCTCCAGTCTCTCCCCACATCCCAGCCCTAGGCAAAAAAGATAAAAACTCCTTCCTTCAAATCGACATGAAGGGAAGCACGGGTGTGCCCCCTGTGAGTGTGCACATATGCACAAGCACACCATAGAACAATACTAAGGTTTGCAGAATTTATATAAACATGACCCAGGCCGCTGCTCTCACCCATGTACTTTGTGGTACTTTCTATCCAGCATTGATGCAGACCCATAGTATACAGCCTCCCTGGGGTGTGAAGGGTGGAGAACTCACAACCTCAGTGTCCGGAGACTGTCCAGAATCCCACCAAGCATGGTACCCCTGTCTAGACTTGAACCCAAATGGCCCTGTTTCTGTGCCTCAGCAACCCTGGCATCCCAGTTTCAAGAGCATCCTCTCGAGGATGGCAGCCTTAGGCAGGTCAGGTTCCTCCTAAAGCGTGCTTTTCCCGACACAGTGCCTACTGAAGGCTATGAGGGAGATATTTAACAGCAGTGCTCATTATAGGAGCTCTCCGCATGTTTATCTTACAAATTCCTGTTGCCTACCCCGAGCCTTTGGCAGCTCCTATACATGGCTAATTGCGTAAGGCTTCCTCGGCAAGCTGAAAGGTGTTTACTTTAAAATGTTTATAGAGAATGCTCTTCTTATCTATCTATCTATCTATCTGATTAAAATTCACTCATAACATGAGCAATCCAGTTAGACTTGGAAGCGGAGAGGGAAGCAAGCTTTAAGATGGTTTTCACAAGAGAAGGAGATAGTCCCGCCCCTTGTGTGCTCTTGAGAACAGACATGGTGTTGGCCACCTCATGAGTGCCAGGCCCACGGGTACAGCAGAGGTAGGTGTGGGAGCTGTCACCATTAGGGTAGAGAGATCTGATTATTTCCTACCCAAGCTTCTTCCCAAGATAGGGTTCTGTCATGGCCTATCTGCTATAAGAAACATTCCATGATCTAGGTAGGGTTTTGCAATAGCGGCTGGAAGCCCAAGGTCAAGGTTCAAGTAGATCATCATTTGGTTAGGGCCACTTTCTGCTTCACAACCCGACTCTTCTCACTGCAGCCTCCTCATAAGATGGAAAGAGCAGACAGACTCTCTCAACCCCCTCCCCAACTTCCCACCAAGAGATGAACCCAGGGCTTGCCCACATCCCATGAGCACTCTACCACCAAGCTAAATCAACCCTTTCTTTTTACTCTTTGTTTTGAGGAAGGATCTCACTAAGTTGCCTAGGTGTTCGTCGGCCTTAAACTCACAATCCTTCTGCTTCAGGGTCTTGAGCCGTTGAGTTTGTGGATCTGTGTCAGCAGGGCTGGGCCTGAGAGGTCATCTCTGCTGGGTTCTTCTGTTTCTGTTTCTCACCACCACAGAGATGCCTGGAAGAGTGAGATGGTGGGCAGGGCTCTAGGTACCGCCCACTGTCGTCTTCTACGGAGACATCTAGATATCCGGAAGGCATCTCAGGAAATGAACAGTGCTTGGAAACTGTGGGTTCCAAGGCAGCTGGTGAGGCAGGGCACATTGCACCTTCCTGGGTCCGTTGGCCCACAGATGTTCTTAAGCTCCTGTTACTTGGGTGCATGTGTCAAGCCTTGCTCACAGGCTCTGTGTGGACATGTCATGATATCTCCATGCCTGCTCTAGGCCCCTCTTCGTTTTTCACTTTGCTGCCCACCGTTGGTTCATGTTTGAGCAAGCACAGAGCAGACTCTCTGGAGTCAGCACCCCTTCCCTAGGACCCATTCCATCGACGGCTGCTTTCAAGGGCCAGGAGCCGCTGTCCACCTCTGCTGTCAAGCCACATCCATTTATTCGGGGTTGGGATGAATGGGCAAGAGCTGCTCCGACCCAGCTGCTATCCAGATTTTCCCGGTTCAGCAGCTGTCCTCATGCCCTGCCATTCCACATTCTAAGCTGTGCATCATGGGATACTGAGTGGGGATGTTGTCAACAATGGGCTTGTCTCTTGATGCTCCAAGCCCTCCTTCCTTCCAGTGGTTGAGATCTCAGGGTACCTGTGCACCTGGTTTGCAGCTCCTACCTTCCTGTGTCAAAGCCCAGATCACAGCCCTGGTTCCCGGGTCTGTATGTCTCCATTCTAAAGAGCTTCTTTCTAAAGCTCTGCCCAGCCCCAACCTCAGAACTACCAAGCCTATGTGGATCTCTGACCAGCAGAGGGCAGCTGGTGGCCCCTGGGTCCAGGAGATGGCTCAGGCCCAGGCTGCAGCCTCAATCATGAAGAAACTGAGCCTTGTGACTCTCTGGGGTCCTATGCAGAGGTGGCTTGAGGCAGCTCCTGGAGTCAATAGTGAAGCCATGTAGGTAGATGTCACCCCTCTCAGGGTGCCCAGGGTCAGAAGGCATGGACTGTGAAGCTGTGGCTCCATCTGTCACCAGGTTTTATGATTTTACCTCTGTCAGCAGAAGGACTGGGGCCATTGAAAATGGAAGAAAGGGGACCTGCTGTGTGTCCATAGAGCTGTGTCTGACAAGGATTCGATGTGGTTCACCCTGGGCTGAGGCCAGCCACACTCATTGTTGTGACATTAGTTGGTACAATACCATGTCACCTTTCAATGATAATGCAGAATTAACACAAACAGCCAGTACACAGCTAGTGTCCACTGGATGTCTAGTATGCACTGGGCACTGCCCTGAGGACTTTCAGATCACCCTTTTTCCAACAGTAGAAATAAGCTAGAATCCCTGTCAATCCACTTCCAGATAAGGAAACTGAGGCATGCAGAAGTCTGGGATATCTTCAGAAGCCACAGAAAGGGTCAGGATCTTAACTCGCCTATCTCATTGGGTTTTTCTTAGCTGCAGGATTGAAGAACTCTACCTAGAACAGGCAGGCATGTTAGCCTGGGAAACTGTTGGCAGGGCTTTGGGTCTGAAAGGCAATATCAGACCTTTGAGGAATTGGGCACAGGAAAGTTTGGATGTTTGTGCGTGCAGAAGGAGCCAGAGGCCAGTGTAGGAGTTAAGGACAGTGAGGGCCTCACATGAGCTCCTGTCAATCAATGAGAGAACAGGAAGTGAGTCTCCCTCCAGAGATGGAGGTATGTTGGCGGAGGGCTCATCTAAGGCCCTCAACTGCCTGTGGGAGCTGTTCTCCTCCTGGGCCGTGCGTGCTTGTGTTCACTCTCTTTTCTTGCTTGCACAGGGGGCAGATGGCATCCGAGGTCTGAAGGGCACCAAGGGGGAGAAGGTAAGAATCTGTCCCCTTGAGGGTGGGCTGGCTCAGTGTGGCACAGGACTCAGTGGGGTTGCCTCTGAATGTGAAGAGGAATTGATGCCACCCTGAAGGAAGGTGAGGACCATGGTACTGTCAGAATCTCCTGGGCTGGCCCAGAGCATCTACCCTGGAGACCCTAGGATGGCCACATGGTTGTATTCACATACTTTGTCCCCCGAGTCCCTCCCTGCGGGTCCTTTGCAGGCAGCAGTCCTCATGATGGTCAGTTCTCACCTGAGAGGCCCAGAATTCCTGCAGAGTCTTATCTAGTTTTACAGTCCAGTCTCAGGGCTCAGAGCCAAGACATGTGAAGGCATGTTCACTCAGTGACCCTTTTTTTTTTTCCAAGACAGGGTTTCTCTGTGTAGCCCTGGCTGTCCTGGAACTCACTCTGTAGACCAGGCTGGGCTCGAACTCAGAAATCCACCTGCCTCAGCCTCCCAAGTGCTGGGACTAAAGGCATGCACCACCAATGCCTGGCTTGGTGACACTTAACATATAAGCCACACTGTAGAATGTGGCACTGCCTGCCATGGTCAAGGCTGCACATCGGGCCTATATGGACCATCTTGGTTAATACAAAGCTAAGTAATGGCACTCTGAATGCCATGGTCAGAGTGCCCAGTAACCCTGGCAGAAGAGACGTCTGTGCCTTGTGGACCCGTGCAGCAGCCAGCCATTTCTGTCCCTTCCCTTTGGTGGTAAGAGGCCTGGTGGCATTTGGATGTGATCTGCCCATTTGAGCTCCATCGTATTGACTGTAGCTACTGGGTGTGGTTGCCCTTTGCGGCAGCTGTGGTGCTCCCTGGGACACTGGGGAGAACAGACCTTCCAAGCCTGAGCTCAAGCACCTGGCACCTGCGTCTACTTGTGCTTGGAAGGTGTGCATTGCTTCTCACTGGGGACCTGTGGACATTTTTTGCCTCCATTCCTGAGTGATCCGGTAGCCTGAAAACTCTTCTCTAGGGGACTGCTTTAAGGGCTATGGTTGGGAACAGCTCAAGGTAAATACTGTGTGGTCTACCTTGAGCCTCGGGGTGCTAACCAGATGGCCACCATTTGGGAAGAGCAGGCTAAAAGGTCTTCCATTTCCCACCATTTCTAGAACCTCCCCCCACACACACAGAGAGAGTAGAACCCCAGGGTTCCTTCTGCAGGGTCAGGAGAATGGGTTTGTCTTCTGAATAATTCAGCCGAGAACAGTCGTGGACCTCATAAGGGTTTAGGGAAAAGCGATTGCTCTTAGGAGCAGAGTCCCACTTGAAGGACTCTTTCCAAACCCATGTCCCAGATTTCCCATCCTGTTGGGACACGATTGCTGGAGGGTCTTTTTGAAGATTTTTCAGAGTCCCAGCTTTACTGCTTTATCTTGTTTGTCTTCACGAGACAGGGTGTGTCTTGTTATATACTTGGAAGGATGTGACTGGGTTACCTGGGGATACTTACCAGGGAAGTTCCTGACTGTCCCAAACGGCCTAGGAAAGCAGGTTAAGATGGCTCTAAGGAGAGGGGTGTCTGAGGACCCGTGGCTTTGATACATCATGCATACTGTAGAGGCCTAAGGAATCGGCATAGGCCCAAGGCATACAGGCCTCCTTCTGTGCAGGTTGGATGTTTCCTCCGTGGACAGCTCTCCTGCCTCTGTCCTGGGCTGGGGGCTCTGTGTTGTGCAGGCCCGTTGTGAGTGGGCAGTAGTGCTGTGGAGTGGAGTTCTTTTCTGCAGACTGATGTGTTCTTTGTTTCTGTTCAGGGTGAAGATGGCTTCCCAGGGTTTAAAGGCGACATGGGAATAAAGGGTGACCGGGTGAGTGTTGTAGGTCTAGGATTTGGGTCAGGGACAAGAAGAGTAGGTTTGGGGACCTGCAGGTAAGCATGGGGTACTTGGGACCACAAGCAGCTTATCAGAAGGGAGGCAAACACTTCTGCAAAAGCCTAGTCCGAGGACAGAATGTCTGGAGCCCAGGGACTCTGCACAGCACCCTCTAGCCTGCTCCTCAGTCTCCACGCCACAGCCAGGGCAGCTCTCACCTGTGGAAACTGCAACGACAGCTGTGGTCATTGGCATTTTACTCTGGGTGCTGGATAGGTGTCTTAGTGAGGACTGGGGACCCTGGATTACAGAGAAATTTTACTTCAGAGGATGAAGAGGAAAGAGGGGGTAGAAACACTCCAGAGAGGCCCATAAGCAGCCCCTGTCCAAGATGTAGCGGATGGCTAGCAGGACCATGCACTGTTGAGAATCTGCAGTCTCTCCTGCAACTCTCCTGAGGGCTTGCTGATCTCCTGGACCTTCCTGATCCACAGAATGCACCCAAGTCACGTTTGAAGCCCATGCGACCCCAACACCCTGCCATCTGTGGCTGAGCCGTGGGTGAAGCCCCACAGCCTGGCTGCTTTCTGATAGGTTGCCCATCCCAGCTCCAGAGAAAGCGGCTGGTGCAGAAAAGGGCATGGCTTGCTCGGGTAGGGGGTGCCCAGCGCAGCAAGCACAGTGAACCAGGGGTTAGCAGTGACACTGAGGGCGGTTTTAGGAGCTGATCTATAGACTCGCCTGTTAGCCTCCTGCTGAGAAGTTTCCCTACAACTTCAGAGCCCGACAGAAGGTAACACACTGTGCACCTGGTAGCCCAGCTGTTGCACACACCCGAGTGCTGTCTATCTGTTAGTTCAGGCCTGTTGTCTGCTTGTGTAATTATCCTCATAGAAGGCCCCGAAAGCACCTTTGCCCAACATTCCAGAACAAGAGGGCCTATATACTTGACTCTTTGCTACAACCTCATGGGGAATTTCTGAAGCCACCTGCATGTCTGTCTGAAGAGGAGAATATAAAAGGGACTTGTTCTCTTATGTCGCTGCTGAGGGTGACTGCCCCAGGTCTCCTCCAAGTGAAGGATTCTCAGTGCCTCTGGCTGAGGGGCAGAAGCCCCTTTGACTCCCTCTTTCTGCTGACCTGGCACCAGCAATTAGAGTTTACTTAACTGAGGCGCAAGTGTGGGGGTGCCTGCCTATAGTCAGTGCCAGGAGACAGGCAGGAGGCTAGGTATGAGTTTGCAGCCAGTTTGGTGTTTATAAAGAGACGAGTTTGGAAATGGAAGACAGGAGTTGATAGATGGGTAGACAGACAGACAGACTGACAGACAGGCAGACCGACAGATATAGTGAATCACACAAAAGACACTTCCTGGGAGCACAGACCAGTTTTCAGCAGAGGAGGGTGAGTTGGGGGAGCAGGTGCTATAATTTGCTTTCTCTACAAACAGCCTTGCTCTGGGCTTTCTGTAGGTGCTCAGATGGGAATACCTAAGGGATTAATGGATTTAAAGGGTGCTTTCCAAGGACAGGGACTTCTTAGCTTTGTGGGTCAGTTGGTGCTCAGGAGCTCTGAAGTCACTGGTCTCTGAGCAGTCTGTTTGGATGTGAGGCTCATCCATCTGTCTGCAGCTGCTCTTAGAAGCAGGTAGTCAGGGGAGGACTTAGGCACAGGCCACTAGGAGCTCCAGGGACACTATTTGAAGCTGACCACAGTGCTTCTGTGGCCCGAGTAGGGCAAAGGACCTAGACTTCATGCCTGCAACTAGGAACGCTGAGTGGAGTCTCTGGGTCTCCTGCGTGTGGGCATAGCCAGACCACTCTCGGCTGGGAACAGGTCCCCTGGATGCCTCCTAAGGCTTCAGAAGAAGGTGAATTTGAGGACTGTGACAGTTGGGTCTGGATCAGCTAAGGAACACTCCTCTGGTGGGCTCTTGAGGACATTTCCTGGGATGATTAGTATTCCTTTAGAGAACCCAGACTAATGCAGAGGCAGCGCAGTTCCCAGCCACTCTTGCTAACCAGGTATCTTAGTCAGGAGTCCCTTAACTACACAGGGGAGTCGGGAAGCAGAGATGGCAGCCACGGCGGCACTCAGTGCAGAGGGGTGACCACGGCCCAGCCGCACCTTGGATTTGGTTTTCACGGAGAGGCCGGGCAAGGGCGGCTCACACTGCACTGCACAGCAAGTCATCTGGCTGCTCTACTTCAGGGTGGTAGGAGGGGTCAGTTGGCGGTGGAGACTGGGAAGGATCGCCCTAACCTCCTCGTTTCTGATTGCAGGGGGAGATTGGCCCTCCTGGTCCCCGAGGAGAAGATGGTCCTGAAGGCCCAAAGGGTCGAGGTGGTCCCAATGGCGATCCTGGCCCCCTGGGGCCCACTGGGGAAAAGGTTTGTGTCTACAGTACTTGACTATGCTTAGAGGTGTCTGAGTGCCAGATAGCCAGTCCTACGCTCAGCGCGGGTAGTCGGACTCCTGAATAGCCTATGCCACTGCCCGCAGCCTTTTGTCACCTCTCCCAGTAGGGGTGTGTGTGTGTGTGTGTGTGTGTGTGTGTGTGTGTGTGTGTCTGTCTGTCTGTCTGTCTGTCTTTGGGATCTCACCCAAGTCATACCTGAATACCCATATCTATCACATCCTGCCTCCACTTTGGAGGTGACAATGTTCTCACTACAGTCTGACATCATGGCATGTTCATGAGGCTCCAATAGGCACCTGTGTCCTAGCCTACCTATAGCAGCAGCATCTCCTATATCTTGTCCCCAGAAACCTGGGGCAGAGGGGACTCAAGGAGAGGTTAAGCCTCCCACTCCATCTGACCCTGTGGCTAGAACTCTCACAGAGTATTCAGAATCCCTACAGATAAGAATATTCTTCCTGGCCATGGTACCCATTTCTTGACTTGTTTGGATTTCCAGGCATGCTGGTAGAATTGGCACCCCCTACTTCCTGAGGGCTTAGAGACCCACTCAGTTCCTAGGGAGATCCAGTTGCCTCTGCACACCAACCCTACCCTTCCAACCTGCCCTGGATTCTCTCGGAACACATCAACACCCCTGCTTACAGAACAAGGTTGAGAAAAGTCATGTTTATGTCTTATGAGTCTTTTTTTTTCTGCTCCTAGGGAAAGCTTGGAGTGCCTGGATTACCGGGATACCCAGGAAGACAAGGGCCAAAGGTAATTTCAGCCCCGCTACATATGTCCTGGCGGGCACTGTCTCATGTGGCACCCCACATGCTCCAGACCCCCTCTTCCATTCTCTCTACCTCTGAGTGGCCTCTGTGCCTTTGTTTCAATCTCCTGCCTGGGTGACTAGGCAGACATAGAGGAACAATGGTGGAACAATGCGTTCGCCATGATCTTATAGTCTCAGGCAGCCTTTGGTGTTAATTTGACCAAGCTCAAAGAAGGCACATGCACAGTGAGTTGAGCCTCTCGGAGAAGAGGGCAGAAAGTACCCCTGGTGGCCTGCTGGGGGTGCTTAGCCCCGACTTACCCACACCGGCCTCCACCGGCCCCACTCACTTTGGAAGTATGGAGACTGTTTATAATGAAGCAGAAGAGGGACAGCGTTGTCTCATCTGCACTCATGTTCAGGCTTAAGTGGAACAGGTCCTGAAGGCTTTGGAAATCAGTGAGAACATCATTTTCTTCTCATCCCACATTTTATTATTCATGGTTTCTTCTTAAACAATAACGCTGCCTGCACTGGAGACCTGGTTAGCAGCACGCAGCACGCCCGCCCCAGATCTGCATCCCCGCCCTTCTGCTGCCTGCTAGCTTCACTCTCTCACTCACAAGAGCCGGGGCCTCCCAACCGAAGGAGGAAGGGCTGTATGGGTAAGCGGTGGCCTCCCCTCCTGTCCACTCTACACACACACACACACACACACACACACACACACATACACACACACACAGCCTGGAGGAGAGTGTCCCTTAGATGGGACGCCAATGGCCCCCACCGAGAGCCACCCACCCAAGCTTTTTCTTTTCTTCAGGTCCCGTTCACGGGAAGAGAGAAAAGGAGAGGAGGCCTCTGAGAGCAGGGGGTGGGCTGACAAAGTGCTGGCCGCCTTGGGGACGTGCGGGACCGTTCTCAGGCTGTGACTGCATGCAGCAATGGGCTCATGCAGATTATAGAGCGCTCTGGGAGTTCTGTCATCCACCCCAGGTCCCTTTGTTTCAATCTCCTTCCTGGGTGACTAGGCAGACATAGAGGGGGAAGGCAAAGTGTGGGAACAAGCAGACTTCTGGAATAGGATTGTTCTCAGGTCAGGGTGGTCAGCCAGGGTAGAGACTCACAGAGGGCGGTAGACAACACCCACACCGATGGGCAGCGGGCTGCCCTCAGTATGGCCTGGGGAGCCCTTGTGATGTCCTTTTGTACATAGATGGAGTGTGTATGCTTGGCAGGTCAAAGTCTAGAAGACCATGTTTGGCCCCTGTGTGTCTATAGACATGAAAATGTTAGATGCTACAGTCCATGCCTGGATCGGCAAACTGTCACTTTAGTTTGGGGCTTATGGACAGGTCACAAGGTATGACAGCAGGACCAGTGGACAGAGCTGTGAGGTGCAGCCCCTGCTTCCCAGGACCCTCAGCAATTCGTGTTCTCCCATTCCCCAAAGCATCAGCTGGCATCACACATCCTCTGTGTGGGGCTGAGCGGAGCAGAACGGAGCGTGCTAGGACTTGGCTTTGGGGTTTAGGTTTGGGGTCTGGAGAATGTTCAGGAAATATTTACTGAGTGGGTGGCGGGTGGCTGGACAATGAACGGTGGGAGGATAACAAGGTAGGTGGGTGGGAGGCTGTTCCAGGGTTTGGTGAGTGATAGAGTGGCTAGTGTGTGTGTGTGTGTGGGGGGTGCATAGGTGGTTGTGTACAAAGCAGATCTGATCAGTGGATAAGCGTGTGTGTGAACTGTAGCGAGGACTCTCTCTAGTGAGCATGACAGTGTGCCCCTCGTGCCTGGCTCGGTGGTCACGTTTCACCTTCCCTTAACTCTTTTGCAGGGTTCGATTGGATTCCCTGGCTTCCCGGGTGCCAACGGAGAGAAGGGCGGCAGGGTAAGGACCGCGGTTGCTTGGTGTGTAGGTGTTGGCTCTCTGGTCAACGCCCCGTTGACTTTTCTCCACTGGTACTCCAAAGCGCTTTGCAGAAGTAGCTGATCTTGAGCGCTAGGCCTTTCCGTTATGGAGGCACTGTGATAGGAAGGGGCAGTGGTAAGAAGGAAGAGCATGCTGGGAAAGTGGAGGTTTTGATGGACAGGAGCCAGGAAGCTCTTGGGGCTCCTCCAGATTCTTCTCTTTCTGGGAGACTTTCCTGCACCCTAATTTTACAGGGAGAAATGGGGTTCTTTGAGATCCGCCACCTCCCGGAGGCTAGGTGTGTATCACCTTGGGGCTATGCACAGTGACTCCCAGACCTACAGTTCCCGTTGGAAGTTACCCTGGTTGTAAGTCTGGGGCAGGGCACAACACTGTCAGTTCCCCACCCCACCCCCACCCCCACCCCCGTTATCATCCTCACAGAGGTCTCTTGAGGTTCCACCTGAGGCTCATGATATCCACCTACCTCCTGCGATGTGGCTGTAGGCTCAGGCCCCCTGCAGCAGCCCTCCTGATGTCAGAGTCACAGAGCCCAAGCACTGTAGCTCGTTGGGAGATGGAGTGTGACAGCCACCATGGGCCTTGGACATGCAGGGCACAGAGAGGCCGTTGGTGGCTGGGGACACAGAAGAGAGTGTTCCTGGCTGCCTTTCCTCCGTGACGTAGAGCACAATGGTCTTCCTCATAGGACATTGCTTCATCACAATGTCACATGCCATGTGTAAAGCAGAGTCTATGTGCTCTTGAAAGCCAGGATAATGACTTCAGGGTAGCCGAGACTATGCAGACAAGCCGGTGGTCACCAGCCTCACAATGCAGAGAGTAGGGCTGTCCTGGAAGCGAGCACACAGAGAGGACGCTCTCTACTGCCACCACCTTCCTCTCTCTCACGCAGTCCCTTTATCATCTTTCTATTTTTCTACATATCTTCAATTTTCTCTTCATTTATCTATCATCTGTCCATCCATCCATCCATCCATCCATCCATCCATCCATCTATCATTTATCATCTATCCCTCTCTCTCAGTCAAACTCTATATCAAGAGTCATCTGACCAGTGGTTGTGGGAGGGCTATGCTCTAAAATATTTGGAGGGACTCCCTGCAAAAAGAGGTCCTGGGTCTCACAGGTGTGGAATATGCTGCAGGGATAGAAGGGGGGTGCTCATGGGTTTTTACTTGGCCTAAGCAAGAGACCAACAGAAAATTGGGTAGCCGTGGACCACAAGGTATGGTTGGCTTCCGTAACTGGCCATGGATGCTGGAGGTTGGGCTGGCCTTGAAACAGCCTTGGGCGCAAAACCATAGCCTGAATGAATGCCGACCCTGAGGGTCGGGCTGTTACCCTGTTGCTCGCCTGTGCGGTGACATAGGACTTCACAGAAGGCAGCTCATTCACTTGCACTGCACGTCCCCTAAGTCCTTGCTAAGCAAGAGCTTACCAGGCAGGGGATGCTCCAGTGACTGAGCAAGATAAGGAACAGCCAGCGCTCAAGGGTAATGAGCAGGGAAGGAAGGAAAAACCCAGCCCCTAGACCTGGGTAATTCTGGGAGGCAGAGATGTTCCTGCTGAGACCAGAGAGGGGCTGGGGGCGGGGAGGGAAGCAGAACTGCTTAGAGAAGCTGGTGTGGCTGAGCCCAGTGCAGAGGCTGCGCTAGCGGAGTAGGTGGAGGTCTTGCCTCCACAGCGTCTTTATCCCAAGGCAGCCAGGGTTTAGGCATGGGGTAGCTCTGGGGACAGTTTTGAAGGTAGTCCTGGTCCCGTGTAGGAGAGAATCAGGAAGGGACCAAGGGCTGTGAAGTGGGCCAGTCTGCACTGCACCCTGGAGACCAACCAGCTCTGCTTGCAGGCTTCTCTAGTATTGGATGCCAGGCAGGGTTTACATGGTGTGTGTGTGTGTGTGTGTGTGTGTGTGTGTGTGTGTGTGTGTGTTTGTCACTTACCCAGTGCTATCTATACACTTCAGTCCTCTGTGATGAGAGAGATGGCTTCTGCAGAGATGGTGGCTTGTTGTCTGTGCCTGACAGTGGGAGGTTAAATGGGAAACCATCAGAAGCAAGACTGCACTGTCAAGCCAGCTGCAGCCCAAGGCAGTGTCATGATATGTGAAAAGCAGTGGCCTATGAGGAGACTGTACCCTGCCTCTTAGAGGGGTCCCAGGAGAGGAAGGCCCCACTGAGCCCTCCCAGCACATTCAAGGCTCTTTCTATATCAGCTTGACTCTGGCTCTGGAAGAGTTGTAGGCAAGGCCATTTCAGGGCCCTCCTGTTCTTTCCTGGCAGGGACTAGAGACCAGGTACCCCTGAGCTTCCTTTGTGAGGGAGCCCTGGAGGTATGGTCCGCTCAGCAGGCCAAGCTCTAGTTAGGGTTAGGTTACCACACGCCCTGCTGAGCGCCATGCTGCCCGAGGACCCAGATGGAACCTGTTTGCCCGCTGCCAAGACTTGAGTGCCTAAGATATCCCAGTACCATCAGGGCAGGCTGCGGCCTGGGTCCCGGGTGTGCTGCAAAGTCAGATGGGATCCGGATTGTAATCCAGGTGGTGCTAATGCTGAGAGAGGGACAGAGGTGTGGACAGCCCAGCCTGGCTCATATGCCCAGGCCAGTCAGGTTGCTTACACTGTCGATAAGGGCACACGTTTAGCGTGAGAAGAGAGCAGGTATTTTACTTAATTTTTGTATGCAGATATTTACCTGAAGCCAAAGGATGTTGTCACAGAGCTGAAGCAGTGTAATAGGACGAGTATGTTGTTAAGGAAAACAAACAACCAACCATAATTCACTCGCTAGACATTGTTTCATTAAATGCCTTTAAGAATGGGAGGCTGTTTTGCTTCTGATAGTAAGGCAGTTGAAACTGCTACAGAGAGACTCATTCTGTGGCGTCGGCTATAACCTGACCTAGCTTTGTTGGTAGAGACCAGGATAAACCTGGGATGAACCTCAGAGCGCAGGAGGCTCTGCTCCATCCATCACATCTGAGTGCTGTGGGTAAACTGCACTTGCCGGTCATTAGACCCTTGCTATGGTAAAAAACAGAAAATAAATACCACGCGTTTGCTTTCCGTGGTTCGGAAAATGCAGATCAGCAACAGCGCAAGGCCTGAACTCCGAGCGGCGCCGGGGACTCTTCGATATATGATTTATATGTTAAATTGCAGTTTCCCTTCGCGCCTGCAGAGCCTGATGAAAATTTAATGCCTAATATTCTTAACAGTAGCAGAAGAAAATTATGTGTGATAGGAGTTGACTCTCTTCTCTCTTCGTGTAATGATTTCTGTGCCTACTAAAAGGGGAAGAGAGAAGAAGGGAAGGAGGGAGGGAAGAGGGAGGGAGGGAGAAAATGAACCAGCTAAGCGGCAGGCATTGCCCATCAAATTTTCTGCCCTTATGCTCTTCCATTCACCTCCAGATAGGCCCCTGGCCTCACTCTGGACTCACAAAGTCTCTCCCCCGGGGCGGGGGAGGATGGGGAGCGGGGACAGCATGCTGAGCAGGGCCACACATACCCCATGTGACTCACATCTGATTCTCTGTTTTTAGGGGACACCTGGAAAGCCAGGACCACGGGGACAGCGAGGCCCAACGGTAACCATTGTTGGGGCAAAGGATGAGAGTGTGGGTGGGTGGGCTCTGTGAACCTGAAGCCTCTGAGCTAACTGGCCTTACTTCCCTCTGTCTGTCTGTCTGTCTGTCTGTCCAGGGCCCGCGGGGTGAACGAGGCTCGCGGGGCATCACAGGGAAGCCTGGCCCTAAGGTACGTTCGTGGTCCTTCGAGGCGTGAGAGCGTGGCCGGTGGCCTTTTCATGTAACAAAGACAAAAAGAACAGTTTTCTCGAACATCAGTAAAGGGAGTCTGCCTGCTAGCATCTTTCAGCAGACTTCGTGAATTGGACCACAAGGCTAAGGGTAACCCCCAAATGACCCAAGACAGACAGAGGAAGGACAGCTCCCCCACTTCTTGTGTGGCTTCAGAAACCAGGAAGTCGGTCTAGCATAGATCCACCCAGGTCTGGTGGGGAAGCCTCATTTCTGTTCTGGTAAAGATGTCCGGGAACTGTAGAGCTCTTTCCTAGAAGGTTCTTTCTGGTGCAGGCAGAAACTGAGCCTACCCTGCAAGGACCCCTCATGCACAGGAATGAATCAAGCTCTCCCTGCTATAAATCTGGGGGAAAGCCACACATGGCGTGCTGTCCAGTAAAAATCAAGAGTAGGGGGCTGAAGAGGCAGAGGACGGAGGTTTGGTTCCCAGCACCCACATGGTGGCACAAAACCATTCTGGGAGATCTGATGTTGTCTTCTGCAGCACCAGGCATGTGCCTGGTGCGCAGACACGTGTGCAGGCAAAACGGCCATACACATAAAAATTAAAAAAAAAAAATCATTCCTCTGGGGGGGGGGGCAGGGGCAGCCTGTGTCCAGCTACTCATGGGGACCCGTTCTGGTAATGCTCAGGCTGGCTCTGTAGCTGGCTGTGCACAGAGGCAGGCTAGCATGGAGCTGAGGTGTAGTGCTGCTACACAATGCCCTGCACTAGGGTCAGGGTGACCTTGGGAGAGCAATCATGGTGACCTTTTCTCTCCTTTCACAGGGCAACTCCGGAGGTGATGGCCCAGCTGGCCCTCCTGGTGAGCGGGTAAGAGTCTTCCCAGCCTGGGCTATGAGATTTTCAGGACTAATCTGGCCCCAAACATACACTTAACCCCGGGTGGGCCAGTAAAGGAGACCCACGGTGCCTGCAGAGGAGCAGGCTGCTGAGGCCCAAGGGTGGCTCATATACAGAAGTGATGTGTTCCTTGGGGAGGAGCCTCATCCTACCCCCTGGACCTGGCCTTAGTGTGCTAGAGGTGACTGACACCTCAGAAACTTACTCTTGACATTGTACAAAACAGAGAACTCTGGGGCATTGCCATGTATCTTGGCAACCAGATTTCCTAGTGAGGGATCTGTCTGTCTGTCTGCCTGCCTGTCTGTCTGTCTGTCTGTTGTCTATCTTACCTATCTATCATCTACTACCCTTCTATCTGTCTTCTCTTTAGCATCTACTCCTTCTCTTCTCACTTTCTCTAGTCTCAAGTTGGGAAAGCAGGGCCAGGTTAAACAGGGAAAAGGTTCTAGGTGCAGCCAGTGCCACATGGGGAAACAGTGGGGGGCTGCTAACAGGAAGAATGCCTCCTCAAACTGAATATTCTCTGTTCCCAGGGACCCAATGGACCCCAAGGCCCCACCGGCTTCCCTGGACCCAAGGGTCCCCCGGTAAGTAGTGCTTTCTCCCATGGAGGTGGCAGATCACGTTCCCCTGACAATGTTCTCATCTCCCTCGGCTATGGGGAGAGGGGACGGAAACACTGGGCCCCTGTTGGGTAGGCAGTGGAGACAGCCTCTGAAGCCCAGCTGCTAAGGCTGTGGCTGTGCCCCCCACCCATGCAAGCCTTCTGTTCGGGCAAGCATTCAGTTCTGGATAGACTTCCCATGCCGTGAACATGCCCTGCAAGGTCCTTGTCCTGACGTGGACCTCCTGTAGCAGGTCCTGCTGTCATTGAGACCATCATGCTGTCCTGCCTAGGCTAGCATGAATGGCTAGGGTGACCACACAATGGAGCAGACATGGTGTTTTAAAACCACGGAGAAGTCTTTGTTCAATCCTGGAACATTTCTGAAGCCAAAGCTGAGTCCTCCCCGGAAACCAGGCGGAAGGCCGCAGTAGAGGAAGGCTCACTCAGGGCCTACCCACTGCCCAGGGAGGGCCCACAGGAGAAGACACATGGCAGGGGCTATCCCACAGCAAATAAGAATTTATACCAAAGGAGGGCTGTGTCAGGAGAAGGCCCAGGGAACAGGAGGATCCATGCTAGGGGACGTCCATGTCAGGGGAGGTTCAGGCCTGCAAAGGGTCCATCATAGCGGAAGGAAGGGCCGCTCAGAAGTTCATGCCAGGGAAATTCCACATTAGGGGAGGGACCGTAGCCAGGGGAAAGTCCATGCGAGGGAAGGGTCCCTGGCGTGGGAGGTCCCCAGAAGGGAAAGAACCCCAGCAAGAGGGGGTTCATGGCCAGGAAAGTCCAGACCTCTCTCTAGGTCCTGGAGTTAACGGTCCTTCCTTGGTGTTTGCCAAGATAGACATTTGAGGGTCTCTGTGCCGCCAGGCTGCCCACCTGCTCAAACCTGGAGAGCAAGCTGACCTCGCCTCTGCCAACCCCTAGGGGCAGCTACAGGGCTTGTGGGTCAGCTTCTTCCATGGCATCTAGTTCCACAATCACTGTCCCAGTGGGTGCTGGGTGATCTACTTTATTCAAAGCCACTACGATGACAGTCATTTTTGTCACCTTCTTCTCTGAGCTGCTGAATGAACCTTTCTTGCTCTGATTCTTTCCCCAGGGCCCACCAGGCAAGGACGGGCTCCCTGGACACCCTGGGCAGAGAGGGGAGACCGTGAGTATTACGCGTGCTGGGGACATGGGTGTGCCTGTCCTCTCTGGCTGGGTCTCCCACAGCCTACAACATGCTACCTGGCACAGTCGGGGGGGGGGTCCCTCCTCCCTGGGAAAGACCAAAGGCCTTGGCAAGACTTCCCGTGGGTCAGCCATCTGCCGTTGACTTAATTCAGGCTGTCAGGTGGGCAGAATGTTCCCCCAGGACGTCACAGTGGAAACCCGACAATGGCTCTTGGCGTGTTTTAGCAGCTTTGGCCAAAGGCCACGTTTAAAGCTTCAGGACACAGTGCATTGGCATCATAAGAACTGTGTCTCCAACCTTTATTTTCTGAGGGTAACTGAGTGTAACCTTGCCGGGACACCACAGGCCTTACTTGGAAAAGTACCAGGGGAGGCTCTACACTCGTGGGTAGCTGGTTGTTCATGCTATGAAACCTCACGATAAGGGCCATGGGCCTTGGGTCTCTCACAGATCCCAGCTTTGTCCGTCTGGGAGATTTCAGCCTGGGGAGCTGGTGGGAAGGCATGGAATGTAGCTTTTGGCCTCCTCTGTAAAAAAGATGCTGTGTAGGAGAGACGAGACAGCTCAGTGCGTAAAGTGCCTGATGGGGCAAATATGAGAATCTGAACTATCCCCAGCACCGGTGTGAAAACTGAGCAGGGAGGCAGGAGCCAGTAACCCGGGTGCTGGGAACGAGGACAAGAGGGTTCCTAGGGCTGGCCAGCCAATGAGTCCACTCTGGGTTCAGGAAGAGACTGTTTCAAAAAAAAGCATGTGCACATTCGTGACCTTGCTTGTGCTTGTGACCCTGGGATTCCAGACTCTGAGCAACTGAGCCCTCAAAGTGTAGGTGGCATTTGTGTGTTCTCTTTGTGTGGTCCGGGCTCAACCACATTAAAGGGTAGTTTGTACTGGTGGAAGCATTTCTCCCTGACTGGGTCCTGGGTCATTGTGCTGGGGTTGGGGCGGGAGCTCTCGTGGCTGAAACTGGCGTTCCTGATGTGGGCCTTTGACCACCTTGTCGGATAGAGTCCTGGTGCCGGCTTTAATGCTTGTTAAAGTGTGAAGTACCAGCTTGCCCCCCTCTGTCTTCCGGCACACAGGGACGTGAAGTCTTTAATTATGCCTTTGCTGGCGTTCGAGCAGTCTGGGCTGGCTGATAGAGATTACCTTGTTCTTTTGTTTAGAGAGAAAAATTAAAACATTTCTTCAAAGCTTTGCACATTTTTCTCTAATGCTTTTCCAAGGAGACAAGAGAGAAGAGTTGTGCATACTGCATGCTTTTCTCCCTCAGACTCATTCTGCAGATAATTAAGCCTCCTGTTTGACTTGGAAAAGTATATTTTCCAGCAACTTCTACAATGTTCAG
Organism: Apodemus agrarius; assembly: GCA_964023405.1. Lineage (NCBI taxonomy): Eukaryota > Metazoa > Chordata > Mammalia > Rodentia > Muridae > Apodemus > Apodemus agrarius. The sequence continues at coordinate 158,523,513 of OZ030008.1, read as the reverse complement.
CTACCTCTGTAGAAACAGTAGCACGCCGCTGCTGGTCATCTTGACCATCTCTGAGACTAGTCTGGAGTTCTCTAGAGTCCACTTCCTCGTTTTCTTTTTCCTCCCCTCCTCCTCTTCCTCCTCTTCCTCCTCCTCATCTTCCTTTTCTTTCCCTTTCCCCTCCTTCCTCCCCCACCTCTCTCCTTTCTCTCCATCTTCCTCCTCCAATGAACACAAATGGCTGTTACTTCTCCTTAATGGGGGCCAGAAGTCTGTCTCTCAGCGAGGAGCAAAGGACCATTTCCCTCCTTATCGGACGTGTCACCTTAGAGTTACTGTGGCCAGCCAGTGTGGCTAGCCAGTGGTCAATTCTGGGTTCAGAAAGAGACCCTATCTCAATAAGAGCGTGCGCTTGCCCATGGCCTTGCCTGCACTTGTGACCCCGGGATGCCAGACTTGGAGCAGCTGAGCCCTCAAAGTGCTGCTGTTTCACTGTGTGGCCTCGCCTCATCCACACGAAAGGGTCGTTGGAACTGCTGGCCCTCCCCCTTACCCTGCCGTGAGCAGAGCTTTGGCTCCTGTCTCCTCTCAGGCACTTCTCCCTGCTGACCTCTCCTTCACTCTTTGCTTTGGACCACCAGAGCGATATGTCTTAGAAGTGGCCACTTCCGCCCGCTGGGTGAGCTGGCCTGAGAGAGTAGAGCCCTCTGGGGTCTACAGGGCAGAGCCTGCTGTGGTTCCTAAGGCCAGTGAATTGTGTGTGATAGTAGACTATTGCCTGCTGGCCCAGAGCCATCTGCTCACCCTCACGCCATAGTTATGACCTCTGGCTATAGCTAGAACGCCCTTCTCAGGCCTTGGGCAGAGCCACTCTTGTATACCTGGCAGCCGCCAGTGTATCTCATGGTGCCCGTTCCAGCTCCGCCATCTTGCCCCAAATCACGCTTGACTTGCTGCAGCTTCCTGCTCCATAGGAGAGTTTGGGAAGCAGAGCTGAGTGGGAGGCGCGCCTGGGCCGCTCTAGGCGTGAGTACTCAGATCCTGGAGGAGACAGGGTCTGTGAAGTGACTTTAAAGTAACACATTGGAGCTAACAGCTTCAGAGAGCAGTCAGACCCTGCTCTCGCCTGTCCTAAATACAAAGCGGAGCAGGCTGGCAAGTCACCTGCCGGGAGTCAGAGGCGCGGATAACAAAGGCTTAAACGTCCCACAAGGTTGCTAATGAGCACCAGCCCAGAGATGGTTCGTATGTGTCCTCAGAAAATGAACACACGGTGGCACGAGGGGGAATAACAGGCTTACAAATCCATTTCTCAGCACAAAAGCACAGCTTGGAGCTGACCCACTTGTCTCCAGTACTTTCATGAAATTAATATGGGAAGGGGGGCATCAGGCATGACTTCAAAACTGAGAGTTTGGTGCACAGCCATTGGGGACAGGTGGGGGACGGGCTTCTGAGACTGCACCAGGGTGGGGGCGCTGCTGCAATGGCTCTCAGCTGCCTGACTCTCTCCACAGGGTTTCCAAGGCAAGACTGGCCCTCCAGGGCCCCCAGGAGTGGTTGGCCCTCAGGTGAGACCTTGCAGCATCCTGGGGCTGGGGTTCTCTGGTTACGGAAACACGGGCTTTGGTCAGTTTTCTAGAGGGGCAGACCCCACTAGTGGAGAGGCTTAAGTCCCACGGCAATGTGCTAACTGTAAGAGATAAAGCCCTCGAAAGGGGCGGTGCTGAGATGGAGCAGGTGACTCATGGGCACATGACCTGAGCTCGGTAGCAGAGCAGACCCCAGACCAAACAAGGATAAGCTGGCCAGTGTCACAGGGCTCTGATTCCAATCAGCACAGATCAGTGAAGGGCATAGGTTCCAGCCAGGGCTGACAGCGATAGAGTCAGGGACAGTCAGTACCTGTCGTCTTGCCCCTTATCAAGCCACACCTGACATAATGAGAAATGAGAGGCTGACACCTAATGTCACCACAGAACTGGAGCCCATGAGGCCTCCTCCCCTCTATGGCAAATATGGCAGCCCTCAGCTGCTTTCTGAACACATCCCATAAACACAGCCTCCAGAGAGGCAGGGGCAGGAGGACACCAGCCATGGCTACTGCCTTCTAGCTGGCCTCATCTTCTCCTGGATTTTGGCTGGCATGAGGAGTCTTGAGAGATAATAGAAAGGAGTGGTAAGCCTACTGTGGGCATCACCATAGCCAGGGCTGTATCCAATGGTACGCCTACTGTGGGCATCACCATAGACAGGACTGTATCCAGTGGTAGGCCTACTGTGGGCATCACCATAGTCAGGACTGTATCCAGTGGTAGGCCTACTGTGGGCATCACCATAGACAGGACTGTATCCAGTGGTAGGCCTACTGTGGGCATCACCATAGTCAGGGCTGTATCCAGTGGTAAGCCTACTGTGGGCATCACCATAGTCAGGGCCATACCCAGGCTAGAAGGAAGAGATAATTCCTTTGTAAGTCACTCAAAACCAACGTGTGAACATGTGACAACATTGTCTCTCCCCCATAGGGTCCCACAGGAGAGACAGGCCCCATGGGTGAGCGTGGCCACCCTGGCCCTCCAGGCCCTCCTGGTGAACAGGGCCTCCCAGGTGCTACTGGGAAAGAAGGGACGAAGGTAAGTTTCTGGAAGCTTCTGTGCCAGGCTGATTTTTTTTTTCCTAGAGAATCAGAACTTTGTGTTTTCTCTTGATCCTTTTGGACAGATGGGTAATTTCTCAAACAAATGCTTCTCTGAAATTCACACGTTCAGATCCGTTTTGCTTGAACTGAGGCAGGGCTTCGACCCGCTGCAGATGGAGCACAGAGAGAATGTGGGATCAAACTCCCCCAGGTCCCGTGGAGCGTGCCTCCCCCCGCTGCCCACTGCTCCCGGGACAGACTAAAGGCCCGTCTTTAACAGCTACAGATCTGGTGGAGAATGGTCCTTTGAAACCCCCTCACTTGGACACACTGCAAATAGATTCTGAAAGTGAAAAATGAACGTATCCCCAGCCCTGTGCCCAGTGCCGGCTCTCACTAGGCCTTTTTATAGTCCGTTCAGCCTGCTGGGGTGCCCCACATTTGTGGTTGTAATACTTGTGTGTTAGCATAAAAACCTTCAAGTTTCCTTGAGGGGAAAGACACAGGCTCTCGTCTCGGTCTGTTTTTGTTATTGTTTTGAAAACAGGGTCTCACCGTGTAGCCCTGGCTGGCCTGAAACTGGCCATGTAGACCAGGCTGTCCTCAGACTCACAGAGATCCACCCACCTCTGCCTCCTGAGAGCTGGCATTAAAGGCATGTGCCTTTCACCAGGGAAAATTCTGGAAGGTATTCTAGCCTTCACAGCATCAGGGAAGACAAGCCCAATGGTGCCTGTTTTGGGGAGTGGTCATTGAACCGATAGCAAGTTCCTTGGGTGGCTGTGTGTTTTTAACCACAAGCCACTGGGGTGTCCTTACCTTGTCACCGGCCTGTGGAGGAACCCAATGCATGTGAGGACTTTGATTTCACTCCAGCTCCCATTCTACCCTGCTGGACTTGGTAGGTTTGGGGCTGAAGAAGCACAGGGTCCACGATCAGAGTAGAAAAGATATGTCAGTTCCTGGCTTCCATCCCCAGCCTCCAACTCAAAATAATGTGAGAGAATTTCTGTAAGGCCAAGGGGGCTACAGAAGCCTCAGGTCAACCCAGATGCCCCGTGATCTTGACAGAAGCCTCACCCTGCTCCTCAGCCATGGATCCTGGATCCTGGAGGTTGGCGCAAAGTCAACGCTGGGGATTCCAGGTGGGGTTAACTCGCTCTCGTTTCAGGGTGACCCGGGTCCTGCTGGCCTTCCTGGGAAGGATGGCCCTCCGGGATTGCGTGGATTCCCTGGGGACCGAGGGCTCCCCGGCCCTGTGGTGAGTGAGGGTCCAGGTGGGCATAGTGGCATGGCACACAGCCCCGGGGCTCTGTCTGAGGCCCTCAACCTATCTTCTTACTACTTCTCAGGGAGCACTTGGACTAAAAGGCAGTGAAGGCCCCCCTGGCCCCCCAGGCCCTGCGGTGAGTCAAAGCCTTGCATTTTATCCTACCCTACAGACCTGTTGTTCCCCAGGCAGCAAGAGCCGGTGTGTCAGGGGCACAGACTACAGCATAGGAACCGTATCCCCGAGCCAGAAGCTGGCTTGATAGAATCAGAGGGCCACTTTGTATGAGGAATGGCAGAAAAGATGGGGTGAGCTTAGGGATCTACAAGTGAAGTCCCTGGGCATGGAGGCAAGGAGGGAGGCCCCGTTTAGTGTAGACCTCTTGGGCCAGCAGAAAGCGGTCAGTAGGCACTCTTCTTATGAACTCCAAGGACATGTCCTAGAGCAGGCTGAGCTACCTGGCACAGGCAGGGACGGGGTCTATCTCTATCTTGTGGTCCTGGAGTCTAACACGTGTTTTGCATGAACTAGCTAGCCCATCATCAATCTCAGAACTCCAACTGTGAGAGGATTTCTGACCTTGCATTCCCGGGCCTTTAGCATGGCTCCGTGTCTGAGGTCGTTCCTCCCCATTATGAATAAGGATTGTCAGCTTTGCTCCCTTTGCCACTCAAGCCTGATGACTGTGCCCAGGTATAAAGCCCAGCTGAATTCAGGAGTCAGAAAGCCCCTTCCTAGCTGAGTTCCAGACCAGGCAAGTCAGGTCGGGTGAGAAACTAGCCTTCCTCTTGACAGGGCACATGGCAGGCTTGCAGGCTGTGTTGACCTCTTGATGTGACCTCGAGCTTGGCCTAGATTCCCATTACCATCAATATCTGCCCCCGGTCTAGAGCTTCCTCCTTCAAATCCGTGAACACTTTGTGGGCAGGCAGACCCGACAGGGATGGGTAGATGCCAGGCCTCTGGAAAGGACCATCAAAGACAGACACAAAATAAGACTTGTTCCCAGACGTTCGTTGAGAGAAAGTGGATGTGGATGATGGATTACGGGCGGTAAAGAGCCAAGAAGGGGCCTGATGATAGCCTGAGTACGAGATCAGATAGTCCATGCTTGCAGAAAGCCATGGACGGAAGACACTGAGCGCTAAAGTGGGGGGAAGAGCGGCGTGACCCATTGATGCTTAGCGAAGTCTTCCCGTACAGTTCAAGAACCTCTAAAGCAAGTTATTATTATTATTTTTTACTGCACTTTAGGGTTCTCCAGGGGAGAGAGGACCAGCTGGTGCTGCTGGGCCCATCGGAATTCCAGGGAGACCTGGGCCCCAGGGACCTCCGGGACCTGCTGGAGAGAAAGGGGTTCCTGTAAGTACCACTTGAGATTGGGGTCCCCTCCCATGTTTGGTCTAGTCCCTTCTGCTGTGTTATCTCCCTGGGCACCCCCCCCCGGGGTGGGAGGAGGTGGAGGCTGTGGAGTCTAATTATCCCACAGGGATAGACACTCTGAGGAGACCCAGGCAGCTCAGCCTGGCCTGCCCGGAATGCTGACATCACAGAGGCTAGACATAGTCTGTCCCCTATAAAGCCTGTTCTCTGTCGTGCCTCTGTGCCTCCTGAGTAGCTGGACCATACTGTCTGCTAACCGAGCATCACCTCCCCGCTGGCCTCACCCCGTGGCTGGGCCTTTTAGGAAAGAGACGGGCATTTGGGAATGGGTGTCCCTGTATTGACGAGAGAGCACGGGAAGGACACCCTGGAGGAGGACGGCAGGCAGGTCCTCCATAAGGCCTGAGTTCACTGGGCTCTGAAAGGTCTCTGAAGCCCGGGTTTCCACACAGCCCTTCTCTCATCGCCCAGCATGGCTCCCCAGCCCATCAGTGGCACCCAACCCCCCTTTATACCTCCAGTTCATATGTAGCAGGCCCATGCCCTCCCGTCAGCCCTGATCTCCCATGGCCATGGGGTAGATTTCATCCCAGCTTACCCATGTCAGGGTAGAGTTCTGGAAGGAGCCTCGGTGGAGGATCACCATGGAGCACTGAGCCAGACACATAGGCCCACTGACTTCTGCTAGCGACGCCCTATGCTCTGTGTGTCCTGCTCTCTGGGCACATTAGGAGGAAGAACATTCAGACCACACTGGGGCATCAGTACCATGGAGAACCTTGCAGCGTCCTTTTGGCAAATGATAGCATTGTGGCATTTTTAGTGAGGTGCCCAGGACACAGAGCCAGCTGGATTCTGTGTGCAACACAGAAGTCCTGGGAGGTTCAGGACACGTGGCACTCACAGACTCAGCTGAAGGTAGCTCGGTGTTTGCCGAGACTTAATAGTCAGGCAGAAACCTTGCAAGATTTGCCCTAAGCAGACATGCTCACTATCTGCCAGAATAGCTCGCAAAAGGAAAAAGTGGAGAGAGAGTCTGGGCTCTCTGCAAACTCCTGACCTGACAGGGAACACAGGGACAGAAGCCTGGAAACCCTGGACCCGCCAGAGCACCACGAGCTTAGGGAGGGAAGGTTGACTTTGGAGAGAGGGGCTGGGGTGCAGGGAGGATGGGGTGGGCTAGCCAAGCATCTGTGCTCCCCCCTCCCATTGCACACAATTTCACTCTTTGTGACACTGGAAGAAAGGAGCTCCTAGCTGAGGTGAGGAAATGCTGCTGCCCGTGGGTGATGGGCTTTCGCCCAAACCAAGCAGGGCAGGAGCTAGCGAGATCCCAGGGGTCTGAAGGGGTCGTGGGTAAAGCAGGCCAGAGCTCTGAGGGCAGAAACGATATTTTTGCATATGTAGATGTCTGTGTGCAATGCATGTCATGCTGTGTACGTGCCATGCATGTATGTATGTGAGTACACATGTCTGCATGCATCTGTATGTGTGCGTATGCCTGCATGTGGAGTTTGCTTGTGCATCATATCCTGTGTGTGAATGTGACCATGGACGTGCATGTGTGTGTGTTTGCGCGTGCTCACATGTCATGTGTACGTGTGTGCATGCATGTCTTTGTGCACACAGGCAGGGTGTTCACCCAGAATTGGCAGGTAACAGTCTGCGGAAGCTGCTGCTTAGGCCATCCTTGAGTCCGTGTGGTCTCCGCTCACCAGCTCGGAGGAGGCCCGAAAGGCTCCGAGACACACGTTCACAAGCTCTGCTAATAACCTTCCTGTCACTTTGACAAATGTCTGAGCGAAACCACTTAAATGAAAGGACTTGCTTGGGCCTGGTGGTTCCAGAGGGTTCGTTCGTGCTTGGATCCATGGCTGTGGGTCTGTGGTGAGAGAGGGCATCCGGGCGGAAGGACATGCTGGGTCAGAGCCAACCCCTTCATGGCAGCCAGGAAGGGGGATGGGCAGGCCCTTATTCTCCAGAACAAGTGTGGTGGTGCTGTCCTTCCGCCCACTACGTCCAGCTCCTCACATCCCCACAGCCTCCACAGAGCACCAAGCCCTCACCACTGCGTGCCCAAACCACAGCATCGGCTGTGCCTCCGTTTCCCCAGCCCTTCTACACTGCTCCCTGCCCCCTCTCAACCCTGTCAGACCGACCCGTATGGGGCTGGATTCAATGAGGTTTTAATCATGTGCCATTCTGAGAGTGGCTCTGGCACAGCAAGGTGCCCAGCATTCAGAGTCCAGACTGGTTGGAATTGGCTTCCATGCCACTGGCTAGTATATTAGGACCACGATGGTCCTAACCATTCCCTCACAACCCTAGCTTCCCACCCCCGCGTCCCTCTCTGGGGTAAGGAGCCGTGACATGATGTTCCCAATATAAAACCATACTGAGTCTGAATTGCGTGTCCTCTCTAGGGCGAGAAAGGTCCACAAGGCCCAGCTGGCCGAGATGGCCTCCAAGGTCCCGTGGGGCTCCCTGGACCAGCCGGCCCTGTAGGTCCTCCTGGAGAAGATGGAGATAAGGTATGGAGGACTTGGAGTGCGTGTGGCCAGGCAGTGGGTGGAAGGGCGGTGTTTTGAGCAGCGGTGTATATGAGAAAGAGGATTTGGCGGGCAGAGCAGTGCTGTGCCCCCTCGGCCTGGCGCGAGCCATGATTTTGAAGTTAGCACACAAATAACTGGCAACAGACAAGACCTGTAGCGTGTGTGTTGGGTGGGTGGGAGAGTCTTTGAAAGCTCTCGGTTACTCGGCAACTCTGCTGTCGCCTGAGGTGCGTGCAGGTCGTAGCCAGAGCTGGAGAAATTGCTGCCTGCTCCCCCCTGAACCCTTTCAGACTGGGACTGTGCGGGGCTGGATTTAATGAGATTTTACTCTGAGTCTATTTTTAAGCGTCTTCTCTTGAATGATCGAAGCTCTGTTTTTATTGCTATTTCTGATACCACTACAGACGAGCCTGGATTTTATACTTCATTAAGGAAAGACGGTGCGGCTTAGCTCTTCAGGGCCGATCTCTGTCATAGCTCTCTGGTGATATTTCTGACTTTGTCACCTCTGCACAAAGGACGTCTTAGTCTTATGTCTGTGTAGGAGGCAGTCCAGCAGAAACACCAGGGAGGACATTAGACCACCACATCGCCTGCTATTATCACCTTGGCAATAATCCAAGTATCACAAAGGAAACACAGGAGTGGGGGAAATGTCTCAGTCGGTAAAGTGCTTGTCTTGCAAGCCTGGGACATGACTTTGACACCCCTTGTCTATAAAAGCCAGCTGTGTTGGTGTGTCTATAATCTTGGAACGGGGGAGGTAGAGGACAGGAAGATCTCTGGGTTCTCTGGCTGGCCAGCCTGGTCTACAGAGGTGAGCTCAAGGCCATTTCAAAATGGAACAGACAGCAAGTAGGGGGTCTGCAGGGACGGCTCCGTGGTTAAGAGCACTGCTTTCTCATCTGGGGGTCGGTTCCCGGCACCTACATGGCAGCTCTCAACTGCCTGTAATTGCAGTTTCAAGGGATCCAGCACCCTCTTCTGGCCTCCTCAGAGTGCCCCCATGCAGTGTAACAGACATGCATGCAGGCCACGTACACATGTAGGAATTTGTACCAACACACACACACACACACACACACACACACACACACACACACGGACATCTGGGTACACACAGACGATATCAAATTCATATAAGGAAATTCTTTCTGTTGGCGATTCCCGGGACCACAAAAGGCACACACTAACAGCATCCTCCCTGTCCGTCCCCAGGGGGAGATCGGAGAGCCAGGGCAGAAGGGAAGCAAGGGCGACAAAGGAGAGCAGGTAAGAGTGTGAGTGTGCGGGGTGGCTGCCGGGCGCAGAAGGTATGCGGGTCACTCAGCGGTCCCAGCACTGCTGACTCCTGGCTCACAGGAGCTTGCTGTCTTTCCTGCGAATATCCCATACACATGCGTGTGTTCATGTATGTTCAGCTGTGTGGGAGAATCTCTTGGCATGAGACCAGGACCAGTCCTGCATGTGCCTGGGGGTCCAGCACTGAGTACCACAGAGCTCTGCAGGGGCAGGGCACCCATCTGTACCTTGGCCTTTCATGCATTCAGAGATGCTAGGGTGTGGGTGCTTCAGCCGGGTCACCCACACCAGCCCTCTCCAGTGCCATGAACCCCCTCCAAACTGGGGGCTCTTCTGAACCTCAGATTAATGTCAGTGTTCTTACTCCTGAGGTGACACCACCAGGCTTCTCAGTGTTCTTACTCCTGAGGTGACACCACCAGGCTTCTCAGTGTTCTTACTCCTGAGGTGACACCACCAGGCTTCTCAGTGTTCTTACTCCTGGGGTGACATCACCAGGTTTCTCTCCAGGCCCCTGGCTCTCTGAGAGCAGAGCCTGTTCCTACTGGCTTTTCTCTCTCCCTGTTCCTGTGCCCACAGTGATAGGTGCTGAAGGACGGCGTGCCATCAGGGGTTGTGGTGGAGACCTTCCTAGCTCAGCACGTAGGAGATTTGAGGCCTCTGATCCTTGATCTCCCAGGGGCTCCATGTGTCACAACAGGGCAGTGACAGTTGCTGAGAGGATACACAGTGACCCTTCCTGCTTCTGTTACCCGCAGCAACATGATCATGGAGGAATTGAGAGCCTGGCCCACTTCTCAAAGCTCAAACCTGGCTTTGTTCTAATGTTAATAATTGGTGTTCCTCGGATAACTGGCACATTTGGGGACTGATAAATCACATCCTGTACAATCCAGCCACTTCCGGGATCAGAATTGACCTACTCCTGACTCATCTGCAATTCCAAAACAATTATGTCTCTGTTTGTCACCTACAGGGTCCTCCTGGGCCTACCGGTCCTCAAGGCCCCATTGGACAGCCAGGCCCTTCGGTGAGTATCTGCGTCAGATGACATAGCAAGGCTGCCTCTCCACCTGTTACCCGTCCATGTGAGCTCACCCCCACTCACTTCTTCCTCCAGGGAGCAGATGGTGAGCCTGGCCCTCGTGGACAACAGGGCCTGTTTGGGCAGAAAGGAGATGAAGGTTCAAGAGGTTTCCCAGGACCACCAGGGCCAGTGGGATTGCAGGTAACCATGGAGCTTCCCAGGACTCCCCTGCCCCCAGCAGAGGTATCAATCTCCTGCTGGGTCCATTCTTCCTGTCATTTTAAGAATAGGGAAACTGAGTCTCAGTAGTAGAGAGTTTTGCTGCCAGTATCCTGTGAGTCCAAACACACACGCTGTAACGCATACAGCAGCCTTTGTTTTATCTTGCGAGGAATGTTGAACGCCATTAAGTATTCTTTGAACACAAGATTTTATTTTGGAAAACACAGTTTTTAGTTACTGGTAGTATTTGGCATATGGTGGGGACCTGATTTATCCGGAAGGTTCCCTGCTGCCGGCTCATTAGGTTTATTGTTTTATAGGAAGCCACCATAAGCACTGTGGCCCATAAATCTCTGCCTTCTCCTCTGATTGTGTCCTCAGCTGTTTGAGTCCTGGAAGCAGGAAAAATCCTTCCATGGTGGCAGACTCATGGAAACACATTTCAGGGCCTTCAGGAACCCTCGTGGGAGGAGAGCCATGAGTGTCTCTCACAGAGTGGCACCTCACCACAGTTTTCTGTCCACAGGGTTTGCCAGGACCTCCAGGAGAAAAGGGCGAGACAGGAGACGTGGGTCAGATGGTAAGCGACTGTGCCATTGAGACCCAATATGGCTCCCTCTGGTTTTCATTTCGGAGAAAGATATTTACATCTTGTCTTGCTCAATGGCCTTTCTTCTTCCCAGGGCCCTCCTGGTCCACCAGGCCCCCGAGGACCCTCTGGAGCTCCAGGTGCTGATGGGCCCCAGGGTCCTCCTGGAGGGATTGGCAACCCTGGTGCAGTCGGAGAAAAGGTGATGTCTGTCTCCTTATCAGTGTCTGCTCCACGGCTGCATGAGGAGTAGCGTGTTTGTGTGTACACACAGTCCTGTGTGCCCATTGTGTATGCACTCGTTTGCCTGTGTGTGTGTGTGTGTGTGTGTGTGTGTGTGTGTGCAGACACTCCCATCACACTCACTGTGAAAACCAAAAGCAGAGTCATAAGCCTGAGCTGGGAGCTCTGACAGTGTTCATTTGTAACAGCTGTTTGCAAAATCTAAAGCAATAATGTGCCCATCCGATCCCCAAGCCCCACGGTCTCCTTCAGTCCAGGTCAGACCTGATGGAAGGCCCCCTTTCTCCCTCCACACTGACGGCCTGCTTTCTCACAGCTAGGGCCTTGTCATTCCTTCTGGCTGATGTTAGGGCCTGGCCCGTGAGACTGAGCACAATAAGTCTGAGAGTGTGGGCATGTGTGCGCACACGCTTCTGAACACACATAATGTGAACATACATGTGAGTGGGCACCATGACAGTTTCGGCGTGAGACTGAGCTCCACTGAGTGCTGAGAGTGTGGCCTCGGGAAGCCATCTTGGGCCTTGGGAGGTTGGAAGCCTGCTGCCTGCCCTGGCGAGGGCTTGCTTCTGATGCGGGATGATGCTCGGCACATGATGCTCTGCTCTTGTTCTTGATGATGTGAGAGAGAGGTCAGAGAAACGGGTGCAGGCGTGGAGGCCCCGCTGTCTCCCCTTCCTGCCTCAACCCTGAGTACCCTTCGATTGCCACCACCTCACAGGCCCTTCCTTCCTGTCTCAGTGCTGCTGGAGAACGTGCCGGGCCGCTGTGCTCTGCCCTGCTCGGTGTCCTGTGTTAGTTATGTATCCCACTGCCGGGACAGAACACCTGAGAAAATCAGCTTTAAGGCTACCAGGCTTGTTTGGCTCGTGTTAGCAGGGAAAGCATGGTGGCAGGACTGTGAGGTGGCTGATCACATCACACCCATGGTCAGGAAGCAGAGCGCCTGCTTGGGACAGCCTATAGTTGGGGTTCCTTGTGATTTGTACAGTATCCACCGCTACCCCCATCCTTCTCATCCCTCACAAGCTTTCTCTTCCTGACTGACTTCCCACTGCATTCCTGTGAGCTCTCTGGAGACAAGAACCGTGGTTCCACGGAGCCCTGGACACCAGATGCGCCAAGCACTGGCAGGCAGAATGGGCAGTTGAGCAGGCGCTAGCGGATGGACCCTCCGCGATCACCTCAGTGAGGGAGGCTAACACTGACTTGTCTCCTCAGGGAGAGCCTGGTGAAGCTGGAGAGCCTGGCCTTCCAGGAGAAGGAGGTCCCCTGGTGAGTGTGGCCCTGGAGGAGGGTGTGCCCAGTGGGAACATTGTCAAGGTGCTGGACCAGAAGCTTCAATTTTTGCCTCAGTTTACCCTCCTGTGAAATGGGAGTCATGGCCCTGCTGTGCTGCACACTACAGAACCGTGGTGGGAAAGTGTGGCCAGCCCTAACAGAGCTGAGCCTAGGCCTTGGAGGTTCGAGAAGGGCAGGGCTCTGTGCCTGCCTTGTGTTGCATATGGGGGTGCTATGGAGAATAGGAAGCAAGAACAGCAGCCATCCCCATCCTGGAACCCAGGGGATGCTGGGAAAGAACTGCCAGTGAGGGGCAGCAATGAGTCCGTAGATGGCCCTATAAGCCAGCACATTTCAGGCTCTATGTGAGCACCCAGTGTGCTCTGAGAACTGAACCATAGCCTCTTCCTCCACAGGGACCTAAAGGAGAAAGAGGGGAGAAGGGAGAGGCTGGCCCCTCTGGTGCTGCTGGACCCCCTGGACCCAAAGGCCCTCCTGGAGATGATGGCCCCAAAGGCAGCCCTGTGAGTAATGTTAGAAACGGTGGTATCTGGGCAGTGCTTCTGCATGCAGGCCATTCTAAGTCCCTGGAGTGCCTGCATCATGTGCACCCCGATCTGGGGACAGCTGTGCAAAGGTTGTGTGTCTTAGGGGTAATTTTGTCTACTCTGGAGGTGTCCACGCCAGCTACTGGTGAGGCTGTAAGAGGGGTGCAGGGAGGCATGGGATAGAAGAAGCATTCAGTGGGGGATCATGGGGGCTCCTGATGAAAGGTCTCTAGTCACAGGGTACTGTTTTCTCTGCTCATCCCAATTTTGCATCAGAAGTCAAAGGGGCCACCGGAGTGTATGCATAGACAGAACATCTGCCCTCCCTAGTCTCTAAAGACCAGAAGGCTGCTACCCCAGCCCTGCCTCATGGGCGGGTTTGCTCCTCTGTGGACTCTTTAGGATAAGGGTCCCCTGATCAAAAGTGCTGGAGGTTATTGGGACTTTCCCTTGTCTTGTAACTTGGGTCCTGGTGGGCTGGGTAGGGTGTGACAGGCTGCTGATAGCTCACATCTCTCTTCTCAGGGCCCCGTGGGCTTTCCTGGAGACCCTGGTCCCCCCGGAGAGCCAGGCCCCGCAGTAAGTGCCCATCTCATCTCTGATGCCTCTTGTCACCCCCAGTTTTCCTGCTCTCTGCTTCCTCTCCTCTGCTGGGTTCCCAAGGGCTCAGCACCTTCCCAGGCTGCCCCTTTTCCAAAGCCCGGCCCTTGGGAAAGGATCTGAGGACACACTCGGGCTGGAGGGCGAATTGGATCTGTGCAGTGGAATCAACTTTCTTGTTCCCACAGGGTCAAGATGGCCCACCCGGTGACAAAGGGGATGATGGTGAACCCGGGCAGACGGTGAGTGTGTGGTCTGATGGCTTTCGGGTGGGAGCCTCCCTGAGTTCTCAGGTCTTTATGAGAAGCCCAAACCGAGGTCCCTCTTGACTGGGCAGAGCTCAGGGGCCCAAAGGACTTGGTGCAGGCTGGGACCCTTCCTCCAAAGGAAGGATGCGTGTGCGTCCCAGCAGAGGACCAGTACGGCGCTCCAGGGGTTCTGCAAAGTGCCCCAGATCTCACCCTGAATGTCAGCCAAAGCTGATCTACAGGTGTGCAACCCCTCCCCACAGGCCCGACATCCTGTGACCGTGGCCACTTGACCTTGAACAGGCTGCTTTAATGTGGTGGTCTCTTTGGGGTGGGACCAGATGACTTCTTCAGGTCCCTGGGCTGGACTGTGCCTCTGTCAGAGGTTTCTTCAGCCCACACCCAAGGTGGGGCTAGCTCCTAGGAACAACCAACTACTATCAAGGTCTTTTTACTGCTAAAGTGAATGTTACAGGCTGGGTGATTAAAACAAGATAAGTGTGTTGGGCTTATTGCTGCTGGCTAGGAAGCCAAGATAGAGGGAACTTATCAGGTGGGGTGCTGTGCTGTGGCTTAACAAGGCAAGAACAGATATGGTGGCTCATGCTTCTGATTTCAGCACTCAGGAAACTGAGGCAGGAGCATTGCTACAAGTTTGAGACCTTTCTGATCTACATTATGAGGTCAAGGTCAGCCTTGGTTTTAGAGTAAAACCCTGTCTCAAATGATAATAATGTAGTAGATGTCATCATGAAGTTATGGGAAGGGGGAGGTGGACTTAACCTCCTCTTTTATAATTCACTCATTTCTCTGATGGTTATGAAATCTACGCATACTCACATGATCTGAAAAACAGGCCCCTCCCATCAATACCAGCCCAAGGGCAGTTTGATAAGCCTGGGTTTCAGGGGCCATCCAAACCGTATCACTGGCCCAAAGGCAATACTTGTATCATTGATGTGAGACAGGCAGCAATGGAAACTAAGGGCTGGGAGCACGGGCTGGGAGCCAGGTATGTCCCGTACACACACACACACACACACACACACACACACACATGCACACATACACACACACACACACACACACACATACACACACACACACACACACACATGCACACATACACACACACACACACACACACACATACACACACACACACACACACACACACACACACACACCGTTCCCTAAGCCCCTGCCTTGGGCTCCGGCTTGGCCCATCTGCAGATGAGAGGCGGGTGATGGTACTGTGGCAGAGACCAGACAGCAGAGTGCCAGGCGCAAGCATGCCCCAGGGGACCTCTTTGCTCAAGATGCAGCAGCAGGATGTGAGTTGGAGTCTCTGAGTGCCAGCAACTGGGCGCAGGGTGTGAAGGCTGTAGGGACTTTGTTGTGGACTTGCTGTGTTCACACCCGAGAGGGGGCCGTGCAGGCCTGGCCGTGGAAAGGACAGTATTTCTGTGTTTCCTTGGCTGTGGGCAGCATACTTGTGTGTCCTGAGGGGACAAATTTCTAATGCTCTGTGTTCTTTCTCCTAACCAGGGATCCCCGGGCCCTACTGGTGAACCTGGTCCATCTGGGCCTCCAGGAAAGAGGGTAAGTCCTGCACACCCCTTGTGGAGTCCCTGGTGCCCCACACGGCTCCAAGGACTGTACATAGATATCTGAAATGTGGGACATACTCATCAGGACACAGATATGTGGGGGTGACACAGCTGGGTGCAGTGACCTCTGAGGAAACAGAGTCTAGAGTGGGTGTTTTAGGATGGTCAGCGGCCGATGGTAGGCCCTTTATACCATTATGTGGGGAAAACTGCAAAAGCTGGGCTCTCCTTGTCCCTAGACCACCAGTATGAGAGAGGAGATCAGGACTAGGAACAGACGTCTGTATTGCAAGCTCTGGTGGGTACCTGGACTGCATGCAACACTGGAGCCAAAGCGTGCACAGGCAAGAGAGGGCCTCAGGTGCAAGGCACCTAAGACATCTCTAGATCCACCAGAGGCCTTGCCAGCCCCTGGAGCTGTGGACTCCTCATGGGAGCCTGCATCTTCACTGGCCAGTGGTTCAGCGTGGCCTCGAACCCTGTAGCTTCCCTGAACTCTAGGTCTGGTCCCCAAACTCAAGTCTTTGTTGTTCTATTGTTTTTCTAGGGTCCCCCAGGCCCTGCAGGTCCTGAGGGCAGGCAGGGGGAGAAAGGAGCCAAGGTAAGCTACCCTGGTGGCTGTGACATCTGTGGGCCTGAAAGAGGTTGGGGTAGTGGCAGGGTGCAGCCTGGGGACGGAGGAGCCAGGGACACAGAGGGAGGTGGGAAGGGTCAGGGAGCGAAGGGAGGATGAAGAGGCCAGAGGGAGTAGGTAGAGAGGGCAGGGTGAGATCACGCCCAGCCTTTGACCTGTGACAGAGGGGAAGGCGGCACACACAGGAGGCGAGGCCTTGGGAGATTGGGACGGCAGCACCTGAGTGATCCATGTGGTTCCCAGCACTGGAACACTCGGCCACTCTGACCCATGTGGGTCAGCAGTGAGGTGACCCACATGGACAAGATGGCAACATTTGCCATCTTCCTTTGAGACTTAGTGAGCTCTGCATCTGGGTGCTGTGTAGCCTAGTCCTGGGTAGGTGGTCTTCTGTGGTCAGCAGGAGTCAGGGAGCCAGTGTGTTTGGATAACAGGGTGGAGCTTGGGCCAAGTCAGCCTCCACAGGAAGGTGGGGCGTGGCACCACTCAGGACACGTGGGAGCACCTCCACAGCACCCCAGGGGCTTGGGGGCTGGACCCTTTGAGCCTCTGAACACAGGCATCCTCCTCTGCAGGGAGAAGCTGGCTTAGAAGGCCCTCCTGGGAAGACTGGCCCCATTGGCCCTCAAGGGGCCCCTGGGAAGCCTGGCCCTGATGGTCTTCGTGGGATCCCTGGTCCTGTGGTAAGTGGCCTGTCAGGCCTGGGATGAGGGAGAGGTGCTGATGGAGGCACAGAATGACACCAACGGACTCTGTTTCAGGGTGAGCAAGGCCTCCCAGGATCCCCAGGCCCCGATGGTCCACCCGGCCCCATGGTGAGCGACGTGTAGTGTCTGTGTCTGTATAATTGGGGCACTGGAACCTACTGGGACAAGGACATTGACTCTTTCCCCTTTCCTGCAGGGTCCCCCAGGACTCCCTGGCCTCAAAGGAGACTCCGGTCCCAAAGGTGAAAAGGTGAGCTGAGACTTAGGGGACCCCAACATTGCAATAGCAGCACCCCTGACTCAGTCCCAGGGGTAACTAAGCCACTGCTAAGTACCTGCTGTGGCTGTCATGGGACCCCGAGGTAGGTCAACAAAAGAGAAATACACGCAGGGCTCTGAGACTCGTGTCTGTATGCCGGGAGCCCTGGAAGCCCTAGAATTGACGAGAACCTTCTAGAGCCCTGGTGGCTTTATTAGCAGATGGTGACTTTTCTCCTTCCATTGATTTATTTGTAAATAAACTAGCTCACAAGACAAACAGCTGCTCGCAGAGAAGGCAACAAGGAAGATCCTTTTCCACTCGGAAGTCCTTCCAGAATGTTGTAGACGCTCATAGGAAACCAAAAGGTGTATGAGGCAGATACGGGGCTTTTTCTCTGGAAAGATGTTCAGATGAACGCGCTAGCCTCAGTTCTCAGCAGGTTCCATCCTGTCAGCATCAGGCCTTGTAGCAAAGGGGACACGCTCACCAGAAGTCAGGATGTTTCCTAAGTAAAAGCCCCGTGGGCTTCTTTTTGGTCGTTATTGGGGTTCAGTGCCAGGGATGGTTGTAGTACTGTGGAACTGAACCCAGGGCCTCATACATGCGGGTCAAATGCTTCACTGTTCAGCCATACCCTGGCTCTCCCTGAGTGTTTCTTCAAATACATTCCTTACCAGCAAGGGGCCATGAGACCTATCTTGTCGCCTGGCCTGTCTTTGCTTAGTTTCACTTCCCGGCATGTTGGCTATGATATGTTTCCCTGAGTCACGGCTGTGGCCACGCCTCCCGGTCCACTGTGCGGTGGACTCAGGGCACTGGTAGCATAGATACCTGTCACAGCTCCATTTTCTCACAGGGCCATCCAGGCCTGATTGGACTCATCGGACCTCCGGGTGAGCAAGGTGAAAAGGGTGACCGAGGACTCCCAGGCCCCCAGGGTTCATCTGGTCCTAAAGGAGAACAGGTATGTATAGTAACTGACATCCTTGGAGCAACTCCTAGTTTCCCAAGGAGTCTGGGAGGATTCCTTCGTTGCCATGGAATCCCAAATCTTGTTTTGCAGATGGGGCCAGTGAGGCTTGGACTTAGGTCCAGGAGACACAAGTTAGAACACACCCCAAGTGGAGGCGGGAGCTCTCTCCTCACTGCTCTCTCATCCTCAGAACCAGGGGGTCTTAGCAGTCAGATCCTTCTATCCCTCCTCTGACCCGACGAGCTAGGCAGAAGATAATGGCAGGCCAGCAGCCATGTTCACTTGCGGGGAGAGGCAGAGCAACGGCCACTAACATCCCTGCCCCCACCTTGCCACAGATGCCCACATCCCACCCCAGACTTACCCTGGAATGCACCGTAACTGGTTAGTTTGCCATCTTGGTGAGCCGTGATGGAGGAAACCCTGGCTGTGTCTTTGTTTGACTGCAGGAGGTCAAAAAGGGGAGACTCCCAAGCTCTAGAGGCAGTCTGTGTGTGGCACTGGAGGGAAGACACATGCCTTTGCGTGGGAAATCCCCATTCATCATAGTAGGAATCCCCACACTGTTCCCACAGAATGACAGCACTCGCATCTGGGGATCATTGCTTTCCCAGCCTACATCTATCCCTAAAGACAGCAGGTGTGGGGGTGTCAGGAGTCTCTGGGGGCTGAGGAAACAGCAGACATCCCTCTTTAGGTCATATTGGGAGTGCATGGCATGGAAGGGTGAGGCTCCTTGGAGCCCTGCCTCAGCCACTATGGACGTTTTTCTGATTGTCCCATGTCCTATGGCTTAAGGCACACTCAGACTTGTGTGGTTCTGTATGTGAGTGTATATTCACTTCTCCTTACAAACTGAGAGCTTGGCCAGGTTGCAGGTAGGAGACATCTCCAGGGTGCAGGCTTGAGAAGCATGGGACCCATTTGGGACCCAGAGGTCCAGGTCCAGGGACTTTGTTCCCTGTGAGTCTGGGCTGTCAGCTGTGGCTGGAAAACACATTCATGTTGTTTCTCTGTCCACTATGGAGAGGCCTAACATTATAAGCAGAGATACGTGGTCAAGCTGAAAAGGAGGCTGGAGCAGACTTTTCTGATTTCCAGCAGTGTATGGTAGGGGTGGTCTCAATGCACAGATCCTTCCAGCCTGGGCAGGGAGCTGACCCTGGGGGCGTCAGCCTGTGGCTGAATCATTCCGGTCCGTTGAGGAGATGTGGTGGCTCTCACTATGATGTAAGCTCCACCCAGAGTGGTTGGCTACAGCTGCCAGCCAGGACTTATGGCCCCTGGAAAGAGGACTATGAGGGAATCCGGAATCATGGCAGGGTCACAGGGGTCACCTCCCTCAATCCCACCCTCATCTAAAACTGGTAACCTGTATTTTCTGCTCCTTTCTAGGGCATCACAGGTCCTTCTGGCCCACTTGGGCCTCCTGGGCCCCCTGGCTTGCCGGTATGTATCTAGAGTGGATGCAGAGGACGGATGGGAGATGGACGAGCCTGTCCTGAGAAACTCAAGGATGTTAGGAGAGACGATTGAGCGAGGGTTGATTTTATATAATACAACCCTGGTATCCTAAGGGACAGATGCAGGAGAGCTCCCCTGATTGCCTTGCCAAAGGGGAAGGGAGTGGCCAACTTTAATCCCTGAACCCCCTCACCAAGAATGGAGAGCCTTTTGTATCTGGGGAGAAGAAGGGGAGTGGTCTTGGCTCTCCTCTTACCAGTGTGCACGGGCAGGGTCAGCCCAGTCCAGGCTTGAAAATGAGGAACCTATTTTCTTAGGAAGCTAGCCTGGGCCTCCCTTGTGTTTTGAGGGTCCACCACCCTGGGCTCTCCCCATTCTGAGCGATCTATGCAGGCCGGACTTTGGGCCCACATGGGCTTGGATGTCCCACAGTTGATTTCTTCCAGGCTTCACGGGAGCCCAGGGGCTTCCTTGGCTTTTGATGTCCAGCTGAGCACTGTGGGCAGGGTGACCTCCCATCAGACACCTTCCTGGAGGGTCAGTGGCAGCCACCTCTGCCCTCTCCTGCCCCCCCAGCCAGGCGGGTGTAGTGAGGAGGACTCTTAGGGGTGACTAAGCCAAGCTGAGACCTGAGTGTTCCTCTGTTACTGACGTTCTGACCTCTGCTCTCTGCAGGGCCCTCCAGGTCCCAAAGGTGCTAAAGGCTCTTCGGTAAGTGACTCTCCCTTGTCGGGGCCGTGACAGAATGGAGAGGTGGGAGAGGAGTGCCCTAGAACTGGACCCCCAATCCTGGACACCCCCCCATCCTGGACCCCAACCCCAGCCCACAGCTGTCCTCTCCACACCTCCTTTCTTCTTCATTATACTGTGTGTTGTTGGCAATTCTTGTTGTCTTTAGGTTTTGGGTTTCGAGTGTTTTGTTTTGTTTTGTTTTGTTTTGTTTTCAATTAACTATTCAGTTGCTCTGCGGCTGGCTGTTTTTAAGTACTATTTTGGTTGTAGCTGTTCATGGGGTAAGGTGGGAGAAGATCAGGTGAGACTAGCTAGCTCTGCCAGGTCCTGCAACCTCTTGACACTTCGGGCTAACATGTGATGATCACGTGTATTTATGGGCCTCGGTGTGCTTTTTACTATGTATACATGACACATCCTGATCAAATTGTGGCCATTGGCGTTTCTGTGTCTTTATTGCTGGTGTGCTAGTGAGCCCTCCAGCCTCTCTAGATATGCATGAAACCTAGCAGACTTGTGTGTGTGTGTGTGTGTGTGTGTGTGTGTGTGTGTGTGTGTGACACTGTGCGGTAGAATACCCGGTTTTATTCCTTCCTTCTGTGTAACTGTGTTTGGTACCCATCTTCTTGTCATACATTCTCCTCCCAGTGTCCCAGGGCCCTGCCCCTCCCCCAGCCTCTGAAACCACTGTTCTACCCTATCTCCTGCTTCCTATTAACTCTTAATGTTCCAGATTATTATACATTGCATTTCTGTTAATGTTCACTTCTGAGCGCCCCTCATTGTCTGTCTGTCCCCCTCCTCGTCCCTCTCCCCCAAACCCCCTGCGCCCATGCAAAGACAAGATGGCCTTCTTTATGACAGAGCAACACTCCTTGTGTGTGCATGAGATACATTCCTTGTTTACTGACTGGATGGACACCTAGGCTGGCTCCACATCTCAGCTCTGGTGGTCAGTGCAGTAGCCGCTGGGTGTGTGAGGGTCACTCAGGCACACTCAGAGGTTGAACAGTAAGCTGGCACAGCATGTCCGTCTCTGTGTGGTTTCCAGCAGGGCGGAGCCATTCTGCACTCACACCACAGTGCCCCATCCTCTTGGCACTTTCGTCTTTCTGATAACAGTCCTGCTGGCTGTGCTGAGATGAAGGCCCACCGAGGGTTGGGCTTACGTTTCCTTGATGGCCCACACAGCTTCTGTGCTTCCATCAGCCTGCTTGTTGGTGGTTTTGTTCTTTTGACACCTGTCTCCTGTCTTTCTAAACGAGCCTAGCCTGTCTCTGGCCAAGGCAGCTGGGCCTGGCCTCAGGAGCAGAGAACCCTGCCTGTCTTGTCCCTTTGTCCTGGCCTTCTGGGAGCTAATAGGTCATTCAGAACACAGGAGGCCCCATGACCAAGTGCTGCTTTCTTGCTTTCTTTCCAGGGTCCCACTGGCCCGAAGGGCGAGGCAGGCCACCCAGGACTCCCTGGTCCACCCGTGAGTAGTCTGTGAAATGTGAAAGGGAACGAAGGGGTTGTCTGTTTGTGGGGTTTGCTGTCTGAGATGCAGTGAGACTCCCATGGCATACCCTCGGGATACAGAGGGGACCGTGGGTCTCACAGACCTATCAATGGGCTCATGGGCTGACTTGCCCTGGGTAGGATTATTGGCTAGAGAGATTTAGGTGTTTCTAGATGTGTGTATGTATGCATATGTGTGATTACTTATGTGTGTATTTCTATGTGTGTATTATGTATATGTATGCACAGGCACATATAAACATCCATGCATATTTCTATATGTATATAGTGCATGTGTATAGTTATATTACTAAACATTTCCTGGGGGATACAACATACATGCCTACTTGCCCCAGATAGGGAGCCCACTGTAGACCAAAGTATGGATACTGCTCGAGTCCTACTTGACGAACCATGAGTTTTATTGAGGTCAGTTACAGGAGTATGGGTGAGGGGTTGCTTACAGGAGCAGAAATGACTAAAAAACAGCCACATCTTCAATGCCTGCCCCATCGTGGATGACAGCTCACAACGCTGGGAACTTGGAGCAACCGTGTAGCCTTCAGGCAGCTCAAAGTAATGGAGCGTGTCCTCTCTAGGTGGCCCGGTTGACCTAAACGTCTTCCAGGCAGCTTAGCTGGTTTTTGCATCTTGCAGGTATCTGGTCTGCCTCAGAGTCTTTGCAGTGTCACTCTACTTCTCGGAGTAGGACTCTTGGTTTTTATTGCTTGGTCTGGCAGGGAGAGGCCTAGTGAATCTAGTTAGTTTCAGGGACTTCCTGGCACTATTTTGCATTGTTTACCTTCCTTTTTAAGGTACTTACATGCAGGATGGAATGTTTGTGTGATCATACATGTGTTTATATGTGCACATGCATATGGATGCATATGGTTCTGTATCATGTATATGTGTGTATTCTGTCTGTATGTGTGGTTCTGTGGTTGTATTACATACAGGAAAAGCTTAATGTGGCTGGGTGCTGCCAGCTCCTGGACTACCTTACACATAGACTGAGTGACCCGGACTTCTGGCTCAGGGTCATCTTAACTCTGCCCTTGGGACAGGGTCATTCTCATAACCTCTCTCTTCTGCACCCCAGGGCCCTCCAGGTGAGGTCATCCAGCCCCTGCCCATCCAGGCATCCAGGACTCGGCGGAACATTGATGCCAGCCAGCTCCTGGACGATGGGGCTGGCGAGAGCTACGTGGATTATGCAGATGGCATGGAAGAGATCTTCGGCTCCCTCAACTCCCTGAAGCTGGAGATTGAGCAGATGAAACGGCCGCTGGGCACACAGCAGAACCCAGCCCGTACCTGCAAGGATCTACAGCTCTGCCATCCTGACTTCCCAGACGGTGAGGGAGGAGCACAGTGTGGGAGCCAGGGCCAGCCAGAGCCACCCGCTCACCCACTCACATCTGTGGGAGGAAATTTGGACTAGGAGCCTCATTAATCTTCAGAAACATAAGAGAGGGGGTTACCATGTCAGGAGAAGCCAGACAGAAGAGGAGTCACGCATCAAAGTGTCAAGGCGGACTCGGTATTATCCTGTGGCCTAGCACTTAGCTGGCCCTGAAAGCAGCTAGAAGTCAGGATTATGTGCAGTGCTGTGCTTGGGAAAGTGGGTTTTAAGTACTGGCAGAACCATAGAACCCTCCCCTCCCCCTCTTCAAACCAAGGATCTATTGAGCAGTAAAATGAAATCGGCTTCTCCTTCCCCAGAAGTAGGGATGTTCCTCCTGCAGGATTTGAGGGGTATCTGATTTCAGTAGATTCCGAGCCACGCCCATGAATTTCCAGGTTCATCTCAGAGCACTCTTTGTCTATGCCATCCACCCGTCAAGGTCAGCAGACACTTACATGGTGCGCTTCATGCCCCAGCTGCACTCCTGCGAGCAGGGCTGTCCGCTCCTCTTTATGTTCCCCGCAGGAAAGGCAAAGCACTGTGAGATAGGAGAGAAGCCGCGTCGGAGGCTTTATGGCCCTGGCTGTGCGTTTAACTGCTCCACTGAAATGTGGCGGTGGCTTCCGCAGCAGCGGGGAGCCATTCTCATGAATCTGCCTCCCTGTCTCTGAAATCCAGGCGAATACTGGGTCGATCCCAACCAAGGCTGCTCCAGGGACTCCTTCAAAGTCTACTGCAATTTCACAGCCGGAGGGTCCACGTGCGTCTTCCCTGACAAGAAGTCTGAGGGAGTGAGTACCCATGTCAACTGCCAGCTTCCACTCGGGCCAGGGGTTCAGTGTTTCTTGCCTGTATAAAGCTTTAAGGCTAAAAGCCAGCAGACGGTCAGTTTCAGAACCAAGAGCATTCTTCTGGAATTCGCGCTTAGGTTGTCTGAAGACGAGATAGTTTAGGCGTGCAGCAGCGGCAGGTGCGGCCTCGGTTCCTGCAGATGAGGAACAGCTGCCCTGCGCATGCTCCGCCAGCTGTCCACGATGGGACTATCCTGGGGATGGCAGCCATCCCTGGAGCACAGCAGCGTCACAGCCCAAACCAACCTAAAACTTTGAAAGGCCTCTGGGGACAAGTGAGAAGGAGACCTAGAGGCTGCTGGGTGCCTGAACTGGGGCTGCTGTGTTATTTTTGTGGTCTCTATTCCAGGCCTCTCAGGTGCCAGGCTGGGGTATGTGTGAGGAATCTGTAGGTAGATAGCTCAAGAGATTTTGTGGGATATCAGTCAGTCACCCCTGTGGCCTTTCTGAGCTCACTCCTATAGGTAGGATTTTGTGTGCATGTGATAGGTGTGTAGATTGTGCCGCAGAATCTGTGTCAGACAGAGGCTACCTTGGCCTGCGGCAGGCAGGCAAGAGGGTGAGCCTTCCCCTGTCTGAGAGGATGGCCTTGACCCCAGCTGCAGTGTCCCTCCATCTAGTCTGGCTCAGAGTTGTCCCATGCCCTTTTCTGGAGGCCACAGCAGGTGTGTATGTGGCTCCACACCACAGCTTAGCAACGCTAGCACCTGGGAAGTAGGTTCCCGCTGGAGAGTGCATGAGGGCTCCCTGGAGCTGCCGTCCTCTCTCTAAATCTCACCATGGAAGTGATAAGCACCAGCATGCCCTCTGCAGACAGCCTCTCATAGCCAACCTAGCTTTGGGGTGTGTCAGATGGAGTCTATCCAGACACTGCACTCGGTCCCCTTGCCTCTCCATGTATGGACTGTGGGCTGAGCCAGAGCTGACCTTCCCAGGACAAATAGACCTTCTGCTAGGGCCAGTGAGAAACAAGGCTCCAGACCCTGGAGCAGGTATTATCAGAAGTCAGAGTTGAAGCCTATGCCCTCTGTCCCTAACTTGGGAGGAGCTGCTCCTACACAATTTGAGTGTGGCCTTGACAGACAGATCTGAAAACCACAGGCAAAGGTGCAGGGGGCAGGCAGACAGGACACCTCATAGCCCCCCCGCAGTCAGGCTTTGTCCTAGCACCCAGCCAGCTCAAAGGGGGCGATCATATTGACCCATATCCCTGCCTCCTCCCTGCTTAACCTTTGGGCCTGGATCCCATACATGGGTCTCTAAAGTCAGCCCAGGATGTCTTGGAAACTCTGGTTATCCATACCAGCAGTGAACCAGTGCAGAGACACAACCTCCCACCCTCCCCCTACAGAGGCTCAGACACTCATTACCTAAGCCCAGTAATCTCTGAGCCCACTCTGTTGGTCAGTCTTGCATATCTGCAGCCTCAGCTTTCATAGAGATAGACCCCCAAGTGAGACTTCCCGAGGAGGCCCAGAGGTAAGCCCTATATGAAGGCAAGCCCTATATGAAGCCCTATATGAATGGCAGATTACCTAATGGTTCCAGGAACCCAAAAGACCATTAGTCCCCGGTGAAGGCCTTCTCACACACACACACACACACACACACACACACACACACACATATCTGTTGTAGGCAATTTTCTGGAGAGACACAAACAAACATCTTTGCACCTCATAAATGGGCAACAACAATAGAACAGAGTGAAAATATAATTCCACCCAGGTCCAGCTGAGCGAAGCTGTAGAGTTTATTGGGGTTACTCACAGGAGCTTAGGTGACTCAAAAGCAGCAGCCCACTGAAAAGACCATCACAAGAGGCCTACAGCTCACCAAAGCTGCATCATTGGAGTTTTGTGACTGGCACACAGTCTGGCTGGTCAGAGAACCCCCTTTTCCCACTGC
This sequence comes from Apodemus agrarius, assembly GCA_964023405.1. Lineage (NCBI taxonomy): Eukaryota > Metazoa > Chordata > Mammalia > Rodentia > Muridae > Apodemus > Apodemus agrarius. Next base: position 158,497,585 of record OZ030008.1, on the reverse strand, counting down.
TTTTATAGCATTTTAAGGGGCCTTCTGTATACTGTAAGTCTGAGGAGGTTCCTGAGACTTGTGAGTAGTGTTTACTCCCCGAGGCTATTACTGTGCAACACTTCACCCCTTTGGACTCTAACATTGTTTCCACATCTCCTGTGGCAAAAAATAAACTTCCTTTGATGACCAACTGAGAAAGGCGGTGCTGTATAGGCCTAAACACCAGTGATTAAAAGCTAACTTGATAGGTACATGTGAGTTCCCTTCGGTGAAACAGACCTTAAACCTACTGAAAAGCTGGTGTCACCACAACAGTTGTACCACTATGGCTCCAATGTGTGCATCTTGTCTGGCATGTTGGAAGCATAGCACACAGGACCCACAACCAAACAGGTCTGTTGAGGACAATCCTCCCCCAGCAGCCTACTTGGTAACTCCTGGCACTAAGGAAGTCAACCAGAAGGGAGAGAGCTTCCAGCCTGACACTTCCATGTCCTGAAACCAGCCGGCACAGAGGGAGTTTCCCAGATGGCTACACACTCGGCATATACCACACCCATGTGCCATATACATACATTATGCATATATACTATGCATATATGTACACACACTGTATACACACACACACACCAACACATACACAGTAAGTCTATATTGCTACACTCATGCTGGCTGTAACTTTCACTGTCACTGGCACGAGATTTCTGCTTTTGTCATTTACTGTCCCACTATTATCTTTCAGCTATCACTAGACGCCCCGGTACATGCAGGCTGATAGGTACGCCTGTAATCCTGCATGACCATGTTGGCATGTACCTGGCCGCCGGCTGCAGAGCTCTAGAGCAGTTGTGACCCCATGTCAGCTCTTAGGGGAGGAGGCGTAGGTACCTTGGCAGGACTCAGGGGCTGGGAGAGCTGGGAAGGTCTGTCTGTAGAGGCAGAAGTAACCCTTTCATTTCTGTTTCTCTCCTCCCCACCATCTCTGCCTGATGTGTAGGCCAGAATCACTTCTTGGCCCAAAGAAAACCCAGGTTCCTGGTTCAGTGAATTCAAGCGTGGGAAACTGGTAAGGTGACACCAGGTTCTTTGCATTTGTCACTTCAAACCCACCATCTCCTATCTTACAGAGTAAAATGGCCCGCTGGCCCAAAGAGCAGCCTTCCACCTGGTATAGTCAGTACAAGCGGGGTTCCTTGGTAAGTGGCCGCCTCACGCTGCCTGCTTGGGGCTCGGCCTGGCTCTGGGGGCTGCATGGGCCTAATCACAGCTGGGGCCACACCTGCTATGGCCCTTTAGGCCAGAATGCTCCACACGCCTGGCAGCAAGGCCCAGCTGGGCGTGATGCTCCCTCCTCTCCACTCTTCTTACACCCAGACCAGAGTTCCTCCCGTCCTGGAAGTAGGCAGGTAGCTTCCCACTGAGATTCAGGGCATCCGCAGCTGGAAAAGCCACATGCTTATGGCAAGCCACAGGTCAGAGACATGCACCGAGTAGGAGAGCCTTCATAAGTTCACGGGTGTGGTCAAATAGGAGGTTGAAGGAGAGCACTTCCAGACCCCCCTGCCGCTCTCACCCTCTTCCTAGGCTATGCAAGGCCCACGGGCTCTGGCTGCCTTGACCTCGTAGGCACCAGGTTCGCCCCACATGGCTGTATTAGTCTGTGCTTAATTTATGGGAGGTGTGTCTTAGAACATAACCCATCTTGGAGGTGAAGAGATCTTAAAAATGTCACCCAGAAGGCTTTTATGGCCAACATATAGGTCAGAAACTTGTGAAGATTCACTGCTGTGAGACCAATGCTCTCCCACTCAAAATGGGATATTTTTTCTCAAATACTCAGGGCCTTTAGTAAAGTCAGCTCAAAACTTTGTAAAAACCCAGCTAGACTTCAGGTTCCAGGTCTGGAGACGAGCCCACACCTTCTTTTGACTCTTCCCTCTAGCGGACCTCTCCTTGAGTCCTTGCTCACACAAGCCCCACTGGGGCTTCCGCTGCCTCTCAGCACTGCACCGGCCTCTGCCTCTTTAGTGAGCACATAGCCAAGTGGCTTCCAGGACCATCTGCCCCCACCTCTGTCATCCCTCAGGCATGCCTGGCTTTCTGTCAGGGCCCTGACACACCTCTGCACAGAAGCTGTGGCCTGGATTCTCCGGGCTTCAGCCCCACAGCCTTCTCTTCCCCTGCTGGGAGCGGGGCAGCCTCGTCTGTTGCTTCCTCTCCTCTGTTCCCTTTGCTTTCTTCAGAAGAGAACAGTTGTCACACAGAAGGACCTGTCAGGAGGAAGACCCAGTAGCAGTGACAGGAAATCTGAGGGGTCAGGAAAGGAGCCGTGGAAATGAAACTGCCCAGGCTAAGGTCCACTGGGTCCTGTCTGCCTGAACTTGACCTGGCTTCTCCCCTCTCCAAATGGCTTCCACCTGGTATAGTCCAGGCCCCCCCAGGGGCAGCCACCCAATTGCTATCCTCTCTAAAGGAGCAAATGGTCATAGAATACCCATGTCTAGGCATGCCCCTGCCTAACTTTATCCTGAGTTGGTTATCAGGGACAGAGGCCAGGGACCATCCAAGGCAAAACAGTCTGTCTTCAGGCTACACTGCCCGGCTCCCAGTTCCCAGTAAGAACCAGGAGCTGCCAAAGATGGCCGCACACACAGAGGATGCAGGGAATCCATCCCCTAGGGCAGGTCCTCTTGAAGACTTCACCCTGGGACAGTACTAGGGCTTCAGGTCCTTCTGTGGGGCCACCCCTGCCTCTGCTGTGGCATGTGTCCTCTCTCAAGTCAGTCGTGTGTCCTCCCAGGAGCGCCGGATGCCCGGACTGCCGGTTTGTATGCATTTTTTCTTTGTAGATCTGACTGGGTTTTTCTCAAGCTGTCTTCAAGGACGTGGAATGTCCTTGGGAGCGAGGGAATCCCTAGGGTGTCCCACCATCATGGTGGAAAGGAACAAGGCCTGGGCCTGCCTCCACCACACTGTTCTTTCCTCTTATTACTATTGAAGTTGTCATGTCTTCTTGGTCACCATGGCCTGGGCCACACTCCGCACTGCCCCAAGCATTCCTTCCCTGCCCACGTGCCCTATGGAGGGGCCAACACAGAACAGTGTTGGGGCAGCAGCTGCTTGGACTTGGGTTTACCAGAATGAGGCACTGACTTCTGCCAGTCTCTTTCCTGATACAAATGTCATGACAGGACCTGCCTCGCTGAGCCCTGCTAGGTCTTGTCTGGAGAGAGGCCTTCAGTCACACAGGCTTGGGAAGGCTGTGGTTTCTCCCACAGCTACTGAGTTTCGCACCCCTGATAATGCTGATGCCTCAGAAAAGTCTTTGCAAAGGACAATGACTCTTCTCTCAGGTGTCAGTGGCAGCCTCCACCTAGTGGAGCATATAATGGCTTGAGACACTGGTGATACTCTGGGAGCCACTTGCAGGGTACCATTCTCTTTCCCTAAGGCAGTTTCCAGTTTGTTGTGGAGAGTGGGACCTCCCAGAGAGGTCCTATCTCCAGAGCCCCGCGCTGCTTGCTTGGTATATCTTAGTCAGGGTTCTATTCCTGCACAAACATCATGACCAAGAAGCAAGTTGGAGAGGAAAGGGTCTATTCAGCTTACACTTCAACACTGTTGTTCATCACCAAAGGAAGTCAGGACTGGAATTCAAGCAGGTCAGGAAGCAGGAGCTGATGCAGAGGCCATGGAGGGATGTTACTTACTGGCTTGCTTCCCCTGGCTTGCTCAGTCTGCTCTTTTATAGAACCCAAGACCACCAGCCCAGGGATGACACCACCCACAAGGGGCCCTCCCCCCTTGATCGATAACTGAGAAAATGCCCCACAGATGGATCTCATGGAGGCATTTCCCCAACTGAAGCTCCTTTCTCTGTGATAACTCCAGCCTGTGTCAAGTTGACACACAAATCCAGCCAGTACAGTATAGGCAGTGCTCTGCAGGATAGCCTGTTGCTGCTTCAGAAGCCTGTCCCTTGGCAGAACAGGATGTCCTTGTACCCCCAGGGCACACCTGGTCACTCTGGCTCCCGCGCAGCTCAGACCCTACTCAGGCTAGTCCACCACCCATCCAGGTTGTGCTGTTCCTCACTGCTCCTCAAGGTCTCTTGGCCATTCTAGCTCTTGATTTCCAAGATGGGGCCTTGTGCATCCTGAACACTCAGCAGGGGCCTTCCATCTGCCCACATGAGCCCATGCTGGCTTCCTTTGCTCAACACAGTGACATCTGACAGGGACAAGAGGCTGAGCTCCCGTGCTTGTGGCATGTGTGCCCTGAGGAAGGTGACAGATGGGCACCGGGACACAGGACCTGAGCTGGTGCATCCAGCCTCAGGGCCGTATTCAGGGAATAGTGAGAACAGTGACAGGGCTGTGACCAAAGGTGACAGTTGCAGTATCTCCTGCCTGTGGGCCACTGGCAACACTCAGAGTCCAGAAGTGCCAGGGCAGGAAAGGGCGTGTTCACCAGGCCCCAGGATCCTCTTCTACGCCAAGGCCTTATTCCCATACATCTGCTCGCTCCGAGAAATCAGACCTTGCCTCTTGCTTCTAGCATGCTGACTCGTCCATAGGCATGCCAGGCCTTCTGGGTCTCAGTGGAACACCGTGTGGTGCAGTCAAGCCAGGCAGACTCTGCCAGGTGGGGAGGAGGTGACTGGCTCCTCAGAAGTGGCCTGGAAGTTGGAGGCAGAAAAGAGGGTCAAATGCAGGAAAAACCTGACCTAGGCAGGCTTCCTGGAGGAAGCAGAGCAAGCACTGAATTTAGAGAGGCAGGGCTGCTGGCTGAGTGATAGCAGGCCGACTGCCCGTCTCTGAAGAACGCGAGGTGTGTTTCACTTGGCCGGAGTACAGAAGCTTCCAGGCAGCGGCCTAAGGGCACAGGCTTGGGTGAAGCCCTGTGGGGGTGGGAACTGTCCATTGCTGTGTCTCCACTCTGCTCACCCCCATTGCTATGCGTACCCCCAGCTCTCCTATGTGGATGCTGAAGGCAACCCTGTGGGCGTGGTACAAATGACCTTCCTGCGGCTGCTGAGTGCCTCCGCCCACCAGAACATCACCTACAACTGCTACCAGTCCGTGGCCTGGCAGGATGCCGCCACAGGCAGCTATGATAAGGCGATCCGCTTCTTGGGCTCCAACGATGAGGAAATGTCTTATGATAACAACCCCTACATCCGTGCCCTGGTGGATGGCTGTGCTGTGAGTATACCTCCCTTGGGTGCGCACCTGGGGCAGATTTTCGGAGTCTTTGTATGTGCCATTCTCTGAGCTGTCTGCTGGGGGTGCATCAAGAGCCAGATATGCCCCAGCCTGGCCATATCGGGGTGCGGCTGGCCTGGAAGGTCCTGGTTGGAGTTTAGGGACCACTCCCACTGAAGTAGGTGTTTTTCTGGGCAGAGTGAGAATTGTGGACTGGCTGTCTTCATGTGTATGCATGTGTGTGTCTGCATGTATGCGTGTGCACTTGTATGTGTGAGTATGTGGGAGGTGTACGTGGGAGGGACAGTGGTTGTCATTCCTGTAGAATGAAAAGGCTTTAACCTTTTCATTAGCCAAGTAAGCTAAACTGCCTGACCAGAAAACTCTGGAGATCCGGCAGCCGCCCACTCCGACCCCAGCACCAAAACTGAAGCCCGTACCACCTCTCAGCTTCTATCTTTAAGGAAGGATTTATTTCATCTTTATTTCGTGTGTGTGTGTGTGTGTGTGTGTGTGTGTGTGTGCATGTTTTGCTCACATGCATGTCTATATACCACATGTATGCCTGGTGCCTATGGAGGCCACAAGAGAGCCCTGAATCTCCTGGAACTGGGACTGTGGTAGATCGGTATGGGCCGCCCTGTGGGTGCTTGAGACTAAACTCAGGTCTCTGCGAGAAGAGCAGGCGCTCTCATCCACTGAGCCCTCTCTCCGGCCCTCACATCCAGCTTTTAAAATGTGGGTTCTGGGAGGTCAAACTCTGCTCTTCATGCTTGCATGACAAGAACTTTACTGACAGAGACATCTCCCCAATCCGGGGCTGGGCTTCTGAGGAAGCCGAGCATATTGGGGAACTCTCTACCCAGCTCCAGGGTCCAGCTGACCCTGAGAGAGTGTGGTAGCTGAGGTGGAAGTTCTCCTGACCACACCCTGCATGGACCATCTCCTCATGGGAAGGCCTATTCTATTCTAAGCATTGTTGTGAGCTGTGGCACGCTCAGCACCTGTGAGTGCAGAGGTGAGGTACAGGACAGTCGAACACTGGGCTGGGCAGGGGAAAGCAGCCCCCTCCTGTTTTTACTCCTGGAAAGATCCTGTCTTGGGAAAGGTGGGGAAAATAACTGCTCAGAACGGAATAACCTGCTGATGGAAAAAAAACGGCTCTGTGTGCTGGGAGGGGACTCGGGGACGGGAAGCAGGCTGGCAGGACCGTGGAATCGCAAGGCAGTCCAAGGAAAGCAGCATGCAGCAGGCTGACTGGGGTGGCAAACCTCTCTCTGCCCCCAAACCCCCGAGTTCAGCCATGATCTGAAAGGTCACAGTTCTCTCCCTGGGCTACAGGGCTCCTTCAGGGTTCTCCTATCTTCTACATGCAGGCCAGGGGTGCCAAGGCCTGCCCAGCCCTGGGAGGCCAGCTTGACTGGTTTTGCAATCATAGCCACTGAAATTGGAATTCCAACACTGCTATCGTGTGGCTGGGTAGCCTGATTGACGGGGCTGCCAAGCAGCAGACCCTGTGGAGGGGAGGAGAGTCGTTCCACATCAATCCATTGTTTGTGCAGTTTGTGCGCCCCTGGGGGGCCGTTGCTAGCTGGCAATGGTTATTTATGTCTCTTCTTTAAATATGTCCCTCTCTAAGAGCTCTGATAATTGGAGCAACGGGGCTCTACAAATCTGCGTGAAATCACCTGCCAGCTCCACACATGGTGGTCCCTGGAGTGGGAGAGAAAGACCTATTTGATGCTGATACGGTGAAGGGCGGGAGTGTGGGCTGGGATAGGCGTGTGGCCTCGTGACTCAGTGGTGTGCGAAAGTGACACTCCATCACTGACCGCTCATGGCTTCCCAAGACTCTAGCATCTTCTGGGGCCCAGGAAAGGCCAGGCTGATCACCTCATGTAAGTTTCTGGGTCTGGGGACGGAGACCAAGGTAGCAGGCCCTAGATGGCAGGGATGACCAGCTGTGACTCCCTAGCCTAGTCAGGAGAGTGAGGGTCTCCAATACTCCCAGCCAACTCCATGGGTATGTAAGTCCAGCCCCTGAAGCTACCCAGATCCCCCTACACATACCTTTTTTGAGACAGGGATTTTCTACATAGCCTGGTCACAAACCTCTCATTAGTACAAAGGTATAGAGTCTCTCTGTAGTCTATAGGTCAGACTGGCCTTGAACTTATAGATCCACCTGCCTCTATCTACTGAGTGTTGGAATTAAAGACATGGGCCACCATCTCTGACTCTTTTTCCCCTCTTATATTGTTTATGTGTATGGTGTACATATTTGTGTATGTGCATGCTTTTTCAAGTATTGGCATGTAGGTGTGTGTGTGTGTGTGTGTGTGTGTGTGTGTGTGTGTGTAGGCCCAACATTAGGGTCTGTTGGGAATCATCCACCTTATTCATTGGGGCAAGGTCTCTCAATCAAACTCAGAGCTCACTGATGTGGCTTGTTTTGCTAGCTAGCTTACTCTGGGATTTCTTGTCTCTGGCTTCCAAAGATAGCATTAGATCTTTGGAGTTGCTACACCCATCTAGCATTTATGTGTATTTCTGGGGATTTAAACTTCAGCCTCCATGGCTAACACTTTAACCACTGAGTAATCTCCCTAGCCCCTTAGATATATTACATGGTAAGTTTCAGGCAATGGCCACAGAAGTGGAAGGGTATGGCCATTCCTTTGGCCAGTCTCCTTACAATCTGCCCGGCCAGATCAGCCCTAGGTATCCCTAAAACTCAACCACATTCTAAGGAACTAGAATCTGTGCCGGGATCCTGGTGGCAAATTCTTTCAGTGTTTCTCAAGGGACAGCCAGAAAACTAAATGACAAAATTGCCCAAGACTCTCATTTAAGAAAACACAGATTCTGAATCCACCTGTCTTAGTTAGGATTTTATTGCTATGAAGAGATACCAGACCAAGGCAACTCTTATAAGGACATTTGGTTGGGGCTGACTTATATAATTTCAGAGATTAGCATCATGGCGGGAAGCACGGCCTAAGTAACTTACAGACGACAGAACTACTCACAGTTCTGCAAGCAGGAAGTTCAGGGTTGGGGCCATCAGCCCAGGTTGTACACAGTCAACCTTTGCAATGTTATCACAAGGCAGAGGTGAAGGGTCTTTCTGGGTTCCCTTCATAAGGGAAGGAAGCCCACTTGGGAGGGGTCCATGCTCGTGTCCTAATCGTCTTTCCAAATCCCGCCTCTCAGCATCGCCTTGAGTAATAGGGTTTCTATTTGGATTTGGAGTCCACACTCAGTCTACTCCCAGGGAGGGTAAGGCCGTGCAGCTAGACACCAAGCATGGGAGTTTCAGAACTGACCCAAGGTCAGTAGAGACCTTCGCTTCCAGGCTGTGCCCTGGCATCTTGCACCCGTAGTTAACGTGTGGGGGCTTGATGCCCATCTGCTTTCTCGTGATTTCAGCTAGGGTTTAGGCAGTGGAGGGACAGCGGTCCCAGGCCAGACACAGCTTCATGTGAATGGAGTTCACATCCATGGTAGCGGAAACCCTGGCACAGGGCAGATGGCCAGTGGATAGCCCAAGATCGGTGGAAGAAAGGCAGATGTCAGGGACCATTGAAGGAAGTCGGCAGAATGGCAGAACCAGATTGCCCTCCGTGATAAATGTTCTAGACTCCTGAAGTTAAGTTTGCTTGGCTTTAGGGACAGAAGTGCTCTTGTGCCTTCCTGCCTATATTCTGTGCTAAAAGAGATATCTCGGCTGGCGACTCCCTCATCCTGACTGAGGCTCTTCTTAGGAGAGCCTTGTTCTGCTCTGCTCAGGAGACCTGATCAGTGGTGAACAAGGAGGGACACTGACCTATCAGGCTGCTCAGGCCCTGTACCATCATGACCCTTCTGTGCTAATCTGGTGGTTCAGGAGTTCATGGAGCCTTGGGGTGGAGAGGGAACTGGGCTGGGGTAGACTGCCAGCTTTAACTGGCTCCCCTTTTCCCCCCTTCCTAGACAAAGAAAGGCTACCAGAAGACGGTGCTGGAGATCGACACACCCAAAGTAGAGCAAGTCCCCATTGTGGACATCATGTTCAACGACTTTGGTGAAGCATCACAGAAATTTGGATTTGAAGTGGGGCCAGCTTGCTTCCTAGGCTAGGAGCGGCTGAGCCCACCGGTCTCCAGAGCAACCTCGTGACCTCAGCACCCCACCTGTGGGCGTCCTGTGCACGGCCCATCCCAGACAGTGAACATTTCTCCCCCTGCCTGCCTGACTCATCTGTGCCTCGGAGCCTCCGTGGCCTTGGACCCCATGCCCAGAGAGAACAAAGGGAAGAGCCGTGTCCCCACGGAGCCGAATCACATGACCTAGCCCCACACAGCCCCTCGCCGCACGCCAGCTCTCCGGAGAGGTTCATCGAAGGTGTTAATGGACCGATGGCCGGGAGTGGGGGCGGGGCAGTATTTGAAAATCACTTTAAAAAATTCAACTTGAAGATATGTATTCCCCATGACCTTCAAAAGATGTTCTGAGGTGGTCTTGTAAAGGTCGCCAAGCCTCCATCTTTTTTTTTTTTTTTAAACAACCCTCAACACATCCACTCAGAGGCCAAATGTCATTCCGCACGTGCCTTTCCGATGGATTAAAGGTGCTTATGTTTTTGTGAGAATTTTAAGTAAATATTTGTATTGTATTGTTATAAATGTTAAGTGTGCCTGGCTTTCAGTCTTGCATGGAAACCCAGCCTCAGGCCCATGGGGAAAGCGGGCAGCTGGGGCAAGGCCCCGGCTCGGGCTCGCCATCCGGCTCTCCGTCGAGGGCATCTCCTTACCCCACCCCCACAAGAATGTGCAATAAATTGGAAATTTGCCCAGTCAGCAAGAAGCTGCACTGCCACTGCAGGTGCCTGGGCCCCGCTCCAGTCTCTTTAATTTTTTTTTCTTTTTGATTAGCTCTGGATAATTTTTTATGGGGAGGGGAAAAAGGCGTTTGATATCCTGCCTTCTCTACATGCACTCAGATTAAAACACAGGCTTAAATTAATTCTGATTGCTTCCTTTTTCCGTGTTCCTTCCTGCAGCGACTGATGGGACAGTGTCCAGGGCTGGAGAGCCACGTGTTCTGTAGATGATAAATAACTATGAACATTGGTGCTGATTTTTTTTTACACTTGTCTCTTGTGGTGCTACGTGTCCGGAGATTCTTCGGCAGCACTATGGTGCCTGCCGTGCCCCGTTCCCTCCCCCACCTTCCTTTAACCTGGCCATTTCTCCACATTCTGAGATTTTGCCAAGGACCTGGAGATCAGATTGGTGCCAGAGACCTTTCTTCCCTCCTGGCACCTTGTGCTCATGACGGTGGGGAGCCCCTTCCTGAAGCCTGGCCCCCTCTCTGGGCTCTGCTTACGTCATTTGAAAACAAAGACTTCCTGCATGGCACATGGTGTATCCATGGTCTCATTCAGTTGCTGAATGTTTGTGGTGCTAATAGCTGTGTGTGTGTGCCAAGAAGGACTGGAAGCTGCTGGGTGCCCACACTGACAGCCAGACTGCTTTGTGAGCAGCGGGTGGCCTGAGACATGTGTCATGGACTCTGGCTCCAGCGTGGCTGAGCTGATTGGGTTTCCACCAGAGGAGTGAGTGTCCTGGGTGCCGCAGTCAGTGCTGGGCTCCACAGGGATCCCTCTGCATGCTGCCCTCTCCCTCCTCCTCCAGGGTGTGTGTGGTGGTTGAGGGGGGAGGGGTGCCACCTTCCTAGTGCAGAGGTCTCCAGGACTGACAAGGCAAACAGAAGCCTCACTGAGAGCTGCCTCCTCCTGCCACCACGAGAAAGCTGGTGCCCACAGAGAAGCCAACTGTCAGTCTGGTGCTTGTGTCCCCACCCCATCCCTGAAGTGAAGGAAACCACTGCGAAGCACCCCAGGAGCAGCCCGTTGATGAATGCCACCAACGCTCATCCCCCAAAGTCCCCTGAAGAACAAGTTCTACTCTTGCCAAAGAAATGTCTGGCCTGGAGAGCTCTCCTGAAAGCCAAGGTGCCATCGTGAGCCAGGGACTGCTGTGCACGCCTCTGCATGAGAAGAAGCCATATTGGAAGACGGCCATATGCCCCGTGGATTCTGTGTAGGTCATGTGATTCGGTTTCTGCCTCCAGCTCCATCTGATTTCGCTCTGTCCTGTTCTGTCGGTCCCTTCCAAGTTGTAATTTGCATTGAAACCCAAAATGTGCTCTGTTCTCAGTCCACTTTAGCTCAAATATTTTACAATAAAATTACTTCTTATATTTGCAGAAATGCCTCTGGCATCATTTTATGTTTCCATTTTCTCTGGTGTGTGCGCTCTCTCCATATATATATATATATATATATATATATATATATATATAAAATTGGGCAAATGCTGGTGAAATACACACAAAGTAAACAGAAGGGCTGTGATAAAAACTATAGGACCTTGGGTCCTTTAAAATTCCAGGCTAAACAATACATTGTATATTTCCCAGCAGTCTAACCTAAGCCTCAGATTTTAACTTCTCCCCAGGAAGAGTGTTATAAAATATTTTAAAACTGTGTAACAAAGGAATCATTGTAACAGTGTCTCAATAAAGGAGTTTACTGTTGACACCCCAGAAACTTGACTAGCTGTCTTCTTTGCATGGCCAGACCCTCCACCCCCTGATTATCCCGTTGCCCTATAGCCCAGGACATTGGGAACTGTGAACTTGAGGCTGGTGGTCAGGAGGGGTGGAGACTGGCTACCTGGCTGACACCTCTGGTTGCTGTGGGCCTAGCTGTGAGCAGCCTTGTACCCAGGAGTGGGTACAGCTGGTGCTGGCTTCAGCGGCCTTACCTTTTACTCTGGGCATTTGATTCCCTGAGGGGGGAGTGCCCAGATCCATCCGGTGATGCTTTTGCAGCTGGATGGCTGGATCACACTCCTTTGATTCTTGCCTCGTGGCTGGAGGAGTCAGCATGTGGCTCACCTCAGCTAATGAATGACCTGCAGCAAATGGGACAGGCACCTGCTGCCTTTGAAGGGGGCAGTTCTTTTTGTATGTCACCAGCCATGGCTACATCCCAGCAGGTTCTGGTGTCGTGCCCACCAGCCTGCCATGAACTCTTACCATCTCTCCAGGAAACACATTCTGCTGCTTTGCGCTGCACTGGGCCGCCACAACTGATATTGCTACCACAGAGCCCCAGGCCAGTGGATCTCAGTGTGGCCCACGGCCCCACAACAGTGCACCACTCTGACCTACAGATGATTTGTGAGACAACTAGTCAAATGTTTCTGCCAAGCCAGCAGATGATTCACAGGCTGGGTCATTTGAGAATACTGTCCTGATATCCCGTAACTGTGAAGGACTTGGTATTGGAGGGGAAAGCTGCCCTCCCCTCTGCCAGCGTGTAAAGCTACTGGATATTGCACACAGGCAGGGTACTGAGTCTCACATTTTGATAACTTGATAGCTTCGAGGCTTGGAAGTGGATGGTGAGGCCTAGGTAGGAAGATGCTGCCACAGAAAGCTGGCTGCTCCTGCCTGCTTTCAAAGTACATGAGAGATGCAGCCTCAGCTGTGGGAAGCAGAGCCCACGGGATGGACAATTTGCAGTGCTGGAGAGCTTCCTGAGCAACCGTCACTGAAACATCGAGTGGAGAAAAGCTCTCGGGGACACACCAATAAGAACTTGGTCACTGTGGTTGAGCAGCTGGAATTCAGGCTTGGAGTGGGAGCAGCTAGTACCCCACCTAAAAATCCTGTAGGTTGCAGTGGGTGCCTCAGGAAAGGGACACCGAATGTGTGACACTGTCAAAGGCCAGTAGAGGTCAGATGGTAAGATTCCCACAGGAGAGTAGGAAGTCCTGGGAGTCAGAGTGGGAGGCGTCCTTGGGCTTCTGGAACAGTGCAAAGCTGACTGTCTCTAGGAGATGGGATTCACAGAAGGCCTCCAGCCGGCACAGGGACGCTATCCTGATGTAAGCCAAGCTTCAGTGGACCCTCCCTCCATCTCTGCCTCCTCGCTTTGTTCAAAGAAACAGCTCGAGGTCCAAGCCCTGACCAGGTGGGCCTTCTTGAATCCTCCCTACCTTTGCCCAGCTGTCCTTGATTGAGTAAGACACTTGGTTGGAGTGATCAGCTGACTCTCTCTGAATGACTGGACAGCTGAACACTGCGTTCAATGTTGGAACCTTCCTGCCCTGCTGCAATGTAGTGGGTGCGGGTATCACCAGCCCCAGCAGGAACTCAGGCTACATCCCCAGCTTGGCTGCAGTGAGTTTTGATCTTGGAAGGCTTTAGTTCGGCCCTTTGCCCTATCCTTCACTCAACCTGTGGAAACCATGTTGGAATGTGAGGCTGAAGTGGAAACTTCTGGTTTCTTTGGAAAGAACTATGTCAGAACTATGTCTTGCTGGGGGCACACAGGTGAAAGGGAAGCAGACACGAGAAAGGACACATGAGGTTAAGAAGCAATATAAGTCTAACCCAAACTGTGGCTGACACTGGATGGTACGTCTTGCCATTCTTTACTGGTCGTAGTTTCTCATGACTTCTGTGATGGTTTGTATGTGCTGGGCCCAGGGAGTGGTGGGAGAGGGTGCAGCCTTGTTGGAGTAGGTGTGTCACTGTGGACATGAGCTTCAATAACCTTGTCCTGGCTGCCTGGAAGAGTTTTCTCCTGTTTGCCTTCAGAACAAGAGGTAGAACCCTTAGCTCCTGCACTATGCCTCCCTGGATGCTGCCATTGTCCTGATTTGATGATAATGGACTGACTGAACCTCTGAACCCATGAGTCGGGCCCAATTAAATGTTGCCCTTTTAAAGAGTTGCCTTGGTCATGGTGTCTCTTCATAGCATGGAAACCCTAGGACAACTTCATAGAAAGAAACCTATCAAAAAACTTCTGGTGGTGTTCTGGCTTCTTCTTGCCACTTCTGCAAACTTGGGCCAGTTGGCAGAGTAAAGTGGAAGTTTCTGATACAGACTCAAGTGGAGTTTTGCTAAGACAGACTCACATGGTGTTTTGCTGATGCAAGACCCGTAGGAGGACATGTGATATTTGGAGGGAGTATAAATAGGACTCAGCTGTCAGTGGCGGTGGGCTTGCATGGCTGGCTTTGCAACCCTGCTTTGGTTTCACGTCTTCACTGATCTTCACTTAGTTGAGAGAAACCCGGCTGAGAACTTCACCTGGCATCCCTGCTGGTCCTAGTCCCTCCTGCTGGCTCATGCCAATCCAGGGGAGGCCTGGCTGTTTCTGCTGGGTCATGCCACCACTGCTGATTCATATTAGCTATCCTGACCCACTACAGAACTTGACTGCTGCTATCCTGAATTTTTTTTGACATTGAAATTGCCCCCAAAGAACTATTTCTAAACAGGCCCTCTTCCCCCATATCCTAATAACCTTTCTTTTCTACTACCTCTGATGGGTGGTGGGGCAGAAGGGAGGTTAAAACACTTAAAAACCATTATTAAAAGTAGGTTTTGACAAATCTAAGCCTACATGAGGCCCAGGCTTTCGCCTGCTCTCTACTCCCCTAACTTATGAAACATGAGCCGCAAGCGTCGGCTTCTGCCTGTGCTGCCCCCATGGGGACCTCTGTCAGGAAATCACAGTGGTTGGGGAGATATCCCATCCCCAGGTATGTTGAGCCAACAGTTCAGGAATCCATTGCCCTCTGGTACTTCCTCAGTGTGTTCCAAACTCAAAGCCACTGCACAGAGCACCCTCAGAGTTGTTAAGAAGACTTCCCCCAAGATGAGAGCCCACTCCCTCCAAGTCTGCAGGATCCACTGTGGGATCCATGACTCCCCAAGACATAGAGGCTGAAACAGCACACAATTTCACCCCACAGCTTCTGGAAAGTTTCTGCAGGCCCTGAGGCAAAGGGTCCCTCCTCTGTGAGGAGCCAGGCCTCATTCATAGAGTTGGCCAAAGAAGGCCCTGCTTCCAAGCGTCCTTGGCGGTGCAGGGTGCAGGCTTTTGGATGCTGTCGACCAGCAGCCAACGCTGACCTTCCTCACGGGGACCTCTCACTCTGCTGAGAGGAAAGTAGCTAGGAAGGTAAGAATGAGCTCACCACACCTCACAAGTGGCCACGTGCTCCTGGGCTGTGGGTATAAAGAAGCAGATAGCCGAGGCCCAGCAGTCACCCCCGACTCCTGGAGTCAGACCCACTGCATTTTGCACTGTGAGACAGTCTTTGTGGGTCAAGAAGAAAGCACTTTGTTCTGGATCTTAAACTCCCCCACAGACTGTCTATAAAGGCTTAGGCACCAGCCTGTAGTTCTGCTGAGAGGAAGCCTAAGAGGTGGAGCCCAACGGAAAGAAATTAGGTTACTGGAGATGTTCCCTTGAAAGGGAACAGCCTCTCCATGTCTCTGCTTTTCTGTAGCCAAGATAATGGGCTTTCTATCATACATTCCCATTTGTGTGAGGCATAATGACCTCATGGGCCCACATCAACCAGAGACGTGACTGTGAGATAAAACCTCAGAAGTCATGAGTTGATGGTCTCAGGCATTTTGTCCCAGGGACAAACCTGATGAGCACAGTCACCTTCATCCAGGGTGGAGCTTGAGTGTAGAACAATCCTAGGGAAGGAAAAGGCAGCACAGAAGCCTTCTCGACACTCAAGGCCAGTGTGCTGTGATTCCACCTCACACTTTGGCCAAGAGGGGCTTGTAGTCCTCCTGCTTGAGGCTTTAATGGATGCTGCCATGGCTGAAGAAAAGCAGAGCTAAGTAGTACCTTCTTCCACTCCGACTGGCATCATGGGGTCTCCCAGTGCCCAGGAGAAAGAATGATTTAACGGAACAGGTTTACAGATTAATAAAGGAGCATATTCCCAGCTGGGAAAGCCATGCAACTGGGACTGGGGCAGAGATTCACGGCATGTGGATGGCAGTAGCTCCCACCCAAAGATAGCATGGCTGAGTCACAGAAGGCCATACAGGACACGAGGCACAGCTAGAACACGGCACACTTCTGTATATTTAGACTATTCATCAGCAATTCAAAATACCAGAGAAATCACCTTATGAAGAGGAAGGGTTCGTTTAGCTCCTGACTGAAGGTTTCAGTTCAAAGCAAAGGGACACCTCGGGAAGGGTCTTAAAAAAAAAAAGTGTTGTGTGATGGGGGCGTGGTTGTGAGTGCAAACTTGGCATAGAGGGTAGGCTTGGGTGGGGCACATAGGCCTTTTGGAAGATTATTCCACAGATCAGTGAAATACAGATATTTTAAATGGAGATGTGGACATCACATGCCTTTGTGTCACTGTCCGGATGGGCAAGAGTGGGCGTCACTCACCCACCTGCCTGTTGATGCCTATGCGATCCAGGATCGGGTGACACACACTGTGCAGTCAAACCCTTTGCTCATCTATGACAGCCTGATGAATTCTAAGGTCACTTCACCTGAAAATGGACCATAAAGATTTCTTCTTAGCCTTCTTGGCAGTAGTGGTGCATGCCTGTAATCCCAGCACTTGGGAGGCAGAGGCAAGTGGATTTCTGAGTTCGAGGCCAGCCTGGTCTACAGAGTGAGTTCCAGGACAGCCAAGGCCACACAGAGAAACCCTGGCTTGGGGAAAAAACCAAACAAAAACAAAAAACCCAAGATTTCGTCTCAAAAATAATCCAGGGCATGACTTCTTACACTTTTTCTGGTTTTGACTCTTCTCCTAAGAAATTTTATATAACTCCAGTTATATAGATACATAAAACAGAGATACATAGCAAACATTTATTGATAATAAATTATAAAAAATATTTTAAAATAATCCTTTCATAAACATATTAATCTTATCATTCTTTAAAGACAAAAACAAAATTTGCCTGTCAGTGTGTGACTGTGCTTATTTTAACATAAAGATCAAATCTTGCCTGAGTATTTGATGCCACGAGGCCTGGGAACTCTCTGTTCTTTTTCAGAGTTGATTGACATTTCAGCTTTACACCAGCAGTGCCATTTTTCATAAAAACATAGTATAGGATGGCAGAAGAAGATTTAAAATCATTTCAGAAACTCTTGCAAATTCTGTTCTAATTCTAACCCAAAATTCATTGAGCATTTTTCAGAAATGAAATTCAAGTCAGCAAATCAAACAGCAATTTTTAAAAAATCTGACAGTGTCTTATATTTTGGGTTGTGAGTCTAGCATTTGATGGCTGGGCTATCTTCTGCAGCCCCCAAGTCTAATATTCTCAATCCAAATACATACTAGCTTGGTATGGGCTGAGGACTGATGGTGGGGGAGGCGATGTGTAACAGTCACTGTATTTCTCTAAGAGCCGAGAACGCTGCATGTACAGTACAGACAGACTCTCCAGCTCATAACAGACAAGCATCTCCCATCTGAGTGGTGCCGTCTTGGGCACAGTCAGCATCCTGCCCAGTGCTCACGCACATGGTTCAGCTCAGGCCGGTTCTACCAGCACCTCAGCACTGGCTGAGTTTGATCATGAATTCATCGATTATGCAGAGACCTTTCATTATTGACAACGTTTGTACAGTCTACATTCAGGTATGAGACTGTGTGGGCATCATGGTTCACAGTTGTTTAGGAAACTGGTCTGTAAGGCTGCTGTGGACCACACCCTTTTTACAGCACAGCAGAAAGGCAGCTGGGGTCTGATGCAGATGCAGTCCCTGCACTTGTATGTGTGCATGCTTGGTACCCATTTGGTGGAACTGTTTGGGGAGGATTGGGAGGTGGCCTTGTTGGAGGAGGTGTGTCCCTGCGGTAGGGCTGGGGGTCAAAGATCTGTGTCATTTCCAGTATCTGTCTCTGCCTCCCGTCTGTGGTTTGAGATGTGAGTGCCCAGCTGCTCTTGCTGACAAGCCTTTGCTTGCCTGTCAGGGACCCGCACCCTCTGGGACCATAAGCTCAATTAAAGCTTGCCTTCTTCCCTCCCTCTCTTCCTTCCTCCCTCCCTCCCTCTCTCTCTCCCTCTCTCCTTCCTTCCTTCTTTCCTTCCTTCCTTCCTTTCTTCCTCCCTTTCTTTCTTTTTTATAGACTTCCTTCATCATGGTGTTTTATCACAGCTACAGAAAAGAAACTAAAGCCGTGTGTGAGCTGTGGAAGGGGGCACTGTAGACGGCCTCTCTGGAGAAGATCTGCTGGAACCTGCCTCTCTCTTGCTTCCTTCCCTTTACTGTGATGTGTGAGGGACAAGTGTGTGCCCTCAGAGGCTAGAAAGGCAGTCAGAGTTTCAGTTTGAGTTACAGGTGGTTATGAGCCACCAGCATGGGTCCTGAGAACCCCATGGGGCTCCTCTGGAAGAGCAGCCAGCACTCTCAACCCTCCCAAAGAAGATATGAATTATAAAGTGAGAGCAGCTGGCCTCCATCCCCAGGAGGAAAGGAACAAGCAGGCAGAGTAGAACTCCAGCAGAGGTGGGTGGTAGTGGTGGAGAGGGGTGTGGAGGGATACAGACTCAGGATTTCAAGCTGTGGTTAGCATCTGACAGCACAGATCTGAGGACTCGGGAGGGGGGGGGATGACACTACAGCACAAACAGGAACTGGAGAAGCATCTTCCAGGAATGTGGGGAGGGTGATTTCCTGGGGAGAGTAGAGGGGCTCAACAGGATTAGTGATCAGGTAGACAGGGACACCTCAGCCTTGAGGAGGGAACCAATGAGCAACAATCACACAACCACATGTAGAATTCACATCTAGTGAGGCCACAGGAAGAGAATGAGGCTGACCCACAACCACAGCTGCACTGCACTGTCCTGATGTGGAAACTTAAGGGTTCTTTGGAAAGTTGCTTGGATGGTGTTTTGCTGGGTTGAACATGTGAAGGAACATTTTGTTAAAATGGACACAGGTGTGAAAGGCTAAGGCAGACCCGTGAAGGAACATTTTCGCTGAAGCAGACACAGGAGAGAGGATGTTCTGCTAAAGCGAGCACACGAAAGGACAGGTGATGAAGGATTCTGTGCTAACAGCACACATGTATTGTTCCACCTTACACTGTGTAGTTGAGCTGCATTTGTTGGGCCTCCATAGAGAGAAACGCACCAAAACTCCTGGTGGTGTGCTGCGGTTTGTTGCCTCTTCCAAGGACTCAGGCTGACTGGATGCATGTGCTGAGGCAAGGCGGGGGACACGTGATGTGTGGAGGGGATAAATAGGACTCCACGGAGTGATGGCGTCAGAGCTCGGCTTGCCCGTACAGCCAGCTGTGCATGCTTGCGGGTCTCGCATCTTCGCTGATCTTCACTTCCCTGAGAGAGGCACAGCTGAGAATCTCTCCTGGTGTTCCTGCTGGTCCCTCCTGCTTACTGCAGCAGAGGCTGAGGCCTGGTGTACCCATGAGGTGTTTGTGAGTGGATTGAGCTGCCGCTGCCTGCTAGCCTGTGAACTGAACTGCTGATTTCCGGACAACCCAGATGAGAGTTGCTCTGAAGAACCTTTCTAAACAGGTCCACTCTCCCTGGATCCTTTCTTTTTCACTGCCTCTGGTGGGTGGTGGGCTACTAGGACAGTTAAAGCATTTAAGAACCATCATTAAAAATAAGGTTTGAAAAACTTTAAAGTTACAGTGTCCTCCAGCTAAGAAAGCACAGGAAAGGCAGGCAAGCAGAGATCCTTAGTGGGAAGTGAAGGCATGGCAGAGGGTAGCAGCGTTCTAAGATGCTCCCAGTTAAAATGGCACTAAGCCAGGTGGGGCGGCTCCCACCTGTCATCCCAGGACTACAGAGGCAGCCTGGGCTACATGCTGAGACTTAATTTCCAGAAAACAGTGAGACAGATGGGCAGAGAGAAAACCCCCTGGATATAAACCTCAACTTACTCAAATAAAAATGAGAGTGTATTCAGGGCTCATAACATATGTAGAAACAAAATCCAAGGCTGCTCTAGGGATACACTTTATGTTTCACAGTGCTATGGCGAAATTCCTGACAAAGGAGATCGGAAGGTTTGTTTGGCTTACAGTCTGAGGAGACACAATCTGCCAGGCTGCAGGGCTGTGAGGCAGCTGGTCCCCCCAACCCACATACACACAATCCAGCAGCAGAGAGAGGTGGACGCTGGCACTCAGCTTGCTTTCTACGTTTTTATTTTTTCTAATGTCTAGGTCTCCAGATCAATTGGTGCCACCCAAGTTCAGGGTGGATCTTCCCATCTCAGTTAAACCAATCTGGTGACTTCTTCGCAGACACACCAGGGATATGTTTCCATGGAGACTCCAAATCTAATGAAGTTGGTTGACAATGAAGATGAATTATTTTGTGAGCAGGGGCAGGAGCCAAGCAGGTTCCAAACCCATCACCTCTGGGTGGATGTAGAGCTTGGCTCCCAGGGCCGGTGTGGGAGTCAGAACAGAGGGCGGGCACACAGAGGGGGCAGGCACACAGAGGGTGGGCACACAGAGGGCGGGCACACAGAGGGAGGGTACAGAGAGGGTCTCCTCTGCTATTTTATCATCTGCTCTATCTTATTTCTTACACAAAGGTAACCCTGAGTCTTACCTTCAGCTTTTAAAAAAGTTCCATCCATGCATAATTTGTTCGGCGTGTTAAAATAACATCCCCAAATGCAGTGCTTCCTTAAGCTTTGAATTTGGCTTATAAACCTGACTTTCCATACGACATACAGGTTTAATAACTTCCTTAAGAAGTCTGTAAATGAATCTCAACTGCCTCGCTGGCTTATCTGATTTAACAGATTTAAACATTTTAATTGCATTTTGCAAAATTAATCTAGCCAAACTCTTGTCTTTGTGGCTCACCCCGACAAACCTGTGGGTATGAGCTTGTCTTCAGAAATCTGCCCATTTAAGTGTGAGTACAATGAACTTGGGGGTGGTTTAGTGTTCCCCATGATGCATGGCCATGTCTAAGTTTCCTGGTGAGATCACCAGCCCATTCCTTCTCTCGGTGTCACCTTTCCTGATGGACTGCCAAAACATCACAAAATCCCGTCTTTGCCAGTACTCAAGTTGCTGACGAGATTTCCACATCTCTAAAGAATTCCTTCTTAGTACTAAAGAATTCCTGCTGGAATTTGAATGTCATTATGGCCACATTCTGGAAGAACACACCAGCATGGTGCTTCCCCTGCTCTGGAGGCCAAATGATGGGGTTCAAGCCACTGGGAGCCTCCGGCCAATATCTCCGAGGGAGGATGTCATACAAAGATGAGTTTCCTAGGCCTAGCTTCTCTCTTCTAATCCTCTCCCAGAGGGTGAACCCCACAGAACGTAGCATCTCGTCCATCCTGAAGAAGTTAGAAGAAAGGTCATTGTGTGGGGAGATGGCTCAGTGTGCACAGTGCCTGCCGTGCAAGCGAGTGAGCTAAGCTCAGATCCCCACCACCCAAATACAAGGCAGGCAGCAGCCTGCATCTATAACCCCAGGTGGAGAAAGACACATCCTGGGGGCTCATTGGCCAGGCAGTCTAACTGAAACTAGCAAGATCTGGGCTCAGCAAGAGACCTTGTCTCAATAGAGCAAGATACCCAATGTCAACATCTGGGTTCATGCTCTCCTGCACAGGCAAGTGTACTCAAATATATATACATACACCACAGGAACACACACACATGAACACACACACACACACACACACACACACACAAACAAACAAACACACAAATGAGAGAGGGGGTGGACCGCAAAGAGATAAGAAGTGCTCTCCCCTAGGACCCAGCTACACCATTCCTAGGAGTCTACCCAAAGGACTCTAAGCCAACACACCACAGAGATACCCACACACCATAGAAATACCCCCATACCGTAGAGATACCAACAGACCATAGAGATGCCCACATGCTATAGGGATACACATGCTCCACAGGGATGCCCACACATCACAAGGATGCCCACATGCCACACAGATGCCCACACACCACAGGGATACCCACATGCCACAAGGATGCCCACATGCCACAGGGATGCCCACATGCCACAAGGATGCCCACACACCACAGGGATGCCCACATGCCACAAGGATGCCCACACACCACAGGGATGCCCACATGCCACAAGGATGCCCACACACCACAGGGATGCCCACATGCCACAAGGATGCCCACATGCCACAGGGATGCCCACACACCACAGGGATGCCCACATGCCACAGGGGTGCCACAGGAATGCCCACACACCACAAGGATGCCCACATACCACAGAGATGCCCACACACCACAGGGATGCCCACATGCCACAGGGATGCCCACACACCACAGGGATGCCCACACACCACAGGGATGCCCACACACCACAGGGATGCCCACATGCCATAGGGATGCCCGCACACCACAAGGATGCCCACATGCCACAGGGATGCCCACACACCACAGGGATGCCCACATGCCACATGGATGCCTACACACCACAGGCATGCCCACACACCATAGGTATGCCCATGCACCACAAGGATGCCCACACACCACAGAGATGCCCACACACCACAGGGATGCCCACATGCCACAGGGATGCCACATGGATGCCCACACACCACATGGATGCCCACACACCACAGGGATGCCCACACACCACATAGATGCCCACACACCACAGGAATGCCCACACACCACAGGGATACCCACACCCCTGTGTGTACTGCAGCTCAGACGACTAAGTGATGGGGCAAACCCAGGCACCTACAGCAGAAAAATGAATAAGGAAAATGTGGTGCACACAGTAGAACTCTTTGGAGCTATAAGGAAGGAGGACATTGTATCATTTGTAGGAAAACGATTGACAAATTAAGCTCTTCTCAGAAAGACAAATACCTTCTCTTCTTTTGTGACTCCTAGATTTTACACAGCTACATGAAACTACATAAGCACATATATGTAGAAATAAAACTGGAAGAATAAAGAGAGCTAACGGCATGAGGGAGGGTAGCAGAAGCGGGCTCAGCGTGTGTGGGGGGGGAGAAGTCAACACACGCATGCACCTCATGAGTTGTTTCTTTCAAATGTAAAAAGGAGGAAGGAAAGTTAACTATTAGGGGGGAAAAAGAAGTCTACCGGGCTCTGCGCTCTCAGCTCCTCAATTTTTTTTTGCCTAATGTGGGGTCTTGGCACCAATTCCTCTGTCACCCACAGCCACTCTGGATGTCCCCGTCCTTATGTTCTTGCAGTTGTCCCTGATCCGTTCTCCTAGGGACACCATGCCCATGCAGGAGGAGGCTACACAAGAGTACAGTTCGGCCTTTTAACTATAAAAGTGCCACTCTCTTTGGTCATAATGCTTCATACCTTTATTCCCAGCATTCCAAAAGCCAAGGCAGGAGGCTCGCCAGTACTTTGGGATCGTCCTGGTCTACACAGTGAGATTGGGGTCAGCCTGTACCACAGAGTAAGATTGTGTCTCAAAACCAAACCAAAACAAATACTAGTGTTGCTGATGAGGCAGGCCAGGGAGGCCTCTGAGCTATCATCGCTTCTCCCATCAACCACGCTTGCTGCGGTAAATGCTGTGAAATCTCTCTCGGATCTTGAATGGAGCAGGTTGAGCTGAGCACATTGAGGCCTGCTGGGGGAGCTAGGGGAGCCGGGGCTCAGGACGGCTGGAGAGCAGTAACAACAGTTGCAAGAGCTGCTGGGCCACAGCGCTAGGGGAGCAGCTCTCTGGGCCACATAGGGTTTGTCAGAGTTTGGGGAGAGATGGGCTTGGCTTGTGATCAACAGCATACAGTTAGAGTGAACAGATGAGTAATCTTGACATGCAATTGCCTTGTGAAATCATCACCCTGGTCAAGATGATGAACATACCTGTTTGTCATCTACCCTCGATCTGTCTGTCAGTCTGTCACCTCCCTGAGCTTCCCACAGGGTACTGGCAGCTATACTCTCAGTACCCTGTGTTCCAGGTGACAGCTGTTTTGCCACTTCTAATTAGCCTCCTCTCTGTCTCTCTCTGTCTTACTCTCTGTCTCTGTCTCTCTCTGTGTACATGTGGGGGCTACACACGTGTGTGTGTGTGTGTGTGTGTGTGTGTGTGTGTGTATGTGTGTGTATGTGTGTGAATGTGGAATCCAAAGGACTTCAAGGGTCTTCAAGAACCCTCTACCTTAATTTTTTATATTTCATGTGCATTGGTGTTTTGCCTGCATTTATGTCCATGGGAGGGTGTCAGATCCTGGAGTTACAGACAGTTGTGATGCCATATAGGTGCTGGGAGTTGAACCCAGGACCTCTGGAAGTGCAGTCGGTGCTCTTAACTGCTGAGCCATCTCTTCGGTCCTCTACCTTAATCCTTTTGAGACAGGGTCATTCACTGACCTCCCACTGACCCGGAGCTCACCAGGGATCCAGGGATCCAGCTGTGTCTGCCTCTCAGCATGCCCCTCTGCCCAGCTTCCTTATGTAGACCCAGGGACTGACCCGGGGCCTCCTGCATGGACGCCACTTCATGGACTGTGCTGTCCCTCCAGCCCCTTGTGTTTACTTATCTTGAGAGTGGCAGTGGGGTAAAAAGGCCTCAATTAATTTCTCTCTATGCCAGTGGCACCCATGGCATTCTGTCTGTTTGCTACATATTCCACCAAACACATGTTGCAATTATTTGGAGGGAAATTTGCATATTATGGAACATCTGTATACTTTTGTTTTCCTTTCAAATTATTCCCTGAACATTGGTGTATAACGACTGTTTACATAGCAGTTACACTGTGCTGGGTGTTGTGGGTCACCCCGAGATGGTTTTAAGCTTCCAGGGGAATGTGCGCACTTTCTGTGCGAACACCAGTTGACTCTAAATAAGACACGTGGGCACCCAAAGATTTTTTTTTTCATACTTAGCTCATTGGTTCTGAGTCACTTGTTAAGAATACTGTGTGTTTGTCGTGTCACAGCTCTCATTTTCTCTCTCACTCTGCCCTCGGGGATTTTTGGGCAATTCTTTATCTTGTGCTTTTTCCATGTGAATTCTAGAATCAGCATCGATGATGCAGAAGATAAAGGCAGCTGATTCGGATTTGAACTGAGCTACCTTGGTAGATCCATTTCAGACAGACTTGGTCTTAACCTTTGGCCCTGAACTTGAACCTTCTGCCCTGTGAACTAGCTATGCCTTTAATTTTACTGAAAGGTATTTTTGTATGTACGTGCGAGTCTGTGTGAATGTGTGTATGTGTGTGTGAATGTGTGCGTGTATGTGTGTGCTTGTGAGTGTGTGTATGTGAGAGTGTGTATGTGAGTGTGTATGAGTGTGTGTGTGTGAGTGTTCGAGAGTGTGCGCATGTGTGCGTGTACACGTGTGTGAGTGTGTGTATGTGGTGTGTGTGCACACACATGTCCACATCAGGATCGTGTGTGTGCATGCATATGGAGCCCACGTCAGCCTCAGGAGTCAGTGTTGTTTGCCAGGCTCTCACTGTTTTTTATTTTTATCTTTTTTTGAGACAGGATTTCTCCTTGGCCTGGATCTCACCTTGCTATTTCAGTTAGACTAGCTGGCAGTCAGCTCCAGCAATCCTCCTGCCTCTGCCTCTCAAGCACTGGGACTACAAGCATATGCCACCATACCCAGATATTTTAAGTGGGTGCTGGGGCTTGAACTCAGGGTGTCATGGCTTTAAGGCAAGCAGTTCGCCAACAGCCATCTCACTAGCCCCTACTTTTGATCATTCCTAGAACACTCATTTCAATACCACCATGCGCCTTGTGAGCTGGGTAGTTTGCTAGCAAGTTTCCCTTTGTGATGACAGACCCTCGGGTGTCCCCAAGCTCCTTGTGCCTTGCTGGCCTCACCTTGTCAGGCTCCCTCTCCCTCGGTGTGAACAGGATGGGGGGAAGGGGGAAGGGAGAGGGAGAGGAAGAGGGGGAGGGAGGGGTTGGGGGAGGGAGAGGGAGAGATCACATAAAATGGCAGTTCCTGCTTGGTAAGTCTTGCTGGTCTCACTTCCTACTGACTGAGACAGATAGTAGCCCGTGTTAGTGAAGCGCATGGGGCAGGAAGTGCAGCCAGTCTTTAGGTACAAGGGCATCTTCCAGCCAACACCCTGTGGAAGCTGCACCTGTCACTTCTATAGCCACAGCTGGGCTCCGAGAAGCATCAGAGGGAGCACGGTGTAGATGCACCCTGCTCCCCCCACCGCCCCGCTGATCTCGGAGATGAGGAGTTTTGGTTGTTGCCTTTGACCCTCAGTAGAGGATTGAGCAAAGCCACGGTATGGGCTTCAGACGGGAGAGTAGAAATGTGCTGCTTCGTGCTGGACCCTGTTAGGCGTGTCTACCGTTCACTTCCTGAGAGCTCCTGAGGTGGGGAATGGATCGCAACTGCAAATATGCAATTTCTCTTGACATGACCATGTGGTTTTCCTTTTCCACCCAGTAAGATGAACACCACTGGTTCCCAAATGGTAAACACACCTCCCATCTCCAGGCTAAACTCACCTGGCATGACGCATTCTCTTTACACACAATACTGTTGGGCTCAATTTGCTGAGATCTGGCTTGGAATTGTTGCATCTGTGCTCACAAAGGTTATTGATCTGCCATTACTCTTTTCTTGTGGTAATTTTTGTCTGTGTTAGTACTGGGGGAGGCTGGCCTTGGAGAATGAGTTGGGAAATAAATGTAACTTCTTGATTTTCAGAGAATAGTGGGGGAAGAATTGCTGTTATTATGTCTGGATGGCTTCATCCTTAAGGCCACATGGGCCTGGGTTTCCTCTAGGGCTGCTGTTCTGTTCATTGATCAAGAAACTACCTTTAGAAAAATGCCACATTGCAGGATTGTGATGGTGTGTGTGTGTGTGTGTGTGTGTGTGTGTGTGTGTGTGCGCGCGCGCGCATCTTGGTCATCGTTTCAATTCCTTTTATCCATATGGGGTTGTTCAGGCTCTGTCTCTTTTTCTTAGCATTTTACTTATTTTAGTGTGTGTGTGATGGGGTGGGTAGAGTTGTCTGTGTGTGTCCATTCACACATATGCATGCTGCACACATGGAGGCCAAGGATCAACTTTTGGGACCTGGTTCTCTCCTTCTAGTGTGAGGATTCCAGGATTTACTCGGGTGTCATGCATGGTAGTCATGGCTTTCATCTACCTAGTCACCTGGTGGGCTCTAGGCTGTGTATTTCTTGAGTGACTTTGGTGCTCAAAGAAATTGTTGCTAAATTTATTGGCACAGACTTTTTAATAAAATCTCTATAAATTCACTTAATATTTGCAGAATATGTATTAATGTTATCTCTCTATTCCTAAAAAGGACTAATATTCTGCGCTTTCTCTCCTGCTGTTGCCCTCGCTGTCACTCTCACTCTCTCTCATGTTTCTTCATTCCCTCTCTTTCTCTGACCCCCAAACCACCACCATCTCCCCTCTGCTGAACACGATAGGCAAGTCGACATATTGGGAAGAAGGAATCTCACCTGAAGAATCGCCTGCACTGGATGAGTCTGTGGGCATATCTGTGGGAACACTTTCTTGATTTCTAGTTGATATTGGAGGGTCCAGGCTAGCGGCACCATCCCTAGGCTAGTAGGCCTGAGCTACATAAGAAAGGTAGCTAAGCAAGTCAGGAAGGCAAGCCAGCAGGCAGTGGGCCTCCACTGGTTTCTGCTGCAAGACTGTCTCAACTTCCCTTGATAATGAACTAACCTTTAAGCCAAATACACCTTTCCTCCTCAAGTTGATTTTGGTCCTGTTATTTATCTCAGCAACAGCAAAGCAGAGTACATATATTCTGTGCAGGTATGTCTCTCTATACCTCTGACCCTGTTTCTCTCCCCTTCCTCTTTTAGTCTCTCTCTCTCTCTCTCTCTCTCTCTCTCTCTCTCTCTCTCTCTCTCTCTCCCCCCCGCCCCCTCTCTCTCCTGGCTACAGGTTTATAAATTTTATTGACTTTCTTGAAGAACCAGCTTTGGTTATATTGATTTTCTCTACCATTCCTGGCTTTCTCATTACTATTCATTGTTTCCTACCACTGGATTTCATTTGCTCTTTATCCCAGTGTCTGAGGTAGAATGCCCCGCCCCCTTCCTCACAGGCCTTTCCTGCTTTGACCCCCCAGCTCCTTCGGCGGGCGCTGCTCACCAGCTCTAGGACCTTGTGGGGATTTTTGTTTTCATTCGGTTTAAAATCAGTTGACATTTCTCTTTTGATCTTCTCTGCTGTCTGGTATTTAGAAAAAAGTTATTGAGTAACCAGATGTTTGGGGAATTTCTACAGGTTTTCTAGAGGTCTTTCTTCTCTTGGTATTTAGAAAGTCTGTAGAGGTTCGGAACTTTCTCTGTGGGCTTGAATTTGTCTCATTAGTAGATACAGATTTTGTGGGTGTCTTCATTTTGTCACAAACACTAGCTGGAGAGCCTCCATTCTCATCTCCGCCCTCTCCCTCCTCCCAGCCTCCGGAGGCCTCATGCAGCAACGCAGGAAACATGGAGGTGTAGAAGGAATCTTCTGAGAGGCAGTGGAAGAGGGATTGGGGTTGCACAGACTGGGACCCGCTCTGAACCTTGTGTCCCCTCCTGCCCCTGCTCGGAGCCTTGGCCTCCTCAGAGGGTGACAAGGGTAGCCCTAAGCTCTCAGGGTGGGAACTCGGCCTAGGGACCCAGGGGCTCCTTGTTTCCGTTCTGCTCATGTGCTATTTTTGTGATCAGTTTTGTCCCCACCAAAGACTTCACCTCTTCCTTTGTTGTTCAAAATGAATTCAATCTCTGTATATCTAAAGTGGAACTGTCAGTGACTGAATTCTGCCTTCATTTAAGAAGAGGGAAGGGGTATTTTTATGTGTGTGGCTGTGTGCTTGCATGAGTTTGTGTGTATGGTAGTGCCACTGGGGCTGGAGGGCATGTTGTAGGTGGTTGCGAGCTGTCTCACGTGGGTGCTGGGAACTGAACCAAGGCTCTCCAGAAGAGCAGCAGGTGCTATGAAGCCTTAGCTCTCTCTCGACCCCCTCTCTCTGGAGGGCCCATGTATGAACACGTCCTTAGGTTTTCCTAGTCTCTACTGGGCTTGGGCTCTGAGTGGAAACCCTATGTTGAAGATGCAAAGAGAGGAGAGATTGCCACGGGTTGCTGGGAGCATGGCTGCTCTTCTCCATCCCTGGGGCTGAGGAACATAGGCCACCCTGTTTCTGTTACTGACTGTCACAGTCTCAGAAGTGGGGATGAGACCCTGAGTGGTGGTGTGCCAGGTACTCTTGGCTGCCAGTGAGAATTCCTAGTCTCCCCACGGCCTTGTACCTGTACCTTTGCTTTGCTGGGACAATGGATGCTGGTCGTCTGGGGCTGGAGATCAGTATCACTGAGGTAAAAATCTACTGGGAAAGTTTTCCTCAGGGTCAGCACACAGAAGCTGTGTTCCAGAGGCAGCCAAGGCTGTCCCTTGTGCTGGCAGTCAAATTTGGTAGTAGAAGAGGCACCCAGGTGGTGCTGATTCTGAAGATGTCAGAGGGTCAGAGAGCGCTGAGGCTCGGCACTAGCAGCAGGACTGCAGTTCCAGAGAAGCCGTTGGTGAAAGTGTGGCCGGCTGCGGCTAGAGACCCTGGCACTTTGGAGATACAGTACCATGGGATGACTACCAAGAACAGCGGTGGAGTGGAGCCAGCCGGTGCCCAGAAGCCGGTGTGTATAGAGAACAGACCCAGAGAAATGACCCTTTGGAAGAGCCCAGTGTCGGGGACCAGGAGTCGCCTTACAAACCACATGAATACCAATATCGACCAGACAGGGATAGTTTATTGAGCATTCGTCCCAGGACTGATTGATCAGGTCTGCAGGCCAAACCTGGGAGCTGATTGTGACTCTCAGCCAGAATTTTACACAGCTTTTAAGCCTGAAATCCACAGACATCTGTGCCAAGCTTTTTCACCAATCGGGATTTAGGGATAGGGGACTTCCTTAGGAACATATCTTTGTGGTACACTTAACCTGCTCCCATTGCTTGAGACATTCAGCTGTGGCAGGGGACTTGTCTAATGTCCATGTCTTACTTGCCAACCAGGATGTCAGTTACCCGCCTACATGACTCTGCCAAGTAGGGTGTCAACCCCCAGGGAAGTGTCAGGAACCTAAAACTATACTCAACCCAAAATGGAAGTCTTACTCCAAATGGCTTCTTGTATTGGTGCAGGTGTCTCTCTTATGTTGGGGTCCATCCCAAGGGCAGCTTATGAAGGCAAAAACCAAAAAAGCTCATACACAGGGGCAGGAAGTGCTGATGTGTGGTTGGTTCAGGCCCAAGCTTACTGTGGCTAACTATACAGTTCTAGCTGACCTCTGTTGTGATTGCCTTCCAAGAACACCAAAGCTCAGAACATAGGCATGAGAAAGTCTACTAGTAACGGTACATGAGAAAGTTTCCTTCTAGTGCTCATAACAGCATAAAATGGCTGACTAGACAGGCAGCAGCTACCCGGGCCATAACACCCAGAACATGGTGAGTGAATTCCAGACACTGGCATTGAATTACTTACATGTTGGAGATTGGTTTTGCCTTGTTCAGATTGGAACTATGCCCTGGTTCTGCCCTCTTGAACTAAGGAAGTATTGAAATTACCTTCGATTTTCTAGGAGCCCACACTTGTGGATTTGGGATTTGAAAAAAAAAAAGAGAGAGAGAGAGAGATGTTGGATTTTTAATAAGGAGACTAAACTTTTAAAGTATTTGACTTTGTAAGACTGTACAACTTTTACATTTGTAAAGTGTTTTGCCTTGTGAAATTAAAATTAAAGAGTCTCCGTATCCTCCCCTGCACTGGGTCACATCCCCTGGGAAACCTGTCCAGTTCCCTTCCTTGCACCTCCAGCTGCTTTTCTCTTTCTAGCTACTGATCCCGGATGCAGTCCAACCCAGATGAGTCCCTCCCTCTTCCTGGAGACTTCTTGTTCCCCAGTGCAGCCCCAGAGTCCCCAAAGGATCTCAGGTAGGTGGGGAAGTGAGTGGGTGAGTGGGTGGGTGGGTGAGTGTCTGAGTGGGTGAGTGGGTGGGTGAGTGAGTGGGTGAATGGGTGGGTGAGTGGGTAGGTGGGTGAGTGGGCGAGTGGGTGGGTGAGTGGGTGGGTGGGTGAGTGGGTGGGTGGGTGGGTGGGTGGGTGAGAGGGTGAGTCAGTGGGTGAGTGAATGGGTGGCTGAATTTGTTATCAGCGTCTTATGTAGGTCAGGCCAGCCAGGGAATCGCTATGGAGCCAGGGGTAGTGTTAAGTCTTCATCTTCCTGTACCCGGCTCTGCAGTGCTGGGCTGGGCAGTATGTAGTCCCAGCTGGGGTACTGTGGAGCTGGGCTTCAAAGCCAGGGTGTCCTTTATACTAAGCAGTTGCTTTTCCTTCTGAGCCTCAGCTCCAGGCCCAAGTCTGGGTCTCTGAATCTACACAGGCTCTCCTGGGAGGCCAGTTCCTCCAGGAAGTGTGAGCGCTCTGAAGTTGTGATTAATTGAGGTTAAATCTTGAGAGATGCTTGTTCAAAAAACATTTACCTTCGCCAGTATGTGTCGTTGTTACAGGAGAGAAAAATAAGTGATTAAAGAGAAAAACATTTTTTAATCTGTCAGGCTAGAAAGTTTCTCCTCTAAAGTGTTGTTTTTGCTTAACTGAGTGATGAGCCAAAAATAATTTTTATAAATAAATTCCAAAAATTAAGCCTTGATGTAACTTGTTTATAAGCAAATCTTAAAAAGATTTAAAAAAGTATTCATAAAACGGCCAAGATGTCTGAGAGAGCAATACCTTCTTAAACCAAACTAATAAGGTATATACATGGACGAGTGTGTGTGGGTCCTTGGAAGTGTGGGCCTGTGGCACAGCAAGGCCTCTGTGCTTGGTCAGTGAGGGCTCCAAATCTTTCTAAAAGCCACGCTGACACTCTTTCCCACCCTTTCTCTCCCCGGCCCGGTGTGCTGCCTCTCCTCCAAACCACAGCTTCCCTGGCTGGTTTGTGCAAATTGTTTTTCCATCATTATAACAAAAGATCAGAGACCTCTGACCTCTGTGAGGAGACTGACTGGCTCCCTTGCTGGCTCCCCTCCGCTTCCACAGGAAAGGTTTATTGGGGCTGATGGATTTAGAACTCCAGTCCACAGTCAGTTGGGCACATGGTGACCTGGCAGTCATGTGTGGGGGAACAAGCCACTTACGTTATAATCAGGGAACACAGAGGAGAAGGAGTCCCACAAAACACCTGAAGGGTGTTTGAAAAAAAACTCCATGTATTTGAAGAAAAAAAAAACTCCATGTAGACCCCACTTCTTAAAAAAGCTACACTGTGCAGCAGGACTTAGACACATGGGCCTGTGGGAGATGTTCAACGCCTGCCCAGTGACTCGGTGCCTTAGGGGGACTGAGAAGAAGAAGTGCTAACCGAGAGGCATTTGCCAGCTTAATGCTTGGTTAGGTTTGGGAAGCACGCAGTTGCTCCTCTGAATTGGATCCTATTTACTGTGGCTTAGATATAAAACACCTCCCTGCCTCATGCGCGTAAATACTCTCTTCCCAGATTGTGGTAAAATTCTAAAAGGTTCAAAATTGTAACGGTTGAGAAACTTAAGGTGGAGCCTGGATAGGGTCAGTTAATTGCTGGAGGCAGCTCTTGGGGTTTGCTTTGCTTGCTTTTTAAAAACATTTTTAAAGGTTTATTTTATGTCCATGAATGTTTTGCCTGTATATGCTTGCAATGCCTATGGTGGCCAGAAGAGGGCATCATAGCCCCTGGAACTGGAATTCTGGATGACTAGGACCCACCATGCGGGTTCTGGGAATCAAACCTTGATCCTCAAGAAGAGCAATGAGTGATTGTCACTGCTGAGCTGTTACTCGGTCCCAAGGGCCTTGCCTGCTTCCTGTTCCCTTTCCTTGGCTTCCAGATCCACCTAGACACTAGTAAGCAGCCTTGTGTTCCGGCAGTCACAGCCTCCAGCTTGTCTCACTGCCCAGACTTCCCAGCACAGTGGACTATCTCCTTACATCATGAGCTATAAAAAACTCTTCCTCAAGTTGCCTCTTGTCAGGTATTTTGGCACAGTAGAAGAATAAGGAATAGACTGGTCCAGGCACGGAGCTAACTCACTAGCTGGCTTCTTCTCACTCCATCCGCTGCCTCCTGTCTCATCACTTCTGCTGTGGCAATGCTGATAGCTGGACCACGTTCCCAGTCCTTGGCTTTTCCTTTCTCTAACCAAATTCCACCTGAAATTGACCATCGCCGGGGTCATCTCAGGAAGAAGCAGTGACTCAATTGTTAGCAGCAAAAACGAAGACCTTGAACCTGATCTCCCTTCCCCATCCTCCAGGACAGCGAAGGCACCGCCTTCAGAAAACTGCTTCAGGCCCCTGACTTCTCTTTTCTTCCCCACACATCACACAAATTAAACCTCTGGCACATACCACAGGCCCTGGGAGCACCCACAGCACCAAGGCCTCCTGAGAGTCCTGAGGAAGTGTCCTGCTTCCATGAGTCTTCTGGACATGCTCTCCCCAAGACAAGGGGCCATTGTACAGCAGCACCCAACACTTTCCAACTCGAAACTCCGCAGGGAAGAAGTATGAGCTGATTTTTTTAAATTTTAACCAACTTGGCCTAAGTTTCTCCCACAATCCTCCAGAGCCAGGGTGCTGTCCCCACCTATCAGGCTTGGGTGCATTTCTGTGTGTGTGTGTGTGTGTGTGTGTGTGTGTGTGTGTGTGTGTGTGTTAGCATGTGTGTGCACATGTGTGTGCTAGTGTATTTGCTGAAGTGTGTACATGAGACGACCAGAAGCCAATGTTAGATGTCTTCCTTGTTCCCCACCTTCCTTTTTGAGACGGGCTCTCTCATGGTCCCTGGAGCTTGCTGCTTGCTCTTTCGGCTAGACCATCTGGTCAGGGAGCACCAGGAGGGCCTCCTGCCTCTGCCTCCTCAGCACCGCCATTTCAAACGCACACCATCATGCCTGAATCTTATGTGGATGCTGGGACTTGACTCGGGGCCTGGTGCTTTCCCAGCAGGCACTTCACCCTGGAGCCATCTCTCCAGCCCCTGCACGTCACAGTTTGAGCGCGAATATAGACAGTTCACTTTCCAATCCACACCCAGAGTCCCCACTGACAGGGAAGAGGCGGTAACTTTATACCACCCCCGCTCCCATCATCCGGGGGACTTTGTGTTTGTGGGAGATGTCTTCACACAGAACAGAGCTATGCACTCACTGTGCTCTCCAGTCCTCTTCCTGTGGGAAGGACACATTTCTCAACCCATCAGGCGGTAGATGGGCCACGTTATGGATGTTCAGTTTCCAGATGGTCAGCTGACACTTAACAGCCCCTTGGTCTTTTGTGCCATGGAGAAAATCCCAAGGCCCTCTGCCAGGCTGTACAGCAGCCCCCGGGGCAGCGCAGTGTGACCTGGGGCTTCTGTTACAAAACCCGTATGCTCTCTTGCTGATTCATGGAGGAATCCATAACAGGCCTCTTTTTGCTTTAAATCTACAGCCCAAACCTCAGTGTTGACAGTGGGCTGCAGTGACAGGAGACTCGTGTCTGATCAATGTGTTGCCTACAACAACTTTGAGGGCGGATGCGTGGAACATCCTTTATGGCCCCCAGGGGAGAGCTGGAAAAGCAGGATTCTAACAGAATGTGTTTATTTTTCTTGGCGGCCTGGCTAGGTGTGCCAAGGAAAAGAAGAACTTAGCAGTTGGCAAGCAGGAACAAAGCCAGCTGAAGGCTCCAGGAGGCCGAGGGCTTTCGGTGACAGAAAAGGCCCGCACATTTCCAGATTCTTAAAAAAACGAGAGAGAAGGTTTTAAACGGCTGTAGGTAACCAGCCTTTTACTATAGTGACTCGGCCTTGCTGTAAAAATCCTTTCTGGCTGGGAGATAGCTAAAGGGCTGTCATGCGGACCTGAGGGACTTGAGTTCAGTTCCCAGAAACGTGACAAGAGCCAGGCATAGTGGTGCACACCTGGGATTCCGGTGCTGGGTTCTGAGTCCTCTGGCCAGCCAGAAGGGCCTACTTGGCACACGTCCTTGGGTTTCATTGCTCTGAAGAGACTCCACGGCCAAGGCAACTGTTACAAAGGAAACCATTTAATTCGGACTGGCTTAAAGTTTCAGAGGTTCCGTCCATCATCATCAGGGCAGGAAGCACGGCGGCGTGCAGGCAGACATGACACCTGAGAAGGAGCTGAGAGTTCTACACCCTGACTGGAAGCTAGCCAGCAGGAGATTCTCCTTTGCACTGGGTAGAGCTTGAGCACTAGGAGCCCTCAGAGCCCGCCTACACAGTGACACACTTCCTCCAACAAGGCCACACCTATCACAACAAGGCCACACCTCCTAATAGTGCCACTCCCCATGAGCCAAACCACCACAGCACCTTCCAGGCCAGGGAGGGAAAATGAAAATGTCTCAAAAAAAAAAAAAAAAAAAAGAGTGGGGGACTTCAGAGAAACAACACCTGAGTTTGTCTTCTAACCTACTCATGTGAACAATAACCTAACACACACACACACACACACACACACACACACACACACACGCGCACACGCGCACGCGCACACACACACACACACACACACACACACACACACACGCTTCTTCTTGCCTGAGCCTGGATCATCTCAGGGAGATGGCCACAGGATGGTAGACACAGAGAGAAGCAGGCCACACATCCCACTGACCTGAGGGCTATCTCAGGGGAGCCTGGATGGAGTTAGGGGAAAGGACACATGTCCAGCCTGCTCTGTTTGCCATGCCCTGCTCTGATCATGCCCAGGCACCAGCAAGAGTGAGTCTGTGTCTATCTGGAGTGACAGGGTGCTTTGTTCCAATGCGCAGCATCTGAGAGGGTGGCCACAGGGAGAACACCAAGGGGAGGAGCCGCATACCCCTCTGAGAAGGCCTGGAGTCCTCCAGGCGTCGAGCCAGTGCTGCCTCCGCTGTGTGCCTCAGCCGTTCTTTAGTGCTTCTGAGCTACGTGTGCGGTTGTCATTGTCATAGCGACTCTTCGGCCTGCAACATATGGGTGGGGGGCGACGAATGATATGATTCCTGGAGCTGTGCGGAGACTCTGTCCCTCCTACCCACCACCCACGGCACCATGTTTCAGGAGTCCCAGCCAGTAAGGCAGCAGAGCTAGGGACCATCTGATAGTCCATCTGTCCCGAGTCGGCAGCTAGGACTCACGGAGCTTTGCACTGCTGTGGTATGGAATCCTAACCCCTAAGTGGGGTTGAAGGGAGAGTCACGACAATTCACAATAAAAGCTGAGATGCTGCCAGCTGGGTCTCCTGTCCACCCAGACCATGGGCCTCTCAACTCCCCGTGACCCATCTCCACCAAATCTTTGTAGCCTGCAGGACAGACTGCTTGGCAGCCCTGTGAAGAGAGGCAGGACAGTCTCTCTGGACATGTAGGGCCTTCCCACAAAGGCGACTCTGCTTTTCAGAGGAGGTGGTCTTTGTGTGGGCCTAGGTTCCTTCACAGCAGGATCTCCGAAGCCAAGCATTGGGCTGCAGGAAGGGGTTTGCTCAGGTTGGTAGCCAAGATAAGGGACTTGAGGTCAGAAACATACCCTAACCAAGCCTGGCCCAAGCTCCCCTCACAGGGCATGCTTGGCTATGGATACAGACATGGTCCTCCACATTGTTCAGCAGAATGGCAGGGTGTGGAAGTTCAGGGCCCTGCGAACAGGAACCCCCGAAGACCTCAGTTGCCTAAGCTGGGTTGTGTAAGCTGGTTTTGAGTGACCTCTGTCTGGGAGGATTTCTTCTGACATCACATCCCTGTAAAGCAGTGGTTCTCTCTATGTTGGTGGTGACTCCTTTGGTGTCCAGAGGGGAGGGGGAATGGGGGCTGAATGATCCTTTCAAGGGGTCACCTAAGACCATCTGGAAACACAGATACTTACATTAGGATTCACAACAGTAGCAAAACTGTGGTTATGAAGTAGCAGCAACACTAATTTTATGGTTGGGGGGGGGAGGTCACCACAGCATGAGGAGCTGGGTTAAGGGTTGAAGCGTTAGGAAGGTTGAGAATCAGCTCTAAAGGCAGCTTTTCTCTGACAGCAGAGGACCAGCTCCTCTCTGCCCCATAATCATCTGCAGTACCAAAGGTCCCAGGTCCTGACTGCCCATCACAACCGTCCAGGAAGACTCATAGCTCTTCCACCCAGACTCTAAAAGCTCCCTGTGGGTTCTGAGCCATGGGGAAAGCCACATGGCTCCTGGGAAGCCATCTGTAAAGCAAGAAAGAGGACTTGACTTCAGACCCCAGCACCTACTTAACAACCCGGCTGTGGCGATGATACACACCTGTTACCTCAGTGCTGCGGCCAAGGGGAGGGGGAGGAGGCTCCCTAGAGGATGGGTGACCAGCAGGTTTAGCCAATCAGTAAGAGTTTCAGTGAGAGACCCTATCTTTAAAAATAAGGTGGAGAGGGGCAGAGAAGGACACCCAGTGTTGGCTCCAGGCCTCCGCATGCATGGGTGTGCACGCAACTGTACCAAATGCTCACGAAAGCCCTGTGGCAGTACATCAAATAGACACCACACAGGCCACATGTGCACAGGCCCCCCAGCCATCCCCTCAGTGCGGATCAGACTGGTGACAGAGAATGTCTTCCCTCCCTTACACCGGGGCCTGGCACTGGATGGTGTTAGCTGAATCTGGCTGATCCCACATCCATGACAACGCATGTCTTCTGAGTCAGCATGCTCATGGAGAACTCATTCCTAGGAGAAAATTCACCTGTGGAGAGAAGCCTGCATATACACGAATGTGGAATGCTATCTATGCAGGGTCTAAGTCCACAATAAAAGAATGGCCATTTCCTCAAGTGAGTTAGTAGCGATTTAAAAAGCTAAATATGCAAACACTTGTAACCTGGAAAATAACTATAAAGTTGAGAAATAAGAGCCACAAACTGCTTTACATAAAAATTTACGATTATGTATACATAAAATAAAATTTTGTACAATTTCACATGCATAAGAAAAAATGCTACGTAAAATAAACCTTTTGAAAAACTTAAACTACATTTCAAATTAGAACATAAAAGGTATAGATGTCCATATTCTTTAATGAATTAGAAGGGGTGAGGGGGGTCAGATTCCTTCTAAAATCAAATGAACAAGACCCAGAGGGGCAGAGAACCAGAAGGAACAAAGACCCAGAGTGAAAAGGGACTCAAGGGGAGACTGGACCCAAGGAGCAGGGACCAGAAGGGTAAGGCCCCCCGGGGATCAGGGATCCAGGGAAGCAGGAACCGAGGGGATGCAAAAAATCAGGGAGGCGGGCAACCCTGAAGAAGAAAGACACCCATAGTCCAGAGTCCTGTTCTAACTGAGTCAGGACCTCCAAAGACTTCAAGCTTCAGGAAATAACACCACACGCTCCTGGAACAAATGATTATGTTCCTATCAAAGATCCAGGCACCATAAGATGGACTCAAAGAGAAATTTTAAGACTGAAAACCAAAAACCAAAAGAGTAGAAGTCAAACTTTCACATGGTGGGGGTAGGGGTGGGTCGTCACCTGAGGAACAGGGCTTTCATCTAGCTTCCTGGTGAAAACATATCTATCAAATTGACCTGCATAGTCCAAGTGCCAGGTCCGGAGGTGTGAGTTGGGAGAGCATCCTCTACCCGACACATCCGAGGCCCTGGGGTCTATCCTCAGCACCACACAAAACCAATCAAGTAAATCAAAAGAAAACAAACAAACAAAGACAACCAGCTGCCAGCGAAGAATCTTACAGCAGATGAACACAGCAGTTACACTGAAGTCTGGGAGATGCTCAGCTACTCAGTGCTGACCTTGAGAGCACAAGGACTGAGGACCCAGAACCCACATAAAAATGGGTGCGTGGGCTGGGGAGATGGATCAGCAGTTAAGAGCACTGGCTGCATCTAAGTCTAATTCCCAGCACTTACATGGTGGTTCACAAACATCTCCAGTCCCAGGGGATCTGATGCCCTCTTCCAGCTTGCATGTGGTACATAGACATACATACAGACAAAACACTCATACATAGAAAATAGGGAAATTACCAAATCAAAATAACAATTTAGGTGGGTGTAGTGGCTTGTGGCGCTAATCCCAGTGCTGGGAAGAGAGAGAGAAAAGAATTCCTGGAGTTTGCTAGTCAGTCAGCTGGGCCTAACCAGGAAGCACCAGGTCTTAACAAGAGATCCTGTCTCAAATTATATCTATACATCTGTATATCACCTGTATCATCTATATCATCTATGTTTATATATCTATATGTCTATGTACCTATATATCTATGTATCTATATATCTATGTATCTATATATCTGTGTATCTATGTATGCATTTATGTATCTATATATCTATGTTTCTATGTATTTATCTATGTGCCTATATATCTATGTATCTATGTGTCTACATATCTATGTATCTATCTCTATATATGAATCTATATATGCATTTATGTATCTATATATCTATGTTTCTATGTTTTTATCTATGTGCCTATGTATCTATGTATCTATATATCTATGTATATGTGTATCTATGAATTTATATATCTATGTATCTATGTATGTATCTATATATCTATGCATATATGTATGTAGCTATGTATCTATATATCTATGTATCTATATATGTATCTATGAATCTATATATCTATGCATCTATGTATGTATCTATGTATCTATGTATCTATGTATGTATCTACATGTCTATGTATCTATCTATATATATATGAATCTATATATGCATTTATGTATCTATATATCTATGTTTCTATGTATTTATATGTGCCTATATATCTATGTATCTATGTATCTATATATCTATGTATCTGTGTATCTATGAATTTATATATCTATGTATCTATGTATGTATCTATATATCTATGCATATATGTATGTAGCTATGTATCTATATATCTATGTATCTATATATGTATCTATGAATCTATATATCTATGCATCTAT
Organism: Apodemus agrarius; assembly: GCA_964023405.1. NCBI lineage: Eukaryota > Metazoa > Chordata > Mammalia > Rodentia > Muridae > Apodemus > Apodemus agrarius. The sequence goes on along the minus strand of OZ030008.1, from coordinate 158,457,588 downwards.
GTATGTATCTATGTATCTATGTATCTATGTATCTATGTATGTATCTACATGTCTATGTATCTATCTATATATATATGAATCTATATATGCATTTATGTATCTATATATCTATGTTTCTATGTATTTATATGTGCCTATATATCTATGTATCTATGTATCTATATATCTATGTATCTGTGTATCTATGAATTTATATATCTATGTATCTATGTATGTATCTATATATCTATGCATATATGTATGTAGCTATGTATCTATATATCTATGTATCTATATATGTATCTATGAATCTATATATCTATGCATCTATGTATGTATCTATGTATCTATGTATCTATGTATCTATGTATGTATCTACATGTCTATGTATCTATCTATATATATATGAATCTATATATGCATTTATGTATCTATATATCTATGTTTCTATGTATTTATATGTGCCTATATATCTATGTATCTATGTATCTATATATCTATGTATCTGTGTATCTATGAATTTATATATCTATGTATCTATGTATGTATCTATATATCTATGCATATATGTATGTAGCTATGTATCTATATATCTATGTATCTATGTATCTATATATGTATCTATGAATCTATATATCTATGCATCTATGTATCTATGTATGTAGCAATGTATCTATATATCTATGTATCTATGTATGTATCTACATATCTATGTATCTATCTATATATACGAATCTATATATGCATTTATGTATCTATATATCTATGTTTCTATGTATTTATATGTGCCTATATATCTATGTATCTATATATCTATGTATCTGTGTATCTATGAATTTATATATTTATGTATCTATGTATGTATCTATATATCTATGCATATATGTATGTAGCTATGTATCTACATATCTATTATCTATGTATCTATGTATGTAGCTATGTATCTATATATCTATTATTTATGTATCTATGTATGTAGCTATGTATCTATATATCTATGTATCTATGTATGTATCTATATATCTACATCTAATCATCTATGTAACTATATAGCTATATAATCACCCCACTCTATATCTGTATATCTATCTCTATATCTATATATTTATCTCTATATCCATATATCTATCTCTATATCTATCTATATAATTATCATAGTTATATTATCTATAGATAGATATCTATATAAAGATAGATTGATAAATAGACAGACAGACAAACCAATTCATAATGTTGAATGTTCAGTCATAGGATGACTGAAGACCAGCACTCTAGACTCACCCCTGAATTAATATGCATGTGCAGCTACACACACACACACACACACACACACACACACACACACCAAGTAAATAAGTAAATGAAAGTAAAATGGGGCAATTTAAATATGCTTATGCATAATAAAAGTGGACTGCACTTAAAAAATAGCTATCTGAAGGACTAGAGAGATAGCTTCAAGGTTAAGAATTTGGTCTGTGCAATCGTGAAGACCAGAGTTTGGGTTTCAGCAGCCACAGAACAAGCTACACAAACCACCAATGCATGTGACTCCAGCTCCCAAGGAGTCAATGCCTTCTTCTGCATGTATCTGCACACACCTGCATGCACTCACACACAACATACATGTATACATAAATTAATAACTCATTAGAATATACACTGTGATGTCAGTGACTCCCACCTCTTGCGATGCGGACACCTGCTGTCTATTGCTGCTAAGGTGAAGGCTATGGAGCTGCAGTCTTTGTGAGGCTTGGTGCAGTCTCTGTGCTGAGCTGGGATTCGCTCTGGTCTGGGTCTTCAGTCCCTGGCCATGCCTCCCGCAGCCACACTGGGGCCTCCACTCCATGAAGGAGGCCTGTGAGGATGAGGTGATGACAGAGTCCTTCGGTGACTTCAACCACATTAAGGGTGTTCTGACTGGCCACAGCCTTCTGGATGCTTCTACTGGTGAGCAGATGCCTCGCCCCCCAAATGTGGCCTTTCTTATTGAGGAGCTTAAATAAGCAATAGCCTGGATTAGCACCTTGTTTGGTTATGATTTGCATTTCTCTGATAAACATAATTTTTATAAACAAATTGGAACTTTTTTGTTTTTACAAATGTGAGAGTGTTTTTAGAGGTCTAAATTATTTGCAGCCTTTTAACAAATACATCGGAATCAATTTTGTGAGCTGTTTGCTCAAATCCATGCTTTCCTGTGCTGTTCAGTGCTGCCTTTAGAACTCAGTTCCTGTGCATGCTAGGCAAGTTCTCTACCACCAAGCTACACCTCCGGTCCAAACTCATGTTTTTACTGACCTTTTGGGAGATTTTGCTGTTATCATTCGATTGTGCTGCTAGGCACCATATTCAAGTCCTCAATTCTAGATGATATCTCTGTGTCCACACTGGCATCAGAGACCCAAGATCAGACCCAACACTCTGTCCATCAACACCAATCTTAAAGCATGCCCCAAAGCACCAAAATGGACCCTGTCTCCTGAGAGCCATATATGGACTCCCTACTCAGGCTTCTCTCAAAGAGGCTGCCCTGGAATTAAAAACCCCAAGTAAAACTCCACCTTCTAAGCTGGGCGGTGGTGGCGCACACCTTTAATCCCAGCACTTGAGAGGCAGAGCCAGGCAGAGTTCTGATTTCAAGGCCAGCCTGGTCTACAGAGTGAGTTCCAGGATAGCCAGGACTACACAGAGAAACCATATCTCAAAAAACAAAACAAAACAAAACAAACAAAACCCTCCACCTTCTTCCAGCCAACTCCCCTTGAAACAGCCAACAGCTCCAAACTGCACCCCATGCCCTGTGCTCCATATTCTGGCCCACACCTCTGGCTGCTTTGCTGGAGTCCATGCCTCCACCCATGATCCCAAGCGGGACCACACCCTCTGCCTCCCAACTAACCTTAAAGCACACCCAATAGCCCTAAACTGCCCTTCATGGCCTGGACTTAGTATTCAATTCTGAATGCTTTCCCCAAGGCCACACGGGCACTAGGAACCCAGTGTAAGACACTGTCATTTGCCTACCCACTCTCCTTATTTGGGGTCATATTTGGGCCCAGGACTCTGAAGTTTTCCCAGAGGCCACATTGGCACTAGAGAACCCAGGTGAGACTCCACCCTCTGCCCACCAATTCCCCATAAACCACACCCAACAGTCCCAAACTGCACCCCATTCCCCGGGCTCCCTACTCTGGCCCACAATTCTGGCTGTTCTCCTAGAGGCCACACTGGGACCAGGAACCCCAGTTAAGACCCAGCGCACACACACACACACACACACACACACACACACACACACCTGCCTGCCAACTCCTCTTAAAGGGTAACTAATGGCCCTAAACTGCCCACGATGTCCTTCACCCCATCGTCTGCCTCACTACTTCGGCTGCTTTCCCTGAGGCCACCCTCGCACTAGGAACCCCATGTGGGAACCCTCGGCCCACCAACTCCACTTTTTTTTTTTTTGTTGCTGCTGTTCACTTATGTGTTTGAGATAGGAGCTTGTGACTCTCAGGCTGGCTTTAAACCTGAGATGACTGTGAATTCTGATCTTCCCTTCTCCATCTCCTGAATGCTCAGATAACAGGTATGTATCACCACACCCTGTGTATGCAACACTGGGAATCAAATCCAGCATGTGCACCCTAGCCAAGCACTCTACAAACTGAGGTATGTCCTCAGTCCTGCTTGGTTTTCTGTTTTGATTTCAATGGGGTGTTGCGGGTGGGGTAATAGGCCCTCTGCTGAAGATTTCTTGCCTGATGTCTGGAACTGTAAACAATTTTCAGGGAGTGTTTCCGGGATATGACTCCCAAAGGCCCTGAGGTTTTATGAGGACCCTGGCTTTTCTAAGCAGATTATATCTAACTCCAGTCAGAAATGGAGACCCAGTCTAGGTGATGGACAGGACAGATTGAGCACTGTTGCTGCTGCTGTCTTTGAAGCTGGACAAAGAAACCACAGCCGAGGAAGCCAGAGTGTCGAGGAAGCTGGAGGAGGTGGGGGTCAAGCTCCCAGGTGTCAGGAGAAAGGGACATCTACCATCTGCGTGTTGACTTTCTAAAAGTCTTATTACCTTTGGAACTGTGGGCAACAGGACTGTTGTTTTAAGCCCCTGAATGTGCGCCTGTACATTGATGCAGAGGCGAAGGGCTAAACCTGATTGTGTAGAGAAATTCTCTCCTCCTGGGCCCCTCTTTTCCTTCCTTTGTGCCTGATAAGCAGATGGTCTGCTTTGAATACCCAACTTTCTCTTCCTCCTGCTCAGCGCCCCCCCCACCCCTGAGTCCTAGGGAGAATCTAGCCTTAGTCTGTGAGGAGTACCTTTCCTTGTTCCCAACACACACACACACACACACACACACACACACACACACACACACACACACAGCTCTGTCAGCCAGAACTGTGGTTTTGACATGTGCCCTGGGGGAGGCAGGCCCCTCTGCATCGTTCCCCCAGGCACCTCAAGCACGTGTCTCACCAACTCTGGGCACGGTGCTCACCACAGCTGCTAGTCAAGGGAAGTCCTGGCTCACAGAAGCTCTTACAGAGAAAGCAGAAGGGCGCGTGCATGCTCCCAGCCTCTTAGGAGTGCTTTTCCTTGCACCAAGGTGACTTTTTAATGGCCATGTAAATTGCTATGAGTGAGCTATGAGGGGACATCAGAGCTAGAATGGGGACAAGTAGTGGTACTTATGGTAGTGGCCGAGCAGGGGGTCAGAGGCAGATGGCCCAAGGAGATATGGCATTGGCTGTTTCCTCTGTGTCTATAAATGGGCTTTCCAACCCTTCCCTTCTGTCAAGCTCACAGACAACACTGCTGGATGATTCAGATACGGTGAACTATTCAAGACACACACACACACACACACACACACACACACACACACACACACACACCCCAAAAACCACAGACACCTGTCTGTCAGAGAACAAGCAGCTTTTGGAAATGCAATTTTTCCTTTGTGGTGAGAATATAGGTATGTGAAGAAAGCCAGGTCAGAGGTCATTGGCTGTGTGGAGTGTGGGTAATGGGCAGAGCGGGGTGGGGTGGGCACATTCCTTCCTTAGCTGGTAGTCAAGACGGAAGACTCCTGTTGCTGGTATGCCAGAGTCTGGGAGGGGTGCTCCCGGTGTGGGGAGCTAGATGAGGCGCAACTTCATCTCAGAAACCTTGTAGCTGTAGTTGTACCCTCTCCACGACAGCCAATTGATACCGTTTGCAAAGCTATTATGGGGTCCCCCGAGGTAGAGGCCATTCAGGTTGGAATTGTGGCACCCGTCATACCACCAGGCTCCCTGGTAATCCACGGCACAGTTGGAAGAACTCAGGTCGTTGTCTTGGTCTTTGGTGGAGAAGAAATTGTTGTTGTGGGTAGTCAGGGAGTCACCTGTTCAGAAGGAACATAGATCACCTAGATGTTAGACTCCCTCTAAGCAGCCCATCTTCCACCTTCAATTTTCCTATCCTCGACTGGAGGGTTTAACAGCTGAGATCCAGGTGAGGGACCCAGCTACACAGGCCTTGGGAGAGTGGGTCAGATATGACCCTGTCCTCCTGGTCCAGCAAGTCCCAGGGGCTGTTGGCATCGCTCTTCCTAACCACACTCTCTGTTCCCTTGGGAACCCTCTGAACAGCACCACCAGCACTGGCTCTCTTTCTCCCGTAGCCTGCATCTTTCTAGGACTTCTCTTGACTTCTCTCTTGCCCTGGCTGTCTCTCAATAGGCATGGAATGGCTTCATGCCTCCAGGCCTCTAGGGTTCATCCTGTTCCAATTCCCTGCTGGGCTTGAAGCTCACAAGGAGCTTCTAATAGTGCCAGGCTCCGCACCCACAGAGCACCGTCAGAGCACTCCCTGCCTTGTTTGATTTTTCTCTAAAAGTGCAAGGTTACATAGTACGAAGTGGGCACGTACATCTCAGAGCTGTCACCATCGAAGCTCCCGAGGCTGTGGCCTGCCTCACTTAGCTCTGACTTCAGCAGTTAAATGGGTGTGGTCATGCCCCAAGGTTCCCCGAGTCACATTGGGAATTCCTCCAATCCACTGTCCCCAGGTTCAAAAGCTGTAGGGTGCACTCTAGAAGATGTACTTCCCAAACCACAAATCCTTCTGGGGAAAAAAGGGGGGCTGCGTTGGTGTGGAGATGAAATGTCCCCTAAAAGCATCGTAGGCTGAAGGCGTGGTCGGGTGCAAGCACTGTTTGGGTGTCAGGCAGTTGGATTGGAATTGCTGAGACCTCAGTGGTTTAGTCTCTGATGGATTCCTGGTAGCCCATTGGGAGATGGTGACGCTGGGAAGGCAGGGACTGGTGGGAAAAAGAGGATTTCTGGGACATGCCTTTGAAGGATGTCCCCTTCAGCCTCTTTCTTTGCTCCTTGGCCCTAGAAGGAGGGGCTTCGCTCCATCACGGGTCTCCTCCACGACCTCACCGTGGGTTCAAGTCTCTAAGGATGAAACCATGGGCCTAGACTAGTCTTCCTTCCTTCTGAGGTTACTTCCTTTAGTTCTCTGTCACAGAGATGGAAGGCTGGCTAACTCAGGGTCCTAGATAGGTTCTTTCTTTGTAGAAACAAGGCTTTAGCACCCGGGGAGAGATATCAGTATTTTGCTGATGGTGAAATAGCTCAAGGCCACCGGGAGGAGATGGAAAGCGGGCCCTTCTTCTCCCAGAGTAGCTCAGAAGCCCCCGCCTCACAGCCCGCCCTCCGACCCCCAGCTGCTCACCAGCACCACCGCCAAGGAAGTTTCCCAGGATAAGCTTGTATTTCTCGGTCTCTCCCTCGATCCGGAAGGAGCTGTACTTGGCAAAGTCATGCTTGCCATCGAAGTCTGTGAGATCCACCCGCAGCTCACTAGTTCCTTCAGAGAGTGGTGGGGGATGGGGAAGGCTCAGCCTTTGAGGTGAGCTGGAGTCAGATATTGTATTGACATCTATGCATGACACCGAGCTGGCAGTTCACCGGGGTAGGTACCAACATCTTTTGGCTACAGAAGTACCTCAGGGGTATCCTGTGTTTCTAGGCACCTCTGTTTGTTTGAAAGGCAGTACCGGAAACCCCACTGGCAGCGTTTCCTTGGCATGAGCTGGCATGCTTTATTCTATGAATTCTCCCAGAGGGCTGTGCTCTCTAATGCAGTAGCCTGAACCTGGACGGGCAAGCTTTTAGCTTTTTTTGTTTTTTGTTTTTTGTTTTTTAAAATTGGATGCACAGAAGCAGACACCATAAGGTAGTGGGTGAGAGACACAGGCCATGAGCTGGTGTTTTGAACGATGGTGGGAGGAGGAGGGTCTAAGGGAGTTTGCTCTCTCTCTGTGGCTTGTAGAGGCAAGGGTGATTTTTGCAGGACCCAGAGGCAAGTGTTCTGGATGGATTTACAGCTGGAGATGCGAAACAATATCCCCAAGACATCTTCTGGGTCTTGAGATGTCACGTCCCGCAGTCAGAGGAGTCCCCTGACCTCTTATTCCCTGACCCTCACCCTGTGGAAGGCCATAGCTGGAATCTCATGCTCTGGGCTAACTTTGCTGATCATGGAGTACTCTAACCCTTCCCTGGGACTCCTCTGCCCCATGGCCCAGGTCTCAGGGTCCCAAGGTTACCCCATCTGGCCAGCATTGCCTACCCTGGGCGGTTAGAGCGTGGATGTTATCATTCCCCAGCCAGAAGTCCCCCAGCTGGCTGCCGAAGCCCTGCTTGTATGAGGTCCAGTCTCGAAAGAAGTCCACAGAGCCGTCGATCCTCCTCTGAAAGACCTGGGACAGTGAGGTATACACAGAAGTCAACCCGAGGAACCAAGGCTCCAAGCAGATCAGGAATCCATGATCCTCAGAACACTGGGAAGCAGACCCCACACACCCGACCCACGCGCCCAAGTGGCGGCTATGAGAGCAGGCATCACATCCCAAGCCACGCAGTGGGAACAGGCATGTGCTGGCTCCATACGAGCCTCCCCGTCACCGTGTGCCAGCATTGCTGATTCTCTATCTTCAGGGCGAAGGGCTCCCTCTGAGGTTCAGAGGGACAGAATCCCACAGAGCTCACTTTCTATTGACCATGGAATTTGGGTTCTGAGAGTTTGGTGACTGGGGCCAGCTCAACACTCACGGTCCAGCCCCCACCATCTGTGTCCATGTCACACAGCACGGTCAGGGGCCTGCAGTCTGGCAGGTAGATGGTATACCAGCCAGTGAGAAAGTGGCCCCGGGTGAGCAACTCCTTGCAGCTCCGAGGTCCTGTCGACAGAAGCAAAGAATGAAGGCGGGACTGGAGTTCAGATATGCTCAGAGAAGTTAAGCAACAAGTACAAAGTCACACAGCAGGAGCCTGAAGTGGAGGCAGGGACAGAGAACATCTATATGGGGACCAGGTAGGCAATGTGGTCACCTGTAGCACATGACTGAGAGGACCCGGTATCTCCTGTGTGGGGAGAGAGAGAGAGACGGGTCATAAGTGTGAGCTCATCAGCTACATCCTATAACCTCACAAATACATGGGCTGGATAATTCCAAGATGCCTATGCCCTCCTCCTGGAGTACACGTTCCAGCTGCATGGCTTTTCCTCCACAGCTGTGGTAAGTGCTGTCCCTGACAGTACCCGTCTTGAAGCCTTGTGTACCAAAAAGACTGGGCAGCCCCCCTTGCTCCCAGCATGCTTTGCTCCAAGTACACTTAGACTATGCTCTGCCAAGGTGTCTACCCGGGTGGCCTTGTGGGTAAGGGGTGTCCTTGGCATTCAAAACTCAGATAGATTCCCCTTGATTATAAAGAAAACATGAGATTGTGTCTTAAAGTTTCATTCTTTTTTTTTTTAAATAAGCATCAATTAGAAAAGAATTCAAATCAGTTTTGCTAATCACTCAGATAGATTGCTAACAGGTCCTAGAATGTGAGTCCTCAGGGTGAGAATATCCTGGCCCCTGCCCAGACATTAGGGCCTCAGACTGAGGCTCCTCTCCCTAGGTATGCTGGGCATGGCAGACATTTCTACAAACATTACACAGAGCTGCACACCCCCGCCTCCAGCAAGACACAATACAGAGACTCACCTTTTTCTCCACGTGCTCCCTTCTCTCCTTGGTCTCCTGGGGGAAGAGAATGCGATTCTGGTGCCCAGAGCATCTGGTCAATCAGGAGACCCACCAAATGGGGCTAGCCACCCAAGGCAGACACTGGTTAGGGTCAACTGGGGAGCTGGAAACCAGGGGTAAGGAGCAGGCAAGCCATGCGGCCTGCAGGGAGAGACACTAAGGCCTGGCTTGGACGGTCCCTCCCTCTCTCTCTCCAGTCCCCGTGTCTTTATGGACAGATTGAGGAGCCAGAGCTAGTGTCCCTCAGCAGCTGTCTGCCAAGTTGTTACCTTTGGGTCCAGTTGGTCCTGCCTTCCCAGGATGTCCAGGAAGGCCGCTCTCTCCTACAAAACCAAACATACATACCTGTGAGGCAGGTGAAGAAGAAAGCCACCGCCCAGCTTTCAGGTGCGGCTGTGAAAGTGTGTGTTGCCTAGATGTCTTACAGTGGCCAAGGGGAGCAAACAGTGATAGGGGATGGGGGAGGGGTGGGGGTGGGGCTGGGCTGCAAAGCACACCTGGAGCACCTAAGATGCTCCAGAGAAGCCCGCCCGGGTCTTTTCAGACTAGTTTTTGCACCTAGTTTATGTCACTGACCATTCTGTCAAGGTACCTGGTACAAGACCCAGAGTCAGGGAGGGCCCAAGGTTGGGCATCCAAGCTCAGAAGACCTCCCATCAATACTGTCCTTTCCATGACTCGGGACCCCTCCGCCATTACTGTCCCCTTCTCTATGCCCTCCTTCCCCAGCACATACCTCTATCTCCTTTGGTGCCTGCCTCTCCCTTGGGCCCCGGGGCTCCAGGCAAGCCAGGGCAGCCTTGAAGGATGGTGAACTTGTTGGAGCCCTCCAGATCCAAGACCTTCATCTCTGCAGAACAACACAAGCATCAGTTGGTTTTAGCATCCTAGGCCACCTTCCCTGAGGGCAGCTGTCAACTCAGCCATGTCAGGAAGAGGGCTGTGGACAGATTCGTCGCCTCCTCCAGAGAGATGGGACAGAAGTCAGGTCTTCCTTTGATGGAGACTCGGTCCACCACGGCCCCAGGAAGCTGGGCAGATGTAAGGAGGATGCAGGACAGATCTGTGTCTGATGGGAGGGGGCTGCTTGAGAATGAGCTCTCCAGTTACCAGTGCTGTCATTTGACAGATTGCCTAAGCCCCAGCCCCCTCCCCATGTCTCCTCAGCCCATGTGGTTGTAGGAACTAGAGAGAGGCTCAGGGGTTAAGAGCACAGAGGACCCGGGTTTGATTCCCAGCACCCACATGGTCCCTCACAACTGTCTGTAACTCCATTTCCAGAGGATCTGATGCCTTCTTCTGGCTTCTGCAGACACCAGGCATGCAAATGGTACACAGACATACATACAGGCAAAACAGCCACACACACTTAAAAATATGTTTTCTTAGAGAATAAACAGGGCTGTAGCAAGGACTCAACTTGAGAATGAAAACTAAAGTCTTGCCATCACTCTAGAGTTTAGAGAAAGCTTTGGAAGTGGTTATGGGAAAACAAGAGTCAATCTTGCTAAGAAACTGAATTAATGTGACTTTTTTCCCCCTCCAACTCTTGAGGGTTGACCATGCAGTGACTGGACTCAAAGAGACCTTCTAGGGGGAGGGCACATGCATGCCCCACAGCACCGCTGGAACCAAACAGAAGTTGCTACATTTTGTCAAACACTGGTGATTTGTTGACTCACAAAGTTCATACTTTTGCAGAGGAACTCTTGAGACATCAGATTAGGGCAGGGTTCACCTCAGAGGCTAGAGAACTATCCGCAGCGAGCTTCAGCCGGGTCTTTTTTTTTTTTTTAAGATTATAATTATGATATCTCTCCCTTCCCTTTCCTCCCTCCAAATCCTCCCAAATGCCCTCCCCATGTTCTAATTCATGGCCTTATTTTTTCACAAATTATTATTGTATATGCATACACATAAAATATATGTATAAATATATTGATATATACATATATACATACATATGTGTATATACATATAATATATGTATACTTATATACATATAAATTCCCAAATATAACCTCTCGAGTCCATATAATGCTGCTTGTGAGTATGTTTACAGGGCTCACAGTATGGCAGTGGACAATCAATTGGTTGGAAGGTCCACCTCTACCTCTCCTAGCGTTCTTTAGTTGCCTGGAGTGCTTTGTGTAGGGTTGAAGTCTCGTAGGCTTTTTTTTCCGAGACAGGGTTTCTCTGTTAGCTCTGGCTATCCTGGAACTCACTCTGTAGAACAGGCTAGCCTCGAACTCAGAAATCCACCTGCCTCTGCCTCCCAAGTGCTGGGATTAAAGATGTGTGCCACCACCACCTGGCCCTCGTAGGCTTTTTCCTGTCCACTTTCCCTGATGGGTTCTTTCTCCTATGGTGGGCTGTGCCTTGCTGTCTGAGTCCCTTTTCTAACCATGTCACCACTTCAGACACTGCCTGGTGCTTAGGAGCAATATCCCCAGGGTAGGCAGAGCTGATCAGGAACATTCTCCAACCCCAAATTGACAAATTCCCTAACTACATAGAGACTGCCCATATGTTCTGTAACTCTAGAGAACCCAGACTAATACAGTTACCAAGGGGACGTAGCAGCCGCAGATTAGAGGATCCTAGCATCTCTCTCCAAAGTCCCTAAGAAGGTGGAAAACACTGGTGTCATCTTCTGTGACGTTCCTGAGGACAGACTGAAGGCCTCAGGGTCAACAGTTACAGGTCCACAGAGTCTCCACCTGAGCCGGTGCTGGTCACTCAGAGTCTGTCCTCAGAGGGTGGCACTGAGCTGAGAGGAGCTTCTCAGAAGAGGTGGGCACAGGAACTCTAAGTGGGCCCTGAGTGAGTAGTTAGTTACCTGCTCTCAGGGACCTAGAGTCTGTCTTACCTGGGCAGGCATCAGCGGCGTAGACGCACAAGGTCAAGACGAACAATGCAGCAGATCCCAGGGCCATGGCAACTGCTCAGCACCCAGCTCCCTCTATAGCTTGGCAGAGGTACTCAGCTCTTATAGGGCAGGAACCCCAAATCCCCGCCTTGGGCTCCAATGCTCCAATCCCCAGGAGACAGTCACTTCCTGGAGGCCTCTAGTTGCACAAGAGACCTAAAATAGTCCCAAGGGTATGTCTTTTCTTCCAGTGAGGCCTTTCCAGGTCCACTTCCCCTGAAGAGGCATCAGAGCCCAGCCTAGGGTCACCTCTATTTGCAAAAGGCCTGCCTTGTTGGTGACTTAAGTCAAACACAGTCCCACATACCTTCCCCGTGTGCTGTGGTTAGGGAGGATTCAGGACACTCAGGAATGAGCTGGTCATTGGGGACTTGATATGCAAGGGGAAGTCTTGACATCCCAAGATGGTTTGCACCTTGTCGTTATCGGCTAACAAGATGGAAGAACTAACGTGGCATTTATAGAACTGAAGGCTCATAGCTTACAAGGATCAGACACTGAACTCCAGTCTGTGTGAGATCTAGCCGGTCAGGGGCTGCTCATCACACTCACAGGTGAAGACACGTCTTACCCCAACCCTCATCCTCCACCTTCAATCTAACTTCTGTCTTTTGAGCCCTGTACCCTGCATGCTCAACCTAAGCTGCTAGTAGTTGTCCAGCTGAAAGGTGTGGACATCTGAGGCATTCACTTTGAATGAGAAGGTGACAGTGGTAGGTGGTGGGGATAGAGTGCAGAGTAGGTCATAGCCACACTGTTGGTGCCAGGAGGATAGACATGGGATAGCCAGATAAGAAACCTAGCAAACGGCAGGCTGGCCAACTCAGCTAGCACATAGGCCCAGATCCGGGACTCTGAGCTGGCCTCCCACGACATCTTCCTCTGGACTGCTGGAGCATGTGAAGGGGCCGCTCCTACACATTCAAAGCTGCTGCGTCCATGACATGATGTTTTCTATGCTTGGCTCTGTTTTGTTTGTTTGTTTGTTTGTTTGTTTTCTTTTGCAGGGGAGGTTGCAAGGGCAGAAGGCAGATACATGTGGAGGTAGATGAATGGCGTTGGGGTGTGTGATGCTAAACTCACTAAGAATCAATTAAAAGATTTAAAAAAAATAAACCTAGCAAACCTCTGGGATGCCTATAGGCACATCATCCCCAAGCGTGGTGCACAGCTCCGAACTGCGCTGTTGAGAAAGCGTGAGCAGGGCCTTTTCCCAGCTCCCGGAATTGCCGAGCCAGGCCAGGCAGGGTGGAGGCTCCGCCAGGCAAGCCTCCCTGTGCCAACTCGTTGGTTCAGGATGGACATTCACCTGGGGGTTGGTCAAGAGGGAATAAGTCTTTGAACCCAAATGGCAACTGCCTCAGCTCCTTCTGCACAGACACCAGGGAAGATGTCACCAGTACAGTCGTGTAATGGGAACTGCTGCTGAGATGTGGCTTATGACAACGCAGAATGTAGATGCCATGGTTCAAACATGGGAATTGAATTCCCCATGTGGTAGGAAGATTATGAGAGCTGAACTCCTCTGTAGTGTTTGGAGGTAGGACCTCAGGAGGGCAGCTGAGACTAAATATGTGTTTTGGTTACTTTTCTATTGTTGTCATGAAATGTCATAACCAGGACAGTTGAGAGAAGAAAGCGTTTGCTTGGGGCTTACAGTTCCAGACAGTTGGAGCCCAGAATGGTGGATCAGAGGTAGCAGGTGGAAGGCAGCTGGGGCAGCAGCTGAGCTTTCACATCTCGACTGGCAAACAGGAGGCAGAGAGAGGGCACTGGAGATGGCAGTGAAGCCTCCAGACCCACCCCCAGTGGCATAATCCTGCGCATACAACTCCACCAGCTGCTGACCAAGTATTCAAATGCCTAAGACTATGGGGGACGCCTCATTCAGAACACACAGTGAAGTTGTCAGGGAATAAACTCCATGACCAGTCCTGGTGGCTCTAGAGGAAGAGAGATGACCAGGACACATACATGTGCAAATCCACACTCCCATATGCTTGCAAATGTATGAGTACACAGATCTTCATGCTCATACACACAATATGAATGAGCACATATATATGTGCACATATGTATATGTACAAATATAGACACAGTGTGTACATATATGTAAGTCACTGATGCATGTGTATACATATTCATACATGCACACTTGTATGCACACATACGTACATATAAACACATACAAACAGTACCAGCAAGATAGCCATTACTAGATGGTGACCATGAAATTTGCATGCCCAGAGTCATGAGCCAGAACAAATCGTTTTTCTTGATGCATCACCTGTTCTGTAGTTTGTCAGTAACATAAAAGAGACAAATGCAGTCAGGTTCTGTCACATTCAAATGCTTCAAATTTGGCTGCTTGAGAACCACTGACCTCTGGCAGTGGCAATCTGGACATTAAGGACTGTTGATCCTACTGGGGACAAAACATCATGAGCAATGAATCTTGAAGAAAGAAAAAAAGGCTTCTGGCTTCTTTTTGCCATGAGAATTTGCCAAACTCGAAAGCTGCTAGACAGTTGTGCAGTGCTAAAGGTCAGTAGGTCAGTGCCAAGGACCGGGAAGAGGATCCAGAAGGGCTCCACCCAAAAGTAGGGTGAACTAGCCCTCAGCACTCCTATAACCTGCCTCTGAAATTGTGTGTGCGGGGAGTGGGGGGGGACTCACTTCTAGAAACAGCTTTGGGTGTTCCCGGGTTGCTTGCACCCGCTGGCTGTCAGCAGAAACCTTTTTGTAGGAAGAGAGAGAGAGAGAGAGAGAGAGAGAGAGAGAGAGAGCATGTGTGTATGTCTGTGTGTCTGTTTGTTCTCATTTAAGTAAACATTAGATGGGAGAGAACCAATCTCAAAAGGAGCAAAAGCATCAGGTCCAAGAACTAGTAAAGAGAATGCAGGACACCAAACACAGAGGCCACAGGTGCAAATCTGCCCCACAGCAGTGAAAGCCTGAAGCATCCTGTGAAATAGGAATACCTAATCCTCATAAGATCGGGATCTTGGAGGTCCGTGTTCATGGAAGTCTGTTCTATGTTCATGGTCCAGGATGACCATGCTACTTGTCCCCTGAGTGAACTACATATCTAGTACATACATACATACATACATACATATGTATATGCATGCACATGTGAACATGCACAACATACACATGCATGCATACATACATGTGCATGCACACACATACATATATACAATTATATATGTGTGTATATATGCAGTTATGTATATGTATAGTTATAAATATACATGTTTATATACAGCTATACACACACACACACACACACAGTAAACTCCCTCTGCTTGACACTAGACAAGATGGATTTAAAATGTACAGAAAAGCCATGATACACTCAAGCAGGACCAAGAGACTCTGATGCACCCTGCCAATCACCAGAGCATCCCACAAGGCAGCAGTAATTTAGATAGTATTCTGCTGGTTCAAGGATACACAGTCAGACAGTAGGGCCAGAAACGGGGCCAAAAACGAAGCATGGTGTGCCCTGCCCTTTAATCTGTGCAGCGACAGCCTATGGAAGAATAGAGAGTGGAAACAGTGAATAAACGCTACAAACAACTGGCTGTGCACATAGAAGTGAGAGTTGACTTTCATCATACAGATAAAATCAGTGTTGGAAGAGCCGTAAACCCCAACATGAATGGTGAAACCCAGCGGCTTTAGATCATATTGTAAGTTATCAAATTGCCTTGGCTGCAGCGTCTTATACAGGATAGGAAGCTGTCAGCCACAAAGGGAAAATGTAAAATCTGCTGGGAGCTATGGGAACAGCATTTGTTTTCTCAAAGTACACTGGGGGTGGGGGTGGGACCTGAGACATGTCGACTCATGCACAGCAGAGAGCTTGCACTGGTGTGAAAGGGCTTCCCAGGAGCCGCCCTCCCCTGGAAAGTGGGATGGTGACCCTGGGAGATGCTTGTAAACATGGATACTTCACTCCAATAGAAACCGCAATGAAGCATGCACAGCACTGGTGTCAGAGAAGTTAAAATCACGAAGCACTACCACCCACTCAATTCAATAATGAAATTTTTTTCAAAGAAGCAAACTCTGCAGGATTTTGGTGAGAAGAGGAGACCCTCACCTATTGTCATGGAGGATGCCCATAGTACACATATCTGAAAGCCACTTGGCATCCTGTCCACAATTTTCTGTGACCAGTGAACTCGGCGTCCAGTTACAGTAGCTCCTCTGAGCTCTGAGCTCTTGATTTGCATCTTGAATTGTGTTTGGGCAAAGTCCAGGAGTAGAAAGGAAACCCAAGCAGTGGGATTAAAGACTGTGGTCAGCGTGAAGTAGAGAAATCAAGGCTCCTGCCTCCCAGGGGGATCTGGGGCATAAACGTGACAAAGGGCTCTGGAAGACTGGCCAGGGCTGTGTTCAGTCCTGCAGGCTTGGTGAATGGATGTTTGGGTTCCCAAAAGGAAGGCCAGAGCAAGGAACAGACTGAACATAGGTGTGAAGGACGGCCTTTATCCTGGGCAAGCTCCTAACCAACTGTTGGCAGGAAGCCTGAGATATGGAGGGTCCAGAGACCCTTTCCATGCCCTCACTTCCAGGAGACTGACCAAGCCGTGCCACTCACTCTGGCTCCCAATGCTGGTGCTGAAGCCAGAAGAGAAGGACCAGTGGGAGCAGAGGCCCCCAGACAGGAAGTGTTCCTTCTACAGGGATCACACCCATGTAGCCTGGGCCACTGACCCCTTGTGAGTGGGACAAGAGCCTTCCCCTAGAATGATGCAATAGTTCCTCATTCAGCGAGCTGCAGAGTTAAGTGGAAGGAGGGAGGGGCACTTCCAGCCAGATGACAGGGCTGGGGTGCTCTGAAGGTTGTGGGGGAGATAAGCTGGCTAACTGTTCCTCTCAGGGCCACAGCTAAGGAAGCTAGCTAGCCACTTAGTCATGAATGGTCCCCTGTTCCAGAGTACCTGGACTTTCCTGCCATCTTCTAGGGACACCCATTCCCATGCAGTATGGAAGACTGTGGGAGGGACCTCTGAGCTGCCCGGACAGCTATGTCTCCTGTGAGGACATTTGCCTTCATCCCTACTGTGCTACAGAGCGAATCTGCCAAGTTCACAGACAAAAAACAGACGGGGTGGGGCTGGGCTGGAGGTCCTCTTGACAACAAATTTGGGATAATCCTGTTAGGGAGGAAAAGAAATCAAGTATCTCGAACCACTCCAAGTATATATGTGTTCATATCTGTGGCGCCCCTTTTCACCAACCTTAAGACACTCACTCCACCCTTTCTCCCTGTGGATTTGATTGGCTTCCTCCATCTCTGGGTTTCCAGGTAGCTAAGGTCTCCTCCTTCTGTCCCTCCACAGGCTTCTCTCTGCAGGGGCCTGACTCTAGTGATGCACCATTAAAAATCTTGAGATCTGTCTGTTCCATTGGCCCTGGCTGAGGATCCTTCAGCTCAGAGGTCCTTAAGCCTGGCCCCCCAACCCCCCTCCCCACCCCCCACCGCCCAAACCACTGCACCACCAAGATTCTTCCTGGTTGAGTCCTAAGGAAAGCCCTGGGCAAGCTCTGGATATCCCTCCCGTCTTCTTCTCTTTTGCCTCTGCAGACAAGCATGATATCCTGGAGTTTAGGAAGTAAGCAGGCGTCAAGCAGTGTTGTCACATGACCCAGAGCTTTGACCCCCAAGTGAAGACCAGAGAGGAGTGGGGATGTACACGTGCACACATCTGTCAGCTCACAGCTGTGAGCTCACAAAAGCTCACAAGGGTCCGAAGATGGGAGCTGCTCCATGTCCCTCAGCCGGTGGGAAAACCTACAGAACACGAGCCATCCCATCTGCATGGCTTCATATGCCATCAGCTATACAAAAGAGCAAAGTTCTGGCGTATACCACACTGTATGAGCTTGCAGAAAGAGAGAGCCAAACCACACTGCATAAGCCCCTCCTTCCCCCGCCCCCCCCCCCAACAGGTAGATTCAGAGAAGGTACAGATGTCAGAGTCTGGGGAAAGGCAGAGGGAGGCAGAAGGAGGACCGGTTAAGGGTCTAGGGTCCCTTCCAGTTGGTGAGCATTTTCTAAATTATTATAAAATTGTAAAATGTGCTGACAGCACATGAGTGCAAAAGGTAGGAAACTCCACTGAACTGAGCACTTCAAACAGATGAATTCCATGGAATATGGATTCTGTCTTAATAAAGCTGCTAAAGGATAAAGGGACTGGGGAAGAAGTGGATAAAAAGACCTCCCGCAGGCCCCAAGAACCAAGCCAGAGCTCCTTAGACATTGCAGGAGTGTGTGTGTGTGTGTGTGTGTGTGTGTGTGTGTGTGTGTGCTTGCGCATGCACACAAGTGTTCATGTAGAGGTCAGAGGTCAGAGGTCAGGTTCAGCTATCATGACACAGTCATTGCTCATTGTGGGTTAAAAGTGTGGTCCTGTGTCCAGCCAGGGCTCTTGGCCGCTGAGCAAGGCAGACTCGGGAAGCTGGACTGCGCGTGTCCCCGCCGGAAGAGCTGAGAACAGGGTGGGAACCAGAGGGGCTAGGTCTAGCCCAGGGCCTAAGGGAAAAGAGGGAAAGGAGGAGCTCCAGCTGGTCCCCGCGGGGACAAGTGTCCTTGGCTTGGTGTGCTGGGAGCGCAGAGAGGTTTCCCTGTGGGAGATTAGGCACAGCTCTTGAGAGGGAGACCTGCTCCATTGCTCCAGCACAGCGGGTCCAGATGAGAAGAGGCAGTCGGTGGCTTTAGAGCATTTATTGTTGGTGGAGAGTTGTGCTGAGTGAAAAGTAGAGGCCGGCCATGGCCACCTGGAGAGAGGGGGAAGGGAATGGGGAGAGAGGGGAGCAAGAGGACAAGAGGAAGAGGAAGAGAACAAGAGAGAGGAGAGGGCAAACATCCCCTTTATAGTGGGCCCGGCCTACCTGCGGTTGCAGGTAATTGTGGGGAGGAACATACCTGGCTGTTGCCAGGTAACTGTGGGGGTGGAGTCCAACAGAATAGCAGGGACTTGGGGTGTCTCCCTATGTGACTGATGGCCACAGAATCATGGAGAGTAGAGGACTCATGTCAGAAGCCTAGTGTCTGGGAGCATGGCCCATGGTCCTTCCCTTGCAGAATTATCTGCAGGGTCTCCGGAGGTCAAGCCGAGCTCAACCAGAACACAGACTGCCTTTCACGGTCCCACAGCTCATCTCTTTACTAGTTTGGTTGGTTGTTTGGCTTGGTGGTTTGTTTCTGTTTTGAAAAAGGGCCTGGCTCCCTATGTGCCCTGGTGCCTTGGGGCTTGGGTTGTAGAACAGGCAGGCCTCAAACAGAGAGCCACCTGTCTCAGCCTTGGCATTGGTGGAATTAAAGACTCTACCACAATGACCACCAGCCTTTGGTTGTTTTATTTATGTTTTAATTCTCTCTCTCTCTCTCTCTCTCTCTCTCTCTCTCTCTCTCTGTGTGTGTGTGTGTGTGTGTGTGTGTGTGCATGTGCACATGTGCACGTGTGTGCACTCACAGGCCATATTGTTGCTATGGCACCCAGAAGACAACTTGTGGACATTGATGGATTCTTTCCTTCTGCCATGTGGGCCCAGGACTGTCGTCAGGTTGTTAGACTCGGTGACAAGTGCCTTACCCACTGAGCTCTCGTGCTGGCCACCACCTTGTATTTTTGAAACAGAATCTCTCCAATAGCCTCTCTTCTCTCTGTCCTCACAGGCTAGGCTGGCTGGCTGTGAGCCCCTCGATCTGCCTGTCTGCATCTCCCTTGTGTTGGGATCATAAGCAGGCAGCAGTTCTTTTCTTTTTCTTTGTGTGGGGGCTGGGGCTTGAACTCGGGTCTCCTCCTTCTTTCCCTTCTCCCTCTCTCCTTCCCTTCTCTCTCCTCTGCATCTTCTCCATTCACTGTCTTTCTGCCCTCCCTCCCGTCCCTCCCTTAGTCTTGTCAGTTCTCTTTCTTTCACCTCCCTTTCTCAGGAGCTGTAGTGACCCTGCCTTTAGAAAGCTGCTTTCCAGCTGTGTAGTACTGGGACGTGCCCAGCAGCTCTGGGTGGGGGGCAGAGGGTGTGGGGGAGGGTATCAGGCAGTGCCAGCCTCAGAGAAGCAAAATTCCCCGTGGGAGTGGCTGAGGTCAGTCCAGGTCCTGAGACAGACGCACCTGGGGCTCGGCAGGAAGCATTCCTCACCCACGGCCTGTTTTAATTTCCCAGAGATAATAACGGGGCACAGCGCACCTGCCAGGCACCCGAAGACAGATGACCAGTGCTTGCCGCGTAATAGTCTGTGTCAGAGAAAATTGGAATTTATATCTCCTGAGGCAGAGATCTCTTCACACTGCGATGCCTGCGTCCCCAGAATGCTGGGAGTCTGCCCTGGGCTGCTCACTGGAGACACAAACAAAGACAGAGTGCCGTGGAGGAACTCTGCGCCCCGAGTCCTATTTTTAATATCTTAATTGAGTCTACAAGCCCTAGGACAGTAGGGAGCAAACAGATCTCATGATACTCTCTTCCAGCTCTGCCTGGGATGAAGGTCACGTTCACCTTCCAAAGCGCAGGTGCGGCATATCAGACAAGCGAGGCTGCTGCTTTCCTGGGGTTTTGTTCTGTCTTTGTGATTGTTCTTGCTTAGTTCCCCGTGTTTTTAAAGCTTGTGAGCAAACTGGAAAAATCCAAGAGTATGTCCCCACCTGAGTTAACCTAGTCATTCTTAAAACCCCAAATCCATCTCCAGCCTTTTGTTCCCGAGGCCCAGAACACAATCTGCTTTGCGCTTGATTTAAGCACACTGACAGGCCTCTGCCCGCATGCCTGCACCGAGGCAGGAGTGGTACATGGCTTTCATATATAATGCATGAGCCAAGCAGCGGTGGATGCAGGGCCCGAGAGCGCGGAGCTGTGTGGCCCCCGTGTGCCGTCCGCCCTGGGCCTTCATTCGTGGAACTGCACAAACACATTTACTCTGGATAAAAGAATGGGGTGAGGCTGTGCAGGACATTTGTTCGTGGGAGTGGATTTAATTTTTAAACTCGAATTAGGACAGGATTAACCTTGCTGAAGGGTACTGCGCCATGGCCAGAATGTCTAAAACTCATCCCAGTATGCCCTGTATGGGAGAAACACTGGTGTGATTAAACATTTATGGTATGTAAATGCATTCTCCTCAGCCTCCCTCCTCCCCACAGTCCTCCCTGAGGTGCAGGCTCTCTGCCCTGTGGAGTGAAACGCAGGCTACGGCACAGGCCGGGCCACAGGACTTTCCTTCTGTCCTCCTAGCAAACTGACCCTGTCATCCTAGAGACAGGCAGGCAGGCTAGCAGGTTTGTGTATACATGGCTGTGCACACACACATAGAAGCACAACTCCTGCCAAGGCTCCGTAGAGACACACTCTCTGCAAGCCAGAGAGTACCTTGTGTGGTCTCCATCCTGTCCTGTGAAGGGGAGACACTGGAGGTTAAAAAAAAAAAATCCCAGAGACGATTCTGATTGGCTGGTTGTCACGTCTGACTCAAATAAGGATGCAGCTTGTGGAGAAGGCGATGCTTTACACTAGCGAAGGTGAAGGCTGGCCTGTTTGTTGAGAGATCTTAATCTGGGGAATCCTTCAGTCCTGCTTGATGATTGATCTCTCAAGACTCAAGAGTCCATCTAGAAGTTTCCAAAGACGATTAGAGAGTTGAGCAAGTTATTACTGCTTTCTCAAGCACTTGATTTTCCCAATTTCTTCGCAAACTCTTTCAATAACAAACATTTCAGAAGAACTGGCAAACAAGAACTGAAAGCAGGCCAAGGTCTGTCCTGTGGTTTCCTCAGCAGAGCCCAGTTCTCCGCTCCAACTGGTGGCTTAGCTGAAACGCCCTGGAGAAACTGCTGTAGTACGCCAGGCCCATGCCAACTGGTGGCAGGTTCCTCTTTCCAAGCACTGGACAGCAGGCATCCTCTGTGACTCATGGGGAGTTGTACAATGTTAATTCCCTGCAACCACCTCTCTAGATGGTCCTAAGAAAAAGCCAGCGAGGTTGTGTCACTCCTGTGCACAACCATTGCCATCTGGAGAGCACAAAGCAGGAGCCTCAGCACATCCGGGATCACCTCAGGAGTTGGCAGCAATGAGTGAGGAGGACCCTGTGACCCCTGGAAGCATGCCAGAGAGAGCTAAAGGCGTCTGAAAGGAGGGACCCTCAGTGAGAAAATGTCTCCGTAAGATGAGGCTGTAGGCAAGCCGATATGGTGGTTCCTAATTAATGACTGTCGGGGAGCACCTAGTGCATTGTGGGCAGGGTCATCCCTGGGCTGGTGGTGTTGGGCTCTATAAGAAAGCAGGCTCAGCACGCTATGGGGAGCAAGCCAGTAAGCAGCACCCCCACCCCCAGGGCCTCGGCATCAGCTCCTGCCTTCAGGTTCCTGTCCTGCCAGAGTTTCTGCCCTCACTGCTTTTGATGATGAACTGTTATATGAAATTGTGAGGGAAATAAACCCTTTCCTCCCCAAGTTGCCTTGGTCATGGTGTTTTATCACAGACATGGTGACTCTATCTAAGACACTGCTCTTGAGCCTGTGTAGGGACAGGGAAACCTCACCGTGGTGACTTGCTGCAGAGTAGTGACCCCAGCGGGGGACATCTGTATACACTCTCAACCATCTTTGACATAAAGAATATCTTTAGTAACCTAAGAAGAGTGAGTGGTGTTCAGTGAGGGATCAGGATGGTTCCCAATCCCATCACCAAATCCCCTTCTTTAGCTCACAGGGAAAGGTGTTCATCGCTCTTTTGTTTAGAGCGTGTAGAGAGTACCCAACGAGGGCATGCAGGCTAGCCTAGCCCTCTAGCCCTCATAAGACTCCCAGTGAGAGGCTGGTTGCTCTAATTTTTTTTCAAAGCCTATTTTGAATGATGGTTCTTAAACACTTTAACCTCCCTTTTAGCCAGCACCCATCAAGCATAGGGGAGAAGAAAGGATACGGGAGAAGCGGGCCTGTTTAGAAAGGTTCTTTGGAGCACCTCCCATCTGTGTTATCTGGAAATTGGCAGTTCAGTTCACTGGTCAGCAGCGGCAGCTCGATCCACTCACAAACACTTCACGGATACACCAACTGTCCGGCTTGGTAGAGTTGGGATAGCAAACACTAACTGGCAGTGCTGGCACTACCTAGCAGAGATAGCCAGGCCTCAGCCTTGGCACAAGTCAGCACGAAGGAGCAACAGGGACACCAAGAGACGTTCTCAGTTGTGCCTCTATTCAGAGAAGCAAAGATCAGCAATGACTCGAGACCAGAAAGCATTTAGCTGTGCAAGCAAGCCAGACTCCGCCTCTCTCACTCTCTGCCCAGTCCTTTTATACTCCCTCCAAACATCACCCGTCCTCCACCGGTCTCAACTGACATCACTCTGCCAATCAGCCCGAGTCCAAGGAAGGGGCAAGAAACTGCAGCGAACCACCAAAAGGTTTTTTGTTGCTGTTGTTTTGGGTATGTTTCTCTCTATGGGTTCCCAACAAATAGAGTTCAACTACACGTATAAGGTGGGCGTGCTGCTGTTGTTAGCAAAGACTCCTTCATCAGGTATCTTTCCATGTGCTTGTTTTAGCCGAACAGCTCATTCACCTGTGTTGGTCGCATCTATCTCGCCAGCAAGAAGGACACGAGACAGACAGGATCCTTCCACAGACGTTTATTGTGGGGTTGATTGCAGAGGCGAAAGACCCAGAAAGAAGGAACGGTGCTACTTAAATAGGCCTAGGCTGGACGTGTTTCTACCTGATTGGCGCACGCCACGATGCCTCATTAGCATGCTCCGGGATTGAGCCACGGCCCGCCAAACCTCTACTCGTGCATGCGCAGTAGGGCGCGGAGTGGAGTAAACAACAGCACATCACTGATTCATCACAGGAAATGGGCACCATCTTACAATGGCGAGAGTGGCTTCCTAGACACTTGTGTCTGCTTTTGTGAAGACGTTCCTTCATGAGTCTGCCTTAGCCTTTCACCCACATCTGCTTCAGGAAAACACTCTTTCACGGTTTCGCCCCAGCAAAACACCATCCGACACAACTGACTTTCCAAAGAACCCTTAGTTTCCACTTCAGAGGCTCACCTTTCCAATTAGCCTCTGTCGCAGCTCCTGTAAGGACTGGTACATCGGCCTTTTGGGAAGGAGTTGCTTTGCACTTCCCCCTTTGAGCAGGAGTGTACCTGGAACAATGGAACCGAGGAGGCCTCTTCAATCAAGCCACGTCCCTGGCTTTCTACCCAGCAATTCTCTCCCTTTGTCTCCTCCCAAACCCCGAAGGATGGAGGAGTAAGCCTTCTGCGCCACACGTTGGGGATTCTGGAAGACCTCCAAGTCCATCTGCCAATGTGGGCTGGCTTTTTCCTAAAGCAGAGATCGGGTCCAGCTTCAGCGAAGGCGGTGTCCCTGGGCCAGTGGTGGAAGTTGTCATGCCTCCCTCCCTCTGAGATTCTCTTCTTGACTTTCTTGAGGCCAGACAGCTGTCCAGGGAGCAAGGGTAACACTGAGGGCCTGACCTGGACATCGTCAGGGGGACGCAGGGAGGGGCAGCTCAATGTGCTTCTGCTCTGCTCGTGCTGGCAAATGCTAGGCCTAGCCAGGAAGGACTGGCTGCTCCGCACACCGCATGCTCCCTGGGGCCCAGAGAAGGAGGCCTTGGGTTTTTCCCTGCTCAGGGGCCCAGAGATCAACTTCCTCTCGACTTTTCCTCAAGCACAGAGTAAGGGGACAATCCTAAAGTCTGGCAGCCTCGTGGATGCTTGCCTAAGGGTGGCATTGTTCACCCAGTTGTCACTCTTCAACCTGGGCAACAAAGCAAAGGCTGTTACCACCAGAAGCAAGGCAAGGAGATCTTGGGGTGCCAGGCTGCTCCTCTGGGCCTCAGGCTCCCATTGTTAGTGGGATGCTGCTGAATCTAAGGGCCTCATGTGCTATGGGCCTGGAAAGCGGGTGCTCCCAGCTTCTAGAAGTTTCCAGTGCCTTGAACACCTTAGAGTTGGTGCTGGGGCAGGCAGCGGGACCTCCCTTGCCTGTTCTGAGCTTCAGCTGCCCCAGCCACAGGGGATGAAAGACCCTCACACAGCCTCTCTTCTCAGGCCACATCCAGTCTGAATCTACTTACCTAGCTGTAGATTTGTTTGCTTTTCCTCCTCCATCCTCAGGGTCCCATCCCTAACCCTCTCCTCTCATGCTACCTCCCAGTTGGGGCTCCACCTTGCCATAGAGCTGCAGCCTGGAAGGTCCCTGTGCGACCCTCACCCCCGACACAGACCCAAGCACAGAGAGAAAAGGGTGCTGTTGTTCCTCTGTGCAGACTCCTCCCGCACCATCCTATCCGGGCTATCAGCTGACCCCACTGCCTCAGCCTCCAGGCCTCTGTCCCCTGTTCCTCTGGCCTTGTCCTATTCCTGAAAACCCAGCTGCCTCCTGTTGACGTCCCCAGGCCTGCCTGTGTGCTTCTGTAACTGTCGACTGCCATATTTCCTTCTGCTTCAGCCGCCGGGGCAGTCACTCCCCTCCTGCCATCCTTCCTGAGGAAGGGCATGCTGGACTTTGCCCTCTCGATTGTACACGTGTCTCTGAGATGATCTCCACCAGTCTCCTGCTTGCTGCCATCTGGGGTCTCATGGACCTGATCTCCTGCGTTGGTGGTCGTGGGTTGTATACGAAAGTGACTGAGCAAGCCACGAAGAGCAAGTTCCTCCATGGCCTCTCCATCAGTCTCTGCCTCCAGGTTGCTACCTGGAATTCCAGCCCTGACTTCCCTCAGTGATGGAGTGTGACCTGAGAGTTTTAAGCTGGAATAAACCCCTTCTTCCCCAGATTGCTTTTGGTAATGGTGTTTTATCATAGGTATAGAAACCCTAGCTAGGATGGATATGTGGGTGAGTGGATAATAAGTGAATGCACAAATGGATGGACATAGGGATGGATGCGTGGACAGACAGACACATTGATAGGTAGGTGGGTGGATGAATGCACGGGTGGGTAAGTGGATAAGTGTAGTTGAGTGGGTGGAGAGTTGTGCAGGTGGTTGGACAAACTGATGGACATATGGATGGGTAGACAAGTAGATTAGTAGGTGGGTGCATTGGGTGGATAGATGGGTGGATGGTTGAATAAGGTTGGTCTTGAGAGGTTCTTTCAGCCCTTTAAATGACTCAGAGAACCTAAAGTGTGGATAGGTCTTGCTTTGGTGCTAAGACTTGCCTGCATCAGTCACCTGGTTCCAGACGAGGCTCTGTTTTGGCCGCTGCCTTCACGACATATTCCCTACCGCTGGCTTGTTGGGGAGAAGAACAAGCTGCAGCTGGAGCCACTGCAACGAATACTAAAGGGACCCCGTGGAACTGAGGGTGGACGGCATGGTGGGATGTGACCTGGCCGAGCAGATGAGGTTGTGACATCTGGACCTGGCTGCATCTGGGAGTCAGATTCTGAGAATTTAACTCAGACCTATGGTCCAGGGTCAGGCGCCTTGGGGTTTCCTGCTTAGTTCAGTGTTGCAACTGGGCACAGGACGCTGGCCAGGGTCACACTTACAAGTCATGCAGAAGGCTGAGCACACTGACTAACTGACGTCTTTCAAGCTGGTTCAGAAGAAGATTCCAAGACTAATCCCACCTTCCAGAGGTCTCTCAGTCCCAGGTGAGGACTGGGAGCAGGGTAGGATGTGATTCTCCATGACAGCTGGGTTCCAAACAGCTGCTTCTCCTCAGGCCAGTGGCTTCTCTCCCAGTGAACAGCCCTCCAACAGTTCTAGGCAGAGAGACTCTGTGCCCAATGGCCTTGATATTTCTATGGCAGAGAGAAAGGACTTCCTGTTGCCACTGTGCATGTACCTATGGGGATGGGCAGCTAAGCAGTCAGCCACAGGACAGACAGCCTCCCCAAGCCATGCCACCAGGCCTCTCTGCCACTTCCTGTGCACGAGTCTCACTACCGTGACCCACGCACCCCTCTCAAGCAGCCCTTCCAGGCTCATGTCCTCTTTGCTGGACTGTGGGACACATTTACTGAGCACTGGCGCTGGGCCTGTACTCAGTCAGCAGGTCCCCTTCCTGGCCTCCCCCCCAACTCCCCCCACCCCCTCACCCCCCCACCTCCTGCATCAGGGCATGCGCAGAGGCAAGCATAAAGCACACACTGTGTTGGGCGGAGATCAGTGTTTGCAGAAAGATAAGATGGGGGCAAGGAAACAGAAGGGACAGCGTGCTCCACTGAGAGAGAGAGAGAGAGAGAGAGAGAGAGAGAGAGAGAGAGAGAGAGAGCAGCCAAGACAACCCTGACAGGGTGACAGCTGAGCCACAAGCCAGGCACCAGCATATGCTCCTATCCCAGAAGCCGACCTGTTTTCATAGCAGCCTCGGCCCTGCCCTACATTGAATTACAAAGCTCAGAGAGGGTGTGTGGGTGGCCAGAAGGCACACAGCAAATGTGCAGGCATTGAGCCCATTTCTCCTCTCTCAGAGGCTTTCTGTTTCCACTCGAAGAGAAGGTCAACCAGGTAGATCTTGACCACGTAAGGTAAACAGATGCCTACAAAAAGATAAGAAAGAAATGTTTCATGTTTCGGGGTGTCCAAAAGCAGGGTGACTTTCCTCTCTCGTCTGTGTCAACACAAGAGTTTGCCTTCCAAACTCCCTGCAGTGGGGTCTGTTCTTTCAATGGCCAAATATGATAAATAAAACAAATACATGATCTGGTTTTTGAAAGGCTTACAAATGCCACCTAATCTGGTGGCCAGGGTGCTGAGTGTCAACTTGAATTAGTGGATGGTGCGGTGAATTGAAGGTGAAATGACCTCAGAGGCTCATGGTTTGAACGCTGAGTCCCCAGTTGGTGGCCCTGCTCCAGAAGGGGGCGGGACCATTAGGAGGGGACGCCAGGCAGGTGGCAGTGTGTCCTCAGAGGCAGGTTCTTGGGCGTGTGTTGGTCTCTGTTCCCATCTGGTCATCTGTGATGTGTACAGTTCCCCCACAAACTCCCACTGCCATGGACTGAGTCACTATTGGCACGATGTGTGGAAACCCACTGAAATCCCAAGTCAAGAACAATCCACTGGGCTAGAGAGATGGCTCAGTGGTCAAAGCACTGACTGCTCTACCAGAGGTCCTGAGTTCAATTCCCAGCAACCACATGGTGGCTCACAACCATCTCTAATGGGATCCGATGCCCTCTTCTAGTGTGTCTGAAGAGAGCTACAGTGTACTCATATAAATAAAATTTAAAAAAAAATTGACATCCTTCAAGTGGTTTCCATCAGGAACTGGGGGCACAATGAGATCAAAGTAAGCATTACAGATGGTCACAAAGTGAACTCTCAACCTGCCTCCAAGCCACTGAGATCCCTCATCCGAGCACGCCAGCTCAAGGGTGCCGTTCACAGCTGACAAAGGCCTTTGTCCTGCTTTTATTTCTGTTGCTGTGATCAACACCATAACCAAAATGTAGGGAGGGAGGGCTTGATTTCAGCTCAAAGATTACAGCCCATCACTGAGGACTGGTGGGGTCGTGGCAGGGACCCCAGGCAGGAGCACGAAGTAGAAACCGTGGGGAAACATGGCTTCCTGGCTCGCCCACTCCTACTCATCATCGGCCAACTTCCTTACAGATGGTGGTCTGGGCCCTCCTCCGTAAATATCCGTCGGAAACAGTGTTTCGCGCAGGTACACAGGCCAACCTGTCGGTCAGTTCCTTGCTTGAGCTTCCCTCTGCCTGGGAGACTCGGTCTGGGTCGAGTTGACAATATAAACTAAACAGTATAGGCTTCGACCCACACGGCTCAGTGACAAGCCCTCAGATGAGCAAGAATGGACACCCAGTGGTCACTACCTCAGAAAGGGTCAATAGAGACAGTCCCTTGTCTTACTGGCCATGGCTGGGGACAGAGGCTGACCAGCTGAAGGGGGAAGACTTAACACCATGAATAGCTCTGGAGGCCTGAACCTCCCTGCCCACCACTGCATCTCTGCGAGGGACCAAAGACACTTTGAGTGACTTGAAGGGAACAGTTCATCAAGTGACAAAGAGCCACTCCTGCCCCCTCTCCCCTCTCCATGCCTTGTGCCCCCTCTCCCCTCCCTCTCTCCCTCCCCCCCATGCCTTCTGCAGTCTATCTGAGGCTTCTCTACTTGAATGCTTTTGTCTCTCAATCCCTGGAAGCCTTCAGCTTCTCTGTGGCTGTGGGAAGCTTTGATTCGCTGCTGAGAATCTGGGCTGTGGCTTTGGGGCTCAAAAAAGGGGGGACCATTTCTTCTGGGAGGCGCGGGAGGAAAATCATTTCAGTGACTGTAGGTAATTAAGTCACCACAGCGCTATGGAACATGCATTATATTATACGATGATTAATCCCTGGGACAGCGGGGAGATTTTTCATCTTCAAAGCTCTCCTCAGCTCCTCATTAATCATCCCAGCCCCAAGGAAAGAGAAGCCGCTTCAGTTCCGAAATGAGGGGAAACTGAGTCAGTTGGGTTTCTCTGACTCCTCCCACACCTGGGCAGAGACAATATGAGGCCAGTTGCTACCCGGGCCACCAAGGGCTTTCTCCCAAGTTGTTTCCTCCTGGAGGTATCAGACCGTTTCCCACCCCCACGGGGACCTGCATGAGAATCAATAAAAATGTTATTTTAAATGAAAAGAAAGCAGTCCAGCTCCGCGGTGGGGGCTGCCATTGCCCACTGCCGTTGTCAACTGCTTTTGTTCCCTCTGCCTGGGTACCTGCACATTTGCAGTGCACAGCCTCTCTGGGAGAGCAAAGCATCTCCGGGTTTTCTCAGTGAGCAGTTTAAAGGAAAGTGCTGTTTTTCTCATCGCCGCCTTCCTTTGCAATTGGGACATCGTGCTATAAATACGACCCATCCTGCTTTGCATTCAAATTGTTGTGAAAGTTTGGGGCTGTAAATAATATGTTCTAGGTGCTCGAGACAGAATTTTTATTATTTTTTTTTTACCTCCCCGTTTCTGGAGCCAGTGATAAATTAAACATTTCTTTTGCACTCCCATCATGCAACACAAAATACGGGGCTGATTGCTTCACACTTGACACCAAGCGTAAAGGTGACCTGTAGGTAAGCGAGGGGTGGGGGGCTGTTCTGAGTGGGGGAGGCTGGGGAGCAGGGATGGAAGGAGCTTTCCTGAACTCGGCCTTCCCTGTGATGATGCTTTCCTCTGAATGACCTCTGATAACACAGGGGAAACTGAGGCTGAGAGATGTCTGCTGCAAACACGTCTCCGCCCACTATGACTAGAGTGTGCCCCTGGGCTCACTCTCCCCTGGCCTGCAGTGCTTTTTTCTCTGGGTGTGCTGGATAGTGGAGATGGGGAAAGCTAACAGGCTGCCGGGAACTGTGGACAGGCCCATCCCACTGGCAGCAGCAAGAAGGCACTTACTGCAAAACTTCACGCGCAATCTCCAGTCTCAGTTCCTTTGTCTTGAAATGAAGTAAAAAATAGAATTCCTTAGGCCCTTGGGAGGAGCAAGTAAGGTTTCTGGTATGCTTTTGGGGGAGCAGCTGTGGCCAAGGACCCAATGCCCAGGAATAGTGCCACGCCCTAAGCTACGGAAGGCACATGCAGGGTGGTAGGAGGTCCAGCCAGACAAGAAGCCCATAGGTGTCATTTCTTACTCTGTAACCCACTTTGCTAGGTACACCAGGAAGCTACATCTAGCAGACAGGTCTAGATAGGACCCACGCTGTGGGTGCAAGAGGGCTCATCCTGGTATAACTGGACTGATTCAGACCTCAGGCTCGAGGAGAAGGGGTCAAGCCTCTGCTCTCTTCTGATGGAGACCACTGGTACTTTCACTAAAGGATGCATGTACATGAGCCTCAGCCCAGACCTCCACAGATGCAGTCCAGAGCGCACGTGCACACGCGCGCGCACACACACACACACACACACACACACACACACTCGCTCGCAGGCTCACATTTGTAAATGCTCATGAGTTCATAGCATGCTCTTCTCAAGCTCACATGTGCACATTCATGGTCTTGCATACACTCTCTGGCATATTTCATCTCCCACCCCAATTCTGTCCCACCAGAAGCGTCCCCTCAAGCTAGAGCAGGCTGGATGCACTCCCTGAAGCAATGCCACACATGCCCAGTAGCAGCCACAGAAGGCAGTCATCACTAGGGGGAGCGTGGCCAGCCCCAGGTCACCTCTGGACACCAGGACATATGGTCCCTATCCAGCTCTGGGGACTCGCCTACCATCTTAGTCTCAGAGGACTCTGTGGACAGAGGAGCAGGTGGAG
Organism: Apodemus agrarius; assembly: GCA_964023405.1. NCBI lineage: Eukaryota > Metazoa > Chordata > Mammalia > Rodentia > Muridae > Apodemus > Apodemus agrarius. The sequence continues at coordinate 158,426,332 of OZ030008.1, read as the reverse complement.
CTGCTCTAGGTTGCTTCTCTACAGACCACAATGACAACCTGCTTCAGTACACTTTACCATGCCAAACAGCCTGAGGGCCAGCGGGCCAGAGTCCCTGTGTACAGCTCAGGAGGAAGGGAGCAGGCCTCCAACATAGCCCTGGCTGCTGCTCCAGACACAGCAGTGTTCTTATGTTCAAATGACACGCCCACTGCAAACTCCCTAACCCATGATCTCTTTCAGGCAGTACCAACAGGGTGGAGGCTTCTTTGGAAAATTCTAGAAAGTTTTTAGTATCATGAAGAGCCCTTCCAGCTATTCCAAACTTGCCTGCCAGGGCTGCCTACCCCACCATCTGCAAGAGACCCTGGTTCTTCAAGTGTCAGCATGACCTGGACAGGGTATTATGACACTAGGGTCAAGTGGCTGTTGGCCTTGAAGACTTAGCACAGAGCTGTTAGTCCACCCCACCCTGTCCCCAACCTCAGCACACTGAAGCTCTGTGTATCCAGCTCCCATCCCTCTGGTTTTGTTTGCCTTTCTTGAAGCAAAACCCTTCTACGAGGCTGGCGGCCAGGATCACCTGGAAGACTTCACTTCCACAAGAGGCCGTGTCCAGGGTGTCGGCCTGTGGACTGCCCGCCTGTGTAGCTCTCCCTGTGGATCTTCCAAGAAAAAGCAGTAGGCAATGCATCTCACCTTGTGATACTCAGACAGATCCCCACCACCTGCTCCCGGTGGCCCCAGACTTCATCTTGGCAGGCAATACCATGGGACAGTGTGTTCCCAGGCAGCTCAATCTTTTGTCCAGAGAGAGCCACTGAAATCCACAGAGATGCTTCTTGGAGCCTCTGGCACAGCACCCACCAGGAGCCTTTCACCTTCAAAATGCACTTGGGCTTACAGCGTGCGCGCGCGCGCGCGCGCGCGCACACACACACACACACACACACACACACACACACACACACTGTGTGGCCTCAGCCCACTGGGCACCATTAGCCAGCACCACACGGAGACAATGTGCACCCAAGAAACACAGTTTTAGTTATAAAAAACCTGATTAGAGCTAATTTCTTACCCATCCCTCACCTGTAAGTGGGGGTGATGAGATAAATCTCGAATATGTGCAAAGAGCCAGGGATGGGAATTTCAGGAAGAGTGGGCCCTGATGAGCTTAGCAGCTTTGATCGCTTTGATGAGCTTAGTGCTGCGATTACAAATACCATGTCGCTTGTTGTGGTAAGACTAAAGAAACACAACAGAGAGAAAAGAGAAATCAAGAGTTACCAATACACAGCAACCACAGACATTTCAGAGCCCGCGCCCACATCTGTCTGTGAACATCTGGAAGCTTCTGAGTCAGTCTTTGGATGGGACCTTATAGCAACAGTGGGTGCTTTCCTGTGACTCGTATCTCTTCTTTCAAGGATGCTAGGCAGATCACACCCACTTTCCCATCACAGCTAGTAAGGTTTTCACAAACCTCTGTGTAGTTGTGTCTGTTGAGCCTCTTCCTAGGATGAACACAGGTCCTTCTGGTCCAGGACCAGTCATCCTGCCCATTACACTGGTGAGAACTGAGCTTCCATGGAGAACTCCGTTGGGTCATGTCCCATGAAGAGCTGGGCCAAACCCAGCTGTTTCTGAAGGCTGGGCTCCACCCTAGGGCTTCCCGGCATCTAGATCCCAGGGACAGACAACATACATAGCCCTTTGAGTAACACAAGGAAATCTTGGGTAAGCTCAAACCTACTGCTCAGAGATAGAAGAGGCATCTGCACCTTGAGTGAGGATTCTTGAGGCCCTGAGGCTCTCCGGTGGCATCCTGTCCAGCTCCTGTGACTGGGTCACACCAAGCTATTGTGGGCCTTGCTTCTGATTGAGAACAGTGTCTGGAGCGTCCTATACTGTTGGACAGCAGGGGTAAACGCCATGTTTGCCTGTCCTTTCCCTGCCACAGGGATTACGATGAGAGGCTTCCCTAGAAACTTAACCGTTCAGAGTGCTTTGGCTAGCCTTCTCCCCACATGGCTTCAGCCTGGGCTGCTACATGCCCAGATCATCAGCTCACCAGGCGGCCCCAACTACAGAGAGGCAGAGGCTGTCCACTGCATTAGTCAGGGTTCTCTAGAGGAACAGAACTGAGTGTGTGTGTGTGTGTGTGTGTGTGTGTGTGTGTGTGTTAGAATGGCTTACAGGCTGTGATCCAGCTAGTCCAACAATGGCTTTCTACCAATGGAAGGTCCAAGAATCCAGGAGCTGCTCAGTCCATGAGGCTGGATGTCTCAGCTTTTCTTCAGTATATGCTGGAATCCCAAAGAAGTTGGCTCTAATACCAGTGAAGGAATGGACTTGCCAGAGAGAGCAAGCAGGCAAAGAGCAAAAGATTCCTTCTTTCACGACCTTTATATAGCATTGCCTACAGAAGATGTGTCCCAGATTAAAGGTGTATTTTCTGCCTCAAAATATCTGAATTAAAGGTATATCTTCCTACCTCAAAAAATCTGGATTAAAAGTGGGTTTTTCCATTTCAAACATTTTTAACAACAACAACAACAACAACAACAACAACAACAACAGTAAAGTCTTTCACAGTTATGCCCAGCCACTTGGGTTATTCCAGATGTAGTTCATTTGACAACCAAGAATATCATCACACCCATGAGTCTGGGGGGCGGGGCCCTGCTCACAGATGACATGCCCAACCACCCAGGCTGGCACACACCAAGAAGTTCCAGGTGCCCTCCATTCTGCCTTCTTGCAGACATCAAGGCTGAAAAGCAGTTGACATGTTCCCAAGGATGAGAGCTAGGATGCAGGAGAACTCCTTAGTCAATCTCGTCTTCTGTTTAGCCCCTTCTTCCTGCCTGCTCCCTGCTGTGGTGGGCTTTGCAAGAATGCCCTGAAGGGGGCACTACTGTGACTCATCCTCTCCTGCCTCTGCCCTCAGCTGTCCCAGAGGGAAATAGATTCTGGAGAATCTACGTTCCCCTCTGCAGAGCCATGCTGTGGGCTGGGAGAGGAGGTGGCCTTCCTTCCTTTCGTATACCATCATATCCCCCATCGTCTCCTGACGTTACAGATTGCACAAACCATCCCCTGTGTGCTTCTTCATGCCTGAGCCAGGGAGCAGAAGTCCAAGGCAGGGATGGAATTCTATAGACCCTGGGGTTCTGGGCCAGGGCTCGGAAGGAGACCACAAAGATTCTTCACTTCCCAGAGAGTAACGGTGGAGCCTGGATTCCCACACCCCCGCAACCACTGTCCGAAGCCCTGCACACACCAGGACCTCGTGTGACTTGGGTTAATTGTGTGCTGGCTGCATAGCTATCTGCTCTCATCCTCTTCCCAGGAGAACATCGGGAGCACAGCCAGGTCTCTTGGGCACCTCATAGAAACTCACAGGATGATTGACTGAAGTGGACCCTTCCCATGCTGACTGTGCACTGGGGCACTGGAACTGTAGAGGTGGTAAGAGACAGTCCCTGTCCACAGCCATTTGTGACTGGGGAGATATACTGAACACCTAGCTACTTCCCGCCTGTGTCTCTACCCAAAACAAATGCCAAACTATGTCCATATGTGAAACTACATAGCACCAAGCATTTGTCTGATATCACCAAAGCGACATACCCATCCACAGAAAAGTGTATCAATATATCATTCATACAGCCTTGAAATAGAACATCATGTTACTGTGAGGCTGCATCTGTGTGTGTGTGTGTGTGTGTGTGTGTGTGTGTGTGTTCTGAGAAGCCATTTCTGTGAATTCTAATTAAGATTAGAGGTCATGAGGTAAACATCAGAGAATAAGTGTACTGCTTCGGGAGGGGCCCTTGGAAGGAGTTTCAAGGCTCTTTCTAGAGTGACAGCAATACTCTACAATCAGTGGGTCATCTGAGTGCCTCCAGAGGCTGTGTTTATGCAGATCTGACATTATATTAACATAAAAAGAGGTAGGGGCAGAGTGAGCCTTGCTTCCTGCCTGCGGCAGGCCTGACTTCCTCGGGGCTCAGCTTGCCTCCAGTGTCCCGCACCTGGGACTGCTTTGTCCAGCACAGCTGGGCTCAGGACACTACCTGAGCCTTTGGGGTGTGGGCCATGGGTAGGTGTAGAGTTTTTCTTGGACTTGATGCTGTTTTGGTAGCTTTACTAAGACAAAATTCACATATTATAGATTTTACTAATTTAAAATACACAAGTTGGCGCATTTTAGTTTATTCTGGATCTGGGCAGCCATCAGCCCAGTCCAATTTGAGCACATCCTTGTTCTAACCCAACTGAGAAACTGCACTCCCAGCACTGCCCCACCCCAGAGTCCTGACTGCCTCCTCCAAGCATTCCCATAGGTGAGCAACTCCACCTAGAAAAACTCTTCAACATGAATCCATGATGCAACATATAACAATGTGTGTGTTTGTGTGAGTGTGCATGTGCATGTGCATGTGCATGGTCAGTGACAGTCCACTGGCTATGTAGAAGGCTTTCCTGATGACTCCGCTGATGGACTTTTCTGGCTAGGATGAGTTACACTCCTATGGAGACTCAGGCTGGGTTTTGATCAGCTCTCCAGGACGTATATGAAGGAAAGCGCCTGCTGGGTTGAACAGCGGTTCCATCTCCTCACCTGACAGCAGTCTCCAAATTGCCTGTACCATTTCATATTGTCACTGCACATCCTCAGGGGTCCCACCCTCCCTGTCTCCTCTCCAACATTATGTCTCGGTTGTCTTTGTGCTTACAGCCACACTGGTAGACACGAGACAGCTTTGTGCAGTAATTCAGATCTCTGTCCCCCGATGGCTAATGCAACCGCACGCCTCGTGTGCTTATCTGTGGGTCTTCTTGGGAGAAGTTCTCCATGTCTTCTGGGCCCAAACCCTTTGTCAGCCAGTGTGCTTGCTGCTGCTGCTGTCTTCCTTCTATCTGGTGTCTTCTCACTTTCTTATTGCTTGAAACACAAAAGGTTTGCATTTTCATAGGCTCTAATTTATCTTGGGCTTTTCTTTTTGTGGTTGTTGTTGTTACTGTTGCCTAACCCAAGGCCATGGAGACGGAACCCTACCTCTTCCCTAAGCCTTTGTAGTTTCAGTCCTTACACTTCCAGGGCAGGGTGCCATGACTGTGTATGCACAGAGACCAGAGGACACTGGGTATCCTGCCCTGTCACGTCCCACCTCATTCCTTTGAGTCAGGGTCACTCATTAAGCCTGACTGGAGCTTAATGTTTTTACGCTGTGCTGGGAGCTAGCAAGTTCTCATGATCCTCCTGTCTCTAACCCACTCTGATCCTCAGGGTAGCAGACATGTGTGACCACGCCTGGATGTTTTGTGTGAGTGTAGAGGCTCCAGATTCAAATCTTTGCACTTATACAGCGAGTACTACTGACGTCTCACTCCAGGCCCACGCTTACGGTTTTGATTCACTTTGGATTTTTCTAAGTTTTACTACATTTTTTAGTGTGTGTGTGTGTGTGTGTGTGTGTGTGCGCGCGCGCACGCGTGCGCGCGCGTGCGCTTGTGCTATGACTTGCACATGGAGGTAGGAGGACAGCTTTCAGGAGTTGTCCTCTCTATCTGCTACATGCATCCTTGGGATTGAAACTCAGGTCGTCAGGCTTGGCAGCGAGCAATAGTTTCTCTCTGGAGACCATTTGGTCACAAAGGTGAGCATCCATGTGTGGGAACTGCTGTGCTCCTGTGACCACGGTACCAAGGGGAACTGTGGAAAAGGATGGTAGATGTGGGCCCAATGTTCCAGAGCTCAGTGAATCACGGCAGAAAGACAGAAGGTGGGGGGGGGGCAAAGGGGCTCACCTCATGGAGGCCAGAGAGCCAGCAGGCAGGAAGGGGCGGAGACAGGGCGGAGACGATGACCGCTTTCTTCACCTGGTCCCACCTCCTAAAGTTTCCAGAACCTTCCAAAATAACATTATCATCTAGAGATAGAATGGTCAAGCATACTGATGGGGACCCTCTCCTACACACATTCACATACATGTGTGCTGTTACATGCACGCCAAGATTTGCATGTGGAGTCAGAAGACAACTGCCGGGAGCAGGGTCTCTTCTTCCATCACCTGGGTCCCCGGATGCAACTCAAGCCATCAGACTTGACGGCAAGAGCCTTTACCTGCTGAGCCATCTCACCAGCCCGAGCTATTTAATTCAACAAAGATCAAAAGGGACCCCATCTAGGGTTCTGAAAGGTATTAATTACAATGAATCTGTGGCTACACTGACAGGGCAATGCCAGTTTGAAAACCCTAAGTTATCCCTTGGGGAGCGTGTGGTGTCTTTGTGTGACTAAGCGTTCCTTTGTTTCTGTGAGCAGTATTTTAAAAATTTTGCTCTACAAGTCTGGCACCTTAATTATTTTGTTCTTTGTAATGTTAACATGATGAAATTTCTTTTTCCAATTTTGCTTTTGGATTATTACAGGCACATAGAGAAAAAAAACCTAAGATCTTTATTGTGTGGGTTCGGGCTTGGGTCTTTTTGAGACAGGTTTTCATTGCATAGCCCTGGCCAGCCTTCTACTTACTGTGTAGACTGGAGAGTGAACTGGCCTGGAACTCACAGAGCTCCCCCTGCCTCAGCTTGCCTTGCGCTGGGATCAAAGTGTATGTCATCATGCCTGTGGGGAGCAACATGAGGATGTTTATATGTGTGTGATTACATGTGCATGTTTATATGTGTATGTATGTTTATATGTACATGTCTGTTTATATGTGTATGCTTATATGTGTGTTTATATGTGTATATATGTTTATATGTGTATGCTTATATGTGTATGTTTATATGTGTGTGTTTATGTGTATGCTTATATGGGTATGTGTATATGCATATGTTTATATGTTTGTGTTTATATGTGTATGTTTATATGCATGTTTATATGTGTATGTTTATATGTATATGTTTATATGTGTATCCTGCTGTTCTAGCTCCTGTTTGTTATTATTCAGTACTATTTTAGGGAGACTATGTCACCTGTAGCCTGATCTGGTTTTGGTGCTTGCTGTCTGGATCCCTGGTTCCTTCTCTTCTCTATTGCTCTGTCTGGGCTCAGAGTGAGACAGAGGGACCTTCCTTGTGTGGCTCCTGCTCTCACCTGGGAAGCAGTCTACTTTTCGTCAGTGGGTGGGAGTAGCTGTGGGCACTGTGCCCATTTTCACAGGGCTGCACTCACTTCAAACCTCAGAGTTGCCAAGAAGGAGTCCCCGGGACCCCCCTGCTCATCTCTACCTCTTTCGGGCCTATGGTTTTATTTATTTATGTTTTTTGATGACGTGATAAAATACTCTGACAAAAGTCACTGAAGAGAGAAAGGGTTTCCTTGTCGGGGAAGTCACAGCAGCAGGAGCTTACGGCGGCTGTCGCAGAATCCCCAGTCAGGAAACAGATGGATAAATGTGCACTCCGCTGACTTCTTCCCACCAAAAGTGCAGAGACCCAAGCCTAGGGAATGGTGTCACCCACTTCTAGGGTGGGCCCTCCCCCCTCAGTTAACCTAGTTTGGATGCTTCCTCACAGGTGTGGTCTGTAGTTTGTCTCCTAGGTGATTCTAGATCCCGTCTAGTCATCACGAGGGCTGGCCTGGTCCTCTGACTTCATCTTTTCCAGATGTCAAACAAAGTTTACCAGATGCCCCCACCCAACTGTGAGTCCACCAGCTAACACCAGCTAACAGACCAAGTCCAGGTCTCCCGTGCCATGCCCCAGTCTCCAGGGCAGACTAATCTCCCAGCCAGACGTGTGTGAGACCAGAGGCTGCCAGAATCACAGTATGCAAATGCCGGGAAGAGCATGCAGATGCAGGCCCTTGAGGATCTGTAGCTGTCAGGAACCTTGGGAGCACGGTGTCAGACAGGTGATGGAGGGATAATGATAGCACGCTCTCTGGTTTAACAACCGTCAAGTGTCAGGGGGAGAAACGAAGTCTGGGGGCAACAGAGACTCTAGCAGTGTTTCTATTAAATGTCTTGCAAATTTCATTTCTTCAATGAATATTTATCGAGCTCTTGTTATGTGCCTGGGACAAGGGGGAGAGGAGGGAAGGAGAACACAGAAGCCTTGCCCCTCTTCCCTCAAGCTTTCTGAACCCAGCTGTTGGGAACAGGATTGTCTCTGGCTGAGAAAGCGGGCATAGAACTTCCTTCATGAGGACTCTGCACCATGGCTCCGGGGTCCCGGAGTTGGAGCCTAGGAGTCCTGTTTAGAGAAGAGAGGAAGCAGCCGGCAATGTGGAAGAATGGAGAATCTGTGCTCCCCATCCATCCCCGGCAGATGCCGGAGCCTGGACGACCATGGTCTCCATCACCTGAGAGGGGCTGTGTGGAAGAGGACGACTACCTTCTCTGTCTGCTTGGGCTTCAAACAGACCCCTAGACTCACAACACCCAGGCTTCATGGAACATCAGACTGGAGATCCACACACTGACCAGGTATGAAGGAAATTAATGCTGACCTCGTGATGAGCGAGGCTCACTTGGGGGCTCCAGGGCCTGACTGATGAATCCCACAGAGTGGGTCTCCTCTACTCATTCAGGGGCTACAGAAGGCCCAGCTGTGAGCTCTACACACAGCGGAGTTCGGCTCCGCTGTCCAGGGTCCTGCCTGTAGGTGGCCAGCCTTGAGGGTCTTTGTTTCCTGGGCTAGGCAGCTGTGCCTCTCTGTGGCTGCTGTTACCTGGGCAGGAGGTGGGAGGGGCTTCGAAGAATGGCTCAGATTGGTCAAGACAGATGGTATACACCCCTCCGCAGCAGTGAGGAAAGACCTACATCTAAGGGAGAGACACAAGCCCAGGGTGCAACAACACTGGGTGGCTCCTGTGCCTTGAGAAAGTAGAATGATATTTTCTGGAATGCCTTTCTCTTCTTACAGTTTCCAAGAACCAGAAAAAAAGAAAAAGATAAAAGTCTTCTCTTAGGATTGCTATTGCTATGATGAAGCAGGGCAGGAACTCAGAGCCAGCCAGGACCAGGAGCCTATGCAGAGGCCATAGAGGGCCGCTGCTTACTGGCTTGCTATTCACAGCTTGATCAGACTGCTGCTCTTATAGTACCCAAGACCACCAGCTCAGGAGTGGTACCACACACAGTGGGCTGGGGCTCTCCCATCAACCACTAATTAAGAAAATGCCCTACAGGCTTGCCTGCAGTCCGATCTTATGGAAGCATTTTTTCAGTTGAGGTCCCTCCTCTACGATGACTTCAGCTTGTGTCAATCTGATATTAAACTAGCCAGCACAAGTCTATACGGTATTTTATAGATACTTTTGGTCCCTACATAGAATCACAGAGCTACACATTTAGACCAAGTGTGGAGTCAGCCTCTTTAAAATAGAGTGCAGTGTGTGTGTGTGTGTGTGTGTGTGTGTGTGTGTGTGCATTTGTGTGGTGTCCTGGTTTGCTTTTTGTCAGCCTGACAGAAACTACAGTTATGTAGGAAGAGATGCCTTGATTGAGGCAATGCTTCCATCAGATTGAACTACAGGCAAGCCTGTGAGACATTTTGATTAATGATTAATGACTGATTGGTTAATGTGTAAGAGTCCTGCCCACTGAGGTGATGCCACCCTATTGGGCAGGTAGTCCTGGGTGCTATAGGAAAGCAGGCTGAACAAGCCATGAGGAGCAAGCCAGTAAGCAGCACCCCTTCCTGGTGTCTGCTTCAGTTCCTGCCGATTCAATTTCCCCTGATGATGGACTATCCTTGTGAGACAAATAAACCCTTTTCTCCCCGGAGTTGCTTTTGGTCATAGTGTTTATCGAAGTAAGAGAAAGCAAACTGAGACATGTGTACATACGTACAGGTGTGTGAATCTGCAAGTACGCGCATGCGCCTGAGCGTCCCCCAGAGTGTGGGCGTGAGAGAAGGTACCCACCTTCTGTCAGCTGTCAGCTGACTTCACTCAAACAGCAGGGAAACAGAAGACAGGAGGGAAGTGCTGGCTGGAACACTCACAGACCCCTCCCGATCTGAGTGAGAGTGAAGCCCACTCCTGTGACACGTCCCAGGCTGTGGAGGGTGTTCCCTATAGAGCTGGCAAGTCTAGCAGGTAGCCATGTGTGTGAAGTCTGTCCCCCATGCATGGCTTTGTCACTATCATCTTGAGTTCAGAGTGACTGTGATGACCCATGTGAGCTCCCAGGGAGGGACATGTGTCAGTAGATCACCACCAGAGGAGATCTAACCACTCATCCATCCTCCCCTCAGTGGCCTCTAATTCTACCCAACAACTGCACGTGGTTTCAGCAGGTGCCGGAGTGTATGGGAGGCCGAAGGATGGCTGGGGCGGGCACGGACCTACTGCTGCGGCGCAACCTTTGGCACTCTGCCTGCTGGTGTCCTGCAGGATCCTGTGAGAGCGCCTCGCCTTGTATTCATGTAACTTAAGAATGCAAGACTTGGAAGCCGGGCGTGGTGGCGCATGCCTGTAATCCCAGCACTTGGGAGGCAGAGGCAGGCGGATTTCTGAGTTCGAGGCCAGCCTGGTCTATAGAGTGAATTCCAGGACAGCCAGGACTACACAGAGAAACCCTGTCTTGAAAAAAAAAAAAAAAAAAAAAGAATGCAAGACTTGGGAGGAGTCTTCACTCCGTCGCTTCCCTCTGCATCTGAGGAAAGTAGAAACAGACTTGAGGAAGTCATACGGTGCCATATCATGGCTCCTTCCCGGTGACCCGCTTTCTTGCCCCAGAACCGCTTGAGCTGTTGAGCAGGAAATTGCGTTCTCTCTCTCAGAGTGTGGAGGAAATGGCTGTGGGGCCCAGTCTGGGGATGCTTGGATGGGACTTCCAGGTGGAGCACTGCGCCAGCCACTGGCTACCCAGGTGCCTGGGCCTGGATATCCAGGAATCTGAGCTGTAGCACCTCCTTCCCTGCCCGATCGTCTCTGGGGGTTCCCCACTGCAGTGGTGCAGATGGAAGGCCCTACCCCACCCCCAGCCCCAGCAAACCATTAATCCTCTCTTTGGCTTCTGCGGTGGCAGCATTCCTCCATCACCGTGTCCATTCGGCCGTGCACGGAGCCCTTGTAGATCCAATGCTGGCTGTAAGGTTCTGGCTATGGCTCAGGCCCTGCTGGGAGACGCTGTGTTCCAAGGGACATGAACGACTGCTCTGACACAGGGGCCGCGTCCATGTCAGCTGACGGCGAAGGTTCTGGATGAAACTGTGGCGAGGCTCCAGAGAGGAGGCTCTAGAGAGTGGGATCACCCAGGAGGGTCAGTCAGGCACTGCAGTGGGGCCAGGAATGGCTCCTGGAGTATGAGGGCGAGCCCACCAGAACAGGCAAGTAGGAGAATTCATTGGACCAGCAGTGGAGGGATCTGCTCTGCCTGGCCTTGGGACTGATGAAGCAATCCAGATGAGGAACGGCTGCCCGGACCCAGGGCTAGCTGTCAGGACAATTTTCCTTTTAGATAATCAGACCCCTGAGTGAGGCTCTCAAAATTCATCATTCATGCCCTCCGGCCCCCCCCCCAGTTTATTACATGAACCCTCTCTTTCTGGGCTTCCAGAGATGCTTGGCCCCAAGTTCTAGGAAAGATGGCGTCTAGGCACCAGACAAGCAACCATAGAGACACAAACCATAGTCCGAATCATAATTATTGGAAGGGACAGCTGGGCAATGGCTTCGGGGCCTGCCCGAGCCAGGAGCCATTGGCCCAAGAGGCTTCTTTAGGCCACAACCGAAGCACATGGAAAGAAGAGGCCCTGAGCTCCTGGGAGCGCCATTGCTGTGTGTTCTAGGGAAGAGCAGGAGAGAAGAGATAAAGACATCTCTGTCTGCCAGAATCTGGGGACAGGAGAGAGGTTGGCATCCTGGCTGGGGCCACAGAGTCTGGAAAGCTGGTACCTCCCTCCCAGTCCCAGCCCTGCTCTTTAGGATGTCAGAGGGGAAGTGTAATTAAGGTCACACAGCTGTGAAGGATTAGTATTCCAACCCAGAAAGCCTGGGTTTTAATTAGTAATTAGGCCTTTTCTGCAGAGCCTGCAAACAAGCAGAGGTTTGGCGACCTTTCTCCTGAAGGCGCTGTGACAGCCGCTCTGACAGGCTGATGACACACCTGGGGCCTGCCTCAGAGAGGCTTGGGTGAGAGGCACAGTGAGTGGTGGAAGTCGCCTCGCTCTTCTCGGTGGGACCACCAGGAAGGGGCTTCTGCAGATCCCTGCTCCCTACCTGGCTTCCCAGAGTGCACAGCCAGCACCTCTAAATCCATCTGGGCTCTGGAAATGGCAGGTCTGGTGGCTCCTCCAGCATGAGCCCAAGGTCACCACATTTCCCTCGGGAGTGACCCTGAGTCTCTGCAGATGGGAACCAGGATGGGTCTGTGTCTAGAAGGGGAGTGGGGCCTAGAGGAACATCAGCCCTTCCGCTGGGCACCGAGACTCACATGGCCCTTCTGCCCCTTCTTGGCTATCTCTGACTGTGTGTGAAACAATCACCAGTCTTTTTCTGTGTGGTCTGCCTCCCAACCTGTTCCCAAGACAGTAGGAGAAGCCAGGAACCACATGGGGTCTGTAGGCCAAGCTATAACCAGGACCCAGGGCTACGGCCCCCAACCACTCTGCCCCAAGATGGGTCTCTGAACCCTCCTGTGGCTGTTCAGCCCCAGTTTGTCACATTACCCAGCCAGCATCACAGGGGACACAACTTGCACCTAGGGTTTCATGTCCCACACAGGCACGGATGCCTCCACAGCCATCCCAGGAAAGTACATGCCCCTGGACACCACTTGGGTCTAACCTATGCCTCTCAGGAGACTCAGACAAGGGCCTCATTTTAGCTGTCGTCCGCCTCATGGGTCCTGTAGTTATGACCAGCATATCACAGGACATGGGCATGTATGATGACTCCAAGTGTCTGTATGCACCTTTCAGAGAGAGGACAGACCTATTTGAATTCAACATCGTGGTCACATTAAGGTCATTTGGGGACCTCTGTGTATGTGTCCCACTCATGAAGCCAGCAGGGCAGGTGACTCTGAAGCATTGCCCATGGTTAACCATTGGTCAGCACCAGCATAGGCAGATACACACCTGGCTGGACGCAGGTCACAATATCATAGACAACACAGAGAGTGACGCAGGTCTATTCCTGAGTCTCATCCTTGCCGCTCATCCCCAGCAAAGAGCCCTCCTTCCCTGAGACCTGTCATGCTGGGCCCTGGGGACAGAGGAGGAGGGAGGAGCCCCCTTCACCAGAATAACGCAGCTTGCAGACTTCACAACAACTCAGAAGTGAGCTCTCCCTTCCAGCACCATATAAACTTTAATTGGGCTTTTTAAAGGTCACAAAAACAAATACTTTCTCATAAAGAAACCATTTGGGCACGCTCAAAACTCACAGGTGACTGTCAGTATACGTTGATGGCACATGCCAGGGAACAGGCGTCTCCTGCACACACACGTACCCACACCTTGTGTGCCCCCCACCCGCACCCCTGGGAAGCTGTCACAGTTGCCGTGTCTGGGCATGGGGCTACTGTAACCAGCCATGAGACTAAGGCTGGCATTGTGGGAAGGGCTGAGGGAGGAAGGGTGCCCTGGGTCCGGAGCGTCACACAGCCCTTCACGGCTCCCACCCTCACCTTCCTCTGCATCACAGACTTGCTGGCCTTGCAGCATCTGAGACGAGTATATTCTCGGATGGGGAAACTGTGGTCCAGGGGGGTTAAGCCATTCAGAAAGTGGCTGTTCCCAGTCCAGTCTCCGTAACTCCCAAGTGTGTTGGAGTCCCACTGTTGTGTCCCACATACCGCTCGAGAGCCAGATGGCAGTGGCATATGGAATGCTTGTTCCTGCTCTACTCCCCGTGCCCAGCACGTGAAGACACTCGCTGCCTTGCCCGCACCTTGGTTTCCCGTGCTCTGTCATGAGGCAGGATTCCCCTTAAGTTACCCAGGGGTAAAATGAGCATTGCTCTTCCCACTGGGGGACACGTTCCTAATGCGGAATGAGGGGTTTCTAGGGCTTGACAGATACAATAACACGAGGCATGTTGCTGTGTCAGCAAGAGGGAATAAAAAACCTTAAAAATGGGATCCGGGGCAGCTAACGGGGGCAGCACGGTGGGGATTCAGGAAGGACCAAGAATCTCCCAAGGGGGCTGGAGGGGCAGCAAAATCCACAGGCTGGCGTCACCCGGGGGAGGCAGCTGCTACCAACGGGTACTGGATTGTAGCAGGAACCTCACAGGACCCTCAGAAGCTCCTGGCTCCACAGAGATATCCCAAAGGTCTAACCTACTGAACTGTCTGCATGGCTGCCGGGCGACCCCAGTGTCGCAGTGAGGCTGGCAGGCACCGAATCATTGGTACTTAGTGTCTCAGCTTTTCTTCTAGGCATCCAGCTGCTGCCTCTTCTCCACGTCCTTACAGGGCCTTCCTACACCTGGCCCTTTCTGAAAGGACACTGGAATGTCATGCTAGCTGAAACCCCACTCTGTCTCTAAAAGTCACCTCTAAGGCACTGGGGCAGTATCTAGTATGCGAATTCAGAGGCTGCAGTCCTACTTAGTGCTGCTTTCCCTGGGTCCAGCTCATTCGCTCATACAGCACACTACTACACTGCTGGGTCTGAACTGATTGGATGAAGACCCCCTTCCAGGAGCCAGTGTCCAGAGGAGAAGACTGGGGGCGTACGTGACATAGCACCTTCTGTTCAGCAGCATAGCCTCCTCGAGACCCAGACTCTGACGATCAGAGTTCCAACGGCAACATAGGCAGAAGGCAAATGCCAGCTCAGGGGTTCCCAAGGGTACAGGGAAGCAGAAAATAACAGCAGAGTGCCCACGGAAGCACGGGCATGGGGGCTCTAACAATGTGCTGAGCGCCCACCCCCTGCCCCAAGCACGTTCCTGATCAATGCCTGAGACAAATTAAAATGCTATCCTCGAGCTCACTTTGCAGCCTGACCTTGAAGAAATGGTCTTCACCCCTGAGTGGATCCTGTCTCACTGCTGGCTTTCGGGAGTAGTAAGCGCTCTGTGCTATTGCGGGTGTTGACACCTCCTGGGCCCTGCCCCCAAACTTCCCCCCTGGAACTTCCAAATCCCCGAGGGAAAGAATTAGGGAAGGTGGCAGCAGCCAGGAGCTGCCCCATCTGCTCAGAATCCAGGTTGCCGCTGACAGGACCCAGTGCCTGCCGCCTGCAGCTCAGCCGCACTCCACCGCTGTTCTCTCTCAGTGAAGCCCCAAAACGCAGCCTCAGCAAAACCTGCCGCGTGGATTAGCCCATCGTCTGATTAATCATGGGAGGAAGGGCGGCTGAGGAGGCGAACTCATCTTTTCCATAGCTGCCTTCCCGATATTTTAATTTTCCACGGTGCTAAATCCCGATCCCCTCCCCCGACACACACAGAGAAGCAGACATAATTGGGACAATTCTCTATTATACGCACGGCCTCTTAGTCAAGCTTAAGGTACGCTTCCAAAAAGCAATTGTTGGCTATTTAATGGTTCAGAACACCATGATTAAAGGCAAAATGATGGTTTGAATTTCAATCATCCAACCTCTTCTCATGTCCAGTGGCCAGTCTCACCCCAACTCCAGGGGCAAAGCACATTGTGACCACCCACCTTGACCCTGAGACCCTGGCATCTCCCACGGTGTTTGTCAGAGTTACCTCAAGCCAAATAGAATGCCACCACACACAGTGTTCGGAATGGGAATTACCCCGCCCACTAACTGTCTTCTCTGCCTTGGTCATATTGAGCAGCAGGATTTTCCCTGAGGAAAGGTATACAGGTCACTTCCAGAGCCCCCTGAGGGTAGCTCAGCCCACCGCTGGCCCTAGTCTCTTCGAGGATAGGGAGAGATGGCCATGCACTGTCTCCTTGGTGATGTCAGCCTGGACCAGACAGGTCCAGACCCAACTGGGTAGGAAAGACTGCCAGTATGAGGGACTGCAGCCTCACGCAGGCTGCTCAGCTGGGAAAGCCAGATGGGTCCAGGAAGAGGGGGAAATGGGAAGAAAACCTGGCCCAGGATGTGCAAGGTGGGGGCGGATAGTCTGATGTGAGACCTAACTTCAGGGGAAATTCCCAGCAGAACACAACTTCAGTATGGGGAGGGGGAGAGCCTCCGGCATGTGTCTGTCCGTGGAACAGGCAGCTGCGTGGTCCTCACAAAGGCCAGCTCCTCCAGGAAGCCTGTGCAGGAGAGAACAACAGGAATGCTAGTCATGACTCCCTTCCTTCAAATGGCCCAGGTGTCCGAGACCCACAGTCACGGCTCCACTAGAACACACGGCAGGCAGCATCTGAGCCCTGGGTTCTGGAGGCTGCTTGTCAGATCCAGCTTCATGTGGCCCATCTGAAACCTTGCCTGAACACAATGCACACTTGAGACTTGTAATTGCCAGGACTCCAGCCCAACTCTCCACCCTGCCTTGCTCAGGCCACTCCTCAGTCTGGCTCTTGCCCTCCAAGGGAGGAAAGGCCTGGCAGCCGAGATGGGCTCTGTGCACCTAGAAGACAGTGCTGACTGCTCTCCTTACAGAAATGCTTGTCCTGAAATATTCTGTTGGGGCTCCCCCCCACACCATGTTCACACAAAGGTACCTGAGGTGTACCCTTGGCAGCCCAGGTCTCCTTGCTCAGTTGTCCAACTGTCCTCTGGTCCCTCTTAACCAACAGTTTTGAAAGAGGAGGTCTTACGTCACACTTGCACATTCACGGCATGAGACCTAGGGAGCTCTGAATGAGTGAATGAATCTATGACTCAATCAATGAGTGAACAAGGGCATGCATGAATGAATTAGTGAATGCATTAATGAATTAAAAAGTCAATGGATGAATGAGTGTGAAACCTGCTGAACTAGTGAATGAGTAGTGAATGAGTGAATGAATGAATGGATGTGTCAAGTCCATACAAGATAGAGTTATTTAGGATTAAGAAACCTCAACTTAAAAAAAAAATTCTCCTAGTAGACTGGTTTGTGGCATGCCTGTGGGTCATTTTCCTGACAGATGATTGATATAGAATGGCCAATCTCACTATGGCCAATGTCATCCCTGGGTTGGTGGCCCTGGGTGCTACAAGACAGCAGGCTGAGGAGCCATGGAGAGCGAGCCTCTGAGGTACTGTCCATGGTCTCTGCATCAGCTCCTGCCTCCAGGTTCCTGCCCTGACTTCCTTCCATGATGTACTGTGGAGGCGCAAGCCAAAATTAAACCTTTTCGCCGGGCGGTGGTGGCGCACGCCTTTAATCCCAGCACTTGGGAGGCAGAGGCAGGTGGATCTCTGAGTTCGAGGCCAGCCTGGTCTACAGTGTGAGTTCCAGGACAGCCAGGGCTACACAGAGAAACCCTGTCTCGAAAAACAAAAACAAAAACAAACAAACAAAAATAAGATTTGTATTAGCCGGGCGTGGTGGCGCACACCTTTAATCCCAGCACTTGGGAGGCAGACAGGCGGATTTCTGAGTTCGAGGCCAGCCTGGTCTACAGAGTGAGTTACAGGACAGCCAGGACCACACAGAGAAACCCTGTTTCGAAAAACCAAAAAAAAAAAAACAAAACAAAACAAAACAAAATTAAACCTTTTCCTCTCTGAGCTGCCTTTGAACATGGTACTTATTCACAGCTCTAGAAACCCTACAAAATGAATGAACAAGTGAGGATGGCCGAGCTGATGAAGGAGTGAATGAAGAGACAAATGAGAATGAAGGAGCAAATGAGGAGGGATGAATGAGTGGTGTGGGTATATCAATGAATGAGTGAGTGATGAATGAGTGAATGAGTAGGCAAAGAGAATGAATGAGTAAGTGAGGAGGGACGAATGAATGAATGAGAATGAATGAGGAGGGTGAATTGGATGAATCGGTGAATGAGTGAGTGGTGAATGAGTGAATGAATGAATGAGCTAGTGAGCGAGTGAATGATACATGATCTTGCTCCCTGATGCCTCCTCTATCCCAGCAGGTTGTGGCGCACACCCACTGCAGAAGAACTGCGCTGGCCCATGGTGCCCAGTGTGCTGTCTAACACTCTGAGCCCCCATCAGTCTGCTTCTGTAATGAAGTGGCATTAAACCACACACAGCATCTGTCTTATTAAATTAAATCAAGTTCCTCGTGGAGAAGTTGAACTCGGCTGAGCTCTCGGCAGCTGTGCATGGGTTCTTGAACACTTGGGCAGCATGAAATGCTCCTGCCTGGCCCCTGTGACCCCCCAAACCCACCCTCGTGTGCAACCGGAACGCCCTGCCCTGCCCCGGGCCTTCCCTAGCCCCACTGGCGGAGAGCAGACTGTGCTCTTCTGGAGCGGCGCTGATATTGACTTAGAGGGGCAAGGGTGGAATCGTTTATCATTCAATTAACGGTGTCAGCAGAGCCATTATTTAAATGACCAGCTGCATGTGTGATCAATCTTTAATGAAACAATAATGTGCTTCCCAGTTAGTGTGTGCCAGCTGCCCCGAAACCCTCCTTGGTATGAATAATAAATGTAATGGGCTCTGCCGGCGGGTGTTGGTGGGATGATCCTTGCAGAAGGGAGCAGTGGTGCTGGAGAGGAGGGGCTGCTAACATGCACAGCACAGAGTCTGCTCCACGCTCCACCGCATCGCCAGGCAGGGATACACTTTCAGGTAGGCATGGTGGCTCAGGCCGGGAAGGGGCGAGCGAGTGAGAGCCTCTTATTCTGGATCTCAGTAGGCAGGGACTCTAACTCCTGCCCCATCTCCCCGTGTGGTCTTGGTAGATCTTCTCTCCCATCACCGACCCCCACTTTCCCCATCTGAAGGGAAGAAGTCCAGCAGGTTGGGTCCCCAGGGGCTGTTTTATGTTTGTAATTCGGCATGTGGCTTACTAGAAAATGAGGGTGAGAGCAGCTGAGTGGGCAGCCCCAGGTAGGCTCCTGGGGGCCTCCACCCACGAGCCTTCCCATCTTCCTTGCTCAACCTGTGAGCACCCGGATGCTGGGTGGACATCTGCCAGGCTGCTAGGCAGAGCCAGTCACCAGGCATAGGACCGTACCCTGTGGGCATGCACTCCCCACTGCCTTCACCCGAGGCTCCCTCACTTCTCTCCTGGGGATTCCAGGAGAACCTCTCTGCCTCATCCTGCAAATGAACTCATTACAGTCCGTTTTCCAAAACAAACCTTTCATAAATAATCAGGTCAACTTTGCCACGTTTGCGCAGATGCTGTCAGCTTTTATAAGCCTTACTTATCACCATGGTAATTAAATAGCTAATTGTGTGGCTCGCTTCCCCCTGGCTCACCTCAGAGGGCTGGGGCTCTGTCTGTCTTCACAGCCCTGCCTCCTCGTGCCCAAGCCAGTACTAGGCATGTTGACACGGTGGAAATAAATATTTGTTGAATAAATATTTATAGTAAAGCCTTTATTAGTTAAAGAAGAAGAAAAAAAAAAAACTAAAGCAGCATTCAGCCAAGATAGAGCAACCACAGTCTCTCTCCAGAAACAACTTTAAGGAACCTGGAAAATAAGAGAGAAAAAACTAGACAAAACAGACCTAGCAGTGGCCTGCCCATTGGATAAGAACCAACTCACACAGAAGACCTGACCAGAGCTTTGCTTTCTGCCTGGAGAAAGTCTTCAGGTTGCACTGCAGCGAGGGGAGTCCCATATCTCCTCTCCAAAGGCAGGACTAAGAAGCTGGAGGCCCTGAGACAGTTTACCCAGGAGGCAGTGGGGATTGCAGTAAGCACTCATACACAGGCGTGAGAACCCTCAGCGCCTACATGAACTGTCAGGTATGGCCATGCAAGTCTGTAAGCTCAGGATGGAAGGAAGGGAGGGGACACAAAGATAGAAGGATTGTTGGGGCGTGTTGGCCTCCAGCTTAGCAGAAAAAGTCCCAAGCTCTGGGTTGAATGAGAGATCCTGTCTCAAGGGCAGTAGAAGTCCTGTTCTAGGCTCCCCATGCACACCCATGAAATCAGAAGAAACCCTATGAGCTTCCTATGGATCGGCAGGAATGTGTGGTCAGGGTACTGAGGCCAAGGAGAAACCAGTCACTGGGAGCTCAAGCAAAAGGAAGAAACATGGCTGACCCCCTTAGTCAGCGAGTGGGGCTATAGGCTACAGGGCAGCGGAGGCGCTCGTGGGACGGTGTCTCCAGGGTCAGAAACACTGCCCTGGGTTCATCTGAGCAACAAGGCAAACATGAACGGTGGAGACCCAGCTCAGGAGGGTTTGGAGGGAGCGATGACCTGAACTATGACATTTTGGCTAAGAACCAGGCTTCATTCTGCCTGTGTCCTAAGAACCTGTGTGAAGATAAACTGACACATGATAGACCATCTTGTTTAACGGGAAATTGGGGATTGGGAGAGTATCCAGGCTGGTCTGGAAAAGCAGCTGAGATTGTCATGGGTCTCAGCACCAGTGAAGAGACCTCACACGCTGCACTGGGACAGTAGAGAAGGCAGAACCACACCCCTCAGAGGCTTCGTCTGTAAAGAATCATGTAAAAAAAAGCCTGACCTTCCGAAGGGTTTCTGTGCCCTTACCCAGTTGTTTCCCAAGGCCAGAGGGCAGGGCTGCATGTTGAGCTGGGCGCAGAACCTGGCAATGCCATCCAGGCGGTGTTGGTTTTGAAGACATGGAAGATGCGAGCTTGAGGGTCACCTAGAGACTAGCTGAAGACAGGCAATGTGTGACAAGGTCAGAGGTGCTGCGGACATGCCCTGAGTGGCGATGTGGTGGCGTCTAAGTTGTAATGGAAATCTCAAGATATCGGTGATGCCAGGACTATAGAATTTATCCCAGGGAGAGGGCAGTGTGCATGGACTGTGCTCCAGAGGAAACTATGCCCTCTTCTGCTCTCCACAGGTACATGCACACATGCACACATGCACTCACACATACTTGCAAGCTCATGCACTCACACACAGAAGGGAAAGGGAGAGAGAGATGGGGCGGGGCAGGGAATGACCACCGTCAAACCCCTGGAAGACAACACTTGAAACTCATATATCTAATAGAAATTCACATTTGAGTACAGAGATCTCTGGGACCCAATGCAAGCTGGCAAACAGTCAGTTAAGAGATTGGGCGAAAGATTTGAACAGACAACTTCCCAAGCAAGCTAGCCACATAAAAATGTGCAGGTGAAGATGGTCGATATCACAGAAACGCAGATTAATAACAGCCGACATCATTAGACAGTCATCAAACAGGTATTCTGGCCGGCGTGATAAGCGCAAGTAAGTTTGAATCCCAGAACCACACACACTCTATGTAGTCATAAGCATCTATAATCCCCGTGTTCCTACTGTGAGATGGGAGGTAGAGACAGGAGAGTCCCTGAAAGCTCATGGGCCAGCGAGCAAGCCTGGTGTGCACAGCAGCAAACAACCAAACAGACCTTGCCTCAAGCAAGATGGAAGGCAAGGACCAAGGCCCGAGGTTGTCTTCTGATGGCCTTGCCCCATTCATCCACACACAAAGATAATGGTGATAAAATAATCACTAATAACAGTCGCCCCGTTAATAGGCTTTCCTAAGCATCCGTTAGATGCCCCAAGCAAACCAAGCAACCGTGTACATGTGGAAAACCCGGAGGCATCCTATTCGGCTCTCAGGAGGCACAGAAAAGGTAGTGAGAAGTTTGGTTTCTTTAAAAACCCAGTTATGTTAGTGACTATGTTTCTGTTTTAATCTCAGGTGTGGGATATGGGGCTGCTTCAGATTGTCCACAGCTGCTAACTATGATTGTCTCGTACTCTTAGCAGGGGCAGGATGTTCAGTTTAATTCAGGAGACTCTGGAGATGGTATAAATGGGAGAGCCTGAGGCAGCTGCTGCTGGTCCCTGCTGCTGCTGCTTTTGCTATTGCTGGATTGCTGGCTGGAGGTATCCTGATGACAGAGATTGGACTTGCCCCCAAGGAACCCAACACCCCTAATCAACAGAAAGTGGTCTAAAGAGGTCTATATCCTCTTTCCCCTCTAACCTTCTTTCTCTCCTACTTCCTGTTGTGGGGTTGAAAAGAATTGGAAAGGAATACATGTTGGAAGGGTTGTAGATAAGAAACACCCCCCCCCGCAATATATATATATATATATATATATATATATATATATATATATATATATACACACCCCTACAGATAACAGCTGATAAACTTCCAGAAGCCTTTACTCTTCCTCTCAGATGCATTTTACCCAGAACTATGGAGTCTTTGTCCACGGAAAGCCTCACAGTCGAGATCATGGCAGCTTTCTCATGCTGGTCAAAACATGAGACCATCTTGTAACTGGTCCACAAACCCACAGACCCCCGCTCAGCATGAAACAGGACCAACTCCTAAGGAGCCCCCCAGCACTGAGTCACAGAGACATCATGCTGACCCAAAGGAACCACAGACTCCAAGTACTGAAAATGAGAGCCAATCTCTAGAGGTCCCCAGTCAGTCCAGGAAGCCTGGAAGGGTAGGGAAGGAGAGATGGAGGCATGGTGGGGCACAGGAGTCTCAGGGGAGGGAAGGGGACATTTATCATTGTGGCAGAGACACCAGTCCACGAGGAAATGTACACAAGGCTCTCAAGGCTGTGAGCAGTGGCCCACGGTGTCAGGGTCATTGTAGAGGACACAGCATGGGCACACTATGGAGACTTGTTTTGGTGACCATAATGCCCAAGTTCCAAGCCAGTTCTGACTTTCTCTCTATTCATGATGAATTTGTGCCCCTGACCTGCACCTTCCTTTGTTTTCCAGGACTTTGGGGATGCTACAGTCTTCCAGTGGCCTTGGGTCACTCCTGTCCTTTCCCCTGAGCCTCACGTGGTCAGGAAGTCTTCATGGTGTCTGAAAGCTGTGGGGGGGGGGTCCTCTCCAGTTCCTCCAGTTTAATTTTGTTTAACATGAAATATTTGGGTTTGGGATTCAAGGGAGACCCTGAGACCGATAGTCCTTAGACAGTGGGACATCGTTAGTGGCATGGTCATATAGAAAAACAAACAATGGCCTGGAGTGGGCCTGATGAAAGTTCAGCCTCGGGAAGCAGGGGGTGGGGTGGGGTGGGGTGGGGTGGGGTTATAGGTCTCAGAGGAAAGGGGAAGGTTCCAAGACACAAGCCTGTGGCTAGCTGCAGGGGGGAAGGGGGGAGAGAATCCCAGGGAAGGAATGAAACCTGGAGAATAAGGTTGCCTGGAGTCAGGTTTAGGGATGGAGCTGAGAGTGAGAGAAAGAAAGTGCCTTTGACTCAGTAGATCAAGTTACACTAATATTTATTCATAAGCAACAGTGAACAAATATAAAACAAAAAGGGATCACATTCATTCACACACACACACAAACACACACACTCTCTCTCTCTCACACACACACAAACACACACACTCTCTCTCACACACACACACAAACACACACACTCTCTCTCTCTCACACACACACACACACACACACCTCTGGTCTGGTAAGTGCTGTAGCCTAGTTCCAATGGAAGAGTAGGCAAGGCCTCACTGCTTTGGAACCTGGCTGGAGCCTGGGTCCAGAGTTGTGGTGTCTGGAATTGGTGGGCTGGTTCTGGGAATGAATCAGTCTCAACAGGAAGAGTCTCTGTTGGGGTTCTCGGGAATGAGCCAACCTTAGCTTCCAGATTAGGGTTGTAAGTCTCTTTCAGCTCAGGCCTACAACACCACCTTACCTAACACTAGGTTTATCAGTCACCACACACACTCTCCAGACTTGGTCTTCATGGTGTCTTTTTAGTCAATTAAAACTGAGGAGTTCACCTAGTCAGGGTGATAAGTTTCCTTATCACATTTCACACTCACACACTCTGGGCTGGGTTACATTTGTAATTTCTTTTATAGTGCTTACATTTATTCTTAAAAAGGTGGAAGGGATATCTGGTTGAGATACAGCCAGTGTGAGTTGGGGATGTGCTGTCCTTTGATAACCAGAGTCTGGCTGCCTGGTCTGTCGCTCCCTGACATCCAGACTAGGTGGGGTCTCTCCCTCTCCCCTCCTCCTTCCCCTCTCATTCCCTCCCTTCCCCCCTCTCTCCCTCTCCTCGTGGCAATAGGAATCCCAGAATCTACTGAGGATGGAGACAGAGAGGGCTGCCCACGTGAATAACTTGAGCAGCCTCTGGTCTGACATTCTAACATAAGCCACTTGTACAAAGCCACTGTGATTAAACGTTGTCTTCAGTGGTGACATCAATGACCCTGAGACACGTTTACCGGCTCTGCAGCAAGGGGAGGCTGTGGTTTTGAAGTCGTGGTACCTTGTATAGAATACAGAGCAGCTTCCAGGAACTACATACAGGAAGACATCTGCCATGTGTAAACAGAGAGACCAGGATATCTGTGACACCCCTGTACTGTCATTGGTTCCCAGTCATTGATACCCACCCGAAATTATGCTCATAAACAGACAAAAACAAAGGTGCTGACTTTTCCGTGTAAATACACAGCATCCTGGCAAAAGTCCTCCCTGGGAGTGCCAGGCTGCCAACTCCTGACAGCTTCATTCCGGGCATGTCTGCCTGGAGAAGTGGGGCAGCCTCTTAGGATGACCTCAGATCTGAGGAGTGACATCTGCCCAGCATGTGTCCTTGCACCTGAGGTAGGAACAAGATAAAAACTTCTCAGTGCGAAAGTAAAAATAGCAGACCACAGCAATCCAGGGCACCGTGCGGGCTATAATTATAGAAGTGGAGGCGGCGCCTTCTGAAGCCTACTGGAGGGCCAGGGGCAGCAGGCTGGTGTGTGGGGGTGATGATGAAGAGGAGGGGAGGCCCGGTCTCAGAACTCCAGAGTGCCCGAGAGCCGGGCTAGCAGAAGGCCACAGGAAGCATGGACAGCAAACACACAGGCACAGCATTCTGCAAAGTGCTTAAAAACACTCGTCCTCTGACCTGCAAGACACTGTCCAAGATATAAAACCTTGGCTGTGTAAGGGAACAAAATTGCATTGGAGTTTTGGTAAAAATAGCAAGAGTAATTTTGTTCAGGCTCCTGCAGCAGAGCAGAGAGTGTGGGGTAGGACTGAGATCCACTCAAATGCAGGAAACTAACAGGTTACCGGAGTGAAAGCAGAGATGGGGAGGGGAAGCTACCAACGGACTAGACGAAGTCAATTCTCACTAGCCTGCTCCTGCTACAGGTGAGCCAGTGTTTGGCATGACAGGGCATAGATGTCAAGGGCTTGCTGGGACCAGAAACCAAGGGTGGAGAGTCACAGCAGGGCATGGCCATGAATGGTCTAGTTGAGAAGGATACT
This sequence comes from Apodemus agrarius, assembly GCA_964023405.1. Taxonomy (NCBI): domain Eukaryota; kingdom Metazoa; phylum Chordata; class Mammalia; order Rodentia; family Muridae; genus Apodemus; species Apodemus agrarius. Next base: position 158,401,140 of record OZ030008.1, on the reverse strand, counting down.
CAGAGGAGCCTGAGTGGGTTAAGCCTTTCCAGGGTCACCTCCACCATGGTCTGGCCTGGGGATGAGGTATTCTGGAACTTCAGACGAGGGAGCTGATGGAAGGAGCAAGCAGCCTTTGCCAGGATCCTGTCCTCATACAGTGCTGCTCCCTGGCCTTGTACCTGAGTCCTGGGTGAACTTGGCTACCTTACTTTCTGTCTTAATGACTTTTCTTATTGATTTGATAAGTCATCCAGCAAGAGCAACTTAAGAAAGGCTCATCATTTAAAGTTCATCGGAGATGGCGGAGGTGTCCAGGTTTGGTCTGTTGCTGTGTATTGTAAATACTGGCCTCCGAGGTCTGGTTGCCTGGTGTACATGAGGAAATCATGTACACCAAGAGATGCTATGTAACCTTGCTCCTTAATTTAAGACTATCGGTTGAATAAAGATGACTACAGCCTATAGTTGGGCAGAAGAGAGGTAGGAGGAGCTTCAATTCTCCGGCTTGTGGTCTGAGGCAGGACAACACCGAGGGGAAGAGAAGAAAGAATGTGAAGAGAAGAGAGGACGCCATGGGGTAGGTTAATCATGAAAGCATGGCCATGAGAGCTGGCCAATTGGAGTTAAGAGTGGCCGGATGGAGCACGGCGAGTCATAAGTCAGGTCACTAATAGGGAAGTAGATGCTTCCTTAGAGGGAATATCTGCCCAGCTCTAGTGCTAACTGCAGCTTATTAGAAATATATCTGTGTCTTTTCCTGGGAACTGGATAATCAAAGGCAGGGTAGAAACCCCCATTGAGGTTATTTCAACGTGGGGGAGTGACAGCAAGAGCATGGAGCAGCAGGGAGTCAGGGGCAAACGCTCAAGCATTGTCTCTCGTTTACTCAGTCTGAGACTCCAGCCCATGGGATGGCACCACCCACGTTCAGGGTCACGTTTACCGGCTCAGCTAACACTTTCTGGAAACACCGTTAGGGATGTGTTCTCTTTTAGTGACACCAATTCCAAATTTTATGCTTATTTTTAATTTGTTAAAGATTTATTTTACATGTATGTGTGTTTTGCCTGTATGTATGTATGTGCACCCCATGTTTGACTGGTGCTCAAGAAGGTCAGAAGACAGGGTTGGATCTCCTGGAACTAGAGCTACATATATTTGGAGCCACCATGGAGATCCTGGGACGCTACCCTGTATCCTCCAGTATTCCAAGCCATCCTTCCAACTTCAGTTTCTTCCCATTTGAAAAATATTTTACTAAAATATTTTAAGTAAAAGACGTAGCTTTAAGAATCACCGGAAATTCAAGATTGAGGCCCATGACTGGAGAAGTTGGAGACTGGAGGTTAAAGGTTGAAGTTAAAGGTCAAGAAAGCTGATGGCTGGTTCCAAGATGGAGGTTGGGGATAGAAGGTTGAAGACTGAAAGCCTAGGGTTAGAGGCTGGAGATCGAAAATTGGAGAGGCTGGGTGGTTAGGATAGAGGCTGAGGAGGCTGGACTGGGAAAGGTCAGGAAAGCTGCCTTCCCAGAAACTTCATTTTCTGGGGCTGCCATTCAAATAAGTACAGATCAGAGATGGGACTCAACACAGTATATTTTTTATGTCAAGGTGTGGGTAGCCAGAAGCCCCAAGTCAGAGTGGTTCTGGGGTCACCCAGGCCTGACCAAATTGTCTACACTGCCACCCACACACACTGACCTTGGTTCAGCTGCACCCCCAGCCTCAGCTCCACCTCACCTGGCTACCTTCTTACATCTGTCCTTGTATCTCCTAATCTCTCTCCTTATCAGCCCTACCATAACCTGTGGCACCAGAGAGGGCCTTTGGTTCTTAAGGTCACATCTGTTTCTCACAGCCACCAGGTTAGGACTTCAGTATATATTTTGTGGGTTCAATTCAACTCTACCACACTCATACATGTATAACTGGCTTCCTGTCCCTGGGGCATCCCCCTTCTCCCTGGGTGAGTACTCTCTAACATGGTGTCTCTGATCAACCATCAACAAACAAGGGGCTGGGCTCCAAGTAACATCACAATTCTTCCATTATAAGAGCCTTGTGCTGGCCCAGAAGCCTGAATGGCTGAGAGCGGGAGGAGAGCATCCCTCTAGGCTTAGGGGACAGCACCTACCCTGGGCTGGGAACACTGCTGGAAATATGCTTGGCTTCTGTGGGCCTGCCTGCTGGCCGTATGCCGACTGCGTCATCTGCTATCAGTGTCTAAGCCCTGTGAATGTGGTCCAACAGTCTTCTATCACCCCCTTCTTTCTCCCCAGTACAGTTGGCTAATACTGGGAATAATGAGTGTCCTGGTGTGAAGTGGAAATTTCTGGTTTCTCTAACAACTCATTTGTGTCATGTGATATTTTTCTGGAAACTGTTTGATGACAGGATATTTCACTGAAGCAGACACATGAGAGGATGTTTGGCTGAGAACAAACATGTGACATTTTTCTGGAAGCTGTCTTGAGAGAGGGCACATGTTTAAAACAAATGTAAATATAACAGCACAGACAACGAGAAGATGCTCTTGCATTGGTTCACTTTGCAAAGCTTTACTAGTATTGTCACTTCTGAAGACTTGTGGTGATGTGGCTGAGCCTCGCGGTTTCTTCTGGATCAAACCACTGCTGCTGAATCGTGTTTGGTGCTTTCTGATTGAGTTGGACTGCTTCTACTGATTCATGTTTGATGTTTTGGACTGGACTGCTGATATCCTGACCACAAAATTGAAACCACACCAAAGAACTACTTCTAAACAGGTCCACATCTCCCTTATCCTATAAAACATCTTCTTCCACTACCTCTGGTCAGTGGACTAGAAGGGAAAGGGAGGTGTTCAAGAGCCCTAATTAAAGCAGGTTTTGGAAAATCTAAGCCTACAGTGGTGTGTGGAAAAGAACCCCAAAGGGGTCCTTGCCCCAGTCCCTACAAACTGAGACTTCTGTCAAATGTCAAAAGGAGGCTGCAGGTCATCAAGTTACGGCCTCCAGAAAGTTCAAAGGTCATCCTGATTACCAGATGCATTTGTCAGCTTTCGGTCTCTAGAGTGAGAAGCCTGGGGCAATTAATTTGCTTTGTAGATGGAGAGAAGTTTTATTTAGCCACAATTTTGAGCATGGTTGAAGAGGGCCATCTCAGGGAGTACATAAGGCAGTGAGCAGGAGTGGGTGTCAGAGCAAAATGCCTGCCCAGAGGAGGAGAGGAGACAGGTGTTATCTACAATCTCTGTGGAAGCGACACCCCAATGCCCTAAGAAACCCCTATAGAGCTCCCCCTGCCAGAAGTTTCCCTGCCTAGTATCACAACCCTGGCTCTCAGGGGCTTTGGGAGCACCCCGCACCCCCTGCCACTCAAGGCCAAGAAGAAGTGTCTTTGAATCCCACACTGAGAAGGTTTCTTTAGAGCAGGTGACTCCAGCTTGTCCGCTCTACTCATGCTAGCAAGTGGAAGCCTCAGAACCACCAGGGACGTCTGGTGGGTTCTGCAAGCCCCTGGCTGGCTAGAGGGTGTGTGGATGGAGGTGAGGAACTCCAGGAGTGAACACCGTTGCTGACATCAAGTGTTGGTTTCTTCACCGAACATAAAAACTCTCTGCAAGGGCTCCCTGAGTCTATTTAACTAAGCATTAAATCTTAAAATTAATTTGCCATGGAAGCCGCAAATCCTCTCCATATGAAGTTTTAAAAGGCAATGCCTGGGTTTCTTGGATAGTGAAAGGCATGGCATTCATATCCTCCCTCATCCTTCAAGTGCTCAGCGCCAGAGTCCTGCGTCCAGACAGTCAAAAGAAAGCCCTCCCTGTGAAGGAGTCCCAAAAGTCTGTTGCAGACCAACAGAGAGAAGCATCAGAATTAGCTAAGTCCTCAGCCCGGGACGAAGGCCCTCCATCTAAAGTGGACGGTGATGGTGAAGAGCTGGGAAAGATCTTTGAAGGGGGCTTCATGTTCTGAACAGGGTGAGTGTCCTAAAAAGATTTCTACCAGATTGATACAGACTCCTATCCAAGCCTGCAAGACCAGACCAGACCGGACCAGAACAGACCAGACCGGACCAGAGCAACCAATGTGGCAGAGCACTCGCTATGTCCCAGACTAGCCAGGTCTCCCAGGAACCCATAAGCAGGCGCAGAGGACGCTCCCATGGGATGAATGGAGGGACTCAGTCACGGAGGTCAGTCACCAGCCGGCAGGGCTTGCATCAACATGGAAGATGCAGGACCCCAGGGCCACTGCAGCCTCTGGCTACAAGACCCAGACCTCCGGATTCTGTGACACAAGTTTCCCTCAGTTATCTCAATATCTAGCTCGCCGCCAACCCAATACAAACGCCACTGCCCAGCAGTTGTCGCTGGCTAAACACTCGGGGACAGAAGCTTCATTTCTTTCCCTGACGAATGGTGGTGCTTTTCTATAGCTTTGTATTTAATCCTTAAAGCATTTTCAATTTTTAAAGAAGTATTTCATTTTATGAGATTATAATATAACATCATTTCTCCCTTCTTTCTCCTTCCTTTCTTCTTGATGTTTTCCAAATTCATGGCTTCTTTCTTCTTAGTTGGTGTGCGTGTGCGTGTGCGTGTGTGTGCGTGTGTGCGTGTGTGTGCGTGTGTGCGTGTGTGCGTGTGTGCGTGTGTGCGTGTGTGCGTGTGTGTGTGTGTGTGTGTGTGTGTATTCCTGACTACATAAGAATAATCCTCTCAGTCTGTATAATGTTACTTAGATGTATGTTTTCAGGGCTGACTATTTGGTGTTGGATAAACAGTTGGTATGCTCTTCCCTGGGGAGGACAATCTCTCCCTCTTAGCATGACTTAGCTGCCCACAGTTCTGTGTGTAGTGTTGAGGGCCTGTGAGCTTTCCCTGTCTGCTTTGGCATGACTATTGTGATTGTCCTTGTTCGGCTCCTGCTTAGGCAGTCATGTTGGTGTCACTCCTGACATTACTAGGACACATCACCTCTCAGCAAACTCCCTGTTTCCTTGGCTCCTGTAATCTTTCCACCAGTCTTCTACAAGGTTCCCTGAGTCTCAGGTGTGGGAGTTGGGTTGTAGATGTATCTCTTGAGACTGGGCTTCACAACCGGGCTGCCGTTTTCTGGTAATGGTCTCTGTTGTAAAGAGACATTTTCTTGATGAGGAGTGAGGCCTACACTTATCTGTGGGTATAACAATAAAGATTTACAGCATAGTTATGGATTATGCTGGTTTAGTAAAGTTAGGGTTTCAGGTTTTTCTCCAAGATTCATGACTTTACTAACCCTGGATAAGTGGCTAGATTACCAGAACCAGGCATGATTTCCCTCTTGTTGAACAGATTTTAAGTCCAAGTAGAGAGACGTTTGTTACAAACAAGGTGTGCGTGCCAACGAACCCTTAAGGGTCATGTGCAATGTTGGTTATTGTGTGTTGCAGGAAATATTAAAAATGATCCTGCCAACTCTCCTGCCCCACCATGCCACGACCATGTCCATGAGGGGTCCCACTCAGGGCCAATCTCACTGCTGAGCTATTGTCTCCCAGCTATCTCCCACAGCATCCCAGGTGTGTTTTCTCCTCCATAAACCCCTTTAATCGGTGGACCCACATTCCAATCTCTTAAAGCTTAATTAGCCAATCAGATTTATGTATAAATAATATTACAGTTTACAAGATGTCAATACAATAATTTTAGAGCCAATTGATAATGACAAAAGCTTTATCCCAGTATTTCTAACCTTATAAAAACTTAGCTATTGCGGCTAGTAAATGCCCCATCCGAAGCCATCTCCGTTCTTCCCCTTCTCCTCCTGTGACCTCTGTCCCTCCTACGCCTCCCTCCGCCTCCCTTTTCCTGTCTAATCACAGGCCTTCCACTGTCCTAATGTGATAGGATGTGGGAAATCCTGCAACAATTATGGTTCATAGGCAGCATTGCTGGGTAGGAATGTTAGTTTCATTCTTTGTTTGGAAGCTTCTGGTTGCATGATAGCTACTTCTCAGAGAGGAGGCACTGAGGCCAGTTCCAGATCGGGGGGGGGGGGCCTCTAGACCTTGTATTTGCCGTGTGTGGTATCCTTAGCAATACCTCTGGAGACAACCAAGAACAATAGCAATAGATAATATATTTGGTCAGTCTCTTGAACAGCCCTGACCAACAGTGCTAAAAAGGACTTCTTGTGCCTCTGGTTTCTTTGGCTCTTGGAGAGAGCACTGTCAACCCAGACATTTAGTTATATAAATAATAAAAGACAAGACAAGAAGGCAGTCTAGACGCTGTATTTGCCCACCAACAACCTGCCCAAGTGCTTGCCCAAAAGTTCCTGTCTCCCAGGCCTTGCCTATACATGTCACAGCTGGCCCCAAGACCTCTTGTTGTCTAGTTGTGGAAGAGGCTCTCTACGTCAGCCCTAACATGGGACAACTTTCTTCCCCACCTTGAGTTAAGCTCTCATCTCAGTTAATGGTCCTCCTAGTCTAGCTTGGGAAAGTCTTTTAAGTACATATGCCAGAATAATCATCCTATGCCTCATGTCTCCCCTCCCAAAGGTAGGTTGCCATCTTATTGGCTCAAACCCATGCCTGTGGACCTTTCTAATGTCTTGGATTCATGTTCCCAGAACACCCCAAGTTGAGGCAGCTCAGGGAGGCTGAAGGTGATCTGTGTCTGGAAGAAGGCTTGGTGTGTGGGTTCTGGCCAGGGAAGGCTGTGCTTTGCTTGAACCCACTCTGAAACCTGGCCCTTTACTCTAAGCAGGATGTGACCACTGGCAAAGGAAAACAGAGAGAAAAGGAAGGAGTCCCATCTCTATTACCACGTGCTTCCTGGATGTCCCTGGACAAAATCCCAAAGGTGTGGCTGACCTCAAACATCCCCAGGATCATTCTGTATAGCGCCATATACTTGGCATTCTAGAAAAGTGGTCCCAAGACACATGCACTTTACCAAGGCCGCTTTGCCTATTGGATGGCAGGAACACCATTTAGAAGCTAGACTGGTCAACTTCAGAACTCAGTTCTTAACAGGGACTTGACAAGAGGCTAGAAATGTGGCTTGGGAACAAAGGTTTTTCTAGAATCTTAGCAGGCTCTTGGAACCAGCAGAGGCCTTTGAGACACAGGTGCCTCGGCCTGAGAGGACAACGCCACCTGCTATGAATGCCATGAGGTCTTTCCATCTTTCCTGCTGTCTTGCTTCCCTCCGTTTATAAGTGCTCACTGACCTCAAGAGAATGATGTGCTTCGTTGTCAAAACACAGGCTCAACCCTCAAGAGGCTGTATGGATTAGTTGTTTACTGATGTTTCCCTAGCCTCAGGGGGACAGGGTCCTAAGAACAAGGCTGATGGGGAGGATGAATAAAAACAAACCCGGAGACTGCAAATGCAAAGCAGGACCAGATGCTCGAGCCAGTACTAGACAGGGAAGAACGTGGGTATTGAACAAAATATGAGCCCTGGGTTAGACCAGACCTGAACGTGGGTGATCAGCACACAAATAGAGACAGAACTTTCGTCCTCAGGGGCAGCTCTGGTACATCTTGGTTCTGACTGCAACAACAGACAGAAATCCCATCTTCCTTCTGCATCTTGGGTTTCTGAAGTGTCCCAGCCATTCAGCAGCAGCAGAAACAGAGCCTGCTCCAGTCTGACCTTAGCCAAATCACACACCAAGACCTAGGCCTGACACTGTCCACAGCAGAGATGTCACTTCAGGCTGTATTGTCTTCAGAACCTGGGAGACAGGGTGGACACTTAACCTAACCAAGACCTGCCCAAATTCACAGGTGTGATAACCAAATGTTCTGGTCCATGGTTGCTAGGAAGCAACCTCTTCCCAGACCCTGAATAGGTCTGTTTTGGCAAGGCTGCATGCTCCAGGCTCTTCTCAGCACAGTAATTATCTCAGAGCTTGGCCCTGAGTTGAGGGCTGGATTTTATCGGAGGATGGCCCACTCGCTCCTCAGTGTGGCACCCCTTCCTCACACCTCACTGGTTCCACACTTGTCTTGCCAGTGTAGGCACAGTGCTATGTACACCTCCCTCGTTCACCTTAGAAGTTCCTGTGGGGCTTTGCTGTGTAACCTCATAGCAGTAACTTTGGGGACAGAATAATTGGAGCTACTAACGCTTGCAGAATCCACTTGAACCTACCCAGAGTGCTAATTAAGATGATTCACTGCTGGCTCAGAGGCATTCTGTTGGGTTTAGCACATTCTGGCTATTTCTCACTCCATGGCAAATAAGCTGCCCAGGACTTCTCCCTACCAAGATCCTAGTTTGTTTGGACTTGGTCACCTTTACAAGAAGATCTGGTTCTGGGGGTCCCAACTGTTGGTAGCTTTGTCCAAGACAGAACCATCTCCTAGGACCTGCATTCAATAGTTCATATTCTTGTGTCTCTGTTCTTGTTGACCCCAAAGAGTTGTGACATAGGAAGATTACTGAATTCCTGTTAAGGGCTAGGTCCTGTGAATGAGACACATCTGGAGATGGGGGAAGTGTGTATGTGTGTGTGTGTGTGTGGGCGGTTAGTACAGTGACCAGTAGAGGTTTTCCAAGGCAGTGGAAGAGTCAGGCTAGAGTGAAATGGCCAGAGGGGATGAGGAGGGGCAGGAGTGGAGAGCCTTACACATCTCAGCAGAAATCGAGGACTAGGCCAGGAAGCCAGTCTGGGACAATTTAAAGAGGCAACAGATGGACAGCCAGTACAAGTGTGAGTGGGCTACTTGGGTACATAGCCCTCCTAGGTGCAGTCGTTGCCATTGGAAGGCATTGGGGATGAAATCTGCTTCAAAATGCCCCAGCTGCCTACACAGGGTTGGGGCGAGCTCACAGGGTGTGGAAACCAGAGTGCGGTGCCATCCATGTCGTACAGGACAGGGGGTCAGGAGAGTAAGGAAGTGGGATGACTGGCCAACAGGAGATGAGCTGGACACTGGAAGTAGAGCGAGAGATCTGGGTGTGCGTGCATGTGCGTGCGTGCGTGCATGTGCGTGCGTGCGTGTGTGTGTGTGTGTGTGTGTGTGTGTGCGTGCGTGCGTGCGTGCGTGCGTGCGTGCGTGCGTGCGTGCGTGTGTGTGTGTGTGTGTGTGTGTGTAAAAGGTCTGTAGTATTCTAGGTCAGAGTGAGCGGGCATCTGAGGCTGAGGGACTGCTCCAGTGAGGAAGGCTGAGAAGCAAAGCCACAGCTCCTCAACTTAAAGGGAGGAGAGGTGGGAGAAAGCCTGGATCGGACCGCAAAGGATTTCAAACACCTGGCTGAGGAGCTTTAAGACCAAGCAGAAGGCGCCAACCCTTTGTGTTCTGTTCTGCAGTGCAAGCTTTCTGATATATAAGATAGCATGGATTTGTTATGATGGAAATTAGAGGAAAACAATACTGTGTTGGGCTAACTGAAAAATGACTATCGCCCCCAAGACTTGTGGACCCCCAACCCGGTGAGTACCCTGAAATGAGAAGGGACAAGACAGATATGTAATTAAGGGTCTAGTGTTGGCAATTCCCCTATGTGCTCAGTCTCACCGCGGAGGTCTTTATATGAGGGAGGCAGAGGTCAGGACAGTCAGACGGTCCACTGATGGCCGCCCAGTCTGGATGGTGAGCAGACAGGAACATCTGGATGCCGAGGCAGAGACAGGAACAGAGGCTCCTGCAGGAGCAGCCCCGGGATTGCTGATTCCAGGTCTCTGGCACCGCCGATGATGCAGAGAGCTCACCACATCATTTAACATTATGTCATCTGTGGTGACGTTACAACGGGTATGGCAAACACCCTTTTCTCACACCCCACACCCTGGCTTGGTCCTCACAGAACTGTCTTACAAGTGCTTAAGATTGGATGTGTTCCTAAGCAAACTGAGCTTTTACAGAGAGTATTTGTCCCCACGTCATAAGCAAATCGTTTGTAATGGCTTCTCCTCAGGAGCAAATTGTTTTGTTTGTTTTGAGACTGCCTCACCTAGCCTGGGCTGGTTGAGAGTGACCTTGAACGTCCCAACCTCCTGCTTCTACCTCCTGAACACAAGGATTCCAGCTCCATGACATCACGCCAGGTTTATTCAGTGCTGGGGATTGAGCCCAGGGCTTCACACATGCCGAGTAAGCATTGAGCCACACCCCCTGTCTGATAATCAGATTTAAAGAACAGAGGATGACAGCTGGGGCCGGGATTCATGAAGAAAACTGTTCAGATCAAGGCCAAGCCCGGACACCAGAACGAATCTTCATAGAAAGAGCTTGGGACCAGGTTGGGGGGGGCATCTTTGGTACCAAATAAAATTCAAATGGTCTATTTCTAGTACCAGAGGTGCCTTAGATAGACTCACATTTACCAGATCACAAACAAGCAGGAGGCCCTGGGCCGCCATCTTCCCTAACAGGGATGCCTGCCTGCCTGGGTGCTTCTTGTTCATCTGAACTCATACATCAGAGAGGGGGAGGAAAATCTCCCTCTAGGGAGGACGGGGAATTTGGGTTAGTGCCTTAGTATTTTATTGCAGTGAAGAGACATCATGACCATGACTTTTATAAAGGACAACACTTAACTAGGGCTGGCTTACAGATTCCATGAGGTTTAATCCATTATTGTGATGGCAGAAAGCATGGTGGCATGCAGGCAGACATGGTACTGGAGAGGTTGTTGAGAGTTTTACACCCAAATCATAACATAGCAGGAAGAGAGAGTGATTTGGGGTCTGGCTTGGGCTTCTAAATTTCCCAAACCTACCCCTAGTGACACACTTTCTTCAACAAGGCCATACCTACTCCAACAAAGCCACACACCCCAGTAGTACCACTCCCTATGTCTATGGAGGCCATTTTCATTAAAGCCAACACATTCCATTCCCTGGCCCCTATAGCTTGTAGCCATATCGTAGTGTAAAAAGCATTCAGCTGGACTTCCAAAATACCCATAGTCTGTCTCATCTGAGACTCATAGCAATCTCTTAACTGTAATCCTCTATAAAATCAAAATCAAAAGACAAATCATGTACTTCCAACATACAACATACTACATTACCATTCCAAAGGGGAGGGAAGGGAGCACAGTGAGGAAATACTGGACCAAAGCAAGACCAAAACCAGCCGGGCAACTCCAAACTCTCCATCTCCATGTATGATGTCAAAGCACTCTTCAGATTCCCACTCCCTTCATCTTTGTTTACTGTAACAAACTTCTTCTGGTGGGCTGGTTCCAAGCCTGTTAACAGCTCTCCTTAGCAGGTAACCCACGCTCTGGCATCTCTAGCATCTTGGTATCTCCAGGGCAATCCAGGCTTCACTCTCACAGCTTCACACAATGGACGTTTTAGGCCTCCATACAGGGACACCCCTGACATATGCCTGGCCTCGGTGGCTTCTCTTAGTCAAGGAGAAGCCATAACCCATAACCCATTCCTTCTATCCTTGCCTCTAAAGCCAGAACCACATGGCCGAAGCTGCCAAGTTCTACTGCTTGCTGGGGCTGAAACATGGCCCTCTCTTTCAAACACATTTTTACCAGCTTTCTGCTTTCTGTGGTTTCCTTCACTGCTTAAGCTTGGCTGTCCGGAACTCAGTCCATAGACCAGACTGTCCTTGAACTTAGAGATATGCCTGCCTCTACCTCTGCCTCTGCCTCTGCCTCTGCCTCTGCCTCTGCCTCTGCCTCTGCCTCTGCCTCTGCCTCTGCCTCTGCCTCTGCCTCTGCCTCTGCCTCTGCCTCTGCCTCTGCCTCTGCCTCTGCCTCCAGAGTGCTGAGATTGAAGGTATGTGCCGCCATACTGGGCCTTAAAATTTTTCTTTAATTCCTTTTCATAAGTTGGAAGCTTGGCTGGGTGGAGTCTTGCTCTGAGGTCCTCCTCCCTTCTTTCCACCTAGTTTTTCCTTAATCTGTTTACACTTCCTGGTGCCCTTTTCTCCACAAACTGCAGTTTGTATTTTTCCTTGCTCAGCTTGCTCCTTTTTGTTATAGATCTGCATAATACTGGCCACTAATAACCACTGGACACAGTCAACACTAGGCTGTTTTGAAATCTCCTCCACTAGCACTGTTAATCTATAACTCTTCAGTTTAGCCTCAGGCAGATTTTTTGGACAAGGACACAAAGCATTGACATTCTTTACAAAACATCACAGGTATGGTCTCTAGGCCATTTACCAATATTCTCTTTTGAAACCTCTTGAGTCAGGCCCTCATAGTTCAAATCGTCCTCTGCATCCCTGTCTTCCATGATCCTATGAGTATGGTCTATTAAGCCCCCACTTAAAATGTTCAACTGCTTTTCTAATTCAAGACCCACATTTCTCCAAACAAAAGACTGCCAGGCCTATCACAGTGATACCCCAGTCTCTGGTACCAACTTCTGTCTTAGTTAAGATTTCTATTGCTGTGAACAGAGAGCTACACTGCGCCTGGTTTGGGCTTCTGAAATCCCAATCCCCTCCCCAGTGACACACGTTCTCCAACAAGGCCACACACCTTCCAATACTGGCACTTTCTATGAACCCTCACAGCCCATTTTCACTCAAACCACCACGGGTGGGCTTCACCTCCAGGAAGACTGTAACCCAGCAAACACTCATTAGGATCTATTTTTGCGCTCTGTTGGTGTGTCAGACATTTTGCTTTTGTTTGGACAGGCACCAGTTCTGTAGAAAGGGAATAAAATTGCCTGGATTTCTCCTGAGTCCCTTGGATTTATTACTGGGTGTTTGCAGAGGACTTGTTCTTCACACTGGTCAGAGTTGAAAGTTCTTATCACCTGTTCTCCCCCACTTCTCCAGAGCTCTCCTCGGAGCGGAGGGTGTCCCCTGTTCTTCGGTCCTGTGTTTGGTCACCTTCATGGTGATGTGGGAGGGCAGGGTGGGCATGGAGCTTCTAACACTAACGTTCAGGAAAGAAAGGCACAAACAGTGTCCCTAACAGGACATGGCCACCTGCCCTGAAGACATTCGCCACCACTGAGCAGGTACAGAAGGAGCTGCAAACACACCCATGGGCAGGAGAGAGCACAGAGCATTGCTTTGGAGATCATCAGCAACAACCTGTTCCACACTCTTGGGCATGTTGGCCGCCAGTGTCCAGGCAGGAGGGACAGGCATCAAGTGTCATGCTGAGCACAAACAGGCTGTGCTAGGTCTTCTCAGGACCAAAGTGGAGGTGGGCGGCTGAGCCTGAAGGATTTGCATGGGGAATAAGGAGCGGGGAGGGGGGCAGGGGGTGGACAGCTGGCAGCAATCCTCTGCGGCAGATGGAAGGCTCAGTGCAGAACTGGGTTCCATGTGAAGTGTCCCTTGAAATGGTGAGCATGGCCTTACTTGGGAAAACAAGTTCTTTTTGGTTAAAAGTCTTGAGATCAAATGGATTTCCTAAAATGGCATGTGTCCTGATAGGAGGCCCACAGGTGAGAGACATGGGTAGAGAAGAAGAAGCTGAGGTTGGCCTCTGCAACTACACCTTAGGAGCATCTGCTGTCCCTTTGGGCCTGAGGAGGGCGCCAGCCCTGTCATTCACACTTCTGGTCTCTAAAACTAGCAAGAACAAACCATCCATGCTGGAAGTGAGGGTGGGGTGGGGCAGGGGTGGGGGTGGGGTGGGGTCACCCAGTGGATGGTATCCTCGCAACAGTTGAAGGGTCCTCCAGTGGAGGAGAAGGGTGTATGGCAACTGCTCCAAACTCCCGAGCACTCAGAACACAGGCCTGGAGACAGGCTATTCTGACTTCTCTCTGAGAGACAACCCATCGTTTTAGGTCTCCACCAAGCCTGCCCACCCCTGGGTTGGCCCCTCTACCACAAAGCTCTGGGCACCAACTCTGTGGGTACTGTGGGTAGGATTTGGATGCACCAGCCTAGAGGAGAAGGTCTCGAAAATTATGGGTGCACAGCTGGGCCACCGTAGTGGAAGGTTCTGAGTCTGAGAACTTGTCTCTTGCCCTTGGCCCAGGATTGAGACTGGGTGTGGACAGAAACACTTGGGTTGATTCATGATCAGTGCCTAGTACCTGCTACCAAACATCAGCCATGTCAAACCAAAGAAGTTAATTTCCCAGGAGAAGGGTCCTAACCAGAGTGTGGCAAATAATTTGCAACCTGGAAACTTCTGAAAGACATATATGATGGGATAATCACCGGCTCTAGTTCTGAGTCCACACATTTGTAGAAAATGTCTGAATCTTCCAAATGACAAAGAAATGAAGCCCCGACTAGCCCCAGCCACCCCCATGCTCCCCATATCCAATTAACCACACGTCCCTAGCAAGTCCCAGTGTGAAGCGTGAGACAGACCTGAGATTAATTTTTCATGGAGCATCAGACTGTAAATGATTTTTCTATTTACTTATGTAACTCCTACATAAAAGATGATGGTATTTAATCAAATATGGACCAACTGCAAATTACGCTGGATAAACAGTGTGGAAAAAATTCAATATGCTATTGACTGTACACACATACGTGTGTGTATATATATTATTGATATATATTTAAGAGTAGTAATCTATTCACATTGTTAACGCTTTGTGGAATAGTTATATATATTTGAAAACACTGGCTTGTGGCTTGGTGAGATTTCAGTATTGCAACCTTGTTAAAATGGGGAGTATGTTGGAACCTAGTTTTTTAAATTGTCCCCACTCCAGCATCTTCAAGTTTCTAAAAGCCTCTCAGAACCTCTCAGAAGAAAGAGCTGTATTTATTTTAATCGGTCACCTTGAAATCTCCAACATGAGGGCTCTTGGCTGATGGAGACCTCCCCAAACCAGATACCAGGCATGGAACAACATCTACAGATTTCTGTTATCATCTATTAGGCAGAAGCCAGATGTACTCTGAACAAAGACTTATCCAGCCCCAAAATGTCGACAGGAGAGCCTGGTCCTGCCTCTGGTGGGAATGGAGCCTTGATGTGCATGGAGGATGGACCTTGATGTCAAAGCAGGACTTTGCATGCCTCTGCCTCTCTCACTACTAGGACATGTTCCCATCTTCCCTTTCACCTCAGCACCTCTCTGTTCCTAGTTCCCAGCCTTGGCGTGCTAGATCGCTTTATGCTAACTTGAAACAAGCCGAAGTCATCTGAGAGGAGGGAATCTCCATTTTAAAAATGCCTCCATAAGATCAGGTGTGCACACAAGCCCGTAGGGCATTTTCTTAATGAAAGATTGATGGGGGAGGGCCCAGTTCATTGTGTGTGGTGCCATACATGGTCCTGTGGTCCTGGGTTCTAAAAAAAAGTCAGGCTCAGCAAGCCATGGAGAACAAGCCAGTAAGCAGCACCCCTCCATGGCCCTTGCATCAGCTCCTGCCTCCAGGTTTCTGCCCTGCTTGAGTTCTTGTCCTGACTTCCTTCCATGATGAACAGTGATATGGAAGTGTGAGCCAAGTAGACCCTTTCCTCCTCATCTTGCTTTATCACAGTGACAGAAACCCTGCCTAAGACACTTGGCATCATTTTTGGAGATGGTCCCACTCTACTAGCTTGAACCCACTGCACAAGGCTACATACTGAGAAGGTACAGCACTTGCTCAGGATCCATGGTGTTGGCCGACTGCTGGAATGGATTTTGCTGCCTTAAAGGCTTCCTCCACTGACACCTTAACTTGCTTCCTGTCTTGCCATAGCTTTGTTCCTGTCTTGTTACACAGTATGAAAAGTCCATAGCCTACCTGGTTGTGGATAATGTTTGCTGTCTGGCTAGAAATGTGTGAGAATGGGTGATTTGGTCAGTGGATGAGTGGTTGACTGAGTGGATGAATAAGAATGTGGCAAGCAGGTGGGTAGATGGCTAGATAGATGAGATAGACAGGTGGATGGATGGGGAGATGGATGGGTGGGGTGGATATGTGGGCTGATGATTAGATGGGTGGGAGGATGGGTAAGTAGGTAGATGGATGAGTGAGTAGATGTATGGGTGGATAGATGAATGCATGGGTGGTGAATGCTTGGATGGAGGGAGGGAGGGATAGATGGATGGATGGGTAGATGGATGGATGGATGGACAGATGGATGGATGGATGGATGGATGGATGGATGGATGGATGGATGGATGGGCAGATGGATGGATGGGCAGATGGATGGATGGACAGATGGATGGATGGATGGATGGGCAGATTGGATGGATGGGCAGATTGGATGGATGGATAGATGGATAGATGGATGGATGCATGGATGTATGTGGTATATCTGAGAAAAAATGGTACTGAGTAAAATCCAGCATTCCTAATTTTAGTTCAGAGAATAATGTTATTTTTAAAGTAAATGTGCATTAAATGATATATAAGATTTGTTCGTGCTAAAAAATCATTGTTGTTTATCTGAATTCAGGTTTAATTAGATTTCCTGCAATTTTGCTTGCTGATTCTGGGGACCTCCCCCCTGAACTTCAGGAAGAAGAAGAAAAGGCCTCCTCTCTCTCCTCAGACACCATGAGAAGCTATGAGGCAATCTGAAGACCATGCAGGATGGCTTCCACTGGGTGTTCTGTTTGCTGCCTCTGGGTCTTGAAAGCTGTGGCCTAAACAACAGGACTCAACGCAAATATTTGCAGGACTCTGGGGCCACCACCCAACCAGTCATATTTCAAGGCCCCTTTTCTTGTCTTAGTAATCCCCACAATCCCTTTGAAATTCCCAGGCCTCCACCTTGAAAGGGGGTATTTGTCAAGGGTTTCTAATGATAGCTTCCTGGATACTCGGTGACAGTCCTGGCTCTGCTCTTGAAGGGCCAAGAAACTAACCACAAAGCCTAGTAAGACAGGGTCCGTGCGAACATTTGTGCACCTGCATGTGTTCATGGGGTTTTTGCCTACTCTGCAAAGTATCCAACGTTTTGGGTAAATCTCTGGCCCCACCATTTGGTTTGGGAGTCAGCCACCTTGTAGCAGATTCCAAATGGTTGAGTGGGTGAGGAGGGGGACACTGGTCAGGAATACAGTAATGGTTTGAGGGCCCTCCAAAAGCCACTGCAAGAACAAAGAAAGGTAAGAACTTTCCCCCTTCTCCCCCCACCCCCCGCATTCCCTACTGCTTTCCCAGCTGGGTACACCAGTCAGAGCTAGTGCTAAAGAACAAATGGTATCCAAAGTTCCTAGACTTACAAGCCTCTTGCCTGACTTCCCCATTTGGTAATGTCCCTAACTGTGCTGTACCAACTGTGCTAAGAAAACTTGCCCCGCTCTAGACCCTGGGACAATTTAGGGAAACTTCCCACAGCTCTAGGGAGTTGGGGGTCCTCCTGAAAAGAGGAGACAAAATACATCCTAAACATCAAGGAGCCAGGAAGACTGGACAGGGCAGCCAGTGAGTAGATGCTAGACTACAGAGCAGGCAAGCGTGTCAGTGGTCCTGGTGGGACTGGAGAAGTGGGAGTGCAGGGGACACTGTACTGCTGTCCTGCCAGGCACGGTGGACAGGAGCCATGCAATCCTGGAGGCACAGGCCTCCAGGGACCTACCCACAAATAGAGAATCTTGGCCTTTGCCCCACCTGTCTGAGGATCTCCTGGGGAGCTGCAGAAAGCTGGGCTCCAGCCACACTTTGAGCTGCAGTGTGCCCCATGCCTGGCTCAGTTTACCTCAGGGATCTCACAGCAAAGCCAGACTATGGACCCAGAGACCCAGGAGGCACTGCCAGACCCTCATGTGGCACTGCCCAGCCTGACCTTCTTCCCCGAGTGAGGTACAGACGGCATATGCTCTACCTTCCTTCCCAGGAAAGCCCCACCTCCCCTTGGCTGTAAACCACACACGCCAGGAGCAGGGGTGACCCTCATTTCAAGCAGGAATGGTTTGGGTGCCCTCCCCTCTGGCTGCCAGCATTGTCTGCTCAGCTGTCCCAAGCACTTAAGTAGAAGGCAACTGTCGCTCTCAGCAAGTGTCCAGCTCCACTCTCCTCTGCATCGTTTCCGGGACTTAATGGTCTTTCTCTGCTGAGTTGCAGGAAACGGAAAGTGAACTTGACGTTGGAGATCAGCTTGCCCTGAATAAAGGAAATAGACCTGGAGCCTTGCCAGGGCCTCAGCTCTGCAGGCACAGACCCACATCACTTCCCATCCCCCACAGTCAAGGTAGGGCTAACAACTAGGAAACCTTTCCAGAAATAGTCTCAGTAACAGATGCCTTGGGCAATTATTAGTTGTCTTTGAGATGCTAAAATTTCCTTCCCGCCCAGATATTTTTTTTGCTTTGCTGAAAATATTCTCCTTCAAACACAAAGACTCCTGGAGTTACAGAAGAGACAGCCGTCAGGGGTCGCTGGCCACTCCTAGATGGTGTGCGAGACCAGGGTGGGTAGAGGGGCAAATATATGCTGGAGGCTGAAGCCTCCATGACCCAGGGACAGGGCACACTCTGGCCTCTCTCCTGTCTGCAGCCCAAACAGGAACACCCCCCCCAAAAAAAACAAAAACAAAAACAAAAAAAAACACGCAAAAAGTGGCAGCGGGAGGCCAAGCCCACAGCAGCTAACAAAAGAGGCAAAGAAAAGATGCGAATTGAGTTGGACAATGGGCTGGGATGTGCTGGCAAGCACCCAGGTTCAAGAGTGACTCCTGCTTTGAGAGTTAGGTATTGACCCCACCCTACCCAGAGGGTATGGAGGTCCTAACCCCAGCACCTGCGAACCAGACCTTATTTAGATCTTTACAGGGATCAACAGTTAGGATGGAGTTGCAGTGGGGCACGGTAGCCCCCAGCTCAGTTGACTGGAATGCCGATGGGAAGAGGGAGAGGCCCAGAAACAGGGGAAAGGGGTCTTGTGGTAGTGGAGAGAGTGGAGTAATGATCCTGCAAGATGTTTACAAGAGAGCAGTGCAGCTTGGGTCACGGCTGAAGGACCGAAGCCTGATAAAATTACATAGCAGACCTCTGCCTCCAAAACTGTCAAGCTAGGGCTTCGCTGCGATGGCTTCCCAGAGTGGGGAACTCTGTAGTGTTAAGATTCTGCCTAAGCTCCACCCCACAGTTGCCAGGCAACAGCCAGGTAGGCCTGGCCCACTATAAAAGTGGGTGCTCAGCCCCCTCCTCTCTTACCTCTCTTACCTCTTGGCACTCTCACCTCTCTCCTCTCTGCCCCTCTTGGACTCTCCTCCCCTCTCCCATCTCTCCACGTGGTCATGGCCAGCCTCCACTTCTCTACTCTCTCTCTCTCTCTCTCTCTCTCTCTCTCTCTCTCTCTCTCTGCCTCTCTCTGCCTCCACTACCATTAACTCCCATCCTCTGCCCTGAATAAATTCTACTCTATACCATGTCTGTGTATAATCCCATCTCTCGGGGGAAGGGATGCCTATTGGGGCACCTCCTTCCCCCACACCGCCGTATACCATATTCTCTAAACCTCTTTCTCTTTTTATGAACCCAACATGTAGGTCAACCCAGGATACATACACAGAAGGGATCGCTCCTGGTCTCTGACTGCTGTCCTGGAAGTAATTAGGCTCCCCTCAGTGTTTTTTGTTTTGTTTTGTTTTGTTTTTGTATTGTGATTTTTGGAGGTCTAGTATGTGTTCTGTGATACATACGCTTGCTGAAGTAGGTGTAGCTTGAAGGCCGGCAGGGTGACCGGTAAGGTGATGGCTCTTCAGTTCACCAAGACTGTCTTAGAACTACATGTCTTAGAACAGGATGAACACTGGAGCAGAGGTTGAAAGATCAGACCTCAAAAGTCTTGACACTTGGCAGGCAGGAATAAACAGCACTTTTTAAAGCTCATCAAATGCCTTCCTGGGCCTGACCAGCACAGCACAGCTGAGTAGCCAGTGGCCTGTGAATTCCTACCTGACTGACCAAAGACCCACAGCAAAGGCAGCCCAGCCACCCCCAGGCCAAGGCTGATCTTGTGTCAACAGGAACAATATGTTCTATGGGTGTGTGGGTGTAAGACCCGGAAGAAAAACGGGGGCACCCCAGTGCCCCACGCCTTGGAAGGCATCACCCCAATCACTCGAGAGAAACAGTCTTGATGCAATAGCAGAAGGGTTTTAATTCCAGAGCTCTGGGGTCACAGCCATTCCCCCACACGTGGTAGGTGACTGTGAACCCTGAGTGCAGAATCGGGGCAGCTTTTATAGGCTTATAACAGAACCCGCCTAACACAAACTACTCCATAGCTTCTAAGCCAATCAGTTTAAATTATCCGAGCCCATGCTCTCTGAGAACCAATCAGTTTCCTATAGAAGCCAAATAAACTAGTTAAGTCATTTCCGCTGACGTGGCCACCACGCACAGGGTCACGCAGGCGTTTCCTGTTACACACTTCCTATGGGGCCAGGGTCACATACTTACGTACGTACTTACGGGACCGGCGGGACCGGCGCATCCGCCGCAGTGACCCTGCCGACCCAGTACCCAGTGGCGTCCACCCTTGCCTCAGCTTCTCCGCAGGAGTCAAGGCAGGAAAGGACGTTAGGGACCTTCCCAGCCTGCAGCCTTCATCCTTTCATGGGGAAAGGGGGTGCCTCAGCAGGCCCATGCTGAGGCATCCCTTACCCCTAAGGGAACACACACACACACACACACACACACACACACACACACGATGGTATAGTATACAATAGA
The DNA here is from genome assembly GCA_964023405.1 of Apodemus agrarius. NCBI lineage: Eukaryota > Metazoa > Chordata > Mammalia > Rodentia > Muridae > Apodemus > Apodemus agrarius. The sequence goes on along the minus strand of OZ030008.1, from coordinate 158,380,646 downwards.
GTTTATTCAGGGCATGGAGAGGGGCGTTAAGAGAGTAGTAGAGGCAGAGAAAGGTAGAGAGAAGGAGTGAGTAGAGAAGTAGAGGCCGGCCATGACCACATGGAGAGAGGGGGGAAGGGAAGGGGGAAGGGAAGAGCCCAAGAGGGCAAGAGAGAACAAGAGGATAAGAGGATAAGGGATAGAGGAGGGGCAAGCAGCCCCTTTTATAGTGGGCCAGTGTGGCAAGATATTTCCTATCCAGTGACACTGAGGCAGTGAGAGGCCTGTGATGGGAGAGGAGGCAGAGCTAGGGAGGTCAGAGATGCTTGAACGGGGTAGGGAGAGAGACGCGTATCAAGATGGAATCAGACATTAGGTTATTTAAAAGTTAGAAATTGAGATCAGACTTTTCTCATTGTAAATTGGCATCTTGTAATTGTGTTTTTAATATCCATAAATCTATTGGCAGACTATCTATGATTAAGAGTCATGCTTTACCGGGTAACTGGAATGAGTGGGCTCTGGGCGGGAGTGTGATGAACACACGAGAACCACAAGGGTAGCCGGGACCTCCACTGGAGAGATGGCCAGGCTGGCAGGACTGCCGGGGGGGGGGGGGGGAGCTTAGGTCCCACAGAGCTGGACCCTGCAGGGACATGATGTGAGAAATTGTCAGGCCAGCACATCTTGGAAGCATTGTCTGGTGGTGCAGAGGAGAGTAACCAAGGCAGTTCTTTTTAAATAATTCCTACTACAGGCCAGACCTACCTAGTTGTTGCCAGGTACCTGTGGAGTGGAGCTTAGACAGGATCCTAATGGTTCTCCTGTCTCTCACCCAGCCCCTCCCCAAGCCTGTCACTATGGCAGGTGAAGGAAGTGGGTTTAGGAGATTTGATGATGGTGAAGTTCCTGTCAGGAAGCCAGCTGGACTTGGGTTCAAGTTTTGCCACTATTGCTTCTAATTGTGACACTGAGAAAGAAATCAGCCCTTATTCCTCAGCTGAGAGGGAAGATGTTGGTACCTATCCTTCTGGTCATTGTCTGATATGCATTAAATATTTGCCTAGTGTGGCTCTTTAAGCATCTCGGATTTTGTGTCAGGCCCCCAGAAGATCTCCCACTTGGGGCAGGTCCAGGAGCCAAGACTGAAGCTCCCGTCTACCTCCATAAGGTCAGCCCTGGCCCACTGAGGAGCACACAGTGACCACGACCCCCTGGAGTTTATATGTACAGCCCAAACTAAAGGTGACAGTTAGGGTCTCAGGGCTGCTGCCAAGGAGTCTAGGTTCTTCCCAGAGGCAAGCAGAGGATAGCCTGCCCTTAGATACAGAGGACCAAGACTCAGAAGAGGCAAGAACAGGCTTTTACTGAGGCCCAAACTAAAGATCAGCAGCACCCTGTTGGGGAAGGCAGCATCTCCAGGCTGGTTGACAGCTAGTGGTCCCCGGGCTGCTCTTTCATAGTTCCCTGGGCCCGCCCCTCCTCCTCCTCCATTATCTCCTCTCCTTGGATGGGGAAGATAACAAGGTTAGTAGGGAGGCACCCCCACTGTGAGGCGGGGTGTTAACCTCCCTTTACAACCCAGCGGCTGTGTGTGCCTGGCAGGATTTCCCTCCAACCTTTTTTCCCTGATTGCCTATTCCCTGATAACTCCTCAGAAGCATTAGACTTTCATGATGCTGGCCCAGTGGCCCCATTATCCATCCCGATAATGACCCTAAGCACACAGCCGACAGAGCACATGATCTCCTGAGGAACTTTTAATGTTTCAGTCTTTCTGAGGCCTTCCTCTCCGAAGCAGAAAAGGGCAGTTAAGAGCCCCCACTGGGATAGGGGAAGGGAAGGAGATGGCTCCAAAAACAAGCAGGAAGATCTGAGTTTAAATTCCTGACAGCAGTAAGAGCTGGGAGTGTCCGTGTGCACCCTATACACCTGTATGTATTTCCAGGACTGTATCTTTGTTCCCAGGGGCCTTGGCCAGCCAGCCTAACCAAAGCAGTGAGCTTCAGTGAGAGACCCTGCCCCCCAAAACAACAAACAAACAAATAAATGGTGGAGTGGGATTGAGTAAGGTGCCTGACATTGATCCATGAGGGTACATACATCACGTGCACATATACATACACACATACACACATTCATAAGTGCACATGTACCACATGCACACACATGTGCACATACACACATGTACACATACAAACAAGAAAACCTTGGATGGGTGTGAGCAAGAATGCCATGAGTAACACTGCCCTTTCCCCCCTGGCAGAATCTGTCCACCACAGGCCTGGACCTGGGAGGGACAGCCCCTCACATCTCAGGCTCCTCTGAGGCTTTGCTGATTAGACCAGGGGTGGCATCTATCCCCAGTGGAAGAACTGAGACCTGGTTTCCTCTACCCTTAGAGTTAACGATGCTGGGTGAAGTCTAGAGGAACATTATAATGAGTCCCTGGGGTGATGGGGTGGGGGCACACTGGGCAGCTGCCCAAGGAGCATGCTCAGTCAGGGTGGGACCAAGACGTCCAGTAAGTCATGACAATAGACACTCAGGCTGGACCCCTGATCCCACCCATGAGAGCAGAGGAGTTCCACTCAGTACCCACTCTGTGGGTGAATCAGAAACCTCCAGGCCATAGGGGGCCTTTCTCTCAACACTCATGGGAGGTTAATGACGGCCATCACTGTCTCCTGTCACTGCTGAGGGTACACCAAGGCCAGAAGTAACCACTGAGGCAGCGCAGAGCTCACTCTTGGTACAAACAGAACGTGAGCTGCCAATCTCAGAGTGAGGCGAGTTGACCTGCATGCTGTGCGAAGCACAGATGGCCACAGAGCCTGAAGAACCTTAAACAGTAGCCATGAGGCCCAGGGGCAGAGCTGGTGCCCAGGATATTGGAAGCAGGTGACCTACCCACCTCTCTAGCCTGTCCGTAGTCTCCTTACCCTGGGGAAGGTAAGGGAAACCACTGTCCTTTGGCCTCTCTTATCCAAGAGAAGGGTGTGGATTTACAGGAATGCTTCTTAATAAATACACTTTGCAAGTTAGGCTACTCGGCATTTGACCAACAATTTGAAAAGCCAGCTAGCTCTTTCATCTTTGAAGGGCCAGTGGTTAGTAGAGGATAGGACTGGGACCTGGGACAAGGCTGCATTCCACTGGGTCCACACCATCATGGTTGCACCCGTGTCTGCTGTCTGCCCAGGTCCCATCCAAGATATTGCACTGGGCTCCAGCATCCTGGGCTCCTAGAGGCAGTTTTGAGTTCTCGGCTGTTTCTTGGCCTTCCTGTCCCCCACAGTGTGCAGAGCTGAGAAGAATGGGGAGCAAACCTAGGCCTTAGTCCCTGTGTCCTTGATCTGTCCTTCACAGAGCCTCAGCCTGAGTTCCTCCCTACAACCTGGCTCTGCCCTGGGACGGGTTCTAAGGTGAGGGCAGGCTGCCGTAGGGCAGGAAGAAATGCATCCCCCTGGGGCAGAGGCCAATCTCAAGGCCATGGCTGCCTCTCGCAAACATTCATTTCTCAGCCTTACCATTCTTTACTTTCAAGGGGCCTCGGACTCAAAATGAGGAATTGATTTCGTGCCAGTGATGGGGGCGGTCTCCACTGTGGCCGGCCCTGACCTTAATTAAACTGACACTGAAGGGCGTGTGGTGACTGAATTATGGGGAAGGACTGCTTCTTGTAGCCTTAATAAGAAAAGGCCAGACCAAACAGCTGCTGCCATTACCCAGATGTGTCCCCACTACACAGTGTCCCCACTATAGGTCCTGGGGCAGGTTTGATGTTGGGGAGCAGGGCCCCTTACTCTCCCTCCAGGGACCCTAACACTGAACCATTGTCAGCGTCAAGATACTGAGCCCCAACTGCCTTTTCCTCCCTCCCCAGTCTCTTCTTGTCTTCTGCCTTCTGTGTTCAAGTGGGTTCTAGAACCTGCTTCCTTCTGATAAAGAATTGTCCATTTAGCCGGGCGTGGTGGCACACACCTGTAATCCCAGCACTTGGGAGGCAGAGGCAGGCGGATTGCTGAGTTCGAGGCCAGCCTGGTCTACAGAGTGAGCTCCAGGACAGCCAGGACTACACAGAGAAACCCTGTCTCAAAAAACAAAAACAAAAACAAAAACAAAAACAAAAACAAAAAAAAAGAATTGTCCATTTTTCAAATGAAAACCCCCACCTTCACTTCCAGGTTCCGTTCAGCTGGGTGCTGAAGTGTCACAGACAGACAGACAGACAGACAGACAGACAGAAAGACAGACAGGAAAACTTCACATTGGATGCTCAAAAAATCCAGTCAAAACAAAATGAGGAAATCCCACTGAGACAGCCAGCTGGAGTCCCAATAGAGATTCCTGGGCAAGGCCACATGTCCCCTCCAGTGAGGCTTCCAACATAAGATAACAACCACAGAGGAGATATTACCAAATGGGGCAGAACTGACTTGGGAAGTTGAGGCATCGGCTGAGCTCCTACGCTCACCCTTGCAGCTTCTCTTCCCCAGATGAGACACTTTGCTATTGTGGGGAAGTGTAGTGACTGCCATTGGAAATGGCTCACCGCCCAGCTGCTCTCAGTAACAAGAGAAGGTGTTTACTCTCTGGCTATTTGTTGTTTCCTCTCTCTGTCACAGCGTTGGGGGTGGGGCAGCCCCACTTCTAGAGCCAGCTTCCCTGTGAACTCAGACAGCAAGTGACACTTTGTCAGCACAGTGCACATCACGCCAGCTTGCCAGCCTTATGTGTGAAGCCCTGGGGACATTCAGAGTGCCACTTTCTCTCCCACCTGTGGGTGTGACTGGGGACTTGGTGGCTGCACAGATGGCAAAGGATTTGTGTGCTGGAAGCCAAGGGGCCTGTGGCTACTCCTCCACAGGCTTTCCACCAGCCCTGAGGGTGCCAGCGTGCATGAACTGCAGCACTGGCTGAAGCCAAGGCGGTCAGCTTCCGCGTAGCACACCAGTTAGACAAGCCTTAGTGGCTCCATCCACAGCACTTGGTCCCAAGTAGAAGCCCCTGTGTGCTCTGGGCATCAGGGTTCCTTTGAGCCCGAGGGAGGAAGCCCCAGAGTGCCATGGCACGTGACCCAAGCAGGACAGCTTGTGTATGTGTGTGAGAAGAATGGGTGCTCGGGACAAGTGTGTGCAAAGGACAAGACAGCCTAAGGTGTCATCCCTTGGTGCTTGTATTGCCCTGCAACTTCTCCACACAGGCAAGGCTGGGTGACCTTTCTCTGCATCCCAGGTTACGCCCATCAAATCAGATTACATGGATGCACTACTGGCTTTTTTTTTTTTTTTTTTTTTTTTTTTTTTTTGAGTGTTCTGGGGATCAAACTCCGGGCAGAGGCTACAAACTACAGGTGCCCCTAAGACCTACATGTCTGCAGCTTCCTCAGTTCCACTGTCTGCTCTGCCTCCTCCCTCATCCCCTTCTCCTCCTCCTGGGACCCAGAAGTCCCATTTTTTCCCCTTCACCCAGTGATTGGCTTCTGCCATCTTTATTGACACAGTCAAGAACCAATTAGGGAATCGATACCTCCCCTATGCCGGGCATGCGATGTTTTGCTGAAAACAGATAGGTTTTCAGAAAGGGTACATGATGTTTAGAAAGAATATAAATGGAACCCCACAAACACTCGAGAGGATGCTCTTCACTGGTCTTCATTGGTCTTTACTTTAGAGTATAGAGAAATGTGCCGAAGAACTTCTTGTGGTACTCCAGCGGATTCTGGCCGCTTCCGCTGACTCGTGCCAATTCGGCGGAGCCTTGCTGTTTCTGCTGGATCCTGCCGCTGCTACTGCTTCATGTTTGGTGTCTGCTACTGAGCTGGACTGCTGGTATCCTGACAACAAAGAGTGAACCGCCCCAAGGAACTACTTCTAAACAGGTCCACTACACCCTTTACCTGCTAACCTTCCTTTCCCCCTACCTCTGGTCCATAAAAGAAGGAAGGATGAAGCATTTAAGAACCCTAAATAAAGTAGGTTTTGAAGACAATCTAAACCTACACAGGGTGATGCACATGAGGAGTCCCAGCACTCCAGTGGCTGAGACAGGAGGATCATGAAGTCAAGATGAACCCTGGGAAACACAGCCAGAACGTTTCTATAGATAGATAAGTAAGTGGGTGGGTGAGTGAGATAGATAAGTAAGTGGGTGGGTGAGTGAGTGAGTGAGTAAATAAATAAATAAATAAATAAATAAATAAATAAATGGAGGGGGAGGGAGGGGCTGGGTGAAAATGCAGTCGGTAAGGTGCTTGCTGTGCCGGGTTTGATCCCCAGATCCTCTGTAACAAGCAGGGCATGGTTGTAAGTGTGTGCAGTCCTAGCACTGGAAAGGCAGAATTCTGGTGGCTCTTTGGCACTTGCTGGCCAGCCAGCCTACCAAGCTCCAAGTTCAGTGAGAAACTGTCTCAAAGGAGGGGCGCCCTTCATGAGAAAGACACCCAAGGCTGTTGTCTGGCTTACACACACACACACACACACACACACTCACATATACTCACACACTCACACACACTCTCTCTCACACACACTCACACACTTTCTCACACACACACTCACACACACTCTCACACACACACACTCACACACACTCTCACACACACTCACACACTCTCACACACACACATTCACACACACACTCCTTCACACACACACACTCTCACACACTCACACACACTCACACACACATACTCTTTCTCTCTCTCTCTCACACACACACACACTCACACTCACACACTCACACACACATACACACTCTCTCTCACATACACACACACTCACACACACACTCTCTCTCACACACACTCACACACACTCTCACACACACTCTCTCTCACACACACTCACACACTCTCTCTCTCACACACACACAACTCTCTCACACACACACACTCTCTCTCTCTCTCTCTCTCTCTCTCTCACACACACACACACACACACACACACACACACACACACGCACACATGGAATGGGTATGTAGCAGACAGGATAAAACATTATTGTGCTCTAGGAAGCCAAGTGCTGCCCTGTGCCTCGGGCAGACACAGAGGTCGTGCACTGTGAGTCGCTCTGTGCCGAGTGTCTGCAGTGGGGAGGTCTGCTGAGATCCCCAGCCTGGAGAGGCGGGGCAGGGGCAGCAGTACCAGGGCCTGATTTCCTGTGAGGTGATGAAGATGTTCTAAGACTGACTTTGGTGACAGCTGCACTTACCTATTAATGAACTAAAAGCTGGTGAAGTGCCTGCTTTAATGGGCAATTGGATCGCATGTGAGTATATCTTGATAAATCTGCTTTTTCAGGCAGGTGAAAGAGATAGCTAGGCATACAGCAAGGCTACTTGTGTGTGAATGCACACAGAAATAAGAGACTCAGCCCATCAGCCCCTCAATATTAAAAAAAAGTTGCATTTCAGATCAGCATATGCATGCATTTGTGATTCAGATGAGCATATTGTATGTATGTCTGTGTATGCGTGTATATGTGTGAGAGAGAAATAGTATGTATGTCTGTGTCTGTGTGTGTGAGTGTCTGTGTATGTGTGAGTGTGAATGTGTGTATGTGTGTGAGAGAGTGTGTGTCTGTGTACGTGTGTGTATCTGTGTGTCTATATGAGTGTATGTGTGTGTCTGTGTGTGTGAGTGTCTCTATGTGTGAGTGTGTGTGTGTGTGTGTGTGTGTGGTATGTGTCGGTGTGTGTGCCTTTGTGAGTGTGTGTGTGTGTGTGTGTGTGTGTGTGGTATGTGTCAGTGTGTGTGTGCTTTTGTGAGTGTGTGTGTATGTGAGTGTGTGTCTGTGTGTGTGTGTGGTATGTGTCAGTGTGTGTGTACCTTTGTGAGTGTGTGTGTGTGTGTGTGTGTGTGTGTGTGTGTGAATGTGTGTGTGCAGAGTCCAGAGGAAGGTGTCAGGTGTCTTGCTCCATCACTCTTGGTCTTACCCTCTTGAGTCAGGATCTTTCCCAGGCCCTAGAGGTCTCCAGGTTTTGGCTAGACTAGCTGACCAGCAAGTCCCAGCAACAATGCCTCACTCCTACCCCACCCCTGCCCTGTTGCTGGGGTTATGATGCTCACAGCCACGTGTGCGCGCGCGTAGCTTTTACATGGGTGCTGGGGATTCAAACTCAGATCCTCACGCTTGTGTAGCAAACACTCACCCCCTGAACCATCTCCTCGACCCTCAAGAAGTTTTCAAAAGACTACTCTATAGATTGCCAAGCACGGCTCTACTGCTGTTGCGCGTGCTCCTCCTGGCCTCCCAGCACCAGGAGCTGGCACCTCAGCTCATATGATGAGCCACTCGCAATGACATGGCAGCCAGAACACCGGACAGTGCACATGCAATCACACAGCAAGCAGTGGCCACCATATCCACGTGTCCTCCTGACCCAGGGAGTGGCAGGGACCATACTCTACTGAATTGATCTTACCCTGTGGAGCAGTGAAAACAGCGGGGCTCGGAGAAAATGCAAACCTCACCATGCCTGCCTCTCCTGAGTAATGGGTCACTATCTCACCAGGCCCTCTATCTGGAGCCATTCAGGCAGTTAGGAGAAGGCTCCCACACAACGCGTGTACAACGTAGCTCTACAGTTCCGGTCAGAATGGCAGTCACGGTGAACATGGAGAAGGTTGGCACCCCTTGTGTCCCTCGGCATACCTGCTGAGGCAGAGCCTGAGAATAGGATGCTGGGGATATTTCTTCCTGGAAGAGATTAAGGAGAAAAAGAAGCGAAGACACTGCATTGTCCTTCAGGATGTGCCTGCCACCTCACCAGCACTTGTCCTCAGCCTCTGCCTCCCAGCCATGGTGCCATTGTGGAATCCAGAGGCTGGCAGAGCGCCTGTCCTGGTGTTCCTAAATATCACAGCCCAGGGAGCAGGCAAGGGCAGCTTCAGCCAGGACACTGGGAGGCTGTGCTGTGTGCGGAAGCTGCTGAGTCTCCTCTGGTCTAGGGTCTAGAGGACCAAGGGGACTCATGCTCCCCCCACTGCGCCCCATGTCAGCATTCAGTGTTCTTGTTGGCCAGGGAGGTTGGGGCTTTAGGGAGCATCACACGCCTCCAGAGAGGAAAGGGAAGATGAAAACGAGTTGTTCAAAGGTGTCTGTGGGGTTGGGGGGATAGCTCAATAGGGAAAGACAGCAAACCTGATGTTCTGAACCTGAGTGCAATGTATGTACTCACCAAGGCGGTGGGGCGGGGGGGGGGTGTAGGGGGGCTATCAAAAAAAACAGATGTGTGAACTCAACACAGCCACACAGTCCCCAGGCTGTGCAAAGGGAGAGCCTCGCATGGCGGGTGGGGGGTCGAGCTACCTACCCTGTGGGTAATGTGTCAATGTCACATCCCAAAGCAGCCTGAGGAGTTCTCAGAGACCTCTACTCGGATAAAGCCGGAGTAGTTGGCTGCACTCCAGGAAAGTAGTTCAGGACCGATGTGTGAAGAAGCACTGACGTCTCTTCGGAAGAGATTTCAACACGGGTTTAAGCACGAGGTTAACAGAAAAAGAGGCTCTTGGACAAGGGGTGCTCTATCCACAAGAGTGGGCGTGGGCTGATGAAGTGTCTTAGCCAGGAGCCACAGGTATGATTTTGTGGTCCTTTGTTCAAAGGGTTGCTAAGATACTGACTCTCTCGCTCTGTTTTGGTAAATGAGATGGGAAGATTGGTCCCTTGAGTGCCTTGGCTAAGATTACAGTCTGACAAGGAACAACTGTGGGGAAAGGGCGGTGAGAATGCGGCACTTCTTGTGATTGGGGGATTCACAGTCTGGCTCATAAGATTCCCGGCCTTTCAGATTTGCACCAGAGAAAGGCATGAGGCTGGGCCGGAAGGTCACGTGCATGTGGGACTTCAGCTCATCTACATTCTCTTTCTAAAATCAAGAGCTATCTCCACCCTCAATGTCACGCAGATGTCCACTGTGCTGGAGGGCTTGGCTCTCCGCTGGCAAAAGGCTTCAGCCAGACTCCAGGGTGAGACGCTTCCTCCCTCCCTCCTTATGTTACCTTAATTTCCTCCATCTTTCTAAACTGTCGAGGAGGAAGAGGGCACTGCAAATGACATGTTTAAATGACCCTCTTGCTGAGTTGTGCTTTCTAGCCCTTGGCTGGGGGTCACTTACAGCCTCTCATTGGACGACCCCATCAGCCCTGGCCTGTCAAAAGTCCATTAGTGTCTCTCTGTTACACTAGACAAGCAAAGGACACATCTCTCCATAAATAGACCGGGGGTGGGGGCGGGCGGTGTGCTCAGGTAGCCTGCCTACCCAGGAGTAAGCTGACTGGAGATCAACAGACGTGGACCTCTGTGACACTGACCTGGCCCACGTGCGTGGTACCTGCTTGAGAAGGCAGGAGGAAGAAGGTGGGCTTGAGGAGATGGGGGAGGTGGGAGAGAGGAAGCCACTTTCAGCCAAGAAGGATGACGCGACTAACCACTGCTCTTGCCTCTGATTCACCAAGGATGTTGGAAAGCAGGGCCCCAGGAGAGTTGCTATACAGGTCTTGAGCCCCTCCCCCCACACACTGGGGGAAGTGATGGCAAGGAGACAAAGATAAAAGTGCTGGCCCATTACCTAGCGATCCAGTGATACGCCCTCTACAGGTGGCTGGGAGTAGTGCATGCTTGGCCTCCCTAAAGCTGTGGTACACAGTGGATGGAATGAGGGACGCAGTGCCCAGGGAAGGAAGCAGCCGGCCAGACGGCTTGCTGGGCCCTGGCAGAGAGTGCCATCGGCAGGTTAGAAAACACATTCTCGTCTCCCTCCGTGTGGCCACCCACGTGTCAGGGTCCTCATCCATCACAGGGACAAGGGCTGCAGCCACCCCTCCGTGAAAAACTAATAAGATAACAGATGCATGCATGCCTGGAAAACTCCCACCCATGGGAGGTGTTATTAAAGCCATTTATTACCTGGGATGTTCCTTTCTGCCAAGTTCATTTCAAATCAATTAAGCAGAAAAATGGCTGTAGAGAAGGTCACGTGCACCACCTGTCCCTTGGCACCTGTGATAGTGCCATCCTGGGTCTTCCCAGGTCTGCTATCACTAGGCTCTTCACCGCATTTCCTCCTTGGACTGTGCGCATGAGAGTGGTGATGTTGGAGACATATGGGAAGCCATATATGAAGGCAGAGTCTCAACATACGTGAGCTCCATATGTTTACCGACTTGACCCTGGATCACCAAACAGAGCCAATGTCACCCCAAGACCTGGAAGAGGGAGACCGAGGAAAGCCTGACATCATAAAAAGAGGGGTTCACCTGACTAGAGGCTTGGCACCTGTGACCAGAATGTACAGCATGGAGCATGCAAGGTCACAGAACTGAGAGAAGGCAGAAGGAGACTCCCATGAGCCCTGTGAGGAGTGCAGATCTGCCCCTTCTTCCTCCGGGCCTCCAGTGATGTTCAAGATGGCACCCGACCCGGGCTGTATGAAATCTCAATCTGGGCAGTTGTGTTTGACAGTCCCTCAGTAAGCCCGACCAGCAGGCTAGGAGGACTGCGTGGTTAATTCTCCAGGGACCCAGTGGCCCCATATGTGCTATGCTTGGCTATCGAGTCCTGTTAGTCCTGCCCCCTCCCATGCAGGCTCTGCCCCTTCTTAGAAACAGAAACCTCAACTAAACCTGCCTTCTGATGATATCTGGGACATGAAGAAGAGGCTGTCACCAGTCCTGAGGCAGGAGGCTGGCTCTGCAAACAAGGCTAAAATAGCCTAGTAGCAGTGGTCTGAGGGAACTGTCCTCTGGCTCTGGCTGGACCCATATCAAGAGTGTGCCCACCCCATGCTGCGGATCTGGATGTTCAGTTTCCCACCAGACCCTGGGCTGGGCGACGCAGTGGGGACTAAGGAGCAGAGGAAATGTTTGGGTCCCTGAGGGATCACAAGGGCTGGGCAGGTGTCTACCTGTCTGTCTGTTTTTGCATCTTCAGGACCAGTAGGACTGGATCTTTCCTGTTACAGTGGGTTCCATTGTTGCGTCCCACATCCCTCGGAGGCTGGAGCAGATGGGCAGCTGCCTGTGAACACAGAGGGACCGGCAGGGCCAAGCCCGCGCCTTTCAGGATGAGGGCGTGAGTGACTGAACACACAGGAGTCACGGCTGACCACCCTTGGATCCTTCCAGAAGGGTGGCACTTATTAATAGTTACTGTGGGACAAAGGAGCTTCACACGGCCCCGGATGTCTTCTTGAGGGCCACACTGCCTGTTCCTCACACGACACATCGTGTCCCCTCAGTGCGTGTTAACTGAGTGACTACCACACACCAGGCAGTGTGCTTGGGCTGTGTGCACAGCCGGGAGAGCAGAGGCACAGCGTCCCTTTGGCTGCCTAACATTCGAGATGAACCCCGCTCAGCTGTGCACGCTGGCCAGGCTCTTGCCCCAGCCCTGCAAGTCCTTTGGACCTTGCTTGAGGCACCGTCAGCCGTAGGAGCAGGACAGTCTGACCTTCGAACTGGCTCAGGTTGAAACATCGGTGAGCAGTTCCACGTGCTGGCCTTGGAAGGGAGTCTTTTAACTCCCCCTCCCCTCCCCCTCCTAAGCTGGCTCTGAGCAGGGAATGGTGACTTACAGCTGCCTGCTGGGCCAGAACTGGCAGAAAGCCTCTTTTCTGTTGCCTTCCACATGTCCATCTCTTAAGCCCTGAGCTCTGGAAGAAGGAGATAGAGGGGCACAGACGACACCTTCTGCAGGTCGGGGGCCCGTCCCAGTTCACTAGTTCACGATGCTCACCCAGCGCCTTGGGCGATGAGCTTCTTTCCTCCTCGGATTTCAAAGCCTTTTCTCGCTGAAATATAGAGATTTTCTTGGCAGGCTGGACTCTCACGGCTAGCCATCCGTCATCTTTGTGCACTGGGAATAACAATAATTATAGCAGGGATAACATTAATGCGCTTTTGTATGGTGCTTTATGGCTTACAGCGATCCTTTTGCTTCTTGGTGTCTTGTGTCTTCTCACATCCCAGACAGGCAGCATTTGAGTTCATACTGCAAGGGACACGTGTACAAACTCAGAGGGGTTGTGACCCTGTGTGTGCACATGGGGGCCAGAGGACGGCCTTTACAACACCATTCCTTAGACACTTCCCAACCTGTCGCTTTGAGGCCGGCTCTCTCATTGTCCTGGACCTCACCAATTCAGCTGGTCAGGTTATCCAGGAAGCCCCAGACATCCTCCTGTCTCTGCCTCTGTCCTGGGATTACAAGGGAGCATCCCTCCCCACTTCTTTTGTAGTGGTTTCTTGGGATTAAACAAAGGTCCTCATGCTTGCAAGGCAAGTGCTTCACCATCTAAGCCAGCTAAGCCACTCCCTGACCCTGGTCTTTGAGCCGTCCTGATCTCCATCCAATCAGGGATGCAGATCCAATTTCTACCATTCGTGGGACTCACATTCAGCCTCCTTTGGCCTCTCTTTTCCCCTTTCCCTTCCCCTGCCTGCTCCTCTTCTTCTTCCCCCTGTGAGTTGTACCCAGACTCTAGAGCACTGCAGGGAGAGTGCATGGTTCACAGGATGAGGCAAGAGCTTCGGCCATAGTGGTCTAGCGCCTGCTGGACACTACAACTCAAGCCTCCCGGTTACAGCTGAAAGCATCTGAGAAATTAGCTCTCTTTGCTTTCAGATTCAAGGAAACAGAGAGCAGAGGGATCCAGCGTCAGAACAGCATGTACTGAGCCTCCCCCACCAGTTCCCACTGCCTTGCTGAGGCTCAGGGGTCAGCTAAGTACACCCGCCTCTGCTAAGGGCCATATGTATGCTCTGTCAAGCAAGTGTCCAGACTATATACAAGATGATAGGGTGTTACATCGGAATCAAACAGCTGACCCAGGTGATGCGATGCTGGACGCTCAGTTTGCAGAACCACCAGCCCTGCAGGGAAGAGTCCCATCTCTTATTTTGTTCTGTCTCCTAACTTTTGATCATGATTAATTAGGTGAACTCTCTGACATTGCTTATCATCTTCTGAGGACCAGGACCCATCCACTTGAATCCTGTCCCACCCAGGGCCTGTCCCCACTGGGGTCTGCGGGATGGCCTCTTAAATATAGAGAGCCCAGAGATCTCCCTCTCCCCTGCTTCAGCTAACCTCCCAGCCACTCTTCCAGTCATGGACTGAGACTCACTGCCCTGTTTCAGGAGGAGCTGTCCCTGGGGACCCTCCCGACCAGACTCCTGTTCTTCACATCACTTGAGAGTGTCCAGACAGTGGCCACCTTCTTAAAATGGAAATGCATCCTTCTTGGCAAATGGACCTACTGGCAAGTCTTCTGTCCTGGTCACCAGCTTTGCCTTTTAGTTTAAATGATGGCAAGGAACATTCTTCTCCAGGACTCCTGATGAGTCCCCTGGACTATCTCTCTTGGGTCCTAAAGAGCCCAGGAAAGCTTCAGGTAAGGACGAGGGTATGTGGGAACCTGCAGATTCCCTTCAAACAATTCTTTTTGGACAACCCAGAGAAAACACAGACTGGAGCTGCTTGCACTGGACAACTTCACGTGTCAGTCAACAGGGGGGAGGGACAATATGATGTCCATTGGACAACTTTATGTGTCAATCAGCAGAGGGACAGGTCAACATGATGTCCACTGGACAACTTTATGTGTCAATCAACAGAGGGGTGGGACGACATGATGTCCTGGAGATGTTTCAGGAATGACTCATGATGTGGTTCTGTCTAGGGCTAAGACTCTTTAGACCCACCACAGGCTCAGGGAGAAAAGGGCGCTAAGAAGAGCTGGTCTCTCTCAAGCCAGCATCACTTTGGCTTTCAGATACAGGCAACCCTGCATTACAGGTTTGGGCTGTTGGGTCAGAACCCGTGTCACTCACCGAGTCTGCACCGAGTACTCACTGGTACTGCTATACTAGTAGCCCGGATAGCATTGACTCTACAGCTTGCTGACAGCATTCCTGGGGCTTTCCATGACATCCAGGGTGTGCTGTATGATGACACCAGTCAAAAATACATTCATTGGCCTTACCCAGACTCCTTGCCCAGCTGTGCATGCGCTGAGGAGTTGGGGATGCTTCCCTCGTGGTTATGGGGGAGGGAGGAACACAAGCTGTGCTATGCCATTGTCAGTGTCCTGGGAGGATCACCCATATATCCCTGGACTTGGAAAAGACTCGGAGTCAGATTTCAAAGTGTGGCCTGCATTAATGAGATGGTTTCTGCATTATCAGTAAAATTGAATAAAGAAAGTTGAACCATTGTAAGTTGGGAACTTCCTGTATACACTGAACATATTACATATACATGTGCACACACATGCACAAACATGTATGCAATACACACATACCCTCCTGCCTTTGTTTCTCTGGGAAGCATAGAAGGAAGGAGCCAGAATCCCCCACACCCTCAATGATAGGGACCCCAGTGGGTTTCATATGGGTTCCCCGAACTTGGAACCTGCACACAACCATGGAGTTGCAACACACCCTTGGAGACAGGCATGTGTGCAGGCAGCGCCTTAACACGGACCCAGAGACCACATGAGGACGTTTCCCTGGGCATTCATAAACTTAGCTTAGCATTCACATGTCTCTTCCCTGTGGACAAGATGCCGAGAGGCAGCCAGAGCTGCAAGCTTCAAATTCACTTGGGGCTGGATCTTGGAGCTTAACAGCATAAGCCATGGGACGCTCAAAAGCCAAACCAAACCATACTAAACCTGTCAGTGCTGGGGGCAGGCCACAGGCCTCAGGCACTAGCTGAAGGCGCTTGCTGAGGCCAGAACAGGAACGATTTGAGCAACTCAGTGATGGAGACTGGAGGTGCGGAATAAAGCCCCTTGCCTGTACGACACTGCAAATCAACAGTCCGGTCTGCAAGCGATTGGGTGGGGAAGAGCCTGTCCCTCCAACAGATGACTCTCACTGTGCTGAGCAGGGATCAGGGAGTTGAATACCAACCCTTGTGCAGAGAACAGAGGACCGGGATCACTGGGCCTAGCCTGGTGGGGACCAATGGGAACCAGATGCCCCTTCCTACCAGCCTGGAGCAGCCCTGTGCTAGGCTTGGCCTCGTGAATAGTGTCCAAGAGGACCAACCCACTGCTTACACTGTCCCACCTCTGCCCTCCTACCCAGGAGTCTGTGAGCCGCAATGCAGCCAGGGGTGGGGGAGGGCGATGCTGAATGAACTAGTGGGTAAGCACAGCGCATGCCGACCCCTGGGAAGGCAGCTGAGCATCAGACCTGAAAAGCCACTTGAGAACTGAGCGACCAGAACGTCAGCATCTTTACTTGATGACGTCAGACAGGAATTTTCTCCTCCACGTGACTTTGAAGAACAATGGAAAGTGGTTTTCCTATGGCAAGTGACGGAGTCCCCCCAGTTCTCTGGCCTGTATGGCCTCCTTTCTCATGCTGACACATGCTAACTCTCAGTGGGGTGTTGCTGGGAGTCATCCTCACTGACACAGAGTGGACAGAAGCAGATAACAAAACATCATCCAAGCGGACCTTTCCTCCCGGCCCTGCCCTCTGAAGCTGCTCCCATCAGCACCCGGGCTCACCCACACTCACAGGCACCTCAAAGATTTCTCTCCTTCCCCTCTTCTGGAAACAGCCACTCGGGATGTCAAAGGATAACCTCTTCCCAGGTAGTTGCCGCTTAGGACTCTATGTTGGCAATATTTTTTTTAAAGATTTATTTATTTTATGTATATGAGTACTCTATCTGCATGTACACCTGTGTGCCAGAAGAGGGCATCAGGTCCCACTATAGATGGTTTGCAAGCCACCATGTGGTTGGTGGGAATTGAACTCAGGGCCTCTGGAAGAGCAGCCAGTGCTCTCAATGGCTGAGCTAACTCTCCAGACTCTATGTTAGCAATTTTCAACATCCAATTTCCCACCCTAATATGTTCAACTGTACAATTCCATAGCGTTAAGTATATTCACAGCTGTACATCTGTCCTGGCTCTACCTCTGGGCTTCTTGGCTTCCTAAAGCTCTGTCCCCTGAAATGCTGATGCCCCCCATCCCCTGACACCCCGTGCTCTACATCTGGTGACTCCAGGAGCCTCCTATAAGAGCGGCTACATAATGCCTCCTCAGTGACAACTACTTCATTTGCATAATGCCCAACAGTTTTCATCTGAGGTCCGGCCGGTACCCTTCCCTCTTTCAGCTCTCCCACCCTGTGCAGGACTGAGCTTTACTTTTCCCATCACTGGACAGCAGAAACGAGTGTTACTTCCACGGTTTAGCTACTCTGAGTAATGCCCTAGCCACGGTGTGCAAACCTCTTCGTGGCCTTGCTTTCAATGATTTTGGGCACATGCCCAAATGAGAGACTGCCGGACCACAGCTCCACCCTCCATTCGGATTGTGAGGCCCGTCCACACTGCTTCCCAGAGTGCCGTTTTAACATCCCACCAGCCGTGCGTGGGTCGCGGCCAGCGTTTGACTTTTGATTGGCTACAGGGAACCTAACGCTGATGCCAGCACTTCACACATTATCTCTCTTTGCCTTTTCTTCCTGAAATAGGAAAATAATAACTTCTCATTTTATGGCTAGTCCCATACAAGGATGAAGGGGTGAGTAGGCACACAGCTAGTGAGTATCCAGTGTGCCCTGGACCAGTTCTCGAAAGGTCAGCAAGATGCAGCATCTGACATTTCATGCCTCATCAGATGAGTACATCTGGGAATGAATGAATAAATGAATGAATGAATGAACGAATGAATGAATACTGTGTGTGCACAGCTGTCCAGAGGCTGTCCCGAAGTGATCTAGCAGCTACCTATGAGTTATGTTCAGGCCAAAGAGATGGGATAGCCTGTGGCTAAAGGATGGGATAGCCTGTGGCTAAAGGATGGGATAGCCTGTGGCTGGGATCTAGAAGTACAGACCCTGGTGCAGAGGGAAAGAGTCCTGTGAAACAGGTGCCAGGGAGCAGAGGCCCTGTCTGGCAGGCAGGGAAGGCTGGCATGCTCCCTCTGATCCTGAGCAGACAAGCAAGGGTGTAACAGGGAGGCCAAGTCTAGAGGCCAGGGGCAGAGGCAGGTGGGCCTCACTGGTCCCCTGAGGCCAGGCGGGCATCTCAGCATAAAGGACAGAGACGAGCCTGGCAGGAGCCGAAGGCAGATCTGGCTGATGACATTTAATTTGCATGTGCCTTCGGTGGCTTGGCATTAACCAGCCACGCAGGCTGCCTGGAATCAATCAGCATCGCCTTCCCTCTGGGCTCTGCTCAGACAACTTTATTTTCAAGGCCTGGGGCAGGTGGAAGGTGAGCTGCCTGTCCCTAGAGTAGGCTGTATCCAAAGCTACACACACACCTGTTTCAGTCCCTGTACAGGGTAGGGGGTGTTGAGTGACTGCCAGAAAGCACAGTGCTCAGCCTTTGCACGCTCTGCGTGCGTCTCTGAGGAAGGGGTTCCAGAGAACGTCCTCTGCACTCATTGCCTGTAGCCCACGTTCCTCCTGACCAACATGACCTCCTCAGGAAAGGATGGCCCAGGAAGGACCAGAAGAATCCAAAGCTGATTCCCAGTATGGGGGCAAATACTGCACTGCCAGCTCTACCCAGAGGTCAAGACCACAGAGTGGGAAGATCTTCCTGTATCCAGATGTGCAGTCTTGTGCTTATGCAAGCACAGGTGCACACACACAGTGCTGAATGTCGGCATCTGCTCACACACACACACACACACACACACACACACACTGATGTATGCAGCCATATGTAAGTATGTGCTCACTTGTACATGCCTATCTGTGTGTACAAGGTATTCCTGAAGTCCTTGCCATGACCAGGTTACCACACTCTTGCCCAGCAAGCCAGTTGGTCACCAGCAGCCCTGACTATTGGCTGCAGCCTCACGGCCCACTCTACAACATGTCTTTGTATGGATCCAGCAATAACTCTGGGATTGAGCAAGGCTGCCCTCCTCCCAGAGGAGATCTCAGGCTCTTTAGGTGGATCCAGATGCTGAAGCACAAAGTCTAGATGTCAGTGGAGGAAGAGCCTGGGAACTTCGGCGCAGAACCAGGTCTCACGATGATAATATTCTCACCTCAGTGCTGAACACAAGCCCTGTAGACTCCACCCTGCCCTGTGCAGGGTGCCTGTGTGTGTCGATGGCTCCTTCCTGTGGTCAACCAGGCCAGGAGGAAGAGCCACATGTGTGCATAGACACACAGACACGTGGTCTCTACTAGCTGCACGGCTGAGTCTTCACGTGCCTGCCCGCTTCACCAGCTTTAACCCAGTGCTGCCACTGGAGCTTCCCAGCCGCCATGCTTGAGCTGATAAACAAGCAAAGCTGAGAATGATGTCATTATTCAAGGTCACAGAGGTCAGCCATTGGGCTCTGGGCTGACCCTCCAGGAAGAGGCAGTTCCCAGAGGTCCCGAGCAAGGCCAAGTACTACGGGGTCCCATCCAAACACTTAGACAGAAGAGGCCAGGACCGTGCTTGGCAGGCAGAAGGTGCAAAATCTGATGCATACCTTTGTCCAGGCTCAGTTTTTATCACCTTTAAACTCAGCAAGAAAAGCCTCCAGTGTGAAGTTTCTAAACATGTAACAGGTCGCAGGTTTGATGAGATCACCCTGTACCTGGGTCCCTGAAGATGCACTGTCCACCCCGCCACTGAGCTTGGCTTACAGACGCCACTCCCTCCCACACTCAGGACCATGGGAGAGCAAGACCTCTTTGGCTGCTGAGCTGTTACTGTGGCAGAACGTAGACTCCATCTCATAAGAAATTCAGCATCAACGGAATAGGCATCACTTTCCCAATATCATCAATGGGGTGTTGACCCTCCCTGTGTTTCTGAGTGTCTCTACAACAGGGATGTGTGTGTGTGTGTTTGAAATGAGCTGCTGCATCTCGGTGGAAGGTTCTGAGGGGTTCTGTCAGTGTCTAGTGGTATAAATTATCAGTGTCCCCCCACCTTGTACATTCGAACTCTGCCCACGGGGATAGGTGGAGGAGCCATTGGGAAAAGTCTAGAGATGGATTCTTCCTGCTATCTTCTTTCTCTCTCTCTCTCTCTCTCTCTCTCTCTCTCTCTCTCTCTCTCTCTCTCTCTCTGTCACTGGCTACAGAGGCCCTGAGCAGCTAGTTCAACCTGTCTCAAGACTGGTTTCATTCCTGTGATTGGAGAATAGACCACAGACATACAGAATCATGTGGGCCAGAGCTGGCAGACCACATCCATGTTGTCACGTAGCATGCCTGTTGTCTTAGTTAGGGTTTTACTGCTGTGAACAGACACCATGACCAATGCAAGTTTTATAAAAGACAACATTTAATTGGGGTTGGCTTACAGGCTCAGAGGTTCAATCCATTGTCATCAAGGCAGAAACATGGCAGCATCCAGGCAGGCATGGTGCAGGAGGAGCTGAGAGTTCTATATCTTCATCTGAAGGCTGCTAGTGGAAGACTGACTTCCAGGCAATGAGGATGAGGCTTTTAAGCCCACACCCACAGTGACACACCTACTCCAACAAGGCCACACCTCCTAATAGTGCCACTCCCTGGGAAAAGCATATACAAACCATCACACCTGTCTCCTGTGGTTCCTAGATATCTGTAGGGTGGTGATAAACATATGTTTTTTATCAAGAGCGTTTCATGCACAAAGCAGGTATTTCCTATGGCTACATCATCACCTCTACGTCAGTCTGAATGGGATTGAGATAGTGTCAACTGATTAGAAACCCCATCACCTTCCTCCCAAGGGATGGGCAACCTGGAATTTGTCTTGCTTGGGTAGGGTACTGGGGCCACACTTCTTCTGGGCTTTTCTCAGCTGAAGGAGTCTGGGTGAGCACCTACTCATGGTAACACAGTCTCTGAGGGAGACAACACGACGCTTGCCTCTCGCTTGTCTCCTCTCACCCCTGAAGGAAACTTGGATGCCCCCACACCTGACCCCAGTGACTGACATGACTTCCTTCAGCTGGCTCTGAGCGCCTGTGTCTGAATGCACTGCGCAGACACAACTATTGCCCTGGTAACTTTTACACCCACACCGTCTCTTCATTTACTATCAGGACACCTTTAAGCTCCGGTTTATTTTTCTAAAATGTTTCATTTAAACATCATATTACCAGGCCGCACAGTCACTTGGCTCTGATCTCTACACCCGGGAGGCCAAGGCAGGCAGAGCCACACAGGGAAACTCTGTCTTGAAAAACTGATAAACAAACAAACAATATTGGCCCCACCCAAAAAAGTAATGGCCTAGACAGAAAACTCTTAAAGTTGTGATAAGGATGCTGAAGTGTAGCTCTCAACAACTGATGGCTTCTTCTGGAGGTGCAGGTGGGGAAGGACTCAGTTTTCAGTTTTCTTTAAGGGGCTGCCTACTGAGTGTTTGACCATGCTCCAGTGAGGTTATGGATGTGGTGGTTTGAATATGCTTGGCCCAGGGAATGGCACTATTAGAAGGCATGGCCTTGTTAGAGCAGGTGTGGCTCATTGGAGGAAGTGTGTCACTATGGGGGTGGGGTTTGAGACCCTCCTCCTAGCTGCCTGAAGAGCCAATCTTCTCCTGGTTCCCTTCCGAACAAAATAGCTCCTTGAACTCTCAGCTCCTCCCACACCGTGCCTGCCTGGATGCTGCCATGCTTCCTGAGCTCTTGATAATGGACTGAACCTCTTAACCTGTAAACCAGTTCCAATTAAATGTTGTCCTCTTGGTCATGGTGTCTGTTCACAGCAACAGAAACACTAATGAAGACAATGGGTGATATAATCATCCTTGGCTCCTCCTCCTCTTCCTCTTCTTCCTCCTCCCTCTTTTTTAGGAGAAGATCACAGGGTTTGGGGAAGAGACCTGGGAGGACTGGTAAAGTGTGGCAATTTTATGTTTGGTTTATTTATGATGTGAAATTCCAAAATAATCAAGAAAAATATCAAGAAAAAATTTTCTTGATATTTTCTCTCTCTTAGCTTTTTGAGACAGGGTTTTTCTGCGAAGCCCTAGCTGTTCTGGAACGCGTTTTGTAGATCAGGGAACTCAGAGATTCACTTGCCACTGTGTCCCCAGTGCCTAGATTAAAGGAGTGTGCCACTCAGCAGACTAGCCGAGGCCGCAAAAATAAATCTTTAAAAAGAAAAAAAATATTGAGCCAGGCATTGTCAGTACATGCCTTTAATCCCAGCACTTGGGAGGCAGGTGGATCTCTGTGACTTTGAAGCTAGCCTCATCTACAAAGCAAGTTCCAGGACAGCTACGGCTACACAGAAAAGTCCTGTCTCTAAAAAACAGACTAAAATAATAATAACAATAGCAACAACAATGACAATGAACCAACCACATGCACCAGTGGACAGAGGCACCTGCCACCAAGCTTGACAACCTGAGTTTAGCCTCCACAACCCAGAGAGAGAAGGAGACGACCAAGTCTCACAAGTTGTCTTCTGACTTCCTTATATGCACTGCAGCATGGACACACAAATTAATAAATAAACAAATACATAAGTAAGTAAATGTAAAAGATCTAAAATCCTTATCAGTCCCTTAACTTTCAGCTTTCGGTTTATCCGAAGTTAGTCTTGTTGGCCCTGGGTCACAAGCCCGTGTTTCCCTCCTTCTAACCCACATCTCCTTCTGAGCCTGTGGACACCATCCCTAAATGTTCTCAATCTTGGTCCTTTCTCACATGGCCTTGGAGGATACACTGCCTTCAGCACATTTATGAGGGCAGAGCCTGAGGAGAAATCAGGCAACCCTACACCAAAAGCAGCCCCTGTGACACGGGACCTCAGGAGGAACAGGAGGAACTAGACAGGAACCTCGTCCTGGGACAGAGATGGTCTCTAACCAGAGCATACCTGTGTGTCAGGATCAGGCACCCCTTACACTAGTGATCTCTGTCCTTTTTAGAACATTTTGGCCCAGGGGCCTGTCATCCTTTCCCAAGCGTCTGAGTCCTTCGCCTTAGACTGCCCCCCCCACTGCCCCCTTGCAGGAAAAGGATGACTGTGGCCATCCACAGGGTCACTTTTCTCCATCCACTGAGAATCCAATCAAAACAAGGTGGAGAGGGAGCATGGTGCAGAACTCCGGCATTCCGGCTGGGCACTTTCTCGGGGCCCATGCCTATCCTGCCATCGCTCTACACATTACCTGTCTGGTGTGGAGCACAAAGCAAGAAGGGCCCAGTGCCTTAGAATTCTATCCAAGAGGAAAAGCCTGCAATCCCAGGTGGTAGACAGGGTGGTCTACAATCCTGGGTGGTAGAGTCCAGGGGTCACAGGTTCAAGGCCAATCTCCCTTGGAAACCTTGGCGCTAGGGCGTGTAGCTCAGGGCCACAGCACTTGCCTAGCGTGGGCAAAGCTCCAGGCTCCATTCTCGGTGCCAACAGCAAAATGAAACAGCCAACTGAGAAGGAAGCAGGGGGAAGTAGGTTATCCTCATTCACTTACAATAAACCTAACAAAACCCCACCAAAGGGGAAGTGTGAGCATGTGAGCATTCAGAATCCTGTGGCACAGACCAACCAAGTCAGGAAAAGAGGACAAACCAAAAAATTCCAATATAAAACAGAAGAGACAAACATTAATTATTTATATAAATTCCTTCCCTCAAAGCCCAGCTGCATCCCATAGCCACAGAGATGGCGTGTGTGTGTGTGTGTGTGTGTGTGTGTGTGTGTGTGTGTGTCTTCTTCCTAACCCATTTGTAAGAGCCCATTCTCTGAGACCAGAAGGAGAGGGGCTACACCTGAGTCCTGGGACTCTTGTCTTTAGTCCAGAGGCCGCCGCAGCTCCTGATGTCAGCTGCTGTCTCCAGGGGACCCTATGAAGCCAAAGGCTTTGTATCCTTCTCAGATCAGACCCCGAAGAAGGGCCCACAGAACCTCGCAGAAACCTGGGGGACAGCAGTCAGCATCACGCCCAGAGCCAGATTTCTTTGTTCTTTCCTTTTGTACGGCTTGGGTGAGCCAAGCCATGTGTAAGAAGACGGGGCAGTATGGAAGCCCGCTGTGCTGCTCCGGAGCTGATGCCTGGAGCAGCTGGCCGTGTCTCCAAAGAACCCGGGCTCCTCTGCTGAGAAAGGAAATAGTAAGGACTATGATGTTGCTAAGGACATCCACTGATCCTGATCTTACGCACCCCAGACCTTTTCATAGTGTGGAAGGACACACACACACACACACACACACACACACACACACACACACAATTCTATTCCTGCACAAACACCATGACCAAGAAGCAAGTTGGGAAGGAAAAGGTTTATTCTGCTTACACTTCCATGCTGCGGTTCATCACTAAAGGAAGTCAGGACTGGAACTCAAGCAGGTCAGGAAGCAGGAGCTGACACAGAGGCCATGGAGGGATGTTCCTTACTGGCTTGCTTCCCCTGGCTTGCTCAGCCTGCTCTCTTAGAGAACCCAAGAATACCAGCCCAGGGATGGTACCACCCACAAAGGGCCCTCCCCCCTTGATCACTAATTGAGAAAATGCCCCACAGCTGGATCTCATGGAGGCACTTCCCCAACTAAAGTTCCTTTCTCTGTGATAACTCCAGCCTGTGTCAAGTTGACACACAAAAACAGTCAGTACACACACGCACACGCACACGCACACGCACACGCACACGCACACGCACACGCACGCGAGAGCAAGCACGCAAGGTGGGGAGAGGGAGAGAAAGAGACAGAGACAAATAAATAGAAACCAGAAGAAAATACGTTATACCCTAGTGTTAGCACCAGAGCAAATGGAACAATACTGTTTTAATTTATGTAAATCTGTTCTTGAGTCTCTTTAGACATCATCATCTTTACATAGAATTACTTTGTCCCACTGTTTGCAGCCCTCACACATTTTGAGACTGACAACACCAGCAGTCACACAACACAGCAACGTAACACTCAAAGACTCTATAAAATGGCCTTGCCCCTGCCAATTGTAAACTGTATAAGACGTCACTCAGTAGGACTACATGGCATTCCAATGCTACCTGGCAGAAGCCACAGTGAGGCCAGGGGGCGACTTCCAGCTCTTACCGCCTACGGGTTCACAGACGTCAGGGCAAGGCGAGCCTGCTGTGTTGGCTTACGGCTATGGTGGACTGACAGCCTATCAGATAGCTCTTTGGATTTGTTCTAGGATAAAAGAACACAGAATAGTGGGATCTGGAAGGATGGAGAACCAACAGTTTGGGCTTTTCATTGCTGATTCAGAGAAGCGAGAGTTGGGCTTGCTTCTCCCGAACAGTCAGTGATGTCTGCAGAGTGAGGGCTTTGTTCCGACTGGGGGCCGGCAGGCAGTGGATGCAGCCTGGTGAACACATGCGTGGATCAGGAGGACTGGAGGCAGAAGCTGATGACCAAGGCCGGTTACTGCTACCTGGTACCTGCCAGGCAGTGCGGGTGTCCTGGGTGCAGACATGATTCCCTATCTGCCATTTGTCACTTGGGGGCATCAGCACAAGCTGTGGGTCCTGTACTCCCTCAGCCTTGAGCTCCACCTGGCCCACAGCTCGGCTGCCCCGCACCTCCATCATCCCTGGTGGGAGCACACAGGCTTGGTTGATCTGGACCCTGGGTAGAAGAGTCAGCTCGGCCGTTCTCACTTAGATGTGAGGTAAGTGGACAATGGTCACAGCACAGAGGGGGGGCAAGAGGTGAGTTCCGCAGCATATACTAAGGACACGGGTTAAGGTCTAACAGAGCTCTTGCAAGAGTGTCTTTCCATGTTTGTAACAAGGAATTCTGGGCAGAAACCCATCTCATGAAGAGGAGTGCAGGTCAGGCAGCCTGCGGGTCTGAGCCCCATTTAACCCCTCTTCTAAGGGATCGAAACTTGCAGAGGCTGCTGACCCAACTTGTGCACCAGCTATGGGTCACCCCTTAAAGTCAGCAGCCTGCATCTTTACTGCGTGTGTGCTGAATGTCTTAGATCAGGAATGCCCTGGGTGAGGGCAACCCAAAGCAACTGTTTAGTGAAGTTAGCTATCATCAAACATCATCTGCCGGGGATGGGAGTTTTGTACTTTCCCTACCCAATGTCCCCATTAAGATCAGGATGCTATACCCACCCACAGCTACCTAGCCTAATTTTGGGGTTGGTAACCACACAGAAAGAAAGTAACCCAAGTACCTGGACAAAGAACTCAGAGAGAAGGACATGGCTGTTAAACGCCAGAGGGAAAGCTCGCTAATTACATTAGAAGTATCAATTTGCAATACTTTATAGTGGTTAAAACAGCTGGTGAGCCTGTCGAGCAAATGCAGACTTGACTCTCTGGAAGCTGATTCAGGAATGCCTACCAGCATAAAGATGCTTGTAACTCAAGGCTAGGCGTTTTCCATCCCGCACATGCATCTGTGCACAAAACCCAGGCTATGCACAGCAACGATTCCCACTGTAAGACACTAGAAACAGCGTCTAGGATCCTCAGTAGCAAATCAGCTAGCTAACTTGTGTAGTGGGAGGGCAGCAGCAGTGATTTAAGAGTGGGAAAAGTCCATCCAAAATGACAGAGGAACAGACAGAAATGGAGGAAGCAGTGTGCCTGATGTATCATGCTGTGTCTGCAAAACAAACATGCATGGTGTGTGTACATGCATAAACACATGTGCACATGCACATTAGCATATGTGAAGGTGTGCACATGTATGCATGCATGTGGGGATTTTCTCACATATAAGTGTGAACAAGTACCTATTCACATGTGTTTTATATGTATGTGTATAAAGATACATACCTATCAGATCAACCATCTTGGTTAGGGTTCTATTATGGTAATAAAACACTATCACTAAAACAGCCTGAGGAACAAAGGGGTTATTTCAGCTTACAACCCTCAGGTTACGCTCCATTAATGAGGGAATTCAGGGCAAGAACTCAAGGCAGTAACCTAGAGGCAGGAACTGAAGCAGAAGCCTTGGAGAGTGCTCCTTGCTGGCTTGCTTCTCCTGGCTTGTTCTTCTTCTTCAGCCTGCATTCTTATAGCACCCCGGGACCACCAACCCAGGGGTGGAACCACCTACAGTAAGCTGGGCCCTCACACATCAACCATCAGCGAAGGAAAATGTACCACAGGCTTGCCAATAAGCCAGTATTGTGGGGGTATTTTCTCAGTTGAAGTTTTTGCTTCCAAATGAAGCCTAGCATGTCTCACATTGACATAAAATTAACCAGTACACCATCTATTCATCTCTGTGTGTTCAATATCCACCCCTCCTGCCACTTATCCTATCCATATATCATCATCTATCCTTCCACTATCTATCATCCATCTATCCATCCATCCATCCATCCATCCATCCATCCATCCCCATCCATCCATCCATCCACCATCCATCCACCATCCATCCACCATCCATCCACCATCCATCCATCCATCCATCCATCCATCCATCCCCATCCATCCATCCATCCACCATCCATCCATCCATCCATCCATCCATCCATCCATCCATCATCCATCCATCCCCATCCATCCATCCATCCATCCATCATCCATCCATCCATCCATCCATCCATCCATCATCCATCCCCATCCATCCATCCATCCATCCATCCATCCATCCATCCATGATCTCTTCCAATCTTAGGAACTGGACCTGTGTTAGGAGAGAGTGAAATGAGAGGCTGAAGGGGTGAGAGACTCCGCACTATTAACTCGCACTGTGCACAGCAGGTAACAGTCCTGACAACCTGAGTCCCATCTCCAGAACCCATATAACTATGAGAACTGACTCCACAAAGTTCTCCACTGGCCTCCATATGCATGCACACCTTCACACACACACACACCACACACAAAGAATAAGTAAGTAAAATTTGAAGTTATATGCCTTTCAGACAGAACTTACCAATTCCTGAAAGACTGGCAGACTCAAATCAAGTTAGGAAAAGAGATGGACTGCTCACAGTCTGACCACATTGTTGCCTGCTAGCTCTATGGGTGGCTAGTTCTAAGGAGAAAACCATTCCACTGGTGGAATGGGCCCCACACACCCCCAAACAGGGCCTGGAAAGATAGCTCAGCTGCAGAAGCTTAGCTGGGAGTGAGATGATCTCTAAAGTGCTCCCCACCAAGTACTCCCTACCAAGTGCTCCCTACCAGGCAACAAGCCTGCCTGGTGGGCATCTACTCAGAGAGATGGGTCATGGCTGTTATGCAGAATGCAGTCTCTTGCCCAACCACCAGTGCTTCTCTCTCAATCCTCTTGCATCCCCTGTCTCCGGGGCTGATGTTGTCAACGGCCAGAAGTGGATACCTGGATTTCTGTGGTGAGTGGCTGAGCTGACTGGGCCTGCAGCCAAAGCCAAAGGGGCAGAGGAAACAGGGTGAGCAAACCTTGAAAGCAGATGAAAGTCACGGACAGCCCAGAGAAAACCATTCTGCCCTGGTGTCCTATGGCCACGCAGGGCTGCTTGGGCGGTGCATTATAACAGAAGGACTCACATGCAGCGGGACACACAGACACCCGCCGTGCAGCCACATTTGTAGCGGGGTGCTTGTGAACGCAGCTGCCCACAGGCCAGCTTGAGCGGCAGGGCTGCCTTCCTTCTCTCTGCACAACACTCAGCCTACACTCTCTCAGCACGACTCCCGCCCAGCAAAGCTCTAAGAAATCAATGTCAGCAGCAACGGAGTCCGCCCTGTTTCTATCTCGCCCCCTCTCTTCACACTCCTAAATCTGCCTGCATGGGTAATTAAAGGATTATTTTCATCTGATGTTTGGAGAATCCAGGCTGCTGGCGTTGGGGGGGGATTAGAGTAAGGAAGGGGTGTGAAACTATTGACCCCTGAGTATACAAGGTGCCTGCACCTTCCCAGGGCACCGGGACGGGGCACAGGCCAGAGGAAGGGGGGCCTACTGAGGAGTACCACATCTTACTTTGACAATGGGAAGCAGCCAATGACTTGGAGAAGTAGCCCTGGGGATTCTCATCTGCACCCAAGCCTGGCCAGGGCAGCACGAGGTGGGGCAGAGCTAGGCATCTGCAACCGAGCCTGGCTCAGCTGGGAACTGGGCAGATTCCTGGAGCGGGCGCTAACACCGTTCGCACTCTCATTTCCAGGAATAAAATCAGTTCTACCCAAAACCTCATTCCCTCAGCCTCTCCAGAGCAGATGGGCTAGACCAAAGTAATCACGGACACTCTGATTTGCCTCAGTCATTTCTCACCCCAGGCCGCCCACCATCACCGCCTACTCACATTTCTGGCTCCCCAGAAAGGATGAGAAACCTCTGGGGCCAGAAAATAAGAGCATCATGGGGTGCAGTAGCCATGGGGGCCTTTGCTCAGACCCCACAAGGCATCCTTCATCCAGCAAGATTAGTTCCAAGCCAAAGTTGAGAGGCTTCCATCCCTGAGAGAGAGAGAGAGAGTTCTTCCGTGAGCCTGAGACAGCCTGACCACTAGACACAGGTAGATGAGATGAGCCTTTGAAGGGAACATGAGGCGCTCGTCAGCAAGATAGGCAGGCTTCATCGGGGAGGAGGGAGTGGCAGGTTAAAGGAAGGACGACGGGAAGGACCAGGCTGACTTCAGTGGTCCAGGAGCGAGCATCTGGTAATCTTTCTCAGTCTCAGTCACAGGGCTACACTGAACGACAAGGACAACATATGCTCAACCCCCGATCCTCCGCTGTCACCACCTGCAGCCCCCAAGAAAGCCCGCTCATCACTGAGGCTCCCGTCCACTGATTCGTATTTGTTCCACCCGCAGCTGCTGGCACCTGTTCCAGATGTAGCAGCAGGTAAGGCGCTGGGCGCACACTGAGCCAGTGGGAAATGATACCCAAGGCAAAGCTGGAGGGCATCTGAGCTTCCAGGCCCCTCTCTCCCAGCTCCTCTATTCTCACTCATGCTGGTCAATAGCAGAGCTGGAGAGAGCCATGCAGATGTCCTCAGCTAATGTCCCACGAGCGACGGCCCTGCTTCCGCACAGACCCTTGTCCTGCGTGCCTCCCTTGGGTTCATGTTTGAGGCAGGGATGCTGCCAGGGAGGACTCTGTCAGTGTAAGCATAAGTCTATGCCAGGTAAGCATAAGGAACTGGGTCCAGCTCCCAGCACCCATGTGAGAACGTGATGGCATGCCTGTGATCCCAGAACCATAATGGGGTGAGAGTGGATTTGGACATAGGCACATCCCCAGACTTCACTGTCCAGCTGATCCAGCTGAATCGGTAAGCTCCAGGTTCAGTGAAACACCCTGTATCAAAAAATAAGGTGGACAATACTTGACCCTGTGTCAAAAATGAGGACACCTATTATCAACCTCTGTCCTTACACACACACACACACACACACACACACACACACACATGCTAGATCTGGCTTCATGACCCCTCTTCTGCATACCCAGTTAGAGTCCCTTGGCCTGACCCACTAAGTCCCTGATGCTTGTGGTCATCAGCCTAGGGGACCAGGTGCCCAGGAGACTGAGAAAAGTACAGTGAACTGTACCACAGCATGAGCAAGCAGATCTCCAGGTGGGTGTCAGGATTTTCAAACTTCAGACACACACACACACACACACACACACACACACACACACACACTTTGTACTTCTCAGATATGGCAGGTGGATCACAAGACCAAGTGAGTTGGTATCGCGACAACGTGCCACTGGCACTGTGTACGGGTGACTTTCTGTCATGTCGGTTATGATGAGGCAAAGAACAGGAAGCTTGAACAGGACCTGACTCAGCCCTGCAAATGGGCCAAGTATTTAAGGATAATTAAGACTATCTGTGAGCGCTCTGGAGAATGAGCCAGAGCAGAGTTGATCGTTTAGTTAATGTTAATCCAGCGCTGGATGGCTTCTGCAACAGATAGCCCCTTCAGTGTGACCCCCATCTGCTCTGTCATTCACACTGCCTCTGCGGCGGGAGCGTCCTCTGTCCTCTCTCCTAGATCCTGGGCCCTCTCCGCCATCGCAGCCCACCCAGCACCAAGAAACAATGGGCTGCAACTTCTAAGACCAGATCATAAAGGACACGTGTTTCTTCTGTGTCGATCTCACGGACAAGCTCCCTCGGTGCCCAGCAGCTGTGCCGGAAGGCAGCCGTGCCCACGAAGCACCACACACTGAGGTTGCGTCCAGGGTCTCTGGCTGTGGTGGCTGCTGACGAGGACATGAGAACTGGTACCTAGAGGTTGTGACCCCAGATGAGTCCAGGCACAGCTGTGTGGCCTCCTCAGAATGAGACGGAAAACTGTCCCCTAAGACTCCGATCATCATAGCAGAGCTGTGAGCAAGGTCACCAATGACTGTGGCTTTAGGGTCAGTTGGCACCTGCTCCCTATGGTTGGGACAGGAGAGGGATGGGCTTCCGCAGCTCGGGCCTGAGGAGCGTTGTCGTTGGCTTCGATAGACTTCAGCAGAGGGAAGGGTAGAAGCTCCAGGAAAATCGTGATCGAGAAACTGAAGCCTCAGTGCAGAACTGAATGCCTTGAGGCTGCAGATGCTGGCGGTGAGGTCAGGGAGGGAGAGGAGGGAGGAAGGGAGAGAGGGGAAGGAGGGGAGGGAGGGAGGAAGGGAGAGAGGAGAGGGAGGGGAGAGAGAGGAGGGGGATGGAAGGAATGGAGGAAAAGAGAAGAGAAGGGGGAGAGGGACAAGGAGGGAGGCAGGAGGCAGGGGAGGAGGAGGGGGGCAGGAGGCAGGGGAGGAGGGAGAGATGGAGGGAGGGAAGGAAGGAAGGAAGGAAATAATAAATACTATCCAAGGTTTTGATGACCTGAACAGTTGGTGCCACTGTGACCTATGGCTCTGTGGACACAAAAAACCTACCTCCATGAACTTAAAAAGTGTCTAAGAAGTGTCAAACAAAATATTCAAAGTCACACAGATCCCTCCCCTGGGTTCATGGATGCTGCCAGGGAGGGCTCCGTCCGTGTTTGCCTTGTAAGCCTAAGGAACTGGGTCCAGCTCCCAGCACCCGTGTGAGAACAGGGTGGCATGCCCGTGATCCCAGAACCATAATGGGGTGAAGCGGATTTGGAGATGAGCGGATCTAGTGCCCGCAGTAAACACTCCACGAGAAAGGCCAGCAAGGCCAGCCCATGAAACACAAAGGGCTGAGTCGCGCTGCTCCAGGAGATTGACCCACTCTGCTTGCCCTCCTGCACACACAACAGAGCATCTGAAATGCAGACATGACCCCCATGGGTCCTCCTGGTCCTCTCCCAGTACATACAGAGAACTCCCAACGAGTCAGCTTCCCCACAAAGGTCAATGCTGGCAGGTGAGTGAGGGGACAGCGGCCAGCATGCTCGGGAGAAGCGCAGAGGAGACACTGGCGTGACAACGGCGAGGCTGTGGACGTGGTGTTCCAACCACGTCACCGAGGCCTGTTCAGAGAGCTGTGTGGCCACAGGCTCCAGCCGGGGTGGGGGGTGGAGGGATGGGGGGTGGGGGTGGGGGTGGAGGGGGGGCACGTGGAGACAAGCCGATGAGCTGAGGGGCCCAGGAGAGAGGAAAGTGTGGAGGAAACCTCGCCGCCTTCCTGCTCAGAGTTGCTTTCTGGAGCTTGGCCGTGCTGTGGAGGTCGCGTGTGGAGCGGAGCTGAGCGCCCACTGTGATGTCAGTTTGTGTCACCCTGTGTGTTCGTTTCTTTGGTGTAGTGACAGAGCACACGGCTAAAGAACGAAGATGCAGTTTGGCTCAGTCTCTGAGGGGGTCAGGCGTCATGGCGGGAAGGGACTGTGCGGGATGGCCAGGCAAAGCAAGTCCTCTCCGGATGGCCAGGAAGCAGAAAGAAAACGCTACAACTGGCTTCCGTTTTCCCTGGCTCTGCTTTGTCTGGGCACCCAGCCGGCAGCATGGCACCACCCACCTTCAGAGGCCTTTTCTCTGCTCTCGGTTATCTGTAGAAATGTCCCTGAGCACACGGCTGCTGGACCTCCACCACCTGATGGATCTCATGAAGTTGACAGAGAAGATCAACAGTCACAGTGGGACGGTGCCTAGACAATGAACGGTCTAGGTGGCGGGCCAAGTTACGCTGAGACCCTCCGCAGCGCGGTGGCGGTGGGAAGGCCAGAAGGAGCTGTGGCTCCTGGCTCTCCGGCCCTTGGCCTTGAACTGCAGTTGATGCTCGTGGCCAGCAGCTTGTCATCCCTGAGACTGTGGAAGCGTGGCAAGTGCCCCCCCCTCGCCTTTCTTTCCAGCTTTTATCTAACCAAGTCAATTGGTTATTAAAACAATGGCATCAACCATTTAAGGGGCAAAATAACAGCCTCCCAACATAATAATGATAACAGTCTGCAAAATTATCTGACATTTAAAGCATCAAGACCATGTGAGTCACTATGAAGAAAAGACTCCGGGATGAATCAGCCCCGAGATGAGGCAAATGTTGGAATTACTAGACAAAGGCTGCTATTTTTAATTGTGATATGTGTGGAAATTAAAATGTTCTCATACTGGATGGGGAGAGGAAAACGTCTTATTTCAAGGAGAAATTTTTAAAAATTACTACATTTATTTATTCTCTGTGGTGTGTGTGTGTGTGTGTGTGTGTTGTGTGTGTGTGTGTGTGTGTGTGTGTGTGTGTGTGTGAGAGAGAGAGAGAGAGAGAGAGAGAGAGAGAGAGAGAGAGAGAGAGATCCATGTATGGAGGTCAGAGGACAACCTGCAGAGGTTCAGCTCGCTCTATCTTGTGGGTCCTGCTGATCAAACTCAGGTTGCCAGGCATAGGAGCAAAAGCCTTGCTTGCTTGCTGAACCATTTTGCCAGTCCCAAAGAGAGAAAAATTGAATTGAAAAAAATAAAAGAACATGAAAACAGTCACCTGGCAGAGTTAGCAGCTCGCTGGAGGCTATAAAGGAAAGAATCAGCATTCTTACATCTCAAAACACCAAAGTCACCCAGTGTGCAGGAAAGAGGAAACACCCGTATCTCAGAAACTCTGAACAATTACAACTCTTATACATAAACATCTAAGGAGAGAGAGGGAGAGGGAGAGGGAGAGGGAGAGGGAGAGGGAGAGGGAGAGGGAGAGGGAGAGGGAGAGGGAGAGGGAGAGGGAGAGGGAGAGGGAGCAGGGAGCAGGGAGCAGGGAGCAGGGAAAAGAGTCCAATTACCAAAGTCACCAAATTTCATGAAAGACAGCAGTTGGGGACCCACATAGAGTGAACCCATCCACAGAAAGCCACATAGAGGCACATTATAGCCACAGGGCTAAAACACAAGTAAAAAGGTGGGTATTAGCCAAACCAAGCTTTTTGTAAATATTTTCTATTTCTGGTTTAAATGCTGATAATTCCAAAACCATAGAGATCTGCATTCCTGGAACTAAAGTGGTGCCTTTCCCTGCTTCCTTGCTTCCTCTGCTTGGTAACAGAGGCCACTGGAGGTGCTGAGCCGTCACCGGCTTCTAAATCAGGCCCTGTCACCCGTCACCCTAGCAATGGCCAAATTTGAACAAGAAAGAAAGAAAGAAAGAAAGAAAGAAAGAAAGAAAGAAAGAAAGAAAGAAAGAAAGAAACATCTTAAGCTTTCCAGGAACCCCTGTAGGTACCCCAACATCCAGCAGACAGTGGCTCTAATTCTCACCCCAGGGGTTTTCCCCACCGCACTTTTTCTCTAGAATTTAAAAAGCCTGTACTGCAGTGGGTTGCTCTCTCCCTCCCCTGCCTTTCCCTCCACTGACCTTATTGTTGAAAGCAGAGAAAAAAAGACAAACTGAGAACCCCAGTGTAAATGATCTCAAAATTCTCATCAGAAATAAAGACATGCTTGGCACTAGAAAAACTGTGACAGGAAAATGGCAAGTTCAGATCCAGCCTGGGCCACATAGTGAGATCTTGTCCATGGAAAGGAATGAGAAAGAGAAAGAGGACTGGAGGGAGGGATGGGGTCGGATAGACTCAAATAGCAATGAGAACCTACTTCAGCAAGGAGCAAGAGTTCGTCAAAGTAGACTTTTGAAGAATAAAACATATTTGTGTACTGTCTAGTAGAGATGCACTTTAAAAAATACATTTGTTAATTATGTGTGTCTGTGGGTGAGTATGTACACATAAGTGCAGTGCCCATAGAGGCCAGAAGAGGGCATCGGATCCACTTGAGCTGGAGGTACAGGTGTCTGTATACTACCTGACGTGGTAGCTGAGAACTGAACTCAGGTCTTCTGCAAGGGCAGCAGCTCAGGGCTGGAGAGATGGCCCAGCAGCACAGCCACATGCTCACAACCATCTCTAACTCCAGTTCTGCCTCAGAACCCTGCAACCCAGAGCTCTGCAACCTCGACCCAGGAAAAGTAAAGGAAGAACTAGTAGAGGAATCAAATGAGAAACCAACAGCAAATGGAGACCCAGACACCATAGAGAAGAGGAAGCCACTTTGAAAAGTTGGAGCAGCTGAAAACAACTAGGTAAGCCAAAGAAAAAACAGCACAAACCAAAGATGGTTGTTTTGTATCTTACACGCATCTAGAGACCAAGAATATGAGAGGCCGGATGCCAACCCTTTAAAAAGACCATGCTACAAACGACTTCATGCCATCAAAATTGATAACTATAACAAAAGGGCAAATTCCTTTTTTAAAAAAAAAAATTATAGCTTACCAAAAATTATGCTGTGGGGCTGGCGAGATGGCTCAGCAGTTAAGAGCACCGACTGCTCTTCAAGAGGTCCTGAGTTCAGTTCCCAGCAACCACATGGTGGCTCTCAACCATCTGTAATGGGATCTGATGTCGTCTTCTGGTGTGTGTCTGAAGATAGCTACAGTGTGCTCATATAAAGATAAATAAATAATAAAAAAATACATATTAAAAAAAATTATGCTGTGTCTTAGTTAGGGTTTTGTTGCTGTGAGCAGACACCATGGCCAAGGCAAGTCTTTCAAAGGCAAGCATTTAATTGGGGCTGGCTTACAGGTTTAGAGATTCAGTCCATTATCGTCGTGGTAGGAAGCTTGGCAGTGATCCAAAGGCAGCCAGACTCTTCTGCAGACAGGCAGGAGGAGACTGCCTTCTACACCGGGTGTAGCTTGAACTTATAAATGAGCCCTTAAAGCACACCCCCACAGTGACGCAGTTCCTCCAACAAGGCCACGCCTACTCCAATACGGCCACACCTCCTAGTAGTGCCACTCCATAGGGCCAAGTGTGGACACACAAAAATCTATGCAGGCCAAACTTATTCAAACCGCCACATGCTATCAGAAGAGAAAAAAATCTGACTATATCCATTGACATTTTTAAATTATCTATTTTGTGTGGGGGAGGGACACACACATGCTATATTATTCACGCAGTACCCTCTGAGGCAAGTGGATGCTAAGAACCACACCTAGGGTCTCTATAAGACCAGTAAGGGCTCAACTGCTGAGCCATCTCTTTAGCCCTTCTATAGCTATTTTTAAAAAATGACTATCCTGTTTAAAAACAAGCAACAGCCCCAACAAGAACACCACAGATCTAGCTGGTTTCACTGGTAAATTCAAGTGTCCGAGGAAAAAATTAACACAAATTTACCCAAACTCTTTCAGAGAATAGAGAAGGAAGGCAACTTCTTTCCTCGTTTGTGAAGCTGGAAAAACTTCTAAACTAGATGAAAAATTCACTAGAAAAGCTTCAAAGCCTCCCCAACCACTCTGTCATGAACATACTGAAAAACGTTCTCAACAAAATGTCCATGACTCATGAGACAACAATGGACAAAACGATCATTTGTTTCGGCCAGGTGCGTTTATACCAGAATGCAGGTGGCTTTGATACTTGAAAATTGACCAATTAATTCTCCATATTGACAGGAGAAAGGAAGGAAACCATACAGTCATTTCAATAGGTACAAAACACCACTTGGCATGATTAAATACAATAGAATAAGCCCAATAAAACACTCTCAGAGTCGAGAGGAGGAAGGAAGGGTGGGGAGCAGGGTGGATGGAGGCTAGTGAATACTCCGTGTTCCTCTCCTGAGATCCAGGGCCCCCTCTAGGCACTTCTGCTTGGTATTTATAGGATGATTTAGTGACTGCAGAAAGACACCAAGAAATATGCACACTCAGCTCTGCAGAGGGGTCAGCTCTCTTTTATTAATACGCAAGGAGTTGCTTGTGTAAAAATTGCTAACAAGCCCATATAGAAAGAATCCACGGGAAGCCAGTGATGACTATGAACGGCTCCAGATCCAGGCCCCACTGTGTCAGTTAGCAGACAATTAGGAAAGAAGGTTTTTTAACTTCCTGTGGTAACCCAAGACCACAGAAGGATGCATTTAACAAAACAGGTGGTTCCTGCTCCAGGCAGCCATGGGCATTGCTGAGAGAAGCTAACCGTAACTTCAGAAAGTAGACCAAGGATTCTATCTATGTCACGAGACTCCAGCACCCTGGGCAGGCTGGTTCTCCATAGAGGAGACTCAGAGTGCGTTGGGGAAGCCCCAGCAATCCTTCCAGGGGAATTGACAGGCAGGGGTTCAGATGGAAACAACCTCTATCCAAAGCCACGAAACAAAACACTCAAGTTCACTGGGCATCAAGATTCACTGTGAGTGTATATTAAAGACAGGGTAGCGGGTCACGTGGTACAGATAAGGACAAGTCAGAATCCAGCTGCTCCGGCCGTCGGTCTCCTTTCTCACCCCACAGGCTCTCTACAGAGACAGCCCCTGAGAGTCCATAGCTCACGGACACCTCAGGGGGTCTCACCTGGGAAGTGAGTTTACATCAAAGGGGTTATTGGTGGCCACCCATCCTGCTCCTCACCCTCCTGCCTGGATGTCTTCTGAGCCTGGCTGCAGGCCTGGAAACCTCCCGATCCTCAGAGAGGTGGAAGAAGGCTGCTTCTGCCCATGCCTCTGATTCCTCTCCTCAGAGCCTCTTCCCCCAGCCCCTGCCATTCTTTCCATCCCTAGTGCTGGGGCCTGACTCTCCTTGAATCCCCCACCATGCTGTTACCTCTGTGTCCCTTTTTCCATGGCATTGAGAACTCTTCTAATAGACACCTTTCTCCACAGTGGTCTGTCTCAGTGTCCTGGAAGCTCCTCATCCTAACCTTTCAGTATCCCCCCGCCCCCCATAATCCCAACACTTGAGAGGCTGAGGCAAGAGGATCGCTGGGAGTTCAAAGACAGTCTGAACTATTTAGAAAGTTCCAGTCTGGCTAGGGCTACATAGTGATAACCTGTCTCAATAATAGCAATACTAAAGAGGCTTGGGAGTTAACTTGGTGAATGAAGCTCTTGTCACACAAGCTCCAGGACCTGAGTTCAAATCCCCAGGCCCCACATGAACCTGGATGCAGTAGCACAGGCCTGTGGTTCCCATGTTCCTCCTGTGTGATGGGAGGTAAGGACAGGAAATCCTTGGAAAGGTGGGGCAGTAGTAAACAGGAGACTCTGCCTCAATACAGTGGAGGGCAAGGGCCAACACAAGGCTGTCCTCTGACCTCTCTACCTGCACAACGTCATGGATGGACCTACAGGAATGTGCACACACACGAAGAAATTTTTTTTAAAATAGACAGACTGTTGCAAAAGGCTATGCATATAAACTAACAATGCCCAACAGAGTCCAGTGGCACTCCTGCGGGTAATGTTAAACAGGTGGTGTATGAGACATGGCCATGTCTCAAAGCAGAAGGAAGGCCACTTGGACAAAGGTTCCTGAGCTGTGAGAGAGGGTGTGAGAGGAAGCAGGCATCATGAATCCCACAGACTCAAGGAGAAAGGCTATCAACCCAAATCATGGCCAAATGAAAGCAAGCTTTGTCCATGTACACGGGCTGTCTCCCCGTAAAGCAGGCTTCAAAATAGCAGCACCGGACATGGGGAGGATACACTATAGCGCAAGAGGAAGAGCTTCCAAATGGGGACTTAGACAAATACACAGAAGATAAGCATACGAAGTTGGCCATAACACTTCCGGAAACAGAGGCACAGTGCAAGGTGGTCATGACAATGTAGCCAGGACAATGTGATCCTAACCGAGTGCTCATAACAACTCCTAAAACACCGTGTGGTTGCAAGGTGGTCATGACAATATGGTCACATGACAAAGGCGTGCTTGCCGCCTCCCAGAACAGGCAGTACGGAATCATTTGTAGTTACGGGTACAGCCAGGCCGTAGCTTAATCCTTGAAAGACAGAGACAGTCATAAATAGGAAGGAACATAGTTTGACTTTCCTATAAGATGATTTTGAAGCCCCAAATGAAAGCAGGCTGGTTTATCAGCATCAACCCCTACCTACCTCATTCCAAAATGCAAGGGCCAGAGCCACAAAAGCTCCACCTTTGGGGCAACAGCTTCCTATTTGGGATGCAAAGCATATCCATAGACATACATGCATCAGGCTAGGCGGGAAGCTGAGGCCTTCAACTCTTGGCAACACCGATAGGGAAAACGAAGTCGGGATGATGGGATGGCACAGTGAGCAAGGGTGCTTACCGCCACACCAAACAACCTGAGCTTGGTGTCTGCAATCTGCCTGATAGAGGGAGAGAACGGACTCCCTAAAGTGTTCCTCTGACCTTCACGCATGTGTCTTAACATGTGTATGACACAGACATACACAGACACACTGATAGATGGGTGGATGGATGGATGGATGGATGGGTGGATGGATGGATGGATGGATGGATGAGTGGGTGGGAGGGTGGGTGGGTGGGTGGATAGGTAGGTAGAGAGAGAGAGAGAGAGAGAGAGAGAGAGAGAGAGAGAAGATAGAGGGATGGATAAATGGATGGATGATGGATGGATGGATAGATGGACAGACATGATAGATGATAGATAGGTAGATAGATAGATAGATAGATAGATAGATAGACAGATAGACAGAATTTAGAAAACAAAATAATGGTAGAAGCAAAGGACAGAGTGGGGAAAATATTTAAAATATGTATTTGACCAAAGATTTGTCTGCCCAATACATATAAAAAGTTTTTACAAATCACTAAGATTTGTAAGGCAAGGCAGTGCAGAGCCTTCTCCATCTTGTATTCGTGCAGAGGCCATTTCAGGTTTAGCTAGAATTTAATCTCCTTGATGGATAATCACCTAACTCTCTTCTAGGACCAGAAGGCCAAGATTCCTCAACTAACTTATATTAGTTCCTGTTAAGCTGCCTGCTTGTGTATCCCCCTTACAGCTACTGAGTGAGATACTAGGACATGGGTTTTGCCTTGGTCTGAATGCCCGGGTCTGTGTTTCGGTCCTCACTTACCTTAGTGTAGTCCCAGCCAGCTGGAATAAAGACCTTTAGTTAGCTATAACTGTGTCTGAGTGGTCATTTCTTTTGGGCTCCTCATAACAAGATGACCCGCCTCCCTGCCCCCCTCCATTAAAAAATGGCCAAGATATTTAGACACTGAAAAAAAAAAAGCCAATCAAAAAAGAGAAACCCTAAAACCGCACTTGTTGCAGGACAATAATGAACCATTCAGTGGAGCAGGATGCTGCTGGGCCAGCCAGACTGAGGCCCAA
Source organism: Apodemus agrarius (assembly GCA_964023405.1). Lineage (NCBI taxonomy): Eukaryota > Metazoa > Chordata > Mammalia > Rodentia > Muridae > Apodemus > Apodemus agrarius. Next base: position 158,340,283 of record OZ030008.1, on the reverse strand, counting down.
GGTGGCTCCAACAGATACAACCAAAGCCACAGATGTGTCACGAATGCACTAGTCCTGGGGCCACTTGGAAGAACCACTAGGAAACAAAGCAGATGTGACTCACCTAGGAAACAGGAAGAGGCACTTGGATGGGAGGATGAAGCCCTCTGTGGCCACTTCTGCTCCCTCTGTCTCCTGGTACCCGCAGTGTGACTGTCCTGTCAGAACTGACATTCAGCTGTTAGGATATAGAAAAAAAAACAGATCCCAAAGAATTGGAATTTCTCCAGGAATCTCATGCTGAGAGAAGGAAAAGGCTGAAGCCTGGTGCCAGTCATAGCAGGAGAGAGTCATCACAGTTGGGACGCCCGCCCAGGAGAGACTGGAGATGACATAATGGTGGGTCAGCGATGGGGGACCACATATTGACCAAGACTTCTGAGTTATACACACCTTGCTCTCTATTTAAACCTGAACCCTGTGTCAGGACCCTGGAGATGGACCTGGGTGTCACTGCACCTCTCTGTCTGGCTTCCCATGGGACAGTGTTGAATACCACCCCCACATTTCTTGCTTTTTGCTTTGTCTATTGAATTGGCCTGTTGAGGGAGGATTAATGACCACCCTGGCGTCTAGCTCTTGCTTTTGCTTCTCCTGGCTAGGGTGGGCACCTGGGAAGCCTTTGGTGAGATGCTGGTGACAATGGCAGATAAATAGTACCAGGTCCAGCATAGTCACCCATCCCTCACCTGAAGACTGGGGGGCTCTTCTTTGCAAGATTATATCAGTAGTGCAAAGTGGATCCGACCAGAGCATGTGACCCACAGCACTTCCATGCCCACGGCGCTGGCACCATGTGGCCAAGGAGGCAGAGACCTTGGCTGCCACCCGTGTCCTCCCTTCTCAAATCCCTGTGACCTCAGAGCACTGGAAGTAGCTTGGTGCTGGTTCCTGAAGGTCACTCGGGGAGCCAAAGCCCACGGGAGGCTCCTTGCTCGGTCCTTCCAGGTGGCCAGCACTTCTCAAGCCCAGAAACCTGGAAGCCAACGTGAAGGACAAGCAATGACTGGCTGTGCTCGCGTTGTTGACCGTGCCAAGGCATCATGGGAGATTGCTCCTGGAAGCAGCCTTGATTTCTCTCTTCTCTCTTCCTCACCTCTCCTCTCTCTCCTCCTCCTCCTTCTCCACTCTCTTTCCTGTGTTTTTATCTCTTCTGTCTTTCCTCTCTGTTTATCTGTCCTGTCTTTCTTCTGTCCTTCCCTCTCTCCTTTATCTCTGTCTCCCTTCTTAATCTGTCTCTTCCCTTTCTTTCTCCTCTTTCATCCCTTCTTCTGTTTCTTCTCTCCTTCCTCTCTCTTCATCCCCTTCACCCCACCCTATCCTCTTTTCCTCTCTATCTTTCCTCTTTCTCTCCTCCCTTCTCCGCTCTTTCTTTCTTTTCTGTCTTTCCTCTCTTCCCCTCCCTCTCCCCTTCTCCCTCTCGTCTCTTTCCCCATCTTTCCTCTCGTCTTTCCTCTCTCTGTCTGATCTCTCTGCCCTGTGTCTCTGACTTTCCTCTCCCTGCCTCTGCCCCTCCCCTGCCCACTCTCCCATGACTAATTCTGGTGGAACACAGAACTCAAGCAATAAAGAGAGCAGAAACGGCTGGGTCTTATCTGCATGTGCCTTTTTCTACAGGAATAACCATTTAATAGCCTGTGAATGTCTTGGGTCTTTGTTCTTAACCTGAACCCCTGGGAAGGCAGCAGATGAGGTGCCAGGCTCATTAAGGCACCCCACCTGCAGATGTACTTTTGTACCTTTAAGTAACTAAGAACCCCGTGAAAGCTAAGGAGTCATAGGCGAGAGCTCCTTTCCGGCTGGATTCGGTGGGTCCTGGAGTTAGGGCAGCCTCTGCTACTTCTCAGCTCTGCAACACTGAGCCAGCACTTCCCCTCATGTCTGCCCTGGTTTGCACGTGAGTGCCTAGCTCAGACAGCACAGCAGGAGCTTAGCTCAGAGCCTGGCACAAGCTGAAGTTCAGAAGAGCAACATGCTCCCAACTCTTCCTGCACCCTGATAACTCACAACTGGGAGTGGGGTTCAGAATCAGCACGCTGTCCTGCCCAGGTAGGGAAAGGGCTGGTCAAAGTGAAGCACCATCATATAGGAGAGTGTGAACCCTGGAAGCCTGCAGAGCCAGGCTCTGCTACAACCAGAGACAGACTTCACACTTTAGAGCTCCTGCTTCCTCAGCTGAGGAAGGTGGAGAAAGGGGTGCTCAAATATAGAAGTGAGGCTATGTGTCCCGCAAAGGCGCCAAATGCACACAGAGCCCCGAGACTTTGATCCATGACTGTATTGGCACACCCTTATCTCCTTCCTGCTCCTCCCACCCGGAAGACCCACCGTGGGCACCCCCAGAACCTGCCTGCCTCCCTCTGGAAGTCTGTGCTCCCAAGCAGGGCCACCAAGTGGAGACGAAGGTGACATCAGAGTGTCAGATTCTGATTTGATGTGGAGAAGCAGGGGCGTGACACTGAGTAATAAGGATCTGGGCTGGGGATCTTGAGCCATTCTGCCCTGCCCATTGGTCATGAAGCCAGCCACAGGGGCCCATTGAGTGTGTCTACTGAAAATGTCAAGTGTGTCCTGAGCCACTTTTTATGGTCTTGGCTTCTCTGTGGTCTTGGATTTAGTGGGATCCATGAAGGTCCCTCTCTCCTAGGTGCCCATCCTGTCCATTCTCAGGGAATAAGTGGCTCCCAGCTGGTCTATGTGGCATGTCCTATGGAGACTTCTGATCTCGGTTGATGCCCATGAAAAGAGGGATCATTGCTGAGCACATCCAGCCCGTCTCCATGTATACTGAGCCCCCAGGCTTCACTGGAATGGGCCAATATCCCAGAAAATCCTGCTCAGAGCCCCCTTACTAAGCCTAAGCCTAAGCCTAAGCCTAAGCCTAAGCCTAAGCCTAAGCCTAAGCCTAAGCCTAAGCCTAAGCCTAAGCCTAAACCTAACCCTAACCCTAACCCTAACCCTAACCTTAAGCCTAACCATAAGCCTAACCCTAAGCCTAACCCTAACCCCAACCCCAACCCCAACCCCAAGCCTAACCCTAACCCTAAGCCTAAGCCTAAGCCTAAGCCTAAGCCTAAGCCTAAGCCTAAGCCTAAGCCTAAGCCTAAGCCTAACCCTAAGCCTAAGCCTAACCCTAAGCCTAACCCTAAGCCTAAGCCTAAGCCTAACCCTAACCCTAACCCTAACCCTAACCCTTCTCTGGGAACAGAGTCAGAAAGAAGTCAGAAGTCAGGTAACCCTGACCTGACCTCCTCCCTGCCCTGTTTCTCTTGCTGTCTCTCCCCATTATCCAAGCAGAGCCTCAAGTTGCCTCATGTGACCTAGCTGGCTGCTTCTCCCTCCTCAAGCCACACAACTGCAGCACCCCAGGCCTGGCCTTCATCAGAACCCGCAATGCACTCTACATCCTTCTGGCCTCTAGGAATGGTCACCCCTCACGTGAGCCAACTAGGTGACTCCAGGATGATGTCCTCCCTCACGTCAAATCCCTGTTCTCTCCTGAGAGGCAAAGACCCAACATGAAAGCCAAACCCCCGCCACCCAGTTGACCCCCCCCCCCCGAGTCTGCATTCTCACAAGAGCGGAATTCACAGATTATGCACTCTGGCTCCATATCCACCGTCTATCTCGCGCCCTCTTCCTGCCCCCGTTGTGCCTCTGTCTCACTGTCGCTCCCTCTCTCTGTCTGTCTATGGCTTTGTCTCTGTTTCACCATAGACAGTCTCTGTGTGCCTTTGTGTCTGTTTCCATGTCTGTGTTTGTCTATCTCTGTCTCTGTCTCTATGTCTTGTGTCTCTGATCTGTCTATGTCTATCTTTGTCTCTGTCTCTGTGTTTCTGTCTATCTCTCTCTCAATGTCTGTTTTGTCTCTCTGTCTTGTGTGGCTACCTCTCTCTGTCCATCTATCTCTGTGCCTGTGTCCCTGTCTGTCTCTTTGTCTCTGTCTGTGACTCTGTCTGTTTTGCTCTCTGTTTTGTCTCTTTATGTCTTATGTGTCTATCTCTCTCTATGTCTGTCTCTGTGTCTGTATCTCTGTCTATCTCTGTTTATGTCTGTCTCTATTTCTGTCTCTGTGTCATGTGTCTCTAGTCTGTCTCTCTATGTTCGTCTCTGTCTCTGTCTTTCTGTCTCTGTCTCTCTGTCTCTGTCTCTGTCTCTGTCTCTGTCTCTGTCTCTGTCTCTCTCTCTCTCTCTCTGTGTGTGTGTATGTGTGTGTGTGTGTATGTGTGTGTGTGTGTGTGTGTGTGTGTGTGTGCAGTCTTGCTTTCCCCTTCCCCCACAAAGCAACCAAACTTCACCAGACCTCTGCATGGGACATAAGCCCTAAATGGAAATACAAACATCCTCCAGAGGGGTGCGCAAAGGCTCTTTGACATACAGAAGCCTATCTAGGAGAGGCTGAGGGTGTTAGATGACCTTGAAGTCTGCAGTGATGTGGCCACACACATGGGGCACTAGGCAGTGACGGAGGCAGGAAGGACATGCCTCTGGAGAACACTAAGAATCCTCTAGTATGCAAGCCTGGCCACTCAGCCTTCACAGTCAGACAGTATGTAATGCTAAGCAAAAGATGAACAGGACCCAAGGGCGGCCATGATTTTCTTGCCCTGAGGGTCCTAGTTTCATTTCTATTGCTGTAATAAACAACATGAGCAAAAGAAGCTGAGAGAGAAAATGGTTTATTTAACTTATACGATCTGATCACAGTCCATCATTAAGGGACACCAAGGCAGGAACCTGGAGACAGGAACTACCCTTGCCAGTCTGATGACACCCAAGATTGTGTCATGCTGACAAAGAAACTAACCAGTACGGGGGAGGGGGCTTCCCAACATGGAAACATCTAACCTGAGGTCTGAAGGAAGCCATTGAGGATCTGAACCAAAGGTCTGGTGAGGAACAAAGGTGACTGTAAGATGGGAAAATCAAACAAACAGATAGTGCAAGCAAGTGACTAAGTGTCTTAGTTAGGATTGCCAGTGCTGTAAAGAGGCACCATGGCCAAGGCACCTCTTATAAGAACAACATTTAATTGGAGCTGGCTTACAGGTTCCGAGATTCAGTCCATTATTGTAGTTAGAAGCATGGCAGCATCCAGGCAGGCATGGCGCTGGAGGAGCTGAGAGTTCTACATCATGTACCAAAAGCAAAAAGGAGAAGACTATCTTGCAAGCAGCTAGGATGAGGGTCTCAAAGCCCACCCCACAGTGACATGCTTCCTTCATTAAGGCCACACCTCCTAAGAGTGCCACTCCCTGGCCAAGCATATTCAAACCACCACACTAAGTAAGTTTAAAAATAAAAAAAGCCAGATGTGATGGCGTGCACCTTAATCCCAGCACTTTGAAGGCAGAGGCAGGCACATCTCTGAGTTTGAAGGTCAGCCTGGTCTACAGAGTGAGTTCTAGGACAGCCAGGGCTACACAGGGAAACCCTGATTCAAAAGACAACTACAACAACAAAAAGACAAATAGAAAAATAAATAAATAAATCTATTTTTTTTTTAAAAATATGAAGACCAGGAAGTGGGTGGCCGCCGTGGCTGTGGATTCTGGGTAATCAGGTGGTCAAGCCATAGGATCTGCTGCTGGGCTGGTTGTGAGGACTCTGGAAGCCAAGCTGAGCCCAGAAAGCCCAGTTTCCAGAACAGAAAGGACAAACTCACTGTGATGGGAATGGGAAAGAACAGGGCAGAGCTAACTTGGTGGGCGGAAGACATGGGAATATTTAGTCCAGGAGAGCTACCAGCTGCAGGCCAGCTGTGAACACAACTCACGGAAGAGACTGTGCAGGTATGAGAGGGTATGGGTAAGGAGGGGAGGGAGGAGTGCCCGCAGGGAGCACCTCAATCTTTCATGATGGCTGGTTTGTGAGACCACAACTGGGGGAGGGCTCAGAAGGCCTGGAACATAGAAGGGAAACCTATGCCCAGCCCAGAATCAGTCATGGCTCCACGGAAGGGGTGTGGCCACTGTGGAGACGCTACTGATAAAGTTCACATTATTGCTCGACTGTGAACATCACTGGTAAGCTAGTCCAGAGCCATCCTGAGGAGCAGGACTTGCCACCAAGGGGAACAGAGGAGTAGCAGCAGACTCAGTCAGCGATGACCAGTCGCTCTGCACAAGGCACTAAGAGGTGAACATGGCTGGGGTTGGCAGGAAAAGGGGGCTCTGTGCTGAAGGCAGGCTATGTGTTAGTGCTGATCGAAATGAAGGGCCGGTGAGCAGAGACAAGAGGCTGACCCACTAAGGAGGAAGTGAAGGAAGACCTCACTTTTGGTCACAGATTGGAGATGGAGCGGGGCACCAGGCCTCCCAGGGGGCTCTCAGTTAGTTTTCCCCACAGTAGCAAGAAGACAGAGTTGGGGGCTGGAGGGGATGAACTTCAGTGGGAAGGAGGGTTGAACGATTTCTAGAAGCACTGAGCTCCTTGAGTTAGGAAGCCAGGACATCAGAGTGGGCCTCCTGCCTGCTCTACCATCTGTAAGCAGGGGATGGTGGACAGGAAGCTGAGCTTAACACAGCTGGTGTAACCAGGACAAGAATGGTGGAGATTAGCCAGGACTTGCTGTACCATCATGCAGGGTAGGACAAAAAAAGTGCAGAGGCTCAGAAGAATGGAAGTATCCCAGGCCTTCCTCAGGCCAAGGATTTAATAGGAGCACAAGGTTATCATTACTTCATGCTCCGCCCAGAAGAAGGGCTAAGGATTACAAATAATTGGGCTGATGGACTGAGTCTTCATGACCGTAACTGTCAATCCTGCAGAAACAGTACAGGACCCACAGGAATAAAAGCAGACATCCCATCATTCCCTGATGGCTTCCAGATAGAAACAGCTGGTCATAACGCCCAAGTCTGTTGTCCTTGGTATGGGTCTGTCATTGGCCCTCTCTCCAGACTGCCCCAGGCACAGTGCTTGTCAAACAGTGCATTCCCAATAAGCAGATGCCATTTATGAGACGCCACTGAACAAGCTTGGTCAGAGGACACAGCGCGAGACCCGGGGATAGCAGATTGCATGGGGGTGCCCAGCTCAGTTGCACCACGTCAATGGGAAGCTGGCCATCTGAAGGCTCTGATCTGGTCTCTGGTGGCAGGACACATCGGAGCTGGACAGCTGGGAAGGTTTCAGGCCCCATTTGCTAGGAAATTCAAAGAGAGGACAGGGAGTTAGTGCCGTTGCCTTGGTAACCCACTGTCACGTTATAACGAGGCTCAGTGGTAGCAGGAAGCCTGGCTTAAAGGAGTACAAAACATATCGATTTGCCGGGTATCCTGAGGAGGCACACCAGGAAAGCTGGCAGGTCCATCAGGAAGCCAGCGGGTGAGGTAGTTAGGAGGCTAGGAAGTGGGGCGGACCAAGCCAGCCCAGTGCTCGGAAACCCTGGTGCCTGGGTATCCACTGAGTCATGTCTGAGATAGCTCAGCGTTTCAAGACTGGCACAGAGAGGTTGGGGCTTCTCACCCTGGTAGCCCTTGGACCTGGGCCTTTCTGGACAGGAAAGCCTTGTGTCTGGAGAGTTACATGAGGCGTGGCAACCTAGAGGAATAGGCCACCCTGAGACAAGGTGGATCCAGAAGAAGCCAGTGGGAGGTTGGACAGGAAGAGGGACCCCGGCATCCACCCCCAACACAGAAACTGGGCCAAACAGCACAAGCTTCAGCCTTGACAGCACAGGGTCAGAGGAGGGCTGGGAGTGGGACGCTGGAGGCCACAGGGAGGAGGAACTGAGCACGCTAGCTGCTTGCCTTCAACAAGGTGGCTGACGTCCAAGGGAGCACGAGGGATGCGATCGCCAGAGATCTTTCCCCGTGGTGATGAGCTCCAAGGTAGCCAGTGGTTCTGGTCTGCTTAACTCTGTCCTGGCCTTATATTCAGCTACAGTGTAACGCTGTTGGCCTCTGTGTCTGCAGGTCCCCAGGTCCACAGATGGAAAATAGCTCACGGGGATGGGAGGCTGCAGAAATGAGCTAAGTGATACATTATAATAACTGTTTATACAGTTTTACATTACACTGAGTATTAGCAACAATCCAGAGGCGATTTGACTGGAAGCATGTGGGAGGAAATACAAGTATTGTGCATCAATTAAAAATTTTTAAAAATTTTCACAAATTGAAATAGGACTGGAGAGACTCAGCCGTTAAGAGCAGCTGCTACTTTTTCAGAGGCCTGGAGTTAAGTTCCCAGCAGCCTTTTCAGGTGACGTACAACCACCCATAACTCTTAGGAGAGCTGACACCCTCTTCCGGCCTCCAATGGAATCTCCTGTGCTCACCTGCACAAACACATATTATTATAAATAATATAAGTAAAAATTTAAGATTAAAATAAATGAAACAGGAAACATTGATTAAAATAAGCAAGGAAATAAAATATCCAGGAAAACGTGTACAGTTCTGGACAAACAGGACGCCATTGTGCCAAGGGGTGCAGAGTTTCCAGATTGAACATCCGTCCACGTGACAACCTCACTCTCTTCTCCTGCTTCGAGTCATCCCTAAGTGCCAAGCAGGGCTAGGTGTTTGGGTCTCACCAGTGGCCTTGCTCCACTGGGTTGGCAGAGTGACAAACTGGTCATTGCTCTATTGACAGGGATGGGAGGGACACTTAGGGATGACCAGCCAGGATCACAGCAGCTTCCGGGAGGCAGACCTGGATCAGAGGCCAGGCCGTGTCACGTGGTTGTAAAGACAACAAACTCTCAATCTTCTGTTTATATGCGTCAAAGAATGAGCCTGCGGGGACCGAGCGGTGGTGCAGAGGGAGGGCTTTCTGTTTGCTTTCTTCATTGTATTACATATTTTTTTAAAGTCATGCAATAAATGACCGTGTTTAGGTTTGGGGGAAGTGGAGTGTGTGTGTGTGTGTGTGTGTGTGTGTGTGTGTGTGTGTGTGTTTCTGTGACAGAACCCAGGGCCCTGTGCATGCTCTATCATTGAGGTACACCTCTTGACTGTGTAAGTGACTTCTAAAGACCTGTTTTCTTCAGCACTGATGTTGACTCCACACAATTCTCCCGTTTACAGAGCCTGCTGTTCTTCCAGGAGACCTGCTCTTGGTCCTCAGTGCCCACATATCAGGAGGAGCACAGCCACCGGTGTGACTCCAGCTCCAGGGGAGCCAGTGCCCTTTTCTAGCCTCTGCAGGGACTCTCATACACGGTACACCACACACACACACACACACACACCACTCACAATCACACACAGGCACACACAGGCACACACAGACACACACAATAATGCACACATACACATAAATGAAAATAAACCTGAAGTGCTCAAGTCAAAGGTTTGGGGGCCTTTATTATATTTTTGTTGGGATAAGAATATGTTCAATATATAACATTTGAAGTGTACAATTTAGCAACACAAGTGAGTCACCAATGTGTCCCGCCATTCCCTCCCTCCATCTTCAAAACCTTTCTCATTCAAAACCTCAAACACGGCTTTGTTCTCAGTAATCATTCCTTACTTCTCTCCCTTTAGTCCTGGTAATGTCTAACCCCTTTCCTGTCGTGTGTGTGTGTGTGTGTGTGTGTGTGTGCACATGCACACATGCAATTGTGTGTTCATGGATGTGGATGGATGTGTGCATGTGTGCATCCTTGTGTGTGCATGCATAAGTGCATGTGTGCCACAAGTGCATGTACATGTGTGTGCATGTGGATGTGTGTGCATGTGGATGTGTGGATGTGTGTGTGGATGTGTGTGCATGTGTAGCCCTGAGGACAACATCAGATATCTCCATCTCCCACTCTCCATCTTTTAAGTCAGGGCCTCTCGCTGAACCTGGAGCTCTCATTGATGGACCATCAAACCAAGAGATGCCCCTGCCTCTGCCTCCCTAGCACTGGACGACATGTGTGCCCGGCTTCTTAGAAGCACGCTGGGGATGCAAACTCAGTCGTCCTGTCCCAGCAGGAAGTGCTTTGTAACCTGAGCCATCACCTCAGCTCACCTTTGCTTTTCAAATTATACAACCATCTGGCCCATTTCTCTTCAGACTTGAAAGCTGCACCAGGGACAGGTGTTTACACTCAATGCCACAGAGGCTTTCCGCCATGGGCAAGAAGAGGAACACCCCCAAATCCCTGAACAAGTGGACAGAGAAACAAGGTCCACCCTCATAGCCACGCCCACTCTCGTAACCACGCCCATCGTGGCCACGCCCAATGAAACACTACAGTGACAAGGAAAGGCATCTGCTAGGTGCTACCTTGGGTATGAACCTCGCCCAGCCACAGAAGGACTGATGTTACATGACACCATTTTTGTGCCACTGGATCTAAAAGAGGCCGCTCGTGACGCACTCATGCTCCAAAGCATAGACCAGGCCTGCTTCCCTGCTAGTCTGGTCCCTGGAGTTTGGACTGGCCCTTGCAGAGCCCCTCCTGAAATCCACACAGAAAGTCACACCTCATCTTGCTTGGAACTCTCTGAGTAAGTCCTACACCACAACCCCCCCAACCCCTCCCATCTACCCTACCCACCCCAGCCCACCTCCATCCTCTCTTGTGACATAAAAGCATGGAGCCACACCCACCCCACACAGCTCTGCTATTTGCTTTTGGGGATTTTCTTTATAGAGTTCATTTTCCTAAGACTGAAAGCAAAACAATGGGAACAAATCATCTGAGATGCTTTCAAAGCCTTCGGCAGCTAAGCCTCTCAGCAAACACCCTGAAACTCCTCCTCCAAAGTGTGCAGCTTAAACAGAGGACAAGCCTGGCCCCAAGACAAGCCCTCCTCAGTCTAAGGCTTTGGGTACCAGAAAATGAGAAAAGGGTATCTTCACCCTAGCTGGGGGACTCCAGGGCCAGGAGAAGGGACACGGACAGGCTATGCCCACAGGGGTTTAGATGGCCCAGACCTGCTGGAGTATTCTCCTCTGGGTCCTCTTGAGTGTTCCTCTCCTGAGCATAGGTAAACAGAGTGACAACCTGAAGACAGATGCCACAGCGTGTGTGTAAGCACCTCTGTGGGTGCCACACACACCAACATAGCTGAGACGCCCATGCCAACCCCGACCTGGGTGTGGAACACAGTACCTCTCTTTGCTCACACCTCAGACCCTAGCCGACTGCCCCACAGGAATGAGGCAAAGGCCTCTTCCTGTCTCAGGTGACCTGACTTCGGCTCCCCCTCCATGCTCCTTCTGGAAACATCTTGGTCACCCTGATCCTTAGGAGTCATCTAAGAGGGACCTGTGCATATTATAGGACCTGCCTCTGAGGATGTCCCTCCACCCATTCTGGACACCTTCACTTTGGGCACTTCACTGGGTGCCATCCTGTCACTACTCAGCGGTCCCTGGATGAGTCTCTAGAGTGGGTCCCGGAGCTCCCCTTGGTCTAAAGCTGGCTAGGATAGACTTGTCTGGCCCAGTTCAATTTCCCCCGCCTTTTTGATGTCACATCCTGTCCCAGCCTGCCTCCCCGCCGGCCGCCGCCCTCCCTCCTCCCTTCCCCGCGCAAGCGAGGCGCACGGGTCCCTCGGCGCCGCCCCCCGCCCGCGCCCCTCACCGAGCAAACTTTTGGCACCGCTGCAGCCCGGGCGCGCCGCCGAGCTCCGCAGGGCGCGCCTCTCCGCCGAGCCCGGGCGCGCGGGGACCCGCCTGGCGCGCAGGGAAAGCGAGCGCAGCCCCCGCCCCGCCAGCCCAGCCCTGCCCAAGAGGCAGTCGCGCCGGAACCGGGACCATAAATATGCAGAGCGGAGGCTCAGCGCAGCACAGCCCGCGCGCCGCCCGCCCCGGCTGCTGAGCAGGCGCCGCCGGAGCCCGAGCCGCGGCCGGAGCCCCAGCCCCAACCCCAGCCGGGAGCGCGTCCACGTCCCCGCAGCCGTCGGCCACCAGCACCCAGGCCCCGCAAGCCAGGACGTCGGTGTGGCCGTGAGACATGCAACCGGCCCGGAAGCTCCTCAGCCTCCTGGTCCTCCTGGTGATGGGCACCGAACTCACCCAAGTACGTGTGACCAACGCCATTTTCCTCTGCCAGGGCCACCGTGAGCCGGGCAAAGTCGGGAGCTGTCCCCGGGGCTGGGGCTGAGGAGGGGACTGGAGTGCCGGCCGACCCCGGGCTTGATGGAGGGATGCGGACTGATATAGACTGGGTTTCCCCAGCCCTGGATCAGAGGGTTACAGCATCCCCTCTCCCAAGACCACCTCCCCACTCCTGAGAAGTTCAGAGGGCAAACCGGGAGCTTCGTTTCCTGGGTTTGTCATTTGGTAGGGAAGACAGAGGCGCCAGCCAAGCCCCTAGGCATTCTTGCCAGTGGAGGTACCTAACTCCTGCCTCCCAACACACCCCCCTCGGTGGCCCGACTGTCCCTTTGGGAACAACGCTACCCTCTGCGCGGTGGGCATGGTGCCACTAAGCCCTGGAAGGGCAGCTGCAAGGCGCTCGGGTGCATTGTTGGCTGGCTGGGGGGGGGGGCGGGGGGTTGGGGGCTGTGACTACACGCGGCTAGAGGCATGAGTGATTCGCTGTGTGCATGTGGGAAGGCTGGAGATGCCCAGCGCTCATCTGTCCAGAACAATGTACCGACCGGAGTGTGTGTCTGGGAGGGTATTCTCCATTTTAAAATTGCAGCTTGGGAGGCTGTGAGCTCCCAGCTGGGAGGCCGCTTTGCTACTTAGGGTGCTCAGGCTGGCAGGGAAGAGCTTGCCAGCTTTTGGGCTGCTCAGGAGTGACATTAAAATGCCCTTTGTGTGGTGCCACTGTGCCTTGGTCTGAGTTAAGACCCTCCACACACACACACACCCGACTCTTGGCAGTCAAAAGTCCAGGATGTCGATGGATGAGTAGCCCACTTTTTGGTCCCAATCCCAGGGGTCCGGACCCTCTCTGCCTCCCTCTGTCCATCTCTCAGAATAAAAAAGGAAACAAAAGAGAGAGGGGAGAGACCAGAAAGCAGTCTGGAGACCACGGGCAGAAGACTCTGGAGCAAGCTTCCGTGTTCACCTGGAAGCCCTTGCTGGCTTGGCTGGCTACATTCCGGACACACAGTTCAAACCCGGCCTGACAGTGGGATTTGTTGTCCCACTTGCCCTCTGTGACTTTCGCCTGGAGCTTCCTGGACAGCCATCCAGTGAGCCCTAGAGAAGGTCTTTGCAGAACTCTGGAAAGGGAGTTTCCTTGGTCCCTCTGGAGAAAGCATGAAGGAGGGTGCTGACTGGGCATGGTGCATGGATGGATGGATGAACACACCACACACACACACACACACACACACACACACACACACACACATCACGCACACCACACGCACCTTTGGGCCAAAAAGAGCCACACAGATCTTGCTTAGCTGAGTGCCAAGCCTTACAAAGGGCAATGCCTTTTTTCCCAACACGTCTTGGTCCTGGGTGTTCTTGGAAGCGACTCTCCTCATAGACCCTTTTGTCCTAACTACTTTCTCACCCTTCTGGGACCCTCTATGTCTCAATTGTCCAACCACAAGAGGCTTTTCCTCTCTAAATCCTCTTACCTGTCTTTTCAAAGATCTGCTGTTATGGGGAGAAAACTTAGTTCAACTTCAGCTAGAGGCTTTGTCTCTGTCACAGTGTTTGCCCATTTGTCCTAACAGAGCCCAAGCTCCAGCAAGGCCCTTCAACAGACCCCGGCATGCTCAGTAACCTCACCCCTGGGCTCCAGAAAGGGCTCCCTCCCTGAGAGCTGCTTTCAGGACCGTGGCCAGCTCCCGAGGCCCCAAGCCAGTGTTTAAAAGACAAAGAAGTTGTGACTTGCTTGCCTGGAAGGTTCTTTCTTAGAATCTGAGCCCTGAGGTTCCTCGCCTCTCTGAACAGGGCCTCTGAAATCTCCTTTGTAGAACCTTCCCTGGGAAACCTGTTACCCTGACAATGATGAGATTTCAGCACCAAGTCTCATGAACCAAGATCTCTCAAATCACCCAACCACGTTGAGTCTAGTCAGCTCTCTATGCCTGGGTTCTGCGGTCAGGGGCTCCATTGGGATGGGGACAGGTGGCTCTCACAGTCAGTGGTGACAGCTTGAGATGTGAGGCTGGGATGCACTGAGTTAGCTGGTCCCTTAGGATATCCATGCCTGGAAATCTGTTTTTTTTCAATCCTGCCGTGACAAGAAACACTCAGACACCTTTGGGTCTCAGAAAGCATCTGTCTCCCCCACCCCACCCCCCAGGCCAAGGAAAGTGCTCCCAACAGCCACATTTGATTTCAGCTCTCCCAAACAGTGGGGACCTGAGATCCCAAGGTGCTGAGTGTGAACTGGTACAGGTGGGCATGGAAACCAGGCGGAGATGGCTAGGCCAGCCCAGCCCATAATGAGGGTTGCCTGCAGGATCTAGGGAGGCAGGTGGGGACATGGAGCACGTGCTGGGCCATCTGTTTTCCCAGCAGCTGTCTCAAGATGATCCATTCAATCTAATGCCAAGTACTGATTGACAGTTTGCTCCATGCAAAGCCATGGCCCTCCTGAACTCTGTCCTCAGGCAGAAGGCCGCTTGGTGTGGCTTTGTTCTGGTGTTTTTAATAAAAAGATAACATTCGTGCTCTTTGAGGCCAGTGTCAGTGACACCATCTTGAGCCTTCCAGTGGGGCACTGGGTTGTTTACTGTAGTCCTGGGTTGGGGCATGACCAGGGCTCCCTGATCCCCAGGCCCACACACAGCCCACCCCAAGCATCGGCTTAGGGCGAAACGTGATCTGTGGGAGTTAGGTAAGGGCTGGGAAGCTCTCCAGCAATGACCTTGATCTGGGAGGTTGTTCTTACTAGTCACACTAAGCACTGAGTTCAGGTTTTTACCTCTCTGAGTCTCACCTTCTTTTTAGAAGAAGGGAGATTAAGTGGGATGATCTCATCAACTCCTCTGTCATCTGTCCACAGCCAGCCTGTTCCATTCCGGCATCTGCTCCACTCAGTAGCCCTTTCCTGTAACAAACCTTCCCTGGCCACCACCTGGTTGGATTTAGCCTCGGATCTGAGCTTATGGTGGCACACAAATCCGAGTCCTTGTCACCGTCGTTTGAGGCGGTACACTTTGTGGGAAGATTTGAGGCTCTGTCACATCATCTAACACAAGAGTGGCTTGCACCAAGGGCTCTAGCTGTCAATGGCAGAAGGGAGATATCCCAGCTGGGTGCTAGAGTCATTTCTCAGTGAGCCCAAGCAGGAAGTCGAGAAGGAGAGGCTGCTGTAGACAAAGGGCCCCGAGCCCTTCTCCTGTGTCCCATGTCCCGGGCTCTGCTGGAGGCCAGCCCCCATTGGCCACCACACCCAGCCCAGCATGGCTTTCACAACAATCCAGTGTCCCCGATATCCTAGTGAGGCAAAGCTGTAAACACAGAGCTTGCCCCCAGACCTGCTACTACAATGGTGGTTGCTCCATTTCTGTCTTTATTGAGTGACTTCTGTGCTCTTGGACCTGGAGTCTGGTGGGCTGTCACTATAGGTGCTACAGATGTGACAAGCCTTGACCCACACAGGGCACTTGGCCACACCTGGGTGGTTTTGTGGATGGGACAAGTAGAGACACTGCAGGTGATGTTAACTTCATCTCCCAGAGTCCCAGGACGCCTGCATCTTGGGGGTCCCATGGACACCGTGCTCACTTCTGCAGACCTCACCCCAGCTCCTCATCTGCCTTGGTCACACAGACTATGTGATAAGAGAGAGAGGGATGTTATCTCAGAACTCACTCTTTGCACTCTCAGGGGCGAGGGTGGCTCTGAACACAAGTGCCCAGCTCCTAAGACACAGCACTCAGATACACAGGCCTGCCTTGCTCACAGGGAGGCTGGAGAATGTGGGGGTGGGGGGAGATGGACGGAGTACTCCCTCACACACACGGCCCTCCCGTTCCCACTTCAGCCCTCCGCAATCAGAAGCTGGTTAGTGGTTGCCTTGGGTAGCATTTACTATTAAAGTTACCAGGCCCTGGAATCAGTATTAGCATCACCGCATAAGGTGATACAAAGCTACTTTCCAGCTACACTGAATTAGATTCTTGAGGAACTGTAAGCCTGAACTGGCCTGATGGGGAGAGAAGCAGCTTGCAGCCTTGAGAGAGGGTGTGGATGCTATTTCTGTGAGGCTAGCGGAGACCAGTAGCCATTGGCTACTCCCCCACCCCCATCCCCCCCGCCCCCAGGTGACCTGAGTTACCACTGCAGTCCAACAGAGGGTGTGAGATGCAAAGTGAGACCTCCCCTCCCGGTTACTCTTTTCCACATTGTTGCAGCTGGAGAAGCTCCTCAGGGGCTCAGGGTACGGGTAGGTCAGCTGAGGGCTAACACTGTCTGGGTCATCCTTCCATCGGGCATAAATAGGGGGACTGAGCTGCTCATACCATAGTGTCCCTATGACCTGGGGTGACCCTTGTTCTTAAAGTGAGGTTCAGGGAGGAAGAGAACCCTCTGTGGGGGGCCCCAGATGTAGTCCCAGCTCTGTCTGACACCTGAAACTCAGGTGTCTGCTAAAACAAAGAGAAAAAGAAACAGCTCCCTGTCGTGAAGCGCCCGAGAGAGAAGGTGTCTGCTGTGTTCCCAGGTCACACCAACCTCTGTGGGGTAGCGCTGTGGGTGGCTATCTAGCTGTAGGACAAGATGCTGACATTCAAGGGGAAGCAGCGAAGGGGACAGACATAGGGTCTGAAGCCCATGGTCGGGGTCTCTGTCCTCCCGCTAAGGCTCGGCCCTCGGGTGGATCCTCTCACCTGCAGAGACCCAGGGACATCAGCTGATGCATGCCGGGGCTCCTTGGTTCAGTCTCACAGCAAAGCCAGGGCTTGCATGAGAGTCCAGAGCTGCTTTAGCATTTGTGCAGAATCCTGAAATCCCAGGAGTCTCAAGTAGAACCCAGCCATGTGGAAGAGATGTCACCTACATGCAGGTCTCTAGATCACCCAATCTCTGTGTGGGTGTGGCCCCACCACTTGCAAGGTCTGTGCAGTCTGTGCAGTGCAAGGGTGACCTGGGCCTCCTCGGAGGAATCAGCACTGCCTGTGTGTGACCCGTCCTTGTTTCAGGCTTCTTGGGAATAGGTTTTCCGCCCAGACCATCTTCTATTCTCTGCACCTGGTTTAAAGATCATGGCCACAGCTCAGGTGACAGCCGGGGAGAGTGGTTTCTTTACAGAAATGATCATAGCTATCTCTTGCTCTACAGAACTGACACCCCAAAATATAGCTCAGCTGGTGGCATGCTCGCCTGGCGTGCACGCAAGCCCTTCTGAGTCTGCCCTTGGTACCACTTAAAACTGAGCTTGGGGGAGGACCCCTGAGAAGGAGTAGAGGCCGGAGGCTCCAAAGCTTGGTGTCGGTTGCATGGTGAGTTTGGGGTCAGCCTGGGATACCCAAGTTTCTATCCCAAAATAAAGTCTGAAGCCAGGTGTGGTAGCTTATGTCTAGAATCCCAGCATTTAGGAGGCTGAGGCAGAATTGCCTTGAGTTTGAGGCCTGGGCTACAGAATAAGACTCTTTCTCTATAACACACTTAAACACCACACACATACATATACAACACACACACACACACACACACACACACACACACACACACGCTGATTCCTTAGCATCTCTCTGATTAGTTGCCCAATAGTGACCGTACTTCCCTAAAACAATTCTCAATTCTATCCAATCCCACGGTCTGAGTGGACATCTCACCCCTGAGGACTTATGCTCCTGTTCAGAGCTGCCCCCAAGATTGGCTCTCCTGCAGACTCTGAGAAGGGACCTTTCCACTGGCTGCGGTTGATACCTGGGGGTATCTGAGGGTCAAAGAGAACACAGGTGTATTCCTCAGTGCATCTCAGGGTACTGGCTACATTTAGACAGCATAGCAGAACTCACAGAAATGGACAGAGGCTTTTCCAGCAAATGTGCCTTTAGTATGTGAGTCCCTACACCCAGCCGCCCACCCAACACATGGCCGCCCCTGCTCTGTTATGTGGTACTGCCTGGTGGGAGTCTATTCTTGCAATTCAGCTGCGCGTGGCCATCACAGAGAAGGCTTGACTAATGTCCTGTGCCTATGAGTGGCATGGGGACTCACAGGCAGGAGCCCCCTACCCCGAGATCGCAGAATCTTTGTTAGAGGAAACAGAATCTTCACAGCTCGGCTTTGGCTCTGCAGCGAAAGGCCGCCCTGCAGCAGAGGGCACAAGGTTCAGAGGAAGTCCAGCTTGGCAAGCAGGAGCTTGGTCTCCGAGTCTGACAGCGTCAGGGTCCGCTGCTGAGCAGGGGTGACATCTCGATGTTCCTCCACTCCCTGCTGGTCACCAGGTAGTCTCTAATCATGCATAGTTTAATTCACATCTAGGCCAGGTGCTGCCGCCAGGAAAGTCAGCCATCTCAGCTATGGCAACTCCTCCCTCCTGGGAAGGAGGAAATGGAGTCTTTACAGCTTCGGGAAACTGCAGGTTCCCAGGGAGATGCGCCCGCTGGGAGATGCCACTCCCGGGATTTGACTCCAGTTCTATCGGACAGTTCTGGGTATGTGGGCAGGCATGTGCCTTCCCACAGACATGAATGAAAGGCTGGGGCGAGGCAGAGGCGCTGCTAAGGCTCAAGGGAGCGGCGCAGGTGCACACCTAATGAGCCAGAAATTCAGAGGATCCGGTATCAGTCGGGGGCACTGTCTTAGGGACAGCTGAGGGCCGTGGAGTCTTTCACTAGGAGGGTGTGGCACTTGGTCACTGGGAGACGAATAGTTGGAACCAGAGTAGAAGAGAAAGGGACAAAATGTCAGAGGACCACAGGTCCCTAGATTAGCTGTCTTGTAGCTCTGCTGATAAACTCCAAACGCAATGGCTCCTGGTAGCTGCCTGTGTGATTCCTGCCCCTGGCTGGGCTGGGCCTGGGAACCTCTGCCTCCTCACTCAGGGCCACAGGGAAGGAGGTCGTGTACCCTTGGCCTGCGGGCGGTCCAGAGCCAGGCTGAGGCGGGATGGGGGTGGGGAGCACAGCTCCACCCGTCTGTGCTCCCGAAGCTCTGTGCTTCTGGGGGGCACATGTGGGCTTTTGTGGGAGATGTATGGCCTGGCGTGCCACGGGGCCTTTTGTGGCTGCTAAAAGAATGTCCTGGGATAAATGCAATCGTTTTCCTATTTCCAGAATGTTCTGTCTGCCACAGAGAAAGAGGAGAAGGACGGGGACAGGGAAAGAAGTACTTCCATGTGGGGACTCCTCCATTAGTCAGCCTGCCCCTGCCGGGCCCTCTCAGCCCTCCGTCATCCCTCTCAGCCCTCCGTCATCCCTCTCTGCCCTCCGTCATCCCTCTGCCTCTGGCCCTCTCTGCCTCTGGCCCTCTCAGTATGCCTCTTTGTCTCTGTCTTCCTTTCTCTGTGTCCAATGTCTATCTATCCCTGTTTGTCTGTCTATCTGTATTTCTCTGTGTCTTTCTTTCAGCCCCTCTATTTCAGTCCCTTCTTGTCTGTTTCTCTTGTGTCTCTTCCTCTCTCTCCCACCTCTCTTTCCTCTATCTCCTTCCTTTCCATTTTTTCTTTCCCTCTTTTCTTCCCCCTCTCCTGTTCTTAAACTATTTGGAAATCAGCCACACAGACATACCTCAGCCTATCATCCAGACTTGGTCTGGTGGAACTGTCCTTTGCTAGGGAACATCAAGAACTGAACTAGAGACCCGCTTCCCTCCAGGTGGCCACTGCTGGCTCTGCGGCCTCCATTCTCGGGGGGTGAGGTGGTGCCAGTGGACGGGCATACCTATCCCTCATGGCCCTGTCACTGCCACGTAATTCCTTAGCATCCGTCGCCCTCTGCATACCAAGTGCTAGCCCCTGGCAGGAGGGACGTGTCTGGGCAAGTGTCCTGCGCCAGCTTGTAGACTTGGCCCTCACTTTCAGAACTGAGAAACTCAGGCTATGGAGGGAGGTCAGTATTCTTGTTTCCTGGTTGTTGATACAACTGTGAAAATTCCAAGCCAGGACTGGTAAGGGGAGGGAGGGCACGAGACTAGAGATCTGGCAGTGTGACTCACCACGGCTAACAGAACCCCAGGCCTTTTGAGACCTTACCAGCTTCAAGAGCAAGAGCCGCAGAGGGCTCTGACGGATTCCCTGGGTCATCAGGATGATCAGGCTGTGTGGGTTACACACTCCTGGCACTCGGGAGACTGGTCACCCCAGGCGCAGGGGCAGTACCATGTTTATGGTCTCTACCCCGAGAATGGGCTGTCTGCACACTGCCTGGGCCAAATCTGCTCATCTTCCAAAGCCAAGCAGCTCACATGCGGGTGGAGCTGGGGTAGCACGACCCTGTGAGCTTCTGAGGGGGCCCAGTGACATCCCACATGGCAAATGTGCAGGACTGTCTGGACACAGCACCTGCTCCGTCATTGTGATACTTATTCAGTGGCAAATGTGGGCTAGCCCTTTCTTCCAGGGAAATCATGTAGAAATTGGGGCTTGAGTTTGGAGGCTTTAATGTAAATGCCTGTATTCTTCCACAGCCCAAGGACACTTCTGGAAGTGCTGTGTAGAACACTAAATCAAATGGCACTTGACACCCACTCTTTCAGATGTCCTCCACAAATGCCTTAGGGACAGTAGACCCTCCTGTCAGATCTGGAAAAAGACTATGAGCAGGACTTTGCTTTGGACCTGGAAGAGTAGGAGGGGTTAGCTTGAACCTCTCAGCTCAGGGGAAGGCAGAGCAACTTGGACAGTGATAGAGGCGAGGGTACAGTTGGAGAGATTGGGACACAGGTGGAAAGAGTTGGGTGCAGGTGGAGAGACCTAGATGCAGGTGAGAGACTACGGTACAAGTCGAAAGGCTCGGGTGCAGGTGGAGAGGCTCAGGCTCAGGTGGAGAGGCTCAGGTGCAGGTGGAGAGGCTCAGGCTCAGGTGGAGAGGCTCAGGTGCAGGTGGAGAGGCTCAGGTGCAGGTGGAGAGGCTCAGGCTCAGGTGGAGAGGCTCAGGTGCAGGTGGAGAGGCTCAGGCGCGGGTGGAGAGGCTCAGGTGCAGGTGGAGAGGCTCAGGAGCAGGTGGAGAGGCTCAGGTGCAGGTGGAGAGGCTCAGGTGCAGGTGGAGAGGCTCAGGCGCGGGTGGAGAGGCTCAGGCGCAGGTGGAGAGGCTCAGGCGCGGGTGGAGAGGCTCAGGCGCAGGTGGAGAGGCTCAGGCGCAGGTGGAGAGGCTCAGGCGCAGGGGGAGAGGCTCAGGCGCAGGTGGAGAGGCTCAGGCTCAGGTGGAGAGGCTCAGGTGGAGGTGGAGAGGCTCAGGCGCAGGTGGAGAGGCTCAGGTGGAGGTGGAGAGGCTCAGGTGCAGGTGGAGAGGCTCAGGTGCAGGTGGAGAGGCTCAGGCTCAGGTGGAGAGGCTCAGGTGCAGGTGGAGAGGCTCAGGCTCAGGTGGAGAGGCTCAGGTGGAGGTGGAGAGGCTCAGGTGCAGATAGAGAGGCTCAGGTGCAGGTGGAGAGGCTCAGGCGCAGGGGGAGAGGCTCAGGTGCAGGTGGAGAGGCTCAGGTGCAGGTGGAGAGGCTCAGGCGCAGGGGGAGAGGCTCAGGTGCAGATAGAGCTCAGGTGCGGGTGGAGAGGCTCAGGTGCAGGTGGAGAGGCTCAGGCACAGGTGGAGAGGCTCAGGCTCAGGTGGAGAGGCTCAGGTGCAGGTGGAGAGGCTCAGGTGCAGGTGGAGAGGCTCAGGAGCAGGTGGAGAGGCTCAGGTGCAGGTGGAGAGGCTCAGGAGCAGGTGGAGAGGCTCAGGTGCAGGTGGAGAGGCTCAGGTGCAGGTGGAGAGGCTCAGGCTCAGGTAGAGATGCACAGGTGCAGGTGAAGAGGCTCAGATTTACATGAGAGGGGCTCAGGTATGGTTGCAGGTGGAGGGGCTCAGGTACATGTGGAACGACACAGGTGAAGGAAGGAGCAAGTTGAGAGACCTGGTTTCAAGTGAGAGGCTCAGGTGTGACTATAGGTGTAGAGGCTCGGGTGCAGGTGGAAAGGCTTTTGTTCCGGTGAAAGAAGATCAGATGTGGTTTGGAGTTGGAAGGATAACTCTGTATTCACTGTACACCTCTGTTACAATCACATTACAAAATGATCAGATGTGTTTCTTCGGTTCTCTGTCAATTTAGACACATTCTGAGGTGAGGACCAGTTTTGACAAGCAGCAGTGTGGGTAGGGTTAGTATTTTCTTCCACCTGGCCCAATGATGGCCCTTCGATGTCACCTTGGTTCCCAACAGCCAGTTTCCCCTCTGGTGCATTCTATGTGAGTTGATCAACTACACTGAGTGCTTCTCAGCCACATCGTAGGGGGGCCTCGAACCTCTGGCTCCCCACATAGGCTTAGAAGAACTATGAGCTAGAGATCAAATCTTAATCATCCCACAGTGACCTGTTGTGGTGAGGGTGGGAGACAGTCCCTGGCCAGTGGTCCTAAAGGCTACCTACTCACTCCTGGGACTGCTTGACCAGACCCAAGCTTCACCATTGCAAACTCCCTGAATTCCATTTCCTTTCAAAAGCCCAGCTAAGTTAAGCTCCTCCCATTCAGAGCAGCAATGGCGAATCCCGTGGAAATAGCTCACCTAACACAGAGTCGGGAGCTCTTCAAAACCACTGTTGTTATATGGATCTAGGCTATGTCTATAATTATATTATATATATTATATATATATATATATTATATATATATTATATATATATATTATATATATATTATATATATATATATAAGTCCCCCACCCAGAAGGGATCTCTCCTTATGGGTAGGTACTTTCACTACGTGTGGTATTTGACTGACAGCAGCTCCAAAGGCATGTCAGAGGGCTCAGGGCCATCACACCTCATATCAAAGCCCAGCTCCATGGCCTGCCTTGCACAGGTTGCTGGCTGAGCCCATGTTTGTCATTTGAAAAGGTGACAAGGACTCTCACCAGAGCGGGCCAGACTTATTCCTACACTATTAACACGTAACCATTTTACAGATGAGAGAGCTGAGCAGTAAGGCTCATTAGCTAGGTGACTGTCTCATGGAAGTTCACGGCAGAGCTTGCCTTGACCCCAAGGTCACTTGACCTCTGGGAGGGACATCTGCCCATCAGACAGCAGGAGAGGTTTAATGGTGCTCGGCCACAGAGTGTGCCGAACAAAGACAGTTATGGTCTGCATGTTGCATCTGACACACAGCTTAGGACATGCTGCACCTTGTGTCTTGCACTAAGTAGGTATTCATAAAAAGGTGTGACTCCTGAGATAGCTTGAGAATTTTGTGGACTGGATGGGCTGGATTTGAAATTGTTGATAAACATTAAGCAGTCCTTACCTTTGTGTAGTCGGAAACAAGCAGACACAGCGCCACAGGCCCTGAATCTGTGTGGGAAAATGCCTGACAGGGGAAGTAGGGCAGAGCCTTGCATCTCCAGATGCTGAACCCAGCACGGCCACTGGGTGTGACTGGCCTGCAGTACCGGCTTTCGCTGAGAGGTGGCGCCCTTCCCTCACGGTTGTAATCTGCTGGCATCTGACCCAAACCGGAGGCGCCAATGAATGCCATGCGTTAACCAGAGAAACAACTCCAGTTGACTTCTTGAGCCAGCAGGGCTCCCACCCAGCACTCAGGCCAGGATCATCTTGGCTGTTGTTGAAGTTTGCTCTGCAAATGAGTACTGAACACAGAGAGACAAGCCCCAGGAAGGTGTCATACCCCTCTTGGCAGACACCAGGAAGCCTGCCTTTGTTCTGAGATCTCTTCCAAACCCCCATCCAGGGAGTCTATAATTGGCCAGGTGGGAGAGAATGCAGTGGGTGTAATGGGGGGTGCGAGTAGACTGGCTTTCCCTGCCCGGGGCTGGGACAACTTGGAGGGATGACTACAGGACCTGGCTTTCCTCTGCTTAGAGGGCTGCTTCAAAGTCAAAAGCACTATGAAGTTGTGTTCGCCGGCTGTGCTGTTGTGCCGAGACTTACAAGTCTTGGCACAGACACTGCTGAGGCTTGCCTGCCCCTGAGCCGGGTCCCTAACAGGGACCCCTGTCCATCCAAGCCTACAGCACAGATGCCAGATACTCTAGCCCCCACGCCCACCCCATGCACGTACCATAGCCCACAATCATGGGTGTGGTCCCTCCTGAGCCCTATGCTTCCAGCAGCTCCTGATGGAAGGTGGGCGCACTCTCTCCTTCATTCTCTACTGTGCGCAGCGGACACGCCACCCCCCTCCAGTCTCCAGTCCCTTCTCTGTTCAAACCTCTTCCCAGAAGCCCGGGGTCCCCCACCCCCACCCCCGCAGGACTTCCAACTGCCCCCTCCTTCTGAGGTAGTTGTCCAAGCTTCCCGGCAGCGTCTTTCACTTTGTAGCTACCTCTGTCCTGCGCTGACACTGGAGACTCCACCCAAGCTCCTCTTTCCTGCTGGGGCTCAGGAGACACCCCGGATTGACTGGACTCAATCCACCAGGGAAGGCAAGCCCAGCAGCAGGGGAGGAGACCCTTGACCACAAGCAGGCCGGCACTCGGAGAGCCAGAGCCATGAGGGTGACCGAGCGAGCTGGAGAGGGAGGACTGTGCACGGGTGCCATGCGAGATTCTTGGGGTTTTATTTTTTTATGGTTTGTGGAGACGTTTTATCCGTCCTCCTGGGTGACCCTAACTCTTCGGCCGAACGCTTTGCAGACCTCGCTGCCTGCAGCCAGGGGGCGGCGCGGAGCCGGAGCTCGGAGGAAAAATCCACCCATTTCCTGGGCAGATTGCGTCGGCCGCCGCCCGGCCTTGTCCCCGCCCCCCGGCCGCGGCCCCCGCGCACAGCCCGCGCCGCGCTCAGAACCCGGTGGCCCTTCTCGACAGCGGAGCGCGCGGGGACGCTGCAGCGGCGGGCAGCGCGGGCAGGCAGCGCGCGCCGGGCAGGGCCGCCTGGTCACCTCCCGGCGCCGGGGCGGCGCGGCGATGGCCAGTGCGCACAGGGAGCCGGAGACGGGCGGGCAGCGGCGGGCGGAGGGGGCGCGGGGACGCGGCCGGGCGCCCCTGCCCGCCGTGGTGCCCGCCGCCTGAGGCTGCCCGGGGCGCGGGAGCCGGCGCCGGCGCGGCGCGGGCGCAGGAGGCCACTCGAGGCGCGATGTCGGTGCCGCTGCTGAAGATCGGGGTCGTGCTAAGCACCATGGCCATGATCACCAACTGGATGTCCCAGACGCTGCCCTCGTTGGTGGGCCTCAATACCACCCGGCTTTCGGCCGCCAGCGGCGGGACGCTGGACCGCAGCACCGGCGTAAGTGCGCCCGCCTTGAGCCCTCGCGGCCCCTCCTCCCTCCTGCCTCCTCTCCGGTCTAAGCCCCGGGCTGGCCCGGCGGTGCGGCACAGGATGGGGTCACCCTGGGAGGGAGAGTTGCAGGGGCCAGGGTCACGAGCCCACCCTCTGCCCTGCAGCCGAGCAGCGCCTCCAGCCGCGGCCGCCTCCCGCACTCTGGCGTTTCGGGGCGATGCTTCTTGCGCCCGGTCCCCCGGAGGGGCTTGAAGACACCTGCCTTGGTGATGGTGGTGGGAGGGGTTCAAAAGTCCAGAGTCCTCGTGCACTAATATTAGGAAATATTTCTTTGCAAAGCTTAGGAAACTGAAGCTAGGGACTTGGGGACTTAGCCAAGGTCACTCAGCAAGTAAGGGGTGGAGGTGCTGTTTAAAGCCCTTTGTGGGCTAGGTCCGGCCAGGACTCAGCTCGCCCTACTTTGTAAAAGGCGGATTGGACCGGCCCAGAGTGGGGCCCAAGGCAGAAGATCAGAGCTTGTGATCTCACCCGAGTCCCCCAAATCCCAAGGGATCCTTCCGGTCCCATCTCCGTTCGAAGATCTAAGCGTCCACTCCAGAGGAGGTTGAGAGGAGCTGGGCGGGACCCAGCTGCCCAGCTTCCTTCACCCACCCCTCCCTACTGGCCTCTGACATGGAAATCGAATCTCCTTGTCATCAGCAGCCTGCGGATGAGGAGGATGGCTGGGGGTGGGGTGGAGGGTCTCGATAAGGCTGACTTCCATGATTGATGGAGCAGGCTGAGCTGAGACCACCCTTTAGTCAGGGGCCACTGGAAAGGGGCTCTGGCGTAACCTGCTCAGTGGAAAGGACAGGTGAGGGCGAGTCTCTCATTTCCTTCAGTTTTTCTCCCAAAGGCTTGGTGGTGTGACCCACCACCATCACCTATGACTCTCGTTGGGTCTGCTCTCCTGTTGTTTTAAAATGAAGTTTCCCTGCCGCCCTGATGCCAGGAGTGATGTCCCACTCCTTTGATCCCAGAGGCAGAGAGAGGCAGGTGGATCTCTGTGAGTTTGAGGCCAGCCTAGTCTACAGAGTAAATTCCCTGACATTCAGAGCTACATAATGAGACCCTGTCTCAAGAAACGCCAAAAAAAATATCAACGTGAGTTTCCCTGATGGAGACTTTGCATCCTTCTGTGTCCTGAGCTGCTGGGGTTGGATGAATGAAATGAAGTAGATCACTACCGTAGCGTCTCTGCCTTCTCCCCTTCCTTATCTAAAAATAGCAGGGAGTCGCAGGATGGCAGGGAAGGGCTTGGAGACTGGGCAGGAGGCAGTGGCCAGAGGACAGGGGGCCATGGGGGGGTGTATACTCCCCCTGCTGTGTATCTGAAGGTCAGGGTCCCAGGTGGTATAGAGGGTGCAAGGTGAGCCTAGCCACTCACAGCTCTGGGTCCTTAGTGGTCTTTGGGCAAATCCTCAGGATTGAGGTTAAGAGTGACCCTTACACATTTGCTGGAACCCACCAAATGGCTAGTGAGTTGGGGAATCACGGAGTTGGAAATCAACATCGTAGGCAGGCTTCGGAGACAGCACAGCTCTGGCCGGTCGAGGCTCTCGGTTCTTAGGTGCCGACTGGGGGCTGTTAACAATGGCACTTGTCTCCAAGTGTTAGGAAACTGGAGATCAAGGCTCGTCAGCACCTTGCTGGGAGAAGAGGGTGTCTGATTCCCAAAGCCATTAGCCACTGGTTTCTTATCCGGCCCCTCACCCAACCTAGTGCTCCTGTGCCCCCCCACCTCCCCCAGCATTAATTTGGTTAGAGGTCAAAACTCTGAGCATCCAGGGTTGAACTTGCATTTTAAGGTACTGTTCCTCTCCAATCTACTTGAGCCCTCAGCGTCCAGGGACAGGTCTCCCTCCTCCTCACATTCTCTCTTTCTCTCCTCGTGCCCTTCCTTTCCTGCCCCTCTGCAGGTGTTGCCCACCAACCCCGAGGAGAGCTGGCAGGTGTACAGCTCTGCCCAGGACAGTGAGGGCAGGTGTATCTGCACGGTGGTTGCCCCCCAGCAGACCATGTGTTCGCGGGATGCCCGCACAAAACAGCTGAGGCAGCTACTGGAGAAGGTGAGTCCGTGTGTGCGAGGGGCATGTGTGAGCTTGTACATGCAGAGTGCGGTGTGGCGGCCTGAGGCTTGGCCAGCCTGCAGCCCCCCTCCCCCAGGCCTTCCCTGGCATGCCCCCCTCTAAATATTTGTGAATGAATGAACGGGCAGATGGCCGCATGGATAGGAGAATGGAGAAAGAAAGGGCAGGGGAGGCGGTGGGGGAGGGGATGAGCACACCTGCTTCCTGTTTCCCCCTCCCCCCCCCACCCCCAGGGCTCTAGGAAGGAGCTTGTTGGGAAAGCCAGGAGCCTGGCTCTCCTTCATCACTGCCACTCCTCCTCTGAACCATGCTCATGGTCTGGTCCAAAGGCTCCACAGTGCTGCCAGGGAAACGGTGGGCTCCAGGCCCCTGCACGCAGGCTCTCCATGGGGATGTCTCTGTCCCACCTGGGGAGTCGCTCCCCCCCATGGATGCTCCTAGAGGTTGTCTCCTAACATGAGGCCAACACTGAGTCTATGCACACATTCTGAGTCTTATTTTGCTTCATTGTCACAAGACCTGAGGCGCATTCATTGGTGGTCACTCCTCAGGTTGATGTCCCCAGGCTGCACAGGAAAGGGAGATGGTCCAAGTCATGGGACCGATATCTTCCTGTTGGGTTCTGTTTCTTGCTAAGAATACCTATAGGCTGCCCTCCAGGGACCCCAGATTCTGCAGCAGACCTTACTATTATAGGTCCCTCGGGTGCTACCGCAGGGAGAAGGAAAAATGAGAGGCTTTTCCGTCCTGCCCATCTCCCTCTCCCAAGAAAAGATGCCTCCAGGGCATGAGCCCTTCCTACCCAGAGACAGTGGGGTTACATGTTTCTCACACGCACACGCACGGGCACACGCACACACGCACACGCACATGCACACCAGAAAACTGGAGCTTTCCCTACTGATTGGCTTTGGACTTTTCAAGCCTTCACCTGTGTGAGAGCTGCAGGGTGAGGCATCCTCTGTAACTTGAGGAGAAACCCTGGGAACAAATCATCTTTGCAAAGGCAGAATGACTTTGGAGCCCAGTTTGACCACTGCCAGGACCCAGCCTTCCCTGCTGGAGCTGGGCTACAGCTGGAATCCCACCACCGCGGGCGGACTCAGCTGCTGCGGCAGGAAGCAGCCTGGGCATTGGGGTGACTCCCAGGTTGTTGCCAGTCCCTGTGTGGAAGAGACCTGGGACCTTATTTCCGTTGTCGTTGTGTCACCCGTGAGGCTGGCTCCCCACAGAGGGAGGGGCGGGGTGTGTGTTGGTTTCTCGGCCTGTTTTGCCACCTTTAGCCACCAGAGTAAATCGCTTGAAAAGAGTTCAAGTGAAATATATTTAACAGATCCTGCGGACATTCATTTACACCAAACTAGACAGGAGCCTAATTGAGCCTTTAATTATTCAGAACTGTAGCAAAGGGGCGGGGCTGGGGGTACGGAGGCCCAAGCCAAGGGACCCTGGGAGAAGGGCAAGGCTGGGAAATGGTTCCAGAAAGCTCTAGGGGCCCTGAGAATGAGGCCGCACGGCTCTCCTCTCTGCCTATGCAGGCCACAGTTTTGCTGCTTAAAAATTTAAAGCCCCATTTCACGCCACGCAGACTCTATTTTGGGAGGGCCTGTGCACTGGCTGGAGAGAGGCGCTTCATTTGCTGCGCCTGCCAGCACGGATGGGCCAAGCCTGCTCTGCTGTCTGCGCTAAGGCTGGGCCTGGTCAACACGCCTCCTTTCTCTTCTACTTTGCTTTTCCCCCTGCCTGTGGGGCAGGGCCCAGCCTGGTACCTGCCATCTTGGGCAACAGCAGAGAAGGTTCTGGATCCCTTGGTTCTGCCACCATCGGGTTTCCTGTTAGATCCTCTTGGTGGCACAGCAGGTCAGGTCCCAGGCCCTAAAGTCTCCAGTTTGGTCCAATCGGGAGTCCTTGCTGAAGGACTCCAGCAGCCCTCCGGGGTCTGACGGCAGAGGAGGGGGCGAGGCTGGCACTAAGATGGAACTGTGTCCTCTGAAGAACACAGGATCTGGGTCCGAGGGCAGAGGCTCTGTAGTCCCAGACCTTGAGCTGTCTGTGCAGTGAGGCCAAGTTTCTTAACTTGTGGGCTGGCCTGTCTGTGTTGGCACGTGGGACTCAGAACGGCTTATCCCCCGGGGTTTTATGAAGATCAAGTGAGATAAATAACACAGCCGGCTCAGGCCAGTCCTTACTTACACGAACAATAAACATTAGCGGTTAGTCATCCCAGGTTGGGGGGAGGGGGCAGGTGTGTGACTGCTCTGCCTGTCCCCTCCCTTCCCAACTTCGTGGCACTTGCTGCCACAGTGGCTAAGACTATCCCATAACCTTGTGACCTTGAACGTGCTGGTTGGCTCCTGGAGACACTGCAGAAGCAGGAGTGTATGAACGTGGGTACCCCCAGAGGGTTAAAACATAGATGTCACCCATACTCTGTTGTGGAAGGCTTAGCCGGATGGTTGGCCAGAACGTGGGGTCAGACGTTGGTTTATCTTAAAGCAGCCAAGCGGTTTGACATCTTTAAGGTTTGTGTCATTGTCGTTTTGGTTTTGGTTTTGGTTGTAACGTTAAGGCTAATCTTTACATTTGAAAATTCAGTAAAAGTATTGGTCCCTGGTAGGAAGGACAAGAATCTCCCACCCACCCTGTATGGCCTTGTGTGGGACTGAGCCCATTCCCACACCAAATCCTGCCCACGGCTTGACTTGCTGACTTTTGAGCTCTGTTCTTGTTGTCGGTGTCAAATCTTTAAGGAAGAGGCTTTGGCTGCACAGGTCTCCTGCACTGGCGGTCCTTATTCTGGGTTCAGCTGCGGATGAGGCCCCCACTCTCACCTTCCAAAGTGCCAACATTGTTCCCAAATCGTTTAGTGTCCTGTGAGCTCATTCCAGAAGACTCCTTGGGGACAATGGCATTTGGGCCAGGCCTCAAAGGGTGGACAAGAACAAATGACCTCTTTTCCCACAAGAAGCACTGTAGCCATTCACAGGGGGATCAAGAGGCCAGAGAGGCCAGCAAACACGAGTCGCTCAGTTGGAGCATCTTAGAAAAGGGGGCAGAGTCTCAGTCAGCCCCTTGCTAGGCTGTTCTATACATTGAAATCTGACGGCGAATGTGCGTATTGCTTTCAGGTCCTAGCATCCCATCCGGTTATAAGTGCTGAGATGGGCGATATCTTCCCTTGGCCAGTGAGAAGGCTTCTGGTCTCTCCTCCATTTTACTCCACTTACTAGTCTGAAGGATTTGTAGTGGGAGATGGGAACCCTCCTGACACTGTTCTGACCACTGTGCAGTGAAGCCACGCCTCTCTCCCAAGGACTTTGTTCCTAGGAGGGGGAAAAAACAATAAAGAAATCAGCAAGAAGACCTGCCAGTCAGGAAGCACCTTCCTTGCTAGTAATTGGATTAGATTCTGAGAAAATGACCCAACCCACTGCGGCATCCTCGGCGCCTTAGCGTCCCCGCCCCCTCGCCCCTGGTGAGCACACATTCTCACGCTAGCCATAGCCAGTTTCCTGAAAATGAAATGTGCTGGCAGGTGGCCGCACCAAAAACTGTTTTTCTTTGCCGCTCTCTGGAATCGTGCTGAATAATAGAGTCCCATCTCGAGGCTACACCCCATTCAACAATGCCCGTAAGGATGTAAAACAGCGATTCTTCATTTGCTGGGTGATTGATTCCTGACTCTGCGTTTGGAATGTGCGTGTTTGCCGAGCAGTCATCTGCCTATGATATTGTGGGGGTGATGGATGGTGCGTGCGGTGGGGGAAAGGCTCGGCACGGAGCCTGGAACGGCTCTCTATCCCTTCCTTCCACGAGTATAACACCAACGCTGTCAGCAAGGACACTCCAGGAGACTGGGGGAGGGGGGACTTACACCCTGGGCAGCTTGGCATCGCTCTGGGCTCATCTCTTGCTGCATGCACTTGCCTAACGCTGCCAGTCATTCCCAACGTAGAGTGGAAACAGGCCCCACCCGTAGACATAGAGTAAAATAGCCGGTAGCCCCGTGCCTGGAGCTCCCTCCCTGGTCTGTCTGCGTACCCCACTGTCAGTGATCTCCTGGAAGAGGATGGGGGAATGTTTACCCAGCCAATCCGCACTGTTTGGGGAGTTCTTGGTCCTAATGGCCTGATGCTGGTGATTAACTGGTAAATCACGCTCAGACCACTCGTGGCTCCAGGGCGGTGCCGTGGGAAAGGTCAGCCTGGCTGATGAGACCGGCTGACATCTGCCGCAGCTCTTGCCTTGAACCTGTTACCCTCTTGACAGGTGCAAAACATGTCTCAATCCATAGAAGTCTTGGACAGGCGGACTCAGAGAGACCTGCAGTACGTGGAGAAGATGGAGAACCAGATGAAAGGCCTGGAGACCAAGTTCAGGCAGGTGGAGGAGAGCCATAAGCAGCATCTGGCCAGGCAGTTCAAGGTATGAGGCCCTCGGCTCTGACCCTCTTCCTCCCTCCCGCCTCTTCTCCTCCTCTCCCCTCCCCTCCCCCTCCCTTCTTCCCCACGGAGGTAGTGCTCTGGGGCCCCAGGGAGCGGCAAGGATTGTTCACTGCCTTGCAAACCTGTGCCACTCTGGGAGTAGAGAGGCCACCCACCCCGTCCACTGAGGGTGGTAGGGCTTGGTCAGCCGCTTGTCACATCCCGGCCCCCTCTCCTTCCTCATCAGCCGGTAGGAAACAGGGGTCCTAAGCCCCCTGCTCCTCTAGCTGAGGTATATTAGCTGGGCAGGGTACCATTAGAGGCGCTCGGCGTTCCACAGCAGCTGCAGGTAAATCACATTAGCTGAGGATTAGCTTAATTGATTAGAGCCATTTCTGGGCCCTGATCACTCAGGGCAGTTTTTCACTTCTGACCTAATTTAGCTGTGACAAGGCACGCTAGATGCGGCTGTGTTAAGTTGTGTTAAGTGTCGGCGTCTCCATGTGACCCTGGCCGTTAAAACCTCCCTTCCTTTGACCTGAACTTATATATACATATGTACAAGTATGCATATATATATATACACACACTCTCCGGTAAGACTGGGCTGGGGATTATCTGCCACCTTAATTAAGGTGTTCATGCATGTTAATTAGGAACCAAGCCCAGATGTAAATGAACAGGTCAAATTACACAGCCGCTCGGCTGGAAACTGCAGTTCCCCCTTTCCTCTCTCAGGCTGATGTTAGCCTTTGATGCACTCCCCACGTGAAGCAGGAACTAATCCTCCTTTTAAAAGCGGTACATTAGGTAGGCAAAATGGCAAGCTAATGAAGTTATAAATCTGCGTTATAAATAAAATAATAGCAGGCGGATCCCGCTGAGGCCAAAGAAGCCTCAATTCCTGTCCTGGGCAGGGAGACGCTGCGCCTGCCCCTTTGCCATCATGACTTACCTTGGCGAAAGATTTTGACCTTACAGACCAAAAAGAGTTTGCTTCTGTCCTGGCCAGCATCTGTCCTCCTGTGCTCCACAGACTGTGAAGACAGACGTGTCTTCAGTGACGTGAGGTAGCTCCCCTTGGAGAGTGGTATCCACAGAACACCCTCTGAGATCCAAAGTTGGGGTCTCTGAGACTCTGGGACAGCAAGAGCGAGCCCTTGCCTTTTACGCTGTAGTCACTGCATGAAGGTATCTCAGCAGAAACCATGAGGGAGTCCCATCACCAAATGAGTAACTTGTTTTACTATGATTAAAGTGTGACTTTTCTTAAGTGACCATGCAAATATATGTCTTTTAATGGCTGTTTGAGGCAGGCTAGTGAGCTAGCTTTTCAACGGTGTTTCATTTTCTTGCTTGCAGGGCTAACTTAAAGAGTTTTTTCAATGCGCCAGTGACTGAAGAAGCAGTCCCCCATGTAACCATGAGAGAGCCAGAGAGCTTTTTGCACCATGCATTTTTACGATTCTTTTCCAGTCCTTAGCGCCATTTCACTAAGGAACCTTGAATCCAGCCAGGATCCAACCTTTTGCATGCGACTCTAGATGCATCCCATGAATAGTTTGAACCCTTGTCAATGCACTTTTTGAAAAAGAAAGAAAAAAAAACAAAACAAACAAACCACAAACTTTGTGTATGTGACCTAAAGCATGTAACTTTAAGATGCTGCATTCTCAACTGACAAATAAAGGCCTTTCCCAAATATTGTGGTGTTCTGAGGACTGTTTAATACGCTCTCCTGACTCACTGGGACCCAATAACTGCTGGATTGCTAGAACGGGGGTATGCACACATTCCCTCCCATAGGGAGAAGCCAGGCCAAGGCAGGGGTTTTCAAGTTTTTGCATGCATCGCACTGAACCAGCTTATTTTAACCTTGCAGGCGATAAAAGCGAAAATGGATGAACTTAGGCCTTTGATTCCTGTGTTGGAAGAGTACAAGGCCGATGCCAAATTGGTATTGCAGTTTAAGGAGGAGGTCCAGAATCTGACGTCAGTGCTTAACGAACTGCAAGAGGAGATTGGCGCCTATGACTACGATGAACTTCAGAGCAGAGTGTCCAATCTTGAAGAAAGGCTCCGTGCATGCATGCAAAAACTAGGTAGGCCCAGCACCCTGCCGGTGTGGCACTGTCCGGCCCGACTCTGCCACACACGCAGGTGTAGGGAGCGATGCTGAAGCCACAGTGCCCGCCTGGCCTCAACAGATGATGGCTGCATCAGGATTTCTGGGTAGGGCCACCCAGAGAGAGCAGCAGGAAGTTCAGGCAACACCCTCCCCAGGGCGTCACCCATGTGCAAGCCCCATGCCTGGGCCAGTTCTAGAGCCCACTGAATCTAACGTTTGGAAAAAACCTGACATTAGATGCCACATGCTGTTGGGTGTGTGCATAGGTGTGAGTGCTTAATATGCATGTGTGTGGTCCGTGCATGTGTTTTTAGGATAGACTTAAAGGGCTGGAAACACATCTCTAACCAGGTTAAGAAGAGAACTGATGAGACACCTTGAGACAATGTATCAGGTTTAGTTGGAATTAAAAAACGGGGTACAGCTTCGGGTTATGTATGGGCAGAGCAAGTGGGTGCCACCCGTCGGAGGCCTGGGTGGAGCGAAGCTGTTTGCCTCCCTCTCAGACTCATGTTCCCTGACAGTTGGGGGGGGGGCAATCTGGGTTTTGATTACCTAGTGGCTTTGGCCATATTGCATGTGTGAATGTTCAGGGTCATTTTAAAATTGTACATATTGCATCGTGATACCAGCGTCAACATTACCCCATAGAGCCTGACCAACTCATTTGTTTTTCTAGCGTGTACATATTAGGGTGACTTTGCTTCCAGAATGTTTTCTGGGGACTCTGTGATGCTCTGACCCAGTCTTTCCTTCATCCACCACTTCCTTACAAGTTTAAAATATCCCAAAGAACAAACAACCTTTCTTAAGTCGTGGCATGGACCAAATAAATGGTTCTGTTGCAGAGCAAACACAAGGACCTGGGTTCGGTGCCCAGAATGCATGTAAAAAGAACCCTAGCGTGAGGGAGGGGAGACGGGTGTGTCTTAGGGCTCGCTGGCCAGCCAAGGGGCTTGCTTGAGTGGTAATATGGTGAGAAGCCCTCCCAAGGTGGCTAGCTCCTGAGAAATGATACCTAGGGTTGTCTTCTGGCCTCCATAGGAGCTCATACATATACGTGTGCCCCCTCACAGACCAACACATATCCTTGGTGTTAGATGACAAATGAGAACACTCACTAGACAAGTAGTCTCGTGACTTCCAGGTGATTCTTAATGGCTGCTCCTGGCTTGTCCTTAGCAGAAGTGTAAGGTTTGGGGTTCACAGGCCTGATGAGCTGGGGAGCTGTGCTGGGTACTGGGGACTAATTGTTTTGAAGAGACACTTGTAGGGCCACCAAGGAATCATGTCCCATGTGTATTCTTACTTCTGTGTCTCATGAAACCCATGACCCATGGTGGCGGGGGCTGTAGCGTCAGTCAGCCCGTGCGTGGGTCTGGATGAGAGCCTCCTCCTTTGCCTACGCAGGTTTTCTAGGAGTACCTAGAGTGTGGTCCTGAGGAACAGGCTATGGGTCCTCTCCAGTCTTCCCTTGACTTCCCAGGCTTCCACCGTGGCCTTTCTCCCAGCCTTCCCAGCCAAGCACTTAGATGTCTCTGAAGAGCCCAGAGGCTGGTTTGCTATTTATTCCCCCAAAATGCTGTTTCCCCTCCCAGGTGACCAGGCTGGGTGTCATACTTCAAAGAAACCAAGAGAATCCAGATGGAGACCATGGTGGGACATTACTAAGGCTGCCAAGCTAGTGGGTCGTTGGGGGAGGGGGACAGTGCACACGACTCTCCAGGTTATCCTAGGCAAGCCAGACTTCCCATCTGTCCACAGCCTATCTTTAGCAGTCTCGTGAATTTACCTTATGGCTCGGATCTTGGGGCTTTCACGTGGCTGCCCTTGGGCTGTTAAGGCATGCCATTTGGGAATGAAGAAAGTTAATCCCACCCTGGGATGCACCAATGAAATCACCTGAAGGGCTTCAGTAATCATGTACTTGAAGAGAAACAGCAGCATGGGGTGGGCTAGTGAGGTCTGAGCCCCTAGTCTGGGCAGCCCTGAGGTACCAAACTATAAAATAGCGAATGCAGCAAGAGCCACTCAACAGCAGGTGCCTTTCCCAGGTCCTTACCGCCATCTTCCCTTGCAGCGTCTCCTGATTTGCAGCACAAGGGTACAGAGAATCCTCGGGCCCTGGGGTCACTGTGAGAATGTGTAGATATTGTACATGTCACCAGCCCTGGACTCCCTGGCTCGGAGGAGCTGGGGGTGTGATAGATCAGTAAGTGGGTGGGTGGGAAATGAAGGTGAGAAGAAATAACCAGAAGGATAAAGGGACAGAGGGAGGCAGGGCTGACGGTAGATGCACAGACAAGTAGAGGATTGGCCAGTGGCTGGGTGATGGTCCGGTAGAGAAGCAGCTGATAGAAATGGGTGGCAGATGGTTGATTGATACGGCGATAGATGGGTTTAGCATCTGTCCCAGGCCTTCATTCAACCCAGGAACATAAGGACTAATACCCTGTGGATGCTTAATTCAATCTTCACCTTGCCTCCCTAGCAGCCGACTAACAGGATGGAGATGCCCAGGATTTAGCCTCTGGCCCAGTGGGTGGAACTCTGCACATGTGGAAGCTCAGTAGTTGAGTGTTAGTCCTTGAGTCCTAACCCTAACCCAAGCCCCAGCCTCCTTGGGGTGTCTGCCTTAACAGATAGATGCTTACATCCACTGGGAGTGAGAGGTAGAGGGTCCCTGCATCTCTCCAAGTCTCTTCTCAGAGCTGCACTGGTTGCCTCTTTCCTTCAAATAGTGAAAATTCCTTCATACAGGCAGGAATCACAATTCAAGGACCAGAGTTACAGTTGCCCCTGGTTCCTTGGTGGGGTGGGGTGCTTAAAGTGGCCCAGCCAGGTCCTGGAATTTGAAACATCTTCTGGACTGGGCTTAGGCATAACATGTCTTGGGTCTTTTCTGGGAAGTACAATCCCCTAGAGCAAGTCTTGTCCACAGGCAGGGGAGAGGCAGTGCTACCCAGAGCCCTGGAGGCTGCACAGTCGGATCCAACGCCTCACCTGGGTAAGGCCAGGACTCGGGCCTCAGCACAGGCTGCTCAATGCAGCTGCTCCCCAGACTTAGGCCACTGCAGGCTTCCTTGGTCACTGTTGCCATGGAGGACTAGCTGGCTTAAACGACTTCCCTGTCATACTATCCTGGCACAGATGCCAAGGGCTCCCTGGTGGGATTTTTTTTTTCTTTCTGCAGGTAGGGCCTGACCCCAGACTAGGGCCAACCCAAGGGGAAAATGTCTTAGTAAAGCTTGTGGCTTCCACTTACAAGTTGCCTGCCAGCCAGGTGAGCGCCCAGCATCCACGCTGGTAGGATTCTATTCACAGGTTTCTGCTCTGGCCGGGTACCCTGGCTACCATCCTGTGTTGCACTGTGAGCTCCTATATATTCTTCAAGGGAAATCAAAAGACACCTTCCTAACACTTGAGATGCCTGGCCACCACTAGCAGGGGCAGTGAACATAGTGGCCCCCAGAGCTCTGTGGTGACTCCCGGGTGGGAGAGTTATGGGTGATTTGACAGTGGAAGCCCAAGGGATGAGAAACCAGGAGTCCTGCAGCCTACAGCCCCTATTGGACAAGGCCTGCCTACTCCCACTAGAGGCCTGGCCTTTCCTGGCTAGGGCAAGAAGGGAGAGATGACTCATGGATAGTGCTCTCAGCCCGCTGCCGGCTGTGGGTCCACCCCTGGCCTGGGCTGGGGCTCTTGCCCGTCACTTGGGCTCTGTCCCCAGCCTGCAGACTTCCTCCCACATGGCTCTCCTCTAGTTTCAGGGCTAAACACTGAAAATGGAGACCAAGGCCTGTCTGAGGACACAGACCTTCTCACCCGGCCTCCCAGATATGCCCGTCCTGACCCAGGCTTTGAGATGGTCCAGGCCACCCTCAGCCTGGCATCTTCCCAGGAAGTGAACAAGGCATATGGCTTGCCTAGTTTCCAGCTTGGCCAGGCATCTCCATCCCAATACCCTCCCACCCGGGCTCCATTCCTCCAGCAGGCCTCTCCACTCCCCTCTCCTCCCACCCTCCACCCTCCCTCCCATCTATCTTAAGATAGTGGACTCCAGTGACTGGAGAGGGGGCACTTTCTAGAACTGAGAGTGCCAAGATACTGCCAAGCCTCTGCTGTGGACTCCTTTAGATTCTGTCAGTTGGAGAGGTCTTGGCAGAACTAGTGTGGACAGGGCACCAAAAATAACTCCCTGACTCAAGGAGAGCAGCCGGCCTCCAGCCCCGTGAGCCTTGGGAACTGTGCCTGCCCCAGCAGCTGAGAGAGCAGGAGCCACGGCAGCCACGCCTCCCTAGCCTCCTCAGCACTGAAGGAGGCAGACTGCCCAGTGACTGTGCACGGAGCAGATGGCTGGGTGTGGCTGGCAGGCTGGACCCGAGGGCATCCTTCCTGTAGAACCCAGACAAGGCTCTCTGTCACTTCCGAGAGAGTGAAAGGGTGGTGGGGTTGTTCAAGGCCACCCCGGACCTGGCTAAGAGCAAAGTCCTGGCCCCTGCACACTCCCATGTGAACCCATAGCAGAATGGCTGGGCAATCCGACGTGCTCTGAAGGGCCTGTGCTGTGTGCACCTGTGCTAGTGAGCTTTCCTGGGGCACTGCTGGTAACCAAGACCAACATGGGGGGCTTTGCTCCCCCTGAGGCTCACGGTCCTGAGCCCAGCACGTGTCAGGCCGTGAACTGATGTACTCAGGAGGCTCTTAGAGAACGAAGTCCTCATTTGTTTTGTGGGGAAAGAGGGGGAGTAGAAGAGATGTCTGACCTGGAGAGCAAGCCCCGGGTGCTTTTGTGGCAACCAAAGGGCATGTGGGGTCTAGCCAAGGTCACGGAAGATGTGCGTGGGCTAAAGACATCTTCAGGTCCTTGGCATGTGTCTGGGCCCAGCCCTAGAGGCTGGGCAGGAAGGTGAGCCACTGCTCTACAGTGGGAATAGACTAAGTCCAGCCATGGAGGCAGGGAAGGCCAGGACCAGGGCTAGGCATCCAAGCTGAGGCGGGCATCCACCTGGCACTTCTGCCATGTCCAGGAAATGCACAGGAAGATGTCAGGTTTCTTCAGAAGAATGTCCAGCCAGGAAGGGACCTCCAGTGGATCTGGGACAGATCTAGTGTGAGTTGGCATCTCAGAAAATCTAGTGTGTGGTGAAGCCATGTGTCGACCTCAAACACTGCGTGCATTGGGTGGTGAAGATAGCTTCCACGGGGGTCTCCAGCCTTGACAACTGTGCATGCCGGTTCCTTTGAACCTTAACCTCCAGAGAGCTCCAAGAGCATGTCTCCAGGATGGGCAGGAGAGCTTCCATGAGAAATTGCAGGGATCGGTGAGTGCTCTGTGGATGATGGGTCTGGATGGCAGAATGGGGTCCAGGAAGAGGACTTGGGGAGAGCTTGCCTGCTGTTTCCTTCTTTCCGTTCCCACCCATTTTAGAGGGAGCCTCGGTCTCCTGGCAACCCAAGACCCACCTGCTAAGTCAACAGGAACAAAGGAAGAAAAACTGGGAGTGAGGGGTAGAGTCTAGCCTGTGCACATTTTGTGTTTGTGTGTGTGCTTGTGTTTCTGTGTGCGTATGCTTTTGTGCGTGTGTATGCTTGTGTGTGTGTGCGTGTGCGTGTGCGTGTGCGTGTGCGTGTGCGTGTGCTGTGTGTGTGTGTGTGTGTATGTGTGCGTGTGTGTCTGTGTGTGTGCCTGTGTCTGTCTGTGTGATGTTGGTCACGGCACTCACGGAAAGGAAAATTTTCCACAGACCCATCAGGATCCTCACTTCCGTCTGCTGTCAACACTGCTCAGCCTTAGCCTCTCCCCATGACCTTCTTTTTCCTTTCCCTTCCCTTGGTGTCTCCTCCAAGCCCAGGGCTTGGGCAGGTCAGGGCAGTGTGAACAGAGGCCAAGTGGCCACATTCTGTGCTCAGCGATATACCCTTTAGATCCTGTGCTCCAGGCCTCCGTGGAGCCCCGAGCCTCAGTAGAACGTGTCAGTGTGAGAAAACTCAAGTTCCTCCTAGAGGGGGTGTGCCTTTGAGGAAGGGATGAGAGAGTGGGCACGGTGTGGCACTTCTCCCAGTCTGGGCAGGGGTACCAGGGCTGGGGCATTGGCTGGAATCCAGGCCTGGAGGGTCTTTCTTCTGTATATGGTGGTTTTTAATCCTGTTGAGCCTCTCGCTGTCCAGAGTCCCCTCTCTGCTGGCTCTTAGGCCAAGCCAAGCTGTTCTTTCCAGCCTTGTGCAATGCCACTGTGAAGATGCCCACCGTCCTGCAGGCTTGAGGGGATGGTGCTGAGTGTGGGAACAGGGTGGGCTGCACCGTCCCTGGGGCCTGCCCTGCCCTGCTCACTGTAGGATTATCTCTGCTTCCCTGTGGTCTCAGCTTAAGCCTCTCACAATCCTGCCTAAGCAACTGGATCTTCTCTGAACTTTGCAGACTGTGTGTGTGTGTGTGTATGCTGATGTGGTCCT
The DNA here is from genome assembly GCA_964023405.1 of Apodemus agrarius. NCBI lineage: Eukaryota > Metazoa > Chordata > Mammalia > Rodentia > Muridae > Apodemus > Apodemus agrarius. The sequence continues at coordinate 158,299,921 of OZ030008.1, read as the reverse complement.
GGAGGGGTGTCCTATAGACGGGAGGTGGGGGCACACTCAAGCCTGACCTCCTGGAATGAGAAGGAGGAGCCCTATACATCAGGCTCGAGAAAGGGGTCCACAGCCATAGGGTGGCAAGGGAGTGGCAGACTAAGGCAGGGATGCTGGGTCACGGTCTCAGCACCTCCTGAGTGACCGAGCTGTAGCTCTGAGGCTATCTCTGGCCATCTGTGAGGTAGGAGGCATGCAGAGGCCACACTCAAGATCTCAGAGAGCCTGATGCTCCAATCCCAGCCCTCTTGAGAGCATGGAAAGCACACACACACACACACACACACACACACACACAGAGAGAGAGAGAGAGAGAGCAGGAGGCCAACAAACCTCCACCCACCTCTACCAGGGGCCTGGCTCCAAGACAGACACATGCACAGGAAAGATGCTCCCATAGTGTGGGCTGCTGTTGTGGGCTGCTAGGATTGTCTTTCTGTTTGAGGAGGTGAATCCTGCCTGGGTCCAGGATTCTGAGTTCCCACCATGCTGGCTAAGTGCTTTATTCCAGCAGCCAGAGACCACTGAGCTCTTTTGCTCCATTTCCTAGAGAAGGCCAAGGCTTGTTGAGGCCAGCCCTCGGTGGTTATCGGGGTGTCCTGGCCTTTTGCTTACAAGGAGTCATGAGGTCCTGGAGGGCAGCCACTCACTGCTGTGCCCTGCTGATGCTGCCCTCGCTTGCTCTCTAGAGGAGGGGGTGGCTCTTCGCGGGCCAGCAGTGGGACCTGTGTAAGTGACATCATGAGCTGCTGGGCTTCAGATCTGGAGGGGAAGAGGAAGAAGCACCCACCCTCCAAGACTAGCTGTGCCATTGTGGGAGGGGGCCAAGGCTCTCCGTGGCCTATTGGCCCTCACCTATGTGCACTCTGTTCCAGCCTGCGGGAAGCTGACGGGCATAAGTGACCCGGTGACTGTCAAGACCTCTGGCTCAAGGTTCGGGTCCTGGATGACAGACCCGTTGGCCCCAGAAGGTGATAACCGGGTAAGTGTCCCCGAAGCTCTTACGGGTAGGCCTGGTATCTGTCCCTCACCTAGTGCCAGCCATGCCTACCTTCCAGGGAGAGAACTCTGGGGGATGTGGAGTAGATAGGGCCAGAGTCTCCCAAGGCTTCTGCTAAGGAAAGCTGGTGGAGGCCCCCATGCTGACGCGGGTGACAGGCAGTGGGGTGGGGAGGCTGTCCATTTGAGCATGGTGGTGGCAGTGAGGGGAACAGCAGTAGCTCTGGCCAGTGACTGAGCAGGTACCCAGGCATCTACTGTGCTGACCGCTCCGGGCGGTTCCTGTCACAGCCTCTGCTTCGGGGATGGAATTTATTAGGCCTTTCTTGTTTTAACGACGGCTGATTTGTACTCATTTGCCATTCCTTTCATGGCTGATAGAAGCTCTGTGTTCCCTTTTGATTCCGAGAAGAGGCTGGGTTCCTTTTTCCTGGGTGTTTCCCCCGTGGGCAAACCTCAGAAAAGAAAAATGAGCCAGCTGCCCTTTTTTTTTTTCCTTCCTATTTCTCCTTCTTTGGAACTGGGCTGTGGTCTCGGCCCTTTTAGGAACTGGGCATGGGGAGTCAGAGACGGGGAGGCCCCTTGGATGGAGGAGGCTTTAGGGAGCAGTCAAGGTCTCCAGGAAACCCTCACAGAGATGGGAGAGAAGCTGAGCTTCTGTGAGTCCTTTGATGCTATCCAGTGCTAATCCCAGCAGCCAGGATGAGCCTCCTGGGGTCCGGGTGCTTCTCCCAAATGCTCTCAGCATTGGAGGTTTGCAGGAGAGTGGGCAGCCATGCTCGGAACTGAATGCTCCTCCCTGAGCCCAGAGGAAGCAGCCTGAAATCCGAGATGCTCTACGCCTTCTCACATCTCTCCATGAGCAAGACTAGGCACAAATAGAAACATGGGGCGACTGGGGTGGGCAAAAGACCATCTAGCCATGGCTTTATAGACCAGTGCCACCAAGGGCCCAGCTCCTCCACGTGACAGACAGCTTGGGAGGGCTGGCCAGGCTTCCCAGAGGATACAGTAGGGTCAGGGCCATGTGTACACAAGCTGTTCTCACACTGTTTTCTGGATCATGGTGGTAATATAGTTTCTCAGTCTTCTAGTTTATTTTCTGTTGCTTGTGATAAAACACTTTGACAGAAAGCAACTTGGGAAGGAAAGGCGTTTTGTGTTATACTTCCTGGTCAGATTCATCGATGGAGGAAGTCAGGGTGGGAACTCAAGCAGAGACCCAAAGGCAAACCTGTTTGCTATTCCCTAAGCCTCACCCCTGAATAAGGAACATGCCTGTGGGCAAGAAATTACAGGAGGAACCACAGAGGAGGCTAACCATGGCTTGTGCCTAGCTAGCTTTCTAACATAGCTCAGGACCACTGCACAGGGCATAGTGCCGCCCACAGTGGGATGAGGCCTCCTGTTAGTCAAAGCAAAACGGTCCTTCCAGGCATGCGCATAGATCAACCTAATAAGACAGTGACTCAACCGAGACTCTTTATTCGGGTGATTTTAGGTTAGGTCAAGTTGACAATTAGGGGACACTTAGGTTGTAATTGTACCCACGTCCTGTCAGAAAAACTTAACCTCTGCTCCAAGTCTGGTTAGGAACACCCCATTACTACATATGTGGATGGCATGATAGGGAGAAAGAGGGCCGAGACAGAAGATGCCTAGGAAGTCCAGACCAGCATGCCAGGCTCTCCCCCAACCATGTCATGTCTACTTACCAGCTCTGGATTGCAGAGAGTGATATAGTTACATCTGTGCAGGCACGCATGTGCGCGCAAACACACACACACACACACACACACAAACACACGCACGCACGCACGCACGCACACGCGCACACACACACTGCTCTCTATACACCTTCTAGCACCAGCACCTCCTTCCAGGCTTCTGAGAGACTCTTAACCACGACTCAGTGCAAATGGGTCAGTCCTACCCATGGTCCTCAGAGGCTGGTACGTGGTATCACTGTATCTGTGAGAGGCTTGACTGAGGCTCCCGATGCCACCCACTAAGGATCTCTCCCCACAACACAGAGCAGGAAAATCACCATCAACCCCACACTGGCTAGTCAAGGCCAGGAGAGATACCCAAGTCTGGAGCCTTCTGACATTTTATAGGTATATATATATATATATATATATATATATATATATATATATATATATATAGAGAGAGAGAGGTATAATATATATATATATATTATATATATATTGAGGAATATATATATATATATATATATATATATATATATATATACCTCAGCCTCTAGGATGCACAGCATAGCAAGGGTGTAGGCTCACAAAGTTGTCAGGACACCCATGGGTGCTGTGACAATTAGTATCTATTTTCTGCTTCGTGACTGCCTTCCAGGAGAGGAGGCTCTGGGGGCAGGCAGAGTGGCCAGAGGAGGAGGGGCCTTCATGAGGGCTGACAGCAGGGAGGAGGCAGGGTCCTGGGGCTGGCAGCAGGCACACAGTATTGGGTGCTGCTCTGGGCACGTTGGTCTCTAACCATTCTGAACCACGTGCTCCCAGCCTGCTAAGTGGCATGTCGCCTCGTTCAGCCATTGATCAACGCCAGCAGTGTTTGTTTTGTTTGCTTTCTTCCAATCTCCCATTTACTTTTGATCACATACACACGGGAGACCAATAACTCGCCACACACACGCAAAAAAAGAAAAAGAAAGAGAAGGAGAAATTGATGTTGGCTTTAGAGCAGGCCTCCGTGGAGGCTGGGGTGAATCGGAGGGGAGGACCGCATGGGACCCACGAGGAGGCCTCAGGAAGCTGCAGAGCCAAAGCCCCACATCAGTGTGTGTGCTGAGGGACGGCCTGAGCCCGCTCAGTCCCCGCGGCCTCTGTGTAAACTGTTAGGACAATGTTGATTAGTTGGGGCACCTTTGCGTGGACTCACCTCTAACAAGCACCAGCTGTGTAAGGTGCTGTGCAAAGGAACCTTACTCCGCAGTGAGCCACAGACCCTCGGCCCCTTTACACCAGCATTAGAAGTGGGAAGAGCTTGTGGGAAGGAGCTGGCTGTATTTCTTGCGTGTAGGATACATACATCCCTACCGCTCCACCACACCTCTAGGCCCTGGAGTTCCAGAGACTCCATTCTGGTTCTCAGGCTCACAGTCCACTTGGACTGGAACACTCTGACAGGGCTGTGTCCCACCCACCTCCCTTTCTGCTTCCAACTGGTTCCCCACCTCAGGAGTAGCTTACACAAGCCATCAGAAAGGGGGCTTGCACCGTTGTCCCACTGCCCCAGGAGGCTCATGTTCAAAAGGGCGGCATTCTCCTCAGACACTCACTTAGCTCTGTGCTCAAAGGCTCTTTCCCCTCATCTAAACAGCATCAAAACCAGCAGATGATCCTTAGAACAGAGGGTGGAATTATCCAGAATGCTTTAGATTACACAGATCTACTGGCGCCTGCAGCTCTGTCTGCTGGCAGCTTAGACATCCTTTCTAATCCTTTCTCAGTGGGAGTAGGGACAGGGACATTCCTGGGGTGGCTGGCATCCCGCCACTTCCTCCTAGCCTCCCACCGAGGCTCTCTCCACCCCTTCACTAACTGCTCCCTTTAGAACATGGTTTCCAAGGCTGAATTCCTTGATGTTAGCAGTTTCAGGAGGACACTTGTCAGATGCTTGCCAAAGCCAGAGAGAAGAGCACAACTAAAGCCCCGTTACTAAGACGGTCCCTTAAATAGCATCACCCAGCACCTCAGCTGCACCATAAGACGCTGGTTAAAGCCCTGGCAGCTCTGCCCTGGTTCCCCTCCCAGCTGAAAAGGAACTGAACTTGGTTAAGTAGCCTCTGTTTTCATGTCTGAACATGGTGAGACTTACAGCAGAGTTATAATGTGTGCAGAAGAGCTCAGGGAGCCCCCCCCCCCCCCCGCAAAGCCTCAGGGACCTCCAAGCAGGCAGGCCCTTGGCATCCATCAAAGGAGAGAATGATGGGGTAAGACAGATGCAACGTGAGCAAGTTAATTCTGAGGCAAGAAAATAAGAGTCGCGCAGAATCAAGCACAGATGTTAGAAGGACGCCCCTGTGTGCCTGGGCAGCAGCCACAGATGTGATGTGGGGACTTAGAAAGTACTAAATCTGTTAACTAAGTCCAGATATGGCGTTAGGATATGCCAACATACGCCTTTTTCTTGGCGGTAGAGTTCATTCTCTGAAGATCAGACTTTTTACGGATCCACTCGGCAGCTTGAGAAGGGTGATACAGGAGCTAAGACATAGATCAAAGGAATCTTTGCTGAGACATCGGTGGCAGTGGAGTTGGACTTGAGGCGTGGTCATGAGCCATTTTAACAGTGTCACTTGTGAAGTTACTTAGAAAAGGGAGTGTGTGTCTCTTTTTCAGGTGGTCTGGTCAGTTATGCCAAAATTCTTAGGGTCAGCTCTTAAGAGACAGAAATCAGGACCGGAAGAGTGAAGGTGGAGTGGCTTTTCATCCACTGCTCCCCTCTCTGTCCTAAGTAGCTGCCCTACATCAAAGGCAGAGCCGCTGGCGCATAGGCTCCTGTGAGACACTTGTGTCCTCTAAGTAAAGTCACATGGTGAGGGTACCCTGACATCCTCAACTCTGCCCACCGTTAGCCCAGCATCCTTGAGTCTAGTTGGAATGAACCATTGATCCTTCTAGGGGACATGAGAGCCCCATCTCTGGGGTCACTTCTTAGAGACAACACTAGCCTTGGAAAGGACAGAAAACAAAGGCATTTCAGAGTGGAGGTCACAGCACTGCGGGGAAGAGCAGCCCTGTGGAAAGGGGGCCTATTCCCATGAGGCTTTGGGCCTCTAGCCATGTCGCTGTCCTCTGTAGAACGGCCCATGTCCCAAGCAGCCTCCACAGCCTGTAGTTGACTATTCGGCCTCTGGTGCCCACTTCCCTAAAATAACCCAGTCTGTGTTTTCAGAAAGCACTTGGGTCCTGTGTCTTATTTGCCAGTGTATGGAGAAGAGACTGCTTAAAAATTCCTTAGAAATTGGATATTGGTATCATCTTGTTATACACTAGACCCAAGAAACACGGAAACCAATCACTAGCTTCATGCTATGGAGAGCTCCAAAGCACTTAGGAGGGCCTTGCTTCATAGGTGGACAGGGAGGGCTGTAGAAGGAGGTTTGGGCAGAGGCTGCAAAGAGATGGAGAGACCAAGGGGTTATCTGTATGTGTCCTGATATCTCCATCCTAATACATGACCCATATCACTGATGGATGGTCAAAGAGAGACTCAGGATAACAACAGCCTCAGACAGAGACCCTGCTGTTGCTGTTGGTGTTTTTAATCTCATTAAAAACAAAAGGCACATCTGCCTCCTAGCATCTGACCGATGTCTCAGGAACCAAGCCTGAGAGCTGCTGCCACAGCCCTAATCCTGCTCAGCTTCCCCAGCTCTCTGTGGATAAAGCAGCTGTCTTAAAGCGAGGCAGGCAGTGTTGCCGGGTCTCTCTCCTAACCCCGCCCCATTCTCATCTGCTCCACAATTGCTTCAAGATGCCTAAAGGTTTTTGTTGCAAGTCTAGATGGTTCTCAGGTTAACTGACATGCAAGCCATTATCAGAAATCACTTTCTTTGTAACCCTTCAAACTCAGGTCCAGGCTGAGTTTGTTACTTTGGGAGATTTCCATGGCTGGGAGGATCACATTCCGGTCTGAGAAGTGCTTTCACCAGATTAGGGGATGAAAAAGTACCCCCTACAGCAAACCAAAGCCCGGGTTAATTACCTTCCTCTGTCTCTCTATCTCTCTCTCTCTCTCTCTCTCTCTCTCTCTCTCTCTCTCTCTCTCACACACACACACACACACACACACACACACACACACACACACCAGCAGACACAGTGACTCAGACTGTACATCAGTAACAGGCTGGTGAAGTGGAGAGGACTCACAGCAGCCCATCCGCACGCTGGAAGATGGTCCTTCCCACTAACCTTGAGAGACAGTTGTCCTTGCAGACAGAAGCTCCCCAGTGTGCAAGCATCTACCTAGCAGCTGTGCCCTCCGCCACACTGGCTCCAGCGTCGAGTCCCTGAGTTGACAACACTCCTTTCTCCCAAGCTCTTGGCCAAGATCCAACAGTGAGCAAAAAGATGTGACCATTGTCCTATAACATGGTGCTATCCCAAGTAGTGAGGGATCCATCTGGAGACCTGGTGGGGTTTCCCAGACCACCCACTGTTGTATATTACATAGACTGGCTGGGGACTGTGTATGGAGGAGAGCCCTGACTGCCTGTCCCCACATCTGTCCCGCCACTGTGTTCCACTCTTCCCAGGGGTAGGAAAATAGCCCTGAGTAGAGAGCAGGGGGAGTCCAGTGTTCCCAAGGTAGGACAGGATGCTCTAAAGTCTTCGACTTCCAGCTCCTTCCGTCTTAAGTTCCCACACCCCCTGCTGTGGGGCATCAACCATGTCTGTTCTCCCCACAGGTCTGGTACATGGATGGTTATCACAACAACCGCTTTGTCCGTGAGTACAAGTCCATGGTGGACTTCATGAACACGGACAATTTTACCTCGCACCGCCTCCCACATCCCTGGTCGGGCACGGGCCAGGTGGTCTACAATGGCTCCATCTATTTCAACAAATTCCAGAGTCACATTATCATTAGGTTTGACCTGAAGACCGAGACGATCCTGAAGACACGCAGCTTGGACTATGCCGGCTACAACAACATGTACCACTACGCCTGGGGTGGCCACTCAGACATCGACCTCATGGTGGATGAGAATGGGCTCTGGGCTGTCTATGCCACGAACCAGAATGCGGGCAACATCGTCATCAGCAAGCTGGATCCCATCTCACTGCAGATCCTCCAGACCTGGAACACCAGCTACCCCAAGCGCAGCGCCGGTGAGGCCTTCATCATCTGTGGCACCCTCTACGTCACCAACGGGTATTCGGGGGGCACCAAGGTCCACTATGCCTACCAAACCAACGCCTCGACCTACGAGTACATTGACATCCCCTTCCAGAACAAATACTCTCACATCTCCATGCTGGACTACAACCCTAAAGACCGCGCGCTGTACGCCTGGAACAACGGCCATCAGACCCTCTACAATGTCACCCTCTTCCATGTCATCCGCTCCGATGAGTTGTAGCTCCCGCTTTTCCAGAAGCCAAGGGTCCAAGTCCTCACCCCGAGGACATTTCCATGAAGCAGCTGCCAAACGATTCCAAGAATACTAACAGTCCTGATTTTGAGAAATCAGCGCAATTTTGACGCCAAGAGATGGTGTCCTGTCTGTGTTCCTCCTACTCATGCAGGTGGGCCACAGATTTCAGAAGAAGCCGCCATGTATGTGGATGGAACTGCAGCCCAAGGCTCCTTGGCTGTCCCCATCCCACCCCCATCCCTCTCCAATCCAATAACTCATAGAAGCAAGGCGATGACTGTTGGCCCCCTCTCACCCAAGAACAACCCACTGTTAGGATTGCATGGACATTTCCTTAGGTTGTGCCCAGCGAGATGATGTGATGGCCATTCTCCCCACCCAGAGCCCCCAGCCCCCGTGGCGCTCGGTGTAGGCTGCCTCAGCCCACATGTATCGCAGCTGCCTTTTTCTTGACCATGTTGTTGTCTCTTAGATTAACTGTGCTGAGACTCCCGGTAGCTCATGGACCTGTGTCTAGTACTTTCCCGAAGCGATGGTGGGTGTGCGTAGAGTGAAGTTGCCGTACCCACGTTGTTGAACTTGCGTACCCTGTAGCTAGATCGTGAGGTGTCCGTCTGTTATCCCCCAAGGTGGTAACTCCGTGTGTTCAATTTATGCAATGAATGTTGTCATGCAATGCTGTAGTTTGGATTGATAAGTGGATGGTTTCTGTTTCTAAAATGAAAAAAAAAATCAGTGTTCGCCCTTATAGGAGACATAGTCAAGTTCATGTTGATAATAACCCAGTGGAATTCTTCTCTTGTCAAGTTATCTGAATTGTGTAACCATGGATGGGAAGGACGCAACGTGGGAAACTTCCGTTTCCTATAGGAAGGAACTCCCCAAGGGCAGCCATGTGTGGAAAGATCATTTTTTTAAAGAAATAAATAAGTCAAAGAGGGCAACTTTGTACTGTTCAGTTATCTAAGGAACAATAAAGATATTAGAAGATATCCTCGCTTTGCTTATTGTTTGTGACAAGAGGAACAAACATGACGGACAACCCCGGGTGTTGTAGCTACCCTCCAGATCATGAGAACTCAGAACGGAGAGAGGACAGTGGGCCACAGCCTCCTGCTCCCCAAAGGCAGAAAATGCTTGGAGTTTCCCGCACTTCAGGCTGCCCCAGGGGCTCCCACCCTTCACTGACTCTTCTTCCCAGGTCACACGGCTCTGGTGTCGCCATTGATATACACCAGCCGAGACCCCACTGGTGCTGATCAGTCCATGATGGTGAACCCACCCCACTTCCAACTCAGCCTTTCACCAAGGACTGCCACAGATCTAGGGAGGAGGTGCCCTGAGACCCCAAGATATGTATATCTTAGCACTTCCAAGGGACTCAACATGCAGATAACATCCTAGAACACCCAAGTAGACCTGAGGTTCTTGTAGAACAAGTCACAGCCTCAGGTCAGAAGCCTTTCTAGAATGTCCTGGAGCTTAATGGAGGGACGTGAAGGCATGAGATGGGCTCTCCCTATACACAGAGCCATGCCTGGCCTCAGATTGGCAGGCGGGTGCTGCCTCCGCTCTTCCTGTGGGTTCCGTGTGATAGCTGTCTTCTCTCACTTCACCTCCACAGTTGGGCATCTGTCACCCTCCTCAGGGTGGACGGTGGAGACATGGGTCAGGTTATGTGTTCCCCAATCAGTGGGGAACTAGTGTCCCACATTCCCATCCATGTCCTGGGACAGCAGCTGGTTGGTCCCCAAGCAAGACGTCAGTGGCACTCAGGACAAGCTGATACCTGTGATGTAGCTGTGCTACAGAGCCAAGAGTCTGAGGATGTGTAAGGACAGACACCAGTGCTGTGCTCACACATCACTTCCATGGTGAGCAACTAGGAACAAAGTAGCTGTGGACATTTGGGGACTATGTCCAGCTTCGACATGCTAGGCATTCTAGTCATCTGGGCCTTGACAATAGTGAGAGCCACAGGACAATGGTGGGAAGGGGTCTGGGAGGGTGCTAAGCACAGATCCGACAGGCCTGATGTGGTGTTCCCAGCCACCGCAGCTCCAAGGACCACAACCTGGATCCCAGGCCCCTTCCTCAGTGGGCTGCTGATAACAATGGCCTGTCTGGTGTGTCCAACCTTTTGACATTTTGACACAGTGTTAGCTACAAAGTTCAAGATACAAAAAGAAATTGCAAAAATATCTCTTAATGTTTAAAGTAAATTGTGAATGTGTTGGCCACATTTGTAGCTGTTCTCTGCTGAATGTAACTAAACTCCACCTGCAGGTTGGACTGCTTTCTATAAGGGACAGGGCCTGCTCTGGCCCTCTCTCACTGGGATCACCAAGCACAGGGCCCCAGCAAGCCCCTGACCTCAGATCCCTCCCACCACTACACAAACATCTTAGAGGCCTCCCCTCCTCCACACCTGCTGGAGAATCTTTCTCCCACAGGCTCTGCATCCTCCTGTGACCAATCTCATCCAACATATTCTGGGATCTGAGAGAAGTAGTTCAAGTATCCAAAATAGGTGAGTTTCCAAATGCAAACCAAAAAGGGAAAAAATAGAAAAGAAAAAGGAGAGGGAGAAGGAGAGGGGAAAGGGGAGATGGAGACGGAGATGGAGAAAGAGGAGAGAGGAAAACAAAAGAAAAAAGAATAAAAGAGAAATCTTCTCTTGCTTTTTCTTCTGCCTAGAAGCTCCCAGGATCCATTCAGTGGGGTGACCCAGAGTAAGGAGAGAAGACAGGGTGGTCTGGAGAAAGCTAATCTTTAATTACAGTCAGCTGCAAGGCCTCCAGAGCAAGTCGCGACTGAGGCCGCAGCATGGAGGGCCTTCCAATTAAAACCTCCAGAGGCGGGAGGCGTCTTCATACGTGCAGGTTCACGAATCATCTTGGGGTGAGACAGCAGGCAGAACCCTACCCCCATGAGACACACTGGGTGCTCGTTCATCTAAAAGCCCAAGTTTCAATGAAGTGATCACTCAAGCTGCGAGGCCTCTTCCCCATCCCCGAGTTGATGGAGTCTTGTATTCACACCATCAGCTGGAGCCTTGATCAGGGACAGTAACTGTGAGCTGATTTCTGTGTAATTTCTCCTTAATGACACAGTTTCTAAAAATCAGAAGTAAGCAAATGCCCATTTGTGAGTCACCAGAAGACAAAATAAGGACATGATGAGGCCACATGGATTTGCTGTCCCAGACAGTGTATTTGCTAGGGAAAATATATTGCTAGGAGATTAAATACCTAAGAAAAAATGGCTTCATCTAGAGAGCAAATAAAACAACCCTTTGCCACTAAATCTCCCGGATTCCAATAACTGGATATATCAGCCAATAGCCTAGCGTCTGTGGATGAATTTTCTTTATTAAAAGTTTTGCCTGGAACCAAAATCCTGCCGTTCTTTGAGATGTTCAGAGCTCAGAGCATGAAACTCCGGGTTCTATTCGCAGATGGGCAAGGCGTTTCCCCGATCCCTACAGGGGTTCTGTTCCATAGCAAGCCTGTGTCTAGTCACCCACCTCGGGTGCCCTGAGGCTCTCCTCCCACTCCGCCTGGCTCCTGAGGAAATTCCAGAGGCCTGGTGTACAGGATCTCTTCTCCACACCCATGCTCCCGCCCTGAGCTGCAGACGGCAGCCGCTGGCTTCAGGGGGCCAGCTTGGGGCTTACGGAAGCAGCAAGGGGAATCTTGGTGCTCCCACCAGCCCTGGACAAGGACAGTCTAGGCAGTCCTCTAGGGCAGAGGACTACGCAGGCTATCAGACAATTGGTTGTACTTACTGCAAACGTCCATGTCTTACACTTGTTTCTTAAGGAATGGCTCCCACTTAGTTGTGGAATCTCTAAAGCACCAATGGTCTTAACACAGCACAGGGGCCTGCATATCTCAGTGGATTCCTGGGTCCTCCTAACCTGGGAGCAGGGAAAACAGGACATACTGTGTGCAACTCAGATGCTCAAAGCATAAAAATAATGACTGATAATTCTCAGCACAGTAGACAAATCTACAGTCAGTGCTGGGAAGATTGTTCTTGTTCTCAAGGTTTTTTTAAGGATTCAAAACTACTCACCTACGTGTGTGTGTGTGGGGGGGTGCATCTGTGGATGCAGGGCCTGTAGAGACCAGAAGAGAGCATCTGGTCCCCTAGAACTGGAGTTAAAGAAGCTTGGGAGCCACCGTGTGGATGCTGGGAATCAAACCTGGGTTCTCTAGAAAAGCACTGAACCATCCCTCCAGCCATCAACTCCTTCCTTTCAAACGTCAAATGCTCCAGGGTGGGGCAGTTGACTTTTGTGGTTCTTTGGTATCCCTTGTAAATATTGTCAGGTTTATTATCTAGCTCTTGATTCTGGTAACATATAGGGTGTGTGTGTGTGTGTGTGTGTGTGTGTGTGTGTGTATGTAGTGTGTGTGTACTGTATGTATGTGATATATGTATGTGTATGCTGTGTGTATATCTGTGTGTACTGCATGTATGTGTTATATGTGTATGTATGTGCTGTGTGTGTATGTGTGCTGTATGTATGTGGGGTGTGTGTGCTGTATGTGTGTTTGTATGCTGTATGTATATGTTGTATGTGTTGTGTGTGTGCTGTATGTATTGTTGTTTGTGTATAAAATTATGTATGTGTGTGTTGTATGTATGTGTTGCATGTGTGTATGCTGTATTTTATGTGTTGTATGTGTATGCTGTATGTATGAGTTGTATGTGTTGTGTGTGCTGTACGCATGTATTATAGGTGTACATATTTGTATATGTGTGTTGTATATGTGTGTTGTATGTGTACATATATGTGTATGTGTGTGTACCTGTAAAGAAAGGCACACATGAGACCAGAGGCTAACATCAGGTGTCTTTCTCAGAAGCTCTTCATCTTTTTTAATTTAATTTTTATTCAGAATACATGTGTCTGCACCTGCATGCCTTCATGCATGCACATGCACTTGCCTGCGTACATGCCGTAGCACGTAGGCAGAAGCCCACGGCTTTCTGGAATCAGTTCTCTCCTTCCATTATGTGGAATCAACTATGTCACAGGCTTAGCAGCTATCTCAGCAACCCCACACGACATTTTTCAGACAGGCTCTCACCCAGTTAGATTTGGTTGGGCTTCAAATCCCAGAATCTCTCTCTGTCCCCAGGCTGAGATGACAGGTATATACCACCTCGCATGGCTTTTATGTCAGTGCTGGGAGGATCTGAACTCAGGTCCTTACGTTTGTGCAGGCAGTGCCTTACCAGCCCATCTTCCCAGCTCTGACTGTGGGCTTGTCTACTGAGCTCAAAATTACCAGTTATTTTTCTGCTTTGAGCATCTGAGTTGCACATAGTATGTCTATACTCCCAGGGATCCAAGTGCCAAGCTCCTGAGACTACACAGGGCTGAGTTCCCGTCTATGCAGCCTCTCAGGGCCTCCCTTACCTGTGTGTGTGGCTGCATTGCTTCCTCTTCGACAAATGAACATGAGGCAATAGAGCAGAAGCCAGAATCGGACGGACAGGTGGCAGGGAAGCCACCAACCAGCCTCTGGGCCCCACACAGAAAAACACTCTGCGGGTGAGTCACGAACTGCTTAGTCACCCCACCGCAGGCAGAGAAGGTGCTAGAGGCTTCACGCAGAAAGGTTCCGGGTTGTCCTCTAACCCCGCGAGCCTGTGAGTCACTGTGGCCTGGCACTGAGAAGGGCCTTGGAAGGAGTCAGGATCCTGGCCAAGGATCATGGTGCCAAGAGTTGGCATGTCCCATCTCCTCTTCCTTTGCAGGGGGGCGGGCATGTGGAAGGGAGGCCTCTCTTCACTCCTTTTATCCTCTTGCCTGCTCTCTCTCTCTCTCTCTCTCTCTCTCTCTCTCTCTCTTTCTCTCTCTCTCTCTCATGCAAAGGCAGGAGCAGAGCCCATCCATTTTAACAGGTGAGCCAGAGAACTCCACCTTGCTCCCTCCAGGTCTGTGTTTTCCCAGCAGGAGACTGGTCACTCTACTCTCCTGCCTCCAGGCACCCATCCCCCGCCCCTCCCCACCCCCGCCCACAGGCCATCACTCTCCTACCCTCCACTAGCCCATGGCTTCAGGGACTTCCTGTCTAACCTGATCCTGTGTGGCTAAGGCTAGGTAGGGGACGTGAAAGACTGGCAGTCTTACTTAGGGGTTTACTGCTGTGAACAGACACCATGACCAAGGCAACTCTTATAAAGGACAACATTTAATTGGGGCTGGCTCACAGGTTCGGAGGTTCAGTCATTAAAATCAAGGTAGGAGCATGGCAGCATGCAGGCAGGCATGGCACAGGCAGAGCTGAGAGTTCTACATCTGGTTCTGAAGGCAGACAGGAGAAGACTGGCTTCCAGCCAGCTAGGACGAGGGTCTTGAAGTCCATGCCCACAGTGACACACTTCTTCCAACAAGGCCACACCTCCTGATAGTGTCACTCCCTGGGCCAAGCATCTGCAGACACTGGTGGAGGAAGGCAGTCACCCACACCTTAGTCCAACATGCCTGCTGGCCCTACTCATCACCCAGCACCAGGAATACCAATGCTGGTCTCATGAGAGGGGCCTGAGGGAGCTCCACACCCAGCCCGGCAGCTGTCCTCTCCTGAGGGTGAGCTACAGAGCAGCAACATCTCCACCAGGCACCGTGCCAGAGAACTCAGTCTGCACAGACAGTCTCACTAAGAGGCGTGCCACGGTCGCCCCTTCATAGCCAGCCTGCGGAAGGTGCCCACCGCTAACTGATGGGTGCTTGGCCCTGTTCCCGAGTCACTGTTGTCCTTACTCTGGCAGTAGAGATGCAGACTCCCAGAGAGACCATTTAACACCTGTTCCGCTTAGAACTAGTTTGGAGCAAACTCCAGGAGGGACCCACGTCCCCTGACGCAGCCTTGGCTCAAGCTGGAGACAGCAGCTGCATTGTCACACAGCAACTGCTTGCTAATTGGTCGGTGTCAGGAGTCCTGGAGGACTAAGGCTGTTTCCCCAGTCCCAGCCCAGGCCTGTTTTCCACTCTGATTCAAAGCCCACAGGGACCACAAGAACCCGGCAGACTGGAGATGTGAACAGACTTCCTTACTGATCTCTCTCCTCCCACCAAAACCTGGAAAATAAGGTCGCCAAGAATGATGTCCTGGGCACGAGTCCCAGGTAGTCCCATTTCTGATGACTGAATTTTGTGATTCCTTGAGGACCCTTGCCCTCATCCCCAGCAAGGGCCTTAGTCGCCTTCAGGACACCCGCAACATCTGAGGCCCACTAGGACCAGCAAGAGGCCTTAAACGCACAGTTCAATGTAACACTGGGCACAGGTGACTCCTCTCCTCCTGCCTCCTGCCCTGTAATTAGCCGGATGGGCCTGCTAGCAGCTCCAGGCTGTTTGTCTCGCCCAGTCTGGCACTGTCCCTGTTAAATTGGCTGTGGCAAAGCCATAATAAAGAAGACAAACAGCAGCTGCGTAACATCATCCAGAGGCGCTACCTCGGGAAGGACCAGGAGAGGAGAGATTCAATTAAAGGCTACTGCCGTTCAGCCCGACCTTCCTTTTACTGGAGCTGGACTGTGCGGATGCCCCTTCTCCCTAGCCCTTCTTTGCTGGGGAAATGCCCCCCTGTGCCAACTGAGGGAGGTGGGGGCCAGAACGGGCCCTGTCTTTAAGGAACCCCCCTAGATCAACTGGCCCTGACTACCCCGGGGAGATAGTGAGAGGCAGTTTGACAGTACTGGTTATAAAGACTGCTCACTGCTATAAAGACTGCTCACTGCTATAAAAGTGTGGCGTAACAAGAGACACCTAGGCAGCCTCTTCTGGTCCTTGCCAGTCCTGAAATAGAGGCCTGTTTGCCTACTGGTAATTTACTACATCCTTACCCACCCTCCTCACACTGCTGCACACACACACACACACACACACACACACACACACACCCTCCCACCCCTCACCAATGCAGGTATCTCAGAGAACCTCCTTCTATGAAGGAAGCAAAAAGGACCGTTGTAGGGATGGGGGCCTGGGCATTGACTTGGGTGGAGAATGCTTGCAGAACCAAACACAGCCCCAGCTGCACACTGACCTGTCTGAGCCCCATGGCGTGATCTGTTCAATAAGATTTGTAAGGACTCACTCAGAGACCCTCCTAAGGAGTATGTGGGCCAACCCTTTGGCAAGTGATAACTCAGAGGCTGTCCCAGGATGCCTCTTGGGGGTAGTCAGGAACAGGGTGGCAATGACAGGGGTAGATGGAACAGTAAGTTCTAATGCCCAATGCAGAGGATTGGGCAGGACGGCCTGGATAGTTGGCCCTTTCCTCTTCGCCAATCACAATGCGTGGCATTGGACTGAGCCTCTGGCACTCAACATGTTGTCTGTTGATGACCATTCCCAGCTTTCCTCATAGTAGAACTCTAAGCCTGCATGTGGACAGAGACTTACCCGGCTGTTCTGATGGGTGAATCTGCCTCTCTGCCAAAGCAATGGAACTGTTGTGGGGTCCAAAAGCAAGGGGTAGGGAAGGAAGACTCGGCCGTCAGAACCCTCGCTTCCAGTCCTCATGGGAACACCAGTCTCCAGGAGCACAGCCCACTGCCCTTCAGTCCCTCCTCACTCAGCCACAGGATGTGCCTGTGCCCCTACAGGTGCTGATGCTGACCCAGCAGAAGTCAGAAATTCCCTCCTGGCACTCAGCTATCCCAGGGCCCATAGTATCCCTGGCATGAGGGAGGGGCTCAGTGCAGTCAGCCTGTTAGCAGAGTACCCGTTCTACCACAGAGGACTGGAGCTGCGGGTGAGACGGGCACCCGTGAGGACTGCTCTTCCACACAGTCCTACCGCCCCTGAGCTAGTATGCCTTTCCTGGAAGGACGCCTGGCACCTGCTCTGCACCACCTGCCTGCATGGTCACCTGAGGTCAGCACTGCATAAACACAAGCACCACCATACAGAGGTGTCACTCCCACGAGTACCCCCAGGGTGCCCTGGGCACTGGACTGCTTACACCCAGCAGGACACACTGGGCTGCTGTGAGATTTCCTCTCATATCTGCACTCATATCAGAATGGCCACTGGAAAGCCGAGGGGTGAATTTGCTCTGGAATGATCCATTTAATAATGTGGGGCCCACGTTGACAAGTTCTGACTAGGAGGACAGATGGAGGATGAGCGGCCACTGGGTACCACAAAAGACCAAAGCCCAGCAGGGGTTTACACTTGGCTTCCAGAACCTTCCATTCTCATTAAAACTTTTTTTTTTTTTTTTTTTGGTTTTTTGAGACAGGGTTTCTCTGTGTAATCCTGGCTGTCCTGGAACTCACTCTGTAGACCAGACTGGCCTTGAACTCAGAAATCCGCCTGCCTCTGCCTCCCAAGTGCTGGGATTAAAGGCATGCGCCACCACCGCAGGGCTAGTCATTAAAACTTAACAGACATTTCTAGAGCTAGAGGAGACACCCATTGTGAGCTCAGTGGGGGGCCAGAAATAGCTTGTCCTCCCTTGAGGCACAAGATACTGAGGTTCTGGCTCTTGTCTTCTCCTGGGAGGCCTGTCATACACACCAGGGGCTGCTGAGGGGCTCTGCTTGCTGTCCTACAGATCACGTCCCTACCTCATTTCTATTTAGCTTGAAACTGGGTCTCCCTGAGCTGTTCAGGTTGGCTTTGAACTCATATGTAATCCAGGCTGACTTCAAGCTTACAAATGGTCCAACCCCAACCTTCTGAGGAGCCAGTGCCACCAGACAAGGCTAGATTCCTTGTGTGCACGCTCTGCCTTTGGGAACAGATCACTGGGTCAAGGCAAAGAAAGCACAGAAGCTCCCCCCACCCCCAGGCTCCTCAGCCTCTCGCCTTTTGCTCTAGCTTCAGATGGCCCGAAGGCCCTGGTCAAAGAAGGTAGAAGAAAACCATCTCCCGGCCCCAACCCTCCCGGCTCAGCTCTCTCACCAGGCTTCAGCAGCAGGCTCGAGAAGCAATTTGGTATGTGTGAATTATTCAGAGCAGGCAAAGTGGGATGTGGAGCTGAGGCGACGTGTGCAGACACCAAGAGACAGCAAACAGATCCCAACTGGAGCAAGCTCGCAAGGTTGATCCTGGAAACAAATTAGCTGTGAGTTACAGGAATCATTATTTGATTAGATGCAACTGGTTGTTTCAAAAACAATACTCAGAAGCTGCGTTTCTCCGTGCAGCTACTGTACGCTGATCTGTGGGTTTTCCTGGCACGGCTGCTGATAGCTACACCCTCCCCCCCAAAAACCTGATGGGTCTCATGGTTCCAGGAGAACTGAAGCCCCCCGAGATGCTCACACAGTAGATAGTACAGAGACTGGGTCCAAAGAAGGCAAAAAGATCTTGGTGGTAAGAGAGGGAAAAGAGACAGAAATAGCCAGAGCTAGAGAGAGGAAAGACAGCCTCAGTCGGCCTGGGGATGCTAGGCCGGGCACCCAAGGGAGGGGAAGTGTCTGCAGAGGGGGGGTACTTCTAGCTGCCAGTCAGGCATGAGTGAAGGTCAGTGTCAGGTGAGAAGCAGGGCGTGGGGGATGGGGGGACAGGCCCAGGAGCACTGAGATGTCCTAGGCAGTCAGCAGAGAGACCAGGGTAAGCCATGGAGACCAATCAAAGGCAGAGAGGGAGAGGGAGGTGGTGGCAAGGTGAGGAGGTGGCCCAGTCCCAGGCTTGAGGTTGGACGGACACAACAACCTGAGTGGCCAAGCTCATGGAAGAGGAGCCCTGCCCCCCAAATCAGAAGGAAACACAAAGGCTTTGAGGAAGAGCAAAGGAGGGGGCCTTTACCTGAGGAGGATTTGGCTTTACCTTGAGGGGCTTGCGAGCCACCGTGGGATCTCAGCACTAACAAGTGAAGGAGATACAGGCTGGGGGGAGGGGGGATCCACACACAAAAAGCCAGGGAAATGGGAGGCAGATGTGGGGGCAGGTGGAGGCAGAGCGTTTGAGAATCTCCACAGCTGGACACAGAAGGACCATGAGTTCAGGGACAGGAACAATTTCAGGGTAGGACGGACCAAGCTATCATGACCCTTGGTTGGCTTCAAGGCTGTAGGCTGAGCCACAGACAGTTGGGTAACTGTGCTGTGTGTGGATCCAGCAAGTCCACTCCTGGGTTCCACAGTCCTGAAAGTGAAAGGCCAGAGGAGCGACTGTGGCAGGGAGCAGCTCTCAGAGCCTAAGTCACATCTCCAATGGCCAGTGGTGGCCCCAGTTCGGGGAGCCAAGGGCTTGGCTGAAGTTATTCCTCTTGCTGAGGTTTGTGGTCTGCCGGGAAGGGTGGGGAGGCAGAAGCAGACCTAACCATGCCTGCACCCTCCCTGCTTTGCTCTACCCATTGTGGTCCTGATGGCTGGGATTAACTCAGGGCCCCGGCATCCAAATCAGGGCTGCGTCTTCAACGTACCTTCCCAACCTACCTAACTCCCTCAGGACTCAGAGTCTAGCTGTGCCACACTGTGTGCCCAATGCCACATGCCCAAGGTGCATGGGTCCTGTGAGGAAGGAATTTGATTATGTCTCAGACATGCTTGTCTTAGTCAGAGTTTCTATTCCTGAGCAAAACATCACGACCAAGAAGCACGTTGGGGAGGAAAGGGTGTATTCAGCTTACACTTCCACATTGCTGTTCATCATCAAAGGAAGGTCCGGACTGGAACTCAAGCAAGTCAGGAAGCAGGAGCTGATGCAGAGCCAATAAGGATGTTCCTTACTGGCTTGTTTCCCCGAAGCTCCTTTCTCTGTGATAACTCCAGCCTGTGCCAAGTTGACACACAAAACCAGCCAGCACAATATATAGTTACACACCCAGTACCTTCCAGTATGCTCACATAAAACTTATCATTGGGGCCTAGAGGGATCAACCAGAAGACAAGAGAAATGCAGACTGCAAAGAGAAAATTCGTAAGGTGCACACATGACAGGGTTGGGTGCCCTCCCACCTCCCCACAAACCACAAACCCTACAGTATGTAAATCTGGGTGGCTCGCAGCCGCTGCTGCCCACTGTCTCCTCGCGAGGCTGTAGCTCACCCTGGGGAGCAGCAGGACAGACTTGCTCTGTTCCCCAGCATCTCTCCAGGAGTGTGAGCCCCACCCTGCCTGCACCATCTGCACTGGGCCAGATCCATTTATTTGGTTGGTTGGTTTTTCAATAAATCAACATCAAAGTCAAGAACCCTCTGGCTACCCCGCCCATAGCTGGAGTACACCCCCTGCAAAGACATTTCAGCTTCCTGCTCAAA
Organism: Apodemus agrarius; assembly: GCA_964023405.1. Classification (NCBI taxonomy): domain Eukaryota; kingdom Metazoa; phylum Chordata; class Mammalia; order Rodentia; family Muridae; genus Apodemus; species Apodemus agrarius. The sequence goes on along the minus strand of OZ030008.1, from coordinate 158,279,512 downwards.
GTCAGCAGAATGTGATTTTATTGATTGGAGACGCTGGGCCTGCCGATTTTCTACACAGGAAAGGCATGCATTTTCCTGTCTCTTTCTTAAACAAGTCGTAAAATGGATTGTGCATATAAAAGGGCAACATAAAACACTGGCCACCGCGAGCTGCGTAGAATTCGCTGACTTTATAAATCAGAGGGATGAGTTCAGGGAAGCCGCCTTCTCTCTTTCTGGATATAAAATGCTTGACTTACTGCCTAAATGTCCCCAGGCTGCTGGGCGGTCGTGGGGACAAACACAGGAAGTGATGGAGTTCTCTGAGAAGCAAAGGCAGAAGAGGATGGTACCATGTCACCGCAGTCTTCATGTCACCGCGGTCCTCGGGGTTCAGGGGACACATTGACCTCCAGGACAGCTGCATGGGCTCCCTCTAACTTCAGAACAGTTCCCCAGCCTCTATTCTGCCTGTGCTGTGCTGAGATTCACCTCCTGCGTGAGAAAGAGCCCGCCCGCCCCTATTTTTGTAGCTCCATGGTAGACTAGCAGGCTGCATTCTCGGTTTGGAGAGTAAATGTCAGAGGTGGACAGCCCGTGCCTAATGCCCTTGACATCTCCCCTCTGTTCCATGTGACTCACAGGGTCCCGAGTCATTCCTCCTGGACCCTCCTAGGAAAAGACGGCCATGGAATTGACCATATTGGCCCCAGCCTGACTCAAGGGAGGCTGAGAGGTGTGGTTTCCTGGAATCAGGAACTGGTGAGGGCTCATCCCCGCCACCCTTGGTTTAAAAAAACAAAAATCTCACTTTACTGTACCTCTTAGATTGTAGCAGGATTGGGCTATAGGTTTGGGCTGAAGAGGCCAGCTGCAAGGCTGTGTGACCTCAAACAGATGACTCACCCTCTCTGAACTTTAGTCTCTGATTCCCAGATGGAGAGGCTCCCTTAAGGTTTGCAGGGCTGCCGGGGTGCATGTATGTGCTACCCAGCAGAGAGCTTACAATGTATATCCAAAGCACGTCATCTTCTTCAGCTCCGCCCCCCTTCATGAATGGGCATTGATTGGCTAGGTGAGGCTCATTAAGCCACTGCGATACCGTTAGCCTCATATCTGTCCAGAGAGTGAAGACTGTGTTCCACCACATGAGCCAATGTGTGCGCGTGCACATACATCCTTACCTGCTGCTCGCTGGTCCCAGGGCCGTCCATCTCAGTCACAGACTTCCAGGGAACACGTTTACCCAGGGGTGCCAGACTCGGTGGACTGAGACTCATGGGCTGGACCTCCAAGTGGGGAGGCCAGGCTGCTGTGAGAGGCAGCATCAGGGGCTGCCTGGGTTCTGAATCAAGCCTGCCCTCCAGACGGGAGGCAGTAAAGGGGAGAGTGGGGCGTAGCTGCAGGTGAGAAGCAAGCAGGGTTGAGCAGCCCCCACCTCTGATGGGCCCCAGGCTGGAGAGTCCTCCATCACTGCCTCAGTAGCCCATTTAGGAGCATCTGGCCGTGTCATTCGGTTGCTAATGACAGCAGGAGAGGCAGCAGGTAATCGGCTATGTTAACACGTCATTTATTCTACATCTATAATTATGCTTCGCAGCCAGGGCTCACAGTGCTGCGCCTCAGCCTTCCGGCAGGTGCGCAGAAATAGGGCACCCAGCGTCTCAGCCAGGTGAGTGCCATTCAAAGGCCCTTGGGGCTGTTCTTTTGCCAAAGTATGACTGGGGTAATGCACCAAGCAAAGGCCTGAACCTGAGGAGACACACGAGGTCGTCGGGGGTCACAGTCCAGCCAGGAGGACACCTGAGAGCTGGCTCCATGTGAACCTTGGCAGCGGCAGCACCCATGCAGTAAATGAGTTCAAAGATAAGCCGGTGGGGATGCGCAGAGGCTGGACCGGAGCAGCAGCACTCGGAGAAACCACGCCGCAGCCCTGGAATCTGTGAGCAGGGAGCCTCTGTGCCAAGGAGCCGGGGCCGGTGTGATTCACTTACAACTTTGGAATGGTGATGGCCCGGGGCCCGTGATTGTCTGGGTCACCTACTGCATTCATGTGGCCGTGCCAAGAGGAGAGGATTAAACTGACAGGTGGACAGGAGCAGCGAAGAGAGGGAGAGGAAAGGAGGCATCTGTGCTGACCTTTAGGACAGAGGGATTTAAAGAGAGGCAGGGTGGCCCCGAGCTAGACAGGAGGAAGCATGGTTCCTGACGCAGAGTAAACATATTGTCCTACCTTGGGCTTCAGGACGAAGTGTCACACATGACCCATGGTACCGTGGCCCTGTCAACTGCAATGGAGCTGAGGTCCCTGCCTGGGTGCAGCACCTGCCCCCCCCCATCCCCATCCTACCCTGGGAGAACAAGGCTGAGGAAGAAAAGTGGGTATATGCAGAGATAAGGAACACATACACACACACACACACACACACACACACACACACACACACACACACACACGTGCACGCACCAGCTCAGACACCTGCGTTGGACTCCCCCCCAAGAACCACTTGGTCTCAGCAGAGCCATTTACCATCCAGGTGAAGGGGCTATGTGTGTGCCTAACGCCAAGGGCTTCCGAGAGAAAGGTCGTCCCTTCAACAACCTGCTGCCTGGTCACCCTAGACACCACCTGCTGTTCCGGTGCATTTCGTCTCCCTGATGAACCCAGGAGCTCAGCAAGGCACAGCTGGGCTGCAAGCAGGGTTCCCAGGGCCCTTCTGGGCATTCCTCAGTGAGCCTACCACATTCTCAAGGGTGGGGGGCAGCCCGGACGGAGGGAAAGCACGTAGTAGCACCAGGGCTCAGGTCCAGGCCATGGAGATGCAGAATGTGGCCATGGGCCCCAGGTGCTCTTTGCTAAAGCATGTGGGAGGAGAGAGAGAGACAGTTGCCCTTGACACTCAGCTGGAAACAGGGCCTTTCGGCTCTAGTGCCCAAGGGGGATGATAGATGACTTTGTTTTTGTTTTCCTAACTTCCACCAACTGTTTAGACAGAGGTTCCTACTGGAGTGAGGAGAAGGTGAGGCTAGGGGCTTCAGGCCTTCTGTGACAGACCTCTTGGGAGCCGAGCATCCTGGATGCGGCCAGGCAAGGTTCTGGACACCTTCAAATCCCTTCCCAACCTCATGATCTAATGTCTCCAAGGATTAGGCTACCAGGCACCTGGGGGTGGGGGGGTGGGGGCAAGGGACAAATATAGATGGCACGATAGTGCTGAGTCACGCGTCCCCTGTTTGGGAAACAGAGAGCTAATTAAGTTACCAAGAAGAGGAGGACGCTGCAGGAGGCGGCAGTGGAAAAACCCTCCGTGCTGTGATGCTCGCAGGGCTCACAGAGACGGTGAGTCAGAGCGGCACGTGGACGGACAGAACCTGGCCCACAGAGCTATCTCAGGGAGTCTAGGGACCACAGGGCACCCCTCGCATTCCAGAGGACCAGAAGAGGCCCTGCAGCCTCAGAGGAAATGGCAAAACCCAAGAGGTGCTTGCTGTGCCATCTGTAGCCCAGTTTAGCAGTCGTCCCTGTCCAGGGCTCCTTCTCAGACTCCTGCCTCAAATCTTGAAGCTGTGCAGTAGCCTTGACAACAGAGGGAGTTCCAGAATGTAGGACAGGCAGGCAAGGGAAGCCAAGGTCTGAGCTACTTCCGAGCAGGCTATGTAGCATTTGAATTTAAACACACTGCCAAGTAACACCGGTTCTGGGACCGACCCTTTTCAGGATCAGCATAAGGATGGGCCAGGCCCATCCCAGCCCCTAAGGAGCCCAAGTCTGGGTCCGAAGTGTCACATTCAGACAAGTAGCTCAGCTGGAGGCAGGGTGGCAGGCTTCTGTCCTCAGCTTGCAGGCCGGGCAGGGTCCTCTGTCTGCCAGCACAGGACCCCTGGAGGCTCGGAGAATGATAAACCCTTCCAGACCCCTTCTTCACACGCGTGTAGGAGTCCCTCATGTCTTCCTGTCCTCAGTGGCTCTGTTCATCACTTCCTTTTCCAGGCCTGGGCTGCCTCCCCCCCGCCCCCATGCATGAGATGAGGCACCTCAGTGGAGGGGAGGGGTTGAGGTGTCATGGACTCTCTGTGCCCACCACAGCCTCATCAGAATGGTCATCGCTGATTGACTCCTTCCATTGCTGCGGAGGGCCTCCAGGGACACACTAACTTTAAATATGAGGCCGGGAGGGTCTGAGCCAGATCTTGGGTCAGTCAGGAAGATGGCCCCCTCTTATAATGCTCCCACTGGCTGTCTCCTCAGGGACAAGGTCGGGCTAGGCTGGAATGCCGGGTCTCCTGCATGCTAGGCTGCAGGTGTGAACCATCAAATCATGTTCAACAGAAGGTGTCACACTCCCTTCCGCGAGCCTCATTCTCGGACTTGTGTGAACACGGCAGTCAGAAGCAAAAAGCCATGATGAAGCTCTGCCCTGCGGGTGGGTCTTCAAGGACGAGAAGGGTGTCAGAACACATGGGCGACAGACCCACTACCCTGCATCCCTCTCACCCAGGTCTCCTCATGCCATCCATGCACAGCCCTAAGTGACAAGCCTCTTCCCAGGCTGCTCTCCAGACTGTTCTCTCCCCAGCTCTCCAGTGACAGGTTATAGCCACAGGTTTCCATGAGAACTCTGTGTGCACTCCAGCCATGGCCTCGAGGCTCAGCTCGAAGGCTCAGAGCTTGCAGCTCCCATTCTGCAGCCCTGTGTCTGCCGCCCTGTGTTCACCACCCTGTGTCCACCATCCTGTGTCCACCATCTTGTGTCTACCACCCTGTGTCCGCCGTCCTGTGTCTACCACCCTGTGTCCGCCATCTTGTGTCTACCGCCCTGTGTCCGCCGCCCTGTGGTCAGGAAAGCAGCTGGCACTCCAGCCATCATGTGCGAGTCCCAAGCAGCAGATCACAGCACAGGTCAAAACCAGATATAGGCCACTAACTGGCTGGCTTTTGGGTGTGGCTCCCAAAGGCAAGTATGACATCATGCTTGTCCCACTGGTTAATGCCAGTCACCTGCCTCCCCATTACTGCAAGGGAGACTTGGGAATCTATAGGCTAGTGGCCAGCCCACCAGAACTCAGGGGTTCTGTGACTGAGGAAGATGAGGAGAGATGGACTGGTGCCTCTGCCTTTCGCTCCCCGGGTGTTCCACCCCGTCTGAGCTAACCTCCTGGGCTCCCCTGCACGGAACACTGGGAAACATCCTCTGTGTGTCTCCCGGCCCACCCACCCCATACTCCAGTAAACTGCAGTGTCTCTTCTGGGGTTTTGGCACCGCCAAAGCCCACCCTCGTCTCTTAAGGAGGCCGTGCTACATCTGTGTACCTCAGGCCTTATAAATGCTCTGAAATACACCGGCTTTTGGGTTGTTCCATCTTAGGGTGTGAGCGAAAGGCAGGGTCCTCACTGGTCTGGGCCCTAGGCAGACATGGAGAGAGATCTTGATGGGCTGGACGGTCTCACCATGGCAAGGCCCATCGGCCTTACTCATCATGTGCCACTGTAAGGCACAAAGTCAGACTTAGAGCAGGACTTCCATCCCTGTGTATGCAGTTGTTTCATCTTTCATCAGAGGCTGCAGCTGACTTTGGAATACAGAGATAAATTGGCCCCCTGAGGTGAAAAACGTCCTTCCTCGCAACCCCCCTTCCTCTGACCAGTGGCTCATTATGGCGACACACTGCTCAGAAAGTGGCCAAGTTCACAGCAGCAGGCCAGCGTGCCCTTGGAGAGCATCATCATTATCTTACAGAAGTTCAAAACTGTGGAGGAGGCAAGCGTGTGACCCATTTCTGCAGAAGATGGGCAAGCTGGCAGTGTTGCCATGGCAACCGACGATGCACCATCCCACCGGCCCAGGTGTGTCCCCACAGAACATCTCATGGCCGGTGTCTCCCCAAAGTTAGCAACCTTGAGAGCTGCCACATCACTCCCTCACTGCACAGACAGGGACATGGAGGCGTGGGGACTGGAGGGACCACAGGAGCATGCAGGCGGGATTCCTACTGGGGGCTCTCAGTCAGAGCCTGTGCTCCCACTGGTCCAGCTTTCGTTCCTCCTCAACAAGTAGTCCTTGGGAAAAATGTGAGCACTAAGAAAATAAGCAACAAAAAGAAAGCAACTCGAGTCTTTTTACAGAAAAGAGAATTTAATTAGGCAGAGGTTTGTGCAGGCGTTAGCTTGCTGGAGGGTCTGGAATGCAGCTTAGAGGTTAGCAAGAAATGAAGGCAGGTCACTGGGGGCCAGAGGCCAGCACCTGTGGCACTGGGGTCCAGTGAGTGTATAAGCAGTCTGGTCATCCTGCCTTGTGGATATGTCTGGAGTAACTGGTCCTCTGTCTCCAGGGAAACAGCGCATGGCAGAGGAGTTCTGATGGGAGAAATCCAAGAGGACCATGAGGAACAGGGACATCACTGCCACCACGGGTCTTTCCTGACCCTCTCCAGCAGTGGCAGGCTACAGGTACATGGAGGGTACAACCATGTGGGCTGGTTGCTGGGAGGAGAAGACAGGACTTTCAGGACCCTTAACATGGGTGCCCCTGTTCATTCATCGCAGACGCCACCACTCCAGGTAGTCCTTGGTGCCCAAGCCTGAACAGGGACCAATACCTGACTCCTCTAAGAACCATGAGGTGATCTTTGTGGGAGGCCTGGAGCAGCACCCCAGGCCCCTGGCCTCCTTGGGTGAGGAAGCCATGCTGGGGTGCGTTCAATGTGGTCAATATCTGGGACATTAAGGTTTCTGTGGGAACTTGCTCCCGACTCCAAGGCTGGTCTCCTGTCCTGCAGAGCTCAGCAGATTCCCCCTGGATCCCATGAGACGGGAGCGCCAAGTCTGGTTGTAGGGACATCTCTGAGGTCCCTACCCACAACTGGCCCCAAGTTCCACAGACACTAGGTCTATGTCCCTGGGTAGCTGAATGTGCAGGGAGTCTGTACATCTCCCGCCTAGCAGAAACACTCCCGAGGCCACAGAGCAGTTGACTTGGAAGTGCATCTAGGAAGTATCACAAGTCTCTGCTCTTGGGGCAGGGTGAGCCACTGTGAAAGCCTTGCTAGGCTGTCACTTTCCACCTTTCCATTTTTTTTTTTGCCCTGTGAGAATACAACATTCATCCCCTACAGGGGCTCAAGGCCTGCCCCAGAAGCAGAGAGCAGCCCCATCCCAGATACGAGACCTGCTACTGCTTTGTCCTTGTTCGTAAAGTCTTCAGAACTGGCAGAGGACAAGTCTCTGCTCTTCACGAATGGCCCAATCTTAGGGATTCTACAGAGCCAGGAAGATAGGCCTGGTCAGAATCTACCTGGGCAGGAGAGAGGCTCTGAGAGGGAAGGTACGCTCTGAACCCAGACTCGAGCCTGCTGCACACTCATGATGGGACCACAGGCTCATCCCGGCTTTGGGGGCTTCAGTGTCCCTGTGCATCTAGAATGAGGGTTGGAGATGCGTTCTGGTTTCCATGGCTCACATACTGGCTGTAACGGAACAGGACACCATCAGCTGCAACCCAGGCTGTAACTTTTATTTTTTTAACCTATTTTTAATGATGGGTTTTAAATGGTTTAAGCTCCCTCTTAGCCCACCACCCACCAGAGGCAGTGGAAAAGAAAGGATGCAGGGAGAGTGGACCTGTTTAGAAAGGTTCTTTGGAGCAACTCTTATCTGTGTTGTCTGGAAATCAGCAGTTCAGTTCACAGGCTAGCAGGCAGCGGCAGCTCGATCCACTCACAAACACCTCATGGATACACCAGCAGTCCAGCTTGTTAAGAGTCGGGACAGCAAACAGGAATCAGCGGCAGTGGCACTACCTAGCAGAGACAGCCAGGACTCGGCCTCTGCTCAAGTCAGCAGGAGGAACCCGGAGAAGCAGGAGAAGTTCTTGGCTGTGCCTTTCAGGGAAGTGAAGATCAGCGAAGATGCGAGACCCAGGAGCGCTGCACAGCTGGCTTTATACACAAGCCTAGCTTAGCCTCCACCACTGTCCTGTTTACCCCCTCCAGACATCGCATGTCCTCCACAGATCCTGCCTCAGCATGTGTCTTACCTCAGCTGACATCACTGTTGATCAGCTCAAGTCCACAGAAGTGGCAAGAAACAGCAGCACACCACTCTAAGTTTTTCTGTGTATGTCTCTCTATGGAGGCCCAACAAATGCAGCTCAACTACGCAATGTAAGGTGGACCCACACATGCGTGTCATTAGCATAGAATCCTTCCTCACGTGTTCTTTCATGTGTTTGCTCCAGCAAAACACCATCCAACTGACTTTCCAAAGAACCCTTAAGTTTCCACTTCACCGGCCAGTGCTGTGGTGAGTTTCAGGGAGCAGGGGAGATCCCCACAGTTAATGAATGAATAAATGAGGGTGGATGGATGGTAAGGATGGAATCTGAGCATAAAGAACGCTTAGAACCCTTTCTAAAGTCCTAGTCAGGTACCCTGGGTCCCGGAGTGGTCTCCCGTCAGCACCTGGGGTCCACTTCACATGCGGACTAGCAGCAGTGAATTCTCAGACATCATTCAAAACACAACACAGAGAGAAGAGTCCCAGAAAACAAGCATTCAAGTCTGTGACCTAAATCACCAACACCTTATATTCTCAGGCCTCAGGTCTCAGAACAGACGAAATGGAGGAAAGTCTATTTGAAGAAATGACTGAAAAAGATACCAGATGAAACTGTAACCCCCACAACGTTTAAAATCTCATCGAGGTCTTAGAAGGATTAATAGAGAAAAGCACACCGCAGCACAGCTTGCACAAACTGCCACAGTCCACGGTAAAAGCTGGGCGCTGCTGGGCGCACAGAGGATAGAGCGTGAGGACGTTGGACGCCGCTGGAAAGCAGGCAAGGTGGAAGAACTCGGAAGGACAGCTCCCCAGCACTGAGAGAGAAAGCCTGTGGGCAGCGGAGAGGAGCTCGCGGTGCTTGGCAGACACTTAATTGGAAGAGTGATTGCACGTGTGGAGGGGAAATGGCGTAAACGAGCAGATCTTGTCTGGGCTAAAGGTTTGGGACCAAAAGCTGAGGATACAAAGTCACATACACATTCATCTATGCCTTTGATCTCTTTAAAATGCAACCGTCTACTCGCAGTAGAAGTTTCCTTAGTGTCTTGTGGGCTGTACAGCATATGGAAAATGGAGGCGTGCCAGTGGGGAGACAGGGAGAGAAGGGACACATGGCAATGAGAGTCTAACACTGCCCATGGCGCTGTACTGACCCCTCCATGTCACCTGGGCTCACCAGCACAAGTAGTCAGCTATCGGATGGTATAAAAGCCACACGCGCTCAGAAAATACACTTCTAAACGTGCATTTTGTCCCTTCCCACGCCCACTGCCTTGCGGTCCAAGCCTAACTTGCAATGCTGTTAGCATGCTTGCAGCAGTAGCTCCTGGCAGCCCTGTGGTCAGGGAATCTACAAAGGCTGCAGTGTACAGTAGCCCAGCCAGAATGGATAGTATGCCTGCCTAGAAATGTGCTCAGAAGCCAAAGGGCATTTGCATACTGCTACTTAAGAAGACTGTGGTAAGGAAAGAATACCTTTTCCTCCGTGACAGCAGCTGGTGAGATGGCTTACCCGGTCCAAGGTGCTCGCTGCCCAGCCTGAGTTCCTCTCCACAAGTCCCTCGGTCGTCTTTTGATTCCCGCATGTGAGCCACGGCAGACATGGGGGGATGGGTGGCACCCAGGGTTTCCGGAATGCCAGGCACCGTACCAACTGCGCCATAGCTCCACCCAGACATTTTTAAGATGGGGAGTTCTGACTTTAGGGCCCCTCTTTCGATCTCTGGTCTGACCCTCCTCCCAGGGGACGCAGGGTTCTGTCCAACAGCTGTGTATGTCTGTAACCCATGTTCTCAGGTGGGATCAGGGAGCTGGGAGGGAGCATCCCTGGAGTTTATTGATCAGGTAGGCAGTCTAGCCACATCAATATGCTTCAGACTCATTGAGAGACCCTGTCTCAAACAGGGTGGAGAGTGGATGAGGAAGACGCTGATGTCATCTTCTGGCCTACACCCCTCCCCGCCCCCCCAACCCCCAACCCCCCAGCCCCGACACACACATAATGCATATACACACACAAGCTAACCCATACCAACAGAAGCACAGACTTCTGTACCACAGGGTGAGAGGCAGCTTTGGGAGAAGCAGATGAGCCACTTTGTGGCACGAGTTCTCTCTGCCCAGGCCCGATGGAAGCCCGGAGCCGATTTTAAGCAGGCCAATCCAGCTTGTTCTAAGTAGCGAAAAGGAGCCACTTCAGTCCTCTGGGGGAGATGGCGTAAAGGCTTGCCCCTCTGTGCTGGGCAGAACAACTTCTGTGTGTTTCAAGATAAATGGGAGACCCTGCTCTCTTCTGGCTCCAGTGGGCCACTCCCCAGCACTCGGGGCAGCTTTCCAGGACTCGGTTAAGCACCGAAGAGCATCCATCTCTGGGAAAGGACTGAGAGGCCAGGTTACAGGGGACATACTGGGGTGAAGTGGTCCAGGGCAGATGAGGCGTTGTCCTACTGTCTCTACTAGGGGACCTCCTCTGGAGAGCCAGGGTAGCATGGACAAGGTGGTCTAAGGAATAACCTATGCACCAGAAGCTTTGCAGGAAGTAAGCGGAGGGTGAACACCTCCAGAGGCTTTGGTGTGAGTTCTGAGTGGCCTGGACAGGAGGCAGAAAGGGTAAATCCCAAATTCCAGTGGGAGCTTGGTGTTTTCTGTGGGCCTCTCGGTACTTGCATTCCAGGTGGGGTAGTTCAGATATGCAGGAGTCTTTCGAATGCCAATCCCCGAGGAGAGCTGTGTCAAGTCCTGGACAGCTGGGAAGGGTTATTTTTCTTCCTTAGTCATAATCAGCTATCCAGGGAGGCTGAGAGACGGAGGTTCCTGTACGCTGGATCCAGAATCCAAAGGCCTAGAGCTCCCCAGACAGCTAGGCCTCACATCTCACACCCTCTCCCCTGGGGGTCTTTAGCTGCCTGTAACAAGAGGCCACAAGAAGCCAAGCAGTGAACTGGGGAGCCATGAGGGTCCAATAGGCCAAAGCATCTTTCACTGGGGCCCTGCCGCCTTCCCGGCGTATCTGCCTACAAGCCTACATTTTTGCTTTAAATCACAAGCCAGCATTTGTCTGGAGCTGGCGCCGTCTTTATCGTCTCTAACGCATCTTCTCTGGAGGGCACGCGTAGCAGCCATCTATAAATTTAGGAGATAGAGGAGATGGATCTCAGTACCTGGATGAAATGGGTTTGTGTGTGGCGCTCAGCAGGAGACAGATCTGTTGTTCCTACCAGGAGACAGCCCATTTGTCTGGGTGAGGGGAGCAGGGCAGGCGCTGGGCCTTCTCTGTTCACCAGTGTCTCCTGGCTGCCTCAGTACCTGTGGAGGCTTGTGAGGAAGGGGGGGATATGAGGAACTGGCCAGCCAGGAGCCTGCGATAAGGAGCCCAGGCATGAGTGTGGAGCCTTGGCCCCTGCCGGGTTGCACAACTAGAATTAAGCAACCAGCAACCGCTAGCCAGCCAAGGCCCTGAGATGTGGACTCTGCCCAGGAGGCACCCATCCGCCCTCACACTCCCCAGAACTTCCCCTGTGGTTAGGGGAGCTTGGCCAAGGGTATATGCGGGACCCAGGCCTCCCGTGTGTCCACTCATCCTTCTAGGGGCGACCTATCTCATACCAAGTAGAACCCTGGTCCCCTTGCCTATCCAGTTAGACCTAAGCCCTGACTGACACTGGGCTGGGCCATTGCTGCTGGTTGGATGTGGCATGCTGGTCAGTCACGCCGCAGAATCAGCTGCAAACAGAGGCAGAAGGATCATCTTAGTGTTCGGTTCCATGAAATGAGAAAGATGAGCCTGGAGGACTTTTGATGCTTCTCAGGGGTGAGCCCTTTATCCTTTTTCTTAGAGACTCTCTGGACACTCAGCCTAGATAGGTCTGCACAGGAGGGCAGGAAAGTCCACTGGACCCTGGCCCAGCCAAGAGACACATGGACCTGCTCATTTCTGTAGAATATTTTGTCCCCATTCCATGTCCCAGGCACTGAAGTAGGATGGCTTCTGAGCCCTTGCTTCTCAGCACACGGCGCATGACCTGAAGATGTCACATCTCACATATCTCTGGGACAGTGTACACATTGGAGCTGGAGCAGGACTGCGTTCCTGCCACCATGCTGTCTTGTGACACTCCGTGCCTCTGTACCTTCTAACAGTGCCTGGCTAGGAAGAATGTCTTCAAAGAGGCCCCTTAGCACTCTGTGGCTCTGGACAGACAGACCCACCAAGTTCTGGCCCCTGCCATGTGAGCAAGGGTATGAGGTGGCCCCTGAGCCCTGGTTCCCTGGCCCACCTGCAGCTCATCCCTGTGCGAGCCCCCGCTTGCCTGGGTAGGGGCGCAGAGAGCAGATTCGCAGCATGACGAGATGAAACCTCTCTAACATGCTAATGAGTGTTTTCATGTGGCTGTCTGTGGGGTGTTAGCTGTGTCACAATATATCCCTGGCTGATCGTGATGGTAGGCGGACGCGGGAGGAGGCTAGCTCTGCGCTTGTGGAATGCCATGTTTGCTGTGCAGGGCTGGGGCTGACGGGACCCTGCTCAGAGCCTGCAGAACATCTGCTGGGGCCTGGGGCAAACTTCCCATCCCTTTGGTGGGAGCCAAGCAACCCAGGAGGATGGCAACTAGCATCTTGCACTCTGTCATGAAGCCTTCAGGAGTACCAAGAAGTATTATCCAAGTAAAGGCACTATCCCTGGCTGCTTTAGAAATGGGGGTGGGATAAGGTATCCAGGGCCTGGGAGGGAGGACTACTTGTGAGAAAGAACACTGTGGGCTCTGACTATCATGAGGCATCTCTGGTTGTGAGTACTAGGTTCTGCTGGGCTCTGCACAGTCAAAATGGACTTCTTCTGCCCTCTCTTCCTGCTGCCAGGGTTTGAACTGCTGGCTGAGGACTGGCCCTGGAGAGTGGAGGATCTCCAGCAAGGAATGTGGGCCCAACTAACCTAGTTATTTCAGCCATGCAAGCTGAAGAAACAGGCTGGCAGGGTTGCTTAAAAATGGAGATGGGCTCAGTGATCATCACAGGTAATGAAGATCCTTCAGGGACATCACCTCACACAAGCTCAGTACTGTGTGTCCAGCAGCAGATACTGGGACCTCCACACCCCATCCTTCACTGGGCAGAATCAAGGCCCTGGCCCAGGGCGTCAATGCAGAATTCTCTTAGCCCTGTGGTGGGTGGTGGCTGAGCCCATTTATTGTGAGAGGGACAGGTAGGGCAGGACTTTTTGATCTAAATCATATCACAGAAGCCGCGCTGGCAGTCATGACCAGTCCTGGGAAATCTGTGTCCCTCTCCAGCACACAGGGCCAATGGAGATGTCTTTATGGCTCTAGAGAGAGAACTAGAAGAATGTGGTTCTTGGAACAAACTCTTGGACCAATCAGGTACCTCCTGCTGCCACTCCCCATCACAAATAAAGTTGCCCAGAGCTCAACAATATCCAAGGATGCCCAGCATCCTGCAGCCACCGCAGACTGAGCAGACCACAGCAAGGGACCAGGATGCTCTGTGTCCCCAGCCCACATGCTCGGAGGTCCAGTGGGTTTATGGGCCAGCGCCAGGCTGAAAGGCATACAGGGTTCATCTCAGCAAGGACTTGCCTTCCCACAGATGACAATGAGCAAACGTGAACTGGGCGGCAAGCCGCGAGGCCACCCTGGTCTGAGCATCTTGCTGATTCTGGCACACAAAGAAAGGGTCAAGAATGATGCTCCTAGCATTTGTAAACGCAGCAGGTTTTTTGTTTGTTTGTTTGGTACCATAGAGGAAATAGCCTGCACCCTGCATTCCCATGAAGAAATACAGAAGTTGAGAAAGAGCTAGGGACTTTATAAGCAGAGGCTGCTGGATCTGTTCCCCCTTTACCACTGCACACCCAGACTCCAGGGAAAGGCAGAGGCACACAGCTGGGGCGGCAGAGAGAATCTTAAAGCTAGAGGTTGTCTGGAGTAGGAAAAAACATGGTATTGGTTTTCCTAACTGAATGAAAGGGCTCTAACAAGCTCCAGCCCGGCAAACACAGGCCTGGCAACAAGGGCCGGAGCCTGGCAAACGCTGCAGACAGGTTTTATGCCCTTTTACACCTTTTCTTCTCCCTCACTAAAGACAAGTATATTCCTAAAGCTCGCCATAACAATGGGCAAGGTCCTTTCCCGTATTTAGCTACTTCCTTCCCCTACGGCTGACTACCAAGGTCCAGCTATGGAAATATTGAAGTCCAGCAATCAAAAGCTCCCTTTTGATGCCCTAATTAACATGCCCAATCAGAACCAATCAACTCATCCTAACATGGGATTCCCCCCCCCTTTTCCCTTTATAAGCTGCCATTTTCCTATGTACCGTGTCTATTTCCTCTCTATCCAGGGGCAGTCCTTTGTCCCTCCAGGACGAATATCCCTTCCCCCCTCTCCCTTGTTCCTTTCCCTTTCTCCCTCATCCCCCGTCTCCAGACTTTGTCTCCTTTCCCCTGTGCTTGTCTCTCTTGGGTGAATAAATCTCCTTTGTGCTGAAAACTTGGTCTTGGGGTGTTTGGGGGACTTCGAGGTTACCCACAACGAGAAGGGAGGAGCATGAGGTCAAAGGGCGGCTCCCAGCTGCTGAGCTGGCAGGTGGGCCAGGCCAGCGCTAGACCACACCGTGCCTGGGCCACTCTGAGTGTGAGTCATTCCATTGTGTTTCATGCAGAACAAGCCTCCTTAGTCTCTGGTCCCCTCCGCGGACCCCAGTGTGCACCCCAGGATCTGTCGTGCCAGCCTGATGCATTCATCTCACTGTGAGCAGAAGCCAACCTCTCTTGCTCAGGCTTATGCAAGTGAAGCCGGGTACTGTGACCGCACAGCCCGGCGCTAGCCATGCAAGCAGTGGGGCCATGGCCAAGCTGCATCTGTGTGCAGGCGCCCTGTATCTCACCCCGGCCCTTTCTTTCCTGTGTGTGAGAGACAAGACAGTCTTAGACAGGGCCAGATGAAGGAAGCTAAAAGGCTCTCTGAACTTCTGGGAAGGGCCACAGAGGAGGGAGATGCTGTGTGGACACCAGTGTGGCAATGCTGGTTAAACAGGCCTGTCCCCCTGGAGAGCTGCTGGCAGGGATCATGACAGTGGGGGAGGAATCAGGTCCGCGGATGAGGAGAACAAGGAGTCTGGTTTAGCTAAAAGCTGTCCATCTTCATTGTCTTCACAGAATGAGTAGACACTTTCCATGTGGGGAACAGAGCTGATTTCCATGATGCCCTGGGGTGTGGGGACAGTGTCTCAGTCACAGCTGAGTGGATCTTGAAAGAAGCAGGCAGTATTTGGACAGCTAAGGAGAAAGCAAGGAACCAGTCTGTGCGAGTTCCCTCCTGAGGTCCCTCTGAGGGTCCCAGCAGCACACAGTGGTGGCTGAGGAGGCTTTAGAGGGGCAGTGGGTGGGAAGCAAAATAGCTAACTTCCTCCTTGGCCTTAGTCTGCTGGATTTGCTCTCTTTGTTAAGCCAAGAGCTTCTGCAGACAGAACAGGCACTCCTCTCTCATGCATGGAGAAAATCCAGGGCGGACCAGTCCAGGTGGGTGGAATCTGGCTAGCTGGCTCAGCCACAAGACGTGGCACCCTGTCCCCAGTTCTTCGCTGCCGTCACGCACAGCTTTTTCCATAGGCTCTGGGGAATCGAACTCACGCTCATATGCTCGCCCGGCAAGCCTTTACTGACTGAGCCATCTCCCAGTTTTAAGATGAGTTCGCTGGCTCACACAGAGCGGGCCAGAAGTCCCACACTAGCTAGAACAAAGGTGGGAGGAGTCTGTGATAACAGAAACCATCTGTGGAGGGGACACGCAGCTCTCAAACCCAGAGTACATAAAGCACGTGTACTGTCCCCAAAAGTTTCAGCGAACGCACCACATACCGGTGGGAACTCTAAGCTCTGTAAGGGAGACGCAGCATCTGCAGCTGTGGGGACTTGCCTTTATCCAGTGATCTCCAGGCTGGCAAGAGAGCAGAGGCTGCTCTGGGGGAGGAGCTTCTGGAGGCACAGCAGGTGGTCGGATGTGAGCACTGTGACCAGGTCTCAGGAGAATTGACGGTGGTCCCTGAAGTGTCCTCTGCATGGACGCTCAGGTCCGTGTGGTTCCATCCTGGCTTGAACTCAGTCCCTGGCCCCAAGTGGACAGGAAAACAAGCCAGATTTGGACTCCCCAGAGACATGGGCCTGGGTCAGGTGTACCCTTTCCAGTCTGTAATGCTAGCTCAGTCTCACAGGATGGAACCAGAGTCTCCCTTCTCCCCTCCTCTAATGT
Organism: Apodemus agrarius; assembly: GCA_964023405.1. NCBI lineage: Eukaryota > Metazoa > Chordata > Mammalia > Rodentia > Muridae > Apodemus > Apodemus agrarius. Next base: position 158,263,210 of record OZ030008.1, on the reverse strand, counting down.
CTGGGCAAGTATGGTGTGCCACCCAGTTGACCAGCTGAACTGTGTGTGCACAAAGGTGATCCCATCTCTTTCTTTCCACCAGGGGCTTGGTCTACACATCAGGGGCTCTGAGAGTCACCAGGACGGGTTCAATCATGGGAAGCAATACTGCCCATGGCAACTCACTGCTCAGAGTCCTGCTAGCACGGTTTCCGGTGTGGGGCAGGCATGGGCAGACAGGGACGAGCAGGAACTGGCAGAGGCTGGTAGGGGGTGGCAGGGCCAGGTACGCATCCCCGTTCTGCGGCAGTCATGTCATCTCCAGCCTCTTCCCATGGCCGCTCTCCTCCATGGATGAAAATTTACCTGCTTCCCGAGGCTGTGGATGACTTTTAATATTACAAGCACTCCCCATTTTTCACTAATTTAATTTTGGGGGTTATTAAAGCTACCCTGAAGACGTGCCATCTGCTGAGCAGAGGATGGAGCCGGGAAGGAGTTTCGACAGTGAGACTATAAATTTCCACTTTATCAGAGACCCTGGTATCCAAAATCAATGGAGGGAGGCATTGGGATGCTGATCAGGCCTGCTTCTCAATCAGGGGCTCTCCTCCTGGCATTTTTAAGCCCAGATCAATGGGCTCTGACATTCTCAGCCCAGGAAAGGGGCTGGCACTCTGCATCTAAGGCTCAAAACTGCAGAAGAACAGCTGTTAAAAAAGGAAGCATTTCAGGGATTTCGTTGTTTCCAACAGGATCCTGGGCATCCTGGCTGCATTATGGCTGGGCGTGTTCCTGAGAAGAACGAGCCTACACACACACACACACACACACACACACACACACACACACACATACTTACCTGCCAGCCTGGAGGCTCACTGGGGGGGGGGTCCTACAGTCCCCTGTTTCCTCAGAGATGGGTGGACACACTACACTGATAGGCATCTCTAGAATGGTGTTTCACTTCCAGAGTCCCCAACCGAGGCTCCGCCCCTGTGACATTCCCGGTGTATGTTCCAGCTGCAGGATGCCAGAGGCCCAGAGTCTGTGTGGGAGAAACTGTCCGCCAGCTAGCTGCTGTTAGAGGTCGAAGCTCTGGGAGGTGATGTGGTCCCCAGAGAGCGCCAACCCCTTGCTCTATGTGAGGCCTTCAGGGAGGAGGGGCAAGCTATGAGGACCTCGCCAGGCAGCAGACAGCAGGCCTACCCTCCACGGTCTTAGCTTCCCTCCCAGCTTCCAGAGCAGCTAGAGCCATCCGGGAGCTACAAGCCACTTAGTCCGAGGAGATCTGTCAGAGCATTCAAGACTGAGCCCAAATAGAATAGGACATCCCCAGGCAAGGACTCTAAAGGGCCTAATGTAAGGGCTGTAGACAAGACAGGACTTATGAGCTGAAGTGAGTCCTTGTATATGAGTATGTGTGTGTATATGAGGATGCATGCAGGTGCATGTGTGTGTGCTGTGTGGTCTTTGGGGCTCAACACCCCTGGTTAAAAAAAAATGGGAGCAAGCCCAGGGCACACAAGACTGGGAAGGGCATCTCACGCAGGGCACACCAAGGTCAAAATAGGACGAGCTGTTATCCCCGAGAGTGGGGTGTGGTGGGGAGGTGTTGGAGAAGTGGGGGAGATTCAGGTCCTCTAGGGAGCAGGGTACAGGGAGAGAGTCCATGCTGGTAGCTGTGAAGGAGGCAGAAAGCTCCTGAGAGATGTGGGATGAGCAGGACTCTGGAGCTCAGAGTAGAGGAATAAGGAACACCAGGACAAGGGAGTGAGGCTGGACAATGGTGATCAGGCTAGCATGCCAACCAAGGGCGTCAAAGGCTTGGAGTGCGCCTTCTCCCCATGGTGGCTTGTGGAGACATGCAAGAACATGGGAAACTGCTCTGGCCAACTGAGAGGACAGAAAGACAGAATGGGACAGACAACAGCTAACAAACTCTGCCTGTGTGCACGTCCATGCAAATGTATGTAAAGTATTTGTGCTTGTATGTGTATATCCTGTGCCGCATGAATGTACATGTGTCTACACCCAGACATGCATGTATATGGGTATGTGTGCTTAAGTGTACGCATGCATGTACATAGTATATACACACATGTATGACTATGTGAATATATGTCTTGTACATAAGTGGGCATGCTTGTGTATGCATGCAGGTCAGGAGAGAGCTGCTACTCCACAGGCCTGGGAGGTGCTCCATTGCTTTAGTGCATCAAGCACTGTTGCTGGGAGACATCTGGAGTTGCAGGTCCTTCTCCAGTCAGGACACCTACATAACGGCAGAAGGAAGACGGGGCCGTGGAGGAGGCACCGGGAAAACAAGATAGCTAAGATGCCGGTGCTGAGAAGCAAGACCAGGACAACGGCCACATGTGATGATCCCCGAGGTGCAGAGTCCAGGGAAGTTAGCAGCCTCACCACCAAGTTTGGGAGCCAAAGGGATGGGGGTTCAAATCCTGTCTCCAGACTCACAGAGTTCCATGGTGCCTGAGTCCTCATAGAGCCTGAGTCTTGCAGCCTGCGCAGTACAGTAAGCTGAGAGCCACCCTGCATGGGACACAGTGGCAACTGGAAATAAGAACAAATGGAGCATGACAAAGAGCCCCAGGTCCTGGGAACACAGAGCTGGAGAGGGCACAGGAGATGCTAAACTCAGCCACTGCAGAGTAGCAGCCAGCCTCTGTCAATTTACATAGCTTTCCCCATGCCACACTAGGTCTGCAGCTGCTGGATGGCTGGGGTGACTTGCCTCAGTTGTCCTAATGGAATAGAGACTTAAACGCACATAAAGGAGGGGTTCCATATCACTTTACTCTATCCAGACACAGATTTCCTCTAAACTCCAACACAGACTTCTAGGCTTTCATGGAAGACCTTGGTCCCTGTCCTCCAGCCATCCTGATATCTACCAGCATGCAGCAAGTCATCCCTAAGAGTCTCAGGGGCTGAAAAGACCTCCAGCATCTATGCTGCCCAGGACCCTGCACAGTGGCTGGGGCTCAGCCTGAAAGCCTGGGTCCGGGGGAGCAGCTCACACACAGTGTTGGTGCAACTGGTGGCCAGTGCCTGGAGCCCTGTGTCCCCCTGCGCCAGGATTCTGAAGGGCTCTTCTCCACCTCGTGCCTGCCTGCCAGCATTACTTTCTGCACAGCACTTTGTTACCCAGAACTTTAGCATCGACTGCCCTCACCACCCTCACCGGAGTGTCAGCTTTCCTTCACTAAGTACTCACACCTCTGCCCTGAAGCTCCTCAGCCAGCCAGAGCTCCGGAGGGAGCCACAGGGGAGATAGGACACCAGCCCAGCAAGCCCAGGCCTGAGGCTCCACATAGCTTAAGCCTCCAGCTGCAGCCTCAGTCCTTAAGAGTCCTGGGTGTAGGGAGGCAGGCAGGGAAGGATAAGGAAAGAGTCCTGAGCCAGCCAGAGCGAGCCAGCCAGGAGGCAGCATTCCCCATGCTCTCCACTCCAGTTCCTGCCTTGAGATCCTGCCCTGGCTCCCCCTACCACGGAGTGTGATTTGGAAGTATGAGCTGAAATAAACTCTTTCCTCACCCAAGTTGCTTTTGGTCAGTATTTTATCACAGCAACGGAAATGCTAGGACAGTATATTATAATCAGACTACCGAGAACCAAAGATTATAAGCCAACGTCTGTCCGTTGAATCAGACTGATTGCACGTGTGAGAATAATGGAACAGATGATGTCTAGTTTCTTATTAGACATGACAGGAGACAGAAAATATAACATTAAAAAAAAAACCTGTTGATCCGGAATTCTAAATACAGTGAAAATATTTTTTCAGAATGAAAGTGAGAAAAGATATTTTCAGATACATGAAAATTGAGGAAATTCATCACCTGCAGTATAAGAACTGTTAGAAGGTTTGTCAGGATGAACATATATATATATATACACTTCCAGATGGAATTTCCCATCTGCAGGAAGAAGTGAAGCGTGCTGGGTAGGGTAAATACATGAGAAAACATAAAGGGATTTTCCTTCCATCTCATGAAAAGACAATATCTGCTTCCCTCGGTGACATATTGAGAGAGAGAGAGAGAGAGAGAGAGAGAGAGAGAGAGAGAGAGAGAGAGAGATCCTCCCGGGGGTGTACCTGCCTGAGGAGTGCCCCAGACGCCATCGTGAAGAAAGCAGAATGAACTCAAATAGAACACGATCCAAAATAACTAGTTTACTGCTTCCCAAACTACTCAGGACAAGAAACCCAGAGGGAGGCTGGTGAGTGCTTTAGAATAAAGGAGACTAAAGATAAACACACATTAGCTGCAATGATAGTGCTGGGTTATTTCCTAGACTTGGAAAAATAGTGTGGTAGTAGCCACAGTTGGCCCCAAATTCAATGCATATGGAAGTAGCACATATCAATGAAAATTCTTATCAACTGATTTTGATACATTCATGACAACTATGTGGGAAATTTCCCTCGTTCTCAGACCCTGAGCACGGGGTGTTTCAGGGCAGAGGGCTCTGATTTATGATCAAATGGTTCAGAGAAAATGCGCCCCCTCTCTCTTTGTCTCTCTACTGTGTGTGTGTGTGTGTGTGTGTGTGTGTGTGTGTGTGTAAAGAGATAGAGAGAAACAGAGAAACAGAGACAGAGAGAATCTTGTATTATTCTTGTATTTTCTCTGTAACTGTAAAGTTACAGATTTTTAAAATAGTATCAACAGAAGTTAATTATAGGGTGATTGTTCCTGTCTTTCTATCATTGTACACTTTTCTTCCCCCCCTGCTCCTCTCCTTCCCCCCTGCTCTCTGTGCCCTGCTCCCTCTCCCTGCTCCTCTCCTCTCCCTCCCCCTGATCCTCTCCCTCCCCCTGATCCTCTCCCTCCCCCTGCTCTCTGTGCCCTGCTCCCCCTCTCCCTCCCTCGAAGCTGCTCTCTTTGCTGACCGGCACTCTGGACAACTAAGGGCCGCAAGCAGACCCTGAGCTATGTGGAGAGGATCAAGGCATATGTGAGCCCTCTGCAGATCCCTCACAGGTCTGACAGGGAAGCTTCTGTCTCCAAGATTCTATAGGATCTGGTGCTGCTGAGCCAGCATGGCATTGCTCTGGGGATATGCACAAGCTGTCCCCGACAGGTCCCTAGTGCTGAGCTCACCAGCTCACTAGTCCTGGGCTTGTCAAGGTAGGCTGGGCGTTCATCATCTGCTTCCTTCAAACCTTTCCTCCATTCTTAGTTCTCAGAGTGCTGGAGAAAGAATGGTCAGGTCTGGGCTCTTCTCTGCCTGGCCACAGAGGCGGTCCCCCAAAGTCACTCATGGAGCAGGGGCTGGTTGGCTGTTTTCCTTCACAGCCCACCCTTACCACACAGCAAGGCGGTGTCTCAGAGGTTGCTCATGAAGACTCTGACTGCTGCTCTCATCTTAGCCCTGTGGATAATTCAGAGAAGGGTTTACAAACTGCAGAGAGCACTCAGGGTCAGGCCAAGCTAAGGAGTATTCTGTCCAGGCCTTCCACAGCCCGACTGCAATGATGTAAAACACCTCTGCTTTGAGGTATAAAGTTGGCACCTGGTTCTTGCGCTGAGAACCAGTCTCTAGCTGACCTGATCTGACCACAGGGCCACCCGATGCCTCCGCCCTTACCTCATGGCAATGAGGAGGAGCAAAGGTGATGTTAAGAAACAACGTGTCTCCAGAGGCCCCTAAAACTTGCCTTGTTACTGCCACTGCCCTTGGCACCTATGCCCATCATAAGTAGATAGGGAGACCCTACTGCTGAACACATAACGTGTTTGGTTGCAGAACATAGAGAAATCAAAATGGAATTGACTTTAGAACTTCCTCCCTGCTGGCTAGCTTTCATAGTGCCAAAAGGTGTCACAAAAACTGCTGAGGGAGAAAGCACATGGAAACTTGTCCAGCAGTGAGCTCTGCATTCTGTGCTGCTGGCCTTGCCCATGAGATGCCCACTGGTGCAAAGGTGGCATGACTGCTACGGAGGTAACCAACCACCTTCGGGTGACTTTGGGGCCTGCCCCACAGAAGGGAATTCACATCTGGGAATATAAACCTGGCCAAAAGCTCAGGGCTGGGGGTGGGGAGCTCATAATCCCTAGGGGAGAACCACCTACTGTTGCTTTGCTACATAGACATGGTGTCACGACACCTGCAGGGTGACCACCACTCACCGTGTCTGGGTTGGGATGAACCATTCAAATTGTTTTCTAAATATTTATGTTTCTTCTTTTGCGGTGAGCAGCAGCAATCAATGCAGAGACTGATCAAAGAGTGGGGAATATGTGACTATTGAATGTTCAGCCCTAAGTGGAACATGACATCTCACACACACACATTCACACACACACACACACACACACACACACACACACACACACACACACAGAGGCACACACAGGCACACGCACACTCATACACACACACAGAGGCACACACAGGCACACGCACACTCACACACACACACACATGAGCACACGTACCACACACACACCAGAGCTCAGAAAACATCTCAGAAGAGGAGGTGAGAAGAATGAGGCGGATGCTGGGAGATGCTGCCGTCTAGGCAGGAGGTAGCTACTGTACTCCTGGATTCACTGCAGCTTAGGTTATCTGCACAAGGCCTGAAGAAGACCAGGCCAGTTCACACTCTGGTAAATCCAGGATAGGGGCTCATGTGGCGCTATTGATAGTTTGTGGCTACTGGGAAAGAGGACATAGTTTTTCTTCAAGGATGAGGCCAGCACTGTTTCCCAAGCTCCCTCTGAGTGGTCCCACACTCATACACATGTGCAGAAGCACTGATTGGACCCAGTGAGCTATTTAAAAGAAAGAAAAATGGAGACATGAAGGTGGGAGGGGATGTTTGAACATTCTGGTGGGTCGCAACCAGGAAGCAGGAGTTAAAAGCTGGATATGATCCATGCACATTGCATACATACATGCATGAAATTTTCAAAAAATAAATTTTTAACTCTTTAAAAAAAAAGGAGCCAACACATGATCCAGAGTGGCCTCCATCACTGGTGACTGTAATCACTACCTCATGTGCCAAGAAGGTATAGGGTTGACATATTCACTATTTTCTAGCAAAATATCCCATAGGCCCTGTGTGGAGGAGAGAGAGTGGGGAAAGGGATGGTGCCTTCTGCCAGGTGGCAGTGTCCTGGGATCCTCAGGAAGTCCCCAGCCTGTGCTGTCCTGTCTCCTGCTGTCCAGAGCCTGAGCTGAGGATGCTGTGGGCTTTACAGAGGTGTGGGATGGCCACGCCTCTTCTTTTAAAGCCCATCTCTGATGCACATGGCCATACAGAGGGGCACTACGGCCGGAGGGTGTGCTCCTGAGAGTCAAAGTTGACTGGGAACCAGGAGTCCATAGTGAGATCCTGCTGAGCGAGCACTCATGTTAAGTTATTGTAAAAGTGAGGATTCTAGAAGGGAACTGTCTCAGTTAGGCCCACGGGGAAGTCCCCAGAGGAGAGGAATGTATCTTTGAAAAGCCAGGTTCTGAGACTCCTGCCTGCATGGAGAGAAGCTTGGGTCAAAACCAGCCTAACTACAGTGAGCAGAGGGCAGGGCTTGGGGCAGGGAATAGGGTTCACGGTCTGCCCCTGGAGACTCGTGTGTGGGCAGAGGGCTGGCCGGAAGGAGCTGCGGGCAATGTGCAAAGCGCATTGCTAGAAACACACTTTCCCCTTTTCTCTAGTTGAGCAATGGGGAGCAAGAGGACGGGTACATAGCTCATCACATGAGGTACACATCACATGAGGTACACATCGTCTCCCTCCAGTGCCTGATACCAAGAGTTGATACCAAATGCTCTGTGGTCCCATAAGTCTTACATGGACTCCACCTCAAAGCCCCTATTGGTGTGTGAGCCTGAACACATACTCACATACACACACATGCACATATACTCACATACACATGCACATGTACTCACAGACTTACATACAGGTACACACACTCACTCACATATACACATGCACACACATACACACATGACACACACATGCATACACATGTACTCACTGACTTACACACATACACACTCATTCACATACACACATGCACAGACACACACTCATGTACACACATGCACATGCATATATACATATGCATATATTCACATTCACATATGCACACACACTAACATAAACACATGCACACATACTCACATATATACATGCACACACATATATACATACACATACATACATGCACACACATACACACATGCACACACATACACACATGCATATGCACACACTCACCTACACACATGCACATACATACACACACACTCACCCACGTATACACATGAGCACACACACATACACACATGCACAGACACATTCACCTACACATATGCACATGCTATGAGGTCTCTCCTTCAGGGAACAGACAAGCCTCTATCCAGGCCAGCTTTCTGCTCAGCCCTTCTTGGCAACAGGATGTCAGGTGGGTTGGGAGGACTCAGTGAGTGACATCCCCAAAGCAGGGTGAGTGATAACCACCCTGAAGGCATCTTCTCTGGATGAAGGAATGGGGCTTTAGTGAGCGCTTGCTGTAACAAGCCTGTGACAAACATCTGCTGTCAGTTTCTCAAGGTGATACTGAAGTGAGTGCCAAGGAACCAGCAAAGGTCTCAGTGGCATGATGTGGTGGTGCCAGGGCCCACCCAGGTCTCCTCTAATCCTCAGAACCCACCAGCTCCAAAGCTAGCCCTTGGGCAGGGGGGCTGTGGTGGTTTGAATATACTTGGCCCATGGGACATGCTATTATTAGGAAGTGTGACCTTACTGGAGGAGGTGTGGCCTTGCTGAAGGAAGTCACTGTGGGGGTGGGCTCTGGAGGTCTCCTCCTATGCTCAGGATCCACCTAGTGAGGAATGAGATAAGACCCTCCTCCTAGCTCCTCTCTCCTGGCTGCCTTCTCTAGCACCATCTGGCTGGATGCTGCCATGTTCCTGCCATGATGATAATGGACTGAACCTCTGAACCTGTGAGCCAGCCCCAATTAAGTGTTGTCCTTCATAAGAGTTACCTTGGTCATAGTGTCTCTTCATAGCAGTAAAACCCAAGCTAAGTTTCTAAGAACTAGATAGTCAATGTGACTCTCTGAGAGAGTCCTTGAGGACGCTGTGGAGCGACAGCTGGGGGAAAGGAAGCATGAGACAGAGACCGGAGGACCAGAAGCCAGAGAGTGGGGGTGGGGGTCGGAATCTCAGAGCTTAGAGGCTGTGTGCACAGAGGCAGCCAGGTGGCCACCGCTCCATGAGCCTCTCCTGCTGAATTCTGAGCTGTAGTGTTCAGTTTCCCAATGATGAGCCATCTCCCTGGTTCCCAAGGGCTCATGGCCACACATTCACACACACATACACACACTCACATACACACATGCACACACACATCACACACTCACATACACACATGCAGAAACACACATGCACACACACCCACAGTCACCCACATACATGCACAGCTCTAGCTATTATCCTGGTACAGCCAGAGGCTGTTCTATTGGATCTCGGTGACTGCAAAAGGAATGTCAGGGTCAACACACTCCTTACCACACGCCTGTGTGCTCAGCCCTACGGCTTGCAGAGAGCAGTGCTAGACTAAGCAGGCACAGCTACCACTACCACTGAGCATGCTGGGAGGCCAAAGCAGGAGTAACTGAAAACTGGACACTGTGGCTACTTTCTGGTCATCCAATAATTCTATTCAACCTACATCCAGCCTACAAGGCTGAGGTAGTAACATGTCTCCACACCTGAAGCATGCAGGTACACAGGGCTACCAAAACCTGTCTCTAGACCTGGCACTAAAGACCAGGGTGGGGAGAAGCACAGCTTCAGACTTTGATGTAACTGTCAGTGGTGGCAGGGAACCATAGCCCAACGCAGCCATCGGCAGCCTAGGATCCCCTTCCCTTTAGGGTCTTCCACTCAAGCAAAGCCAGATCTTGGACTACGGCACAAAAAAGAACTTAGGTACAAGCCATTCCGAAGCAAAGGTAGTTGGTGAGGTAAGTAGCTCAATGGACAGTCATATAGGAAAGGGGCTTTGTGCAGAATTGGGTGTCTCAGTTTCTGTCCTATCGCTGCGAAGAGGCATCATAACCAAGGCAACTCTTATAACAGAAAGCATTTAGTTGGGGGATTGCTTACAATGTCAGAGGGTTAATCCACCATCAGCATGGCAGACAGGCATAGTACTTCAATAGTAGCTAAGGGCTTTCCGTCTTGTTCCATAGGCAGTGGGGGGGGGAGAGAGAGAGAGAGAGAGAGAGAGAGAGAGAGAGAGAGAGAGAGAGAGAGAGAGAGAGAGAGAGAGATCTCAAAGCCCACCACCAGTAACACCTCCTCCAACAAGAGCACATCCACCCACTGCAACAATGACGACAAGCCCCCCCAATCCTTTCCAAACAGTTCCACTCCCTAATGACTAAGCGCTCAAAATCCATGAGCCTCTGAGGGCCATTCTCACCCAAACCACACCACACCAGGGCACAGGTGTGGAGTCTTCAAAAGAGACCTGTACTTAAGTATCCTTATAATAGTCAAGGATGCCCAACCTGAAACCCATGGGCTGCATGCACTCCAGGAAAGCCATGAATACCATGCAACACAAAAGTTGGACACCCCTGAATGACCCTGCAGCTTTCTATAGGATGTGATTTACAACACGATTTAGGGATTAAGCAAAGCTTAAGATTTAAGTAAGGTAGAAAAGCCAAGTTAAAAAAAAAATGCATGAACTGTTTAGTTATTTTTCTTATTGTAAAGAGATCTCTTTCAGACGTGAAATCGCAAGGTTATTTCATGAGATTCACTGTTCAGATTTGGGGGATGAGAAAAGAAATGCCAATATGGTAAAACTCAAGATTACAAACGCTCCAGCCCTGAGTGAGCATGACTTATTGACTGTTTTTTAACATCCCTGTTTGAAGCAGCTTGGCTTTATCTGATGCACTGAAGTTCCTTGACTTCTTATATTTCTCCAGTGCTTCCTCTCTTTCCATTCTGCTTCAGAAGCACACTGGGGTGAGGCCTACCCCACAGAGGAGATGAGCCAGGGGCTCCTAAGAGGTTAGCACATCTGCTCTCTGTTTCGAGAGCAGTCTGAGGGCAGAGCAGTCTGCGAAGTAGACGCCTTTTCTCCAGGCTCCTCCAAGAGTTTCCCCTTCGTCTTAATTGGCTCACTGGTGAGATAGGCCCAGCAAGCGTGACCTCCCCTGGGAGCAGCCACTGTTTGTGGAAGCAGGCCACCCCATCTTCCAGCCCAGCCTGGACAGAGGGGACAGACCAGCCAGAGACCAGACCGGCTGAGAAGCTCTGGGCTTCTGGAGTTGGCCTTGGGCCCAGTACAGCTGCCTGCCTGGCCCGGGGCTCTTTCTCTGTGAGCACCTGCTATCCTAGAACCTGGAAAGTAGGTTGATTTCTATTCCAGTTTTTAGAAAGAAAAAACTGGTACAAGGTAGCCGAGGGAAGGGTTGCCTGAGCCACTGGATTATGGCTATGAGCCCCTGGCTGCGGAAGGCTGGGGTGGGCCTGGGATCTCCTTCTGGCCCCTCAACCCGCTCCCACCCTTCCTGCTTTCTAAGAGTTTGGTTGGCATAATCCGATCTCTTTTACAAACATCCTCTCAACCTCACCAGTGGGGACCCGGGGATGACAGCCTACTTATTCCAGGAAGTGACTTCCAGAAGTCACCCAGGTGGTAGGAAACAGGACAGTAGATTCTTCAGGGCTGTTATTTGCAAGAGGAAGAAGGGAAAAGGCTGGCAAGCCCCACATGGAGTCAGTGGTATGAGGGTTCCTTCCTTCACAGTGTCTTTGAAAGGACGTCATAGAAGTGGGGACCATATAGGACACCAGTGTGGGCTGGGTGGGAAGCAAATCCCATGCGGGACAGTGGCTGTTACCAAAGCCTTAGGTCACACCCCAGGGGCAACGATCACAAGTCCCTGTCTCCTAAGGAGAAAAGAAAGCTCAAAGCTCCCTGCCTCGACCCTGTCTTTGGGTTCCGGGGGGAGTATGGTTGCAAAGCTGAAACTTAAAGGAATTGACGGAAGGGCACCACCAGGAGTGGAGCCTGTGGCTTAATTTGACTCAACACGGGAAACCTCACCCGGCCCGGACACGGACAGGATTGACAGATTGATAGCTCTTTCTCGATTCCGTGGGTGGTAGTGCATGGCCGTTCTTAGTTGGTGGAGCGATTTGTCTGGTTAATTCCGATAACAAACAAGACTCTGGCATGCTAACTAGTTACGCGACCCCCGAGCGGTCGGAGTCCCCCAACTTCTTAGAGGGACAAGTGGCGTTCAGCCACCCAAGATTGAGCAATAACACGTCTGTGATGCCCTTAGATGTCCGGGGTAACTATTTGAAAAACTGACTCATGTCTCTGGATCACAACTCCTCCCACCCAGGCTTAGGGGACATTGAGGAAGATGAGATGGAGAGAATGTAAGAGCCAGAAATTGGGGTCAGGGCTGTGAAACGGTGTCTTCTGGACCTGACATAGCAGCTCCACTCAAGGACACTTAGCAGATGTGGTGGCCTGCATAGGACCTGCAGGCAACAGCCCAACAAGAACTGAGGGGGGGGGCACGCGTGCATGCACGGGTAGGGAGGGGCGGGGGTCTTGAGGGTCCACCCCAGCTAAGGAGCTGATGGTCTCTTCCAGTGTGGCCCATGGTAGGCTTCCAATGTCCAGTGAATGGCCCCTCTCCTGAGTGCATTTGTACTGCTTAGGCTTGATGAGAAAGAAAGAAAGAAAGAAAGAAAGAAAGAAAGAAAGAAAGAAAGAAAGAAAGAAAGAAAGAAAGGAAGAAAGAAAGAGAAAGAGAGAAAGAGAGAAAGGGAGAAAGGAAGGAAGGAAGGAAGGAAGGAAGGAAGGAAGAAAGAAAGAAAGAAAGAAAGAAAGAAAGAAAGAAAGAAAGAAAAAGGAGGGAAGGAGGGAGGAAGGAAGGGAAGGAAAGGAAGGAAGGAAGAGAGAGGGGGATGGAGGACAGAAGAAAGGAAGAAAGAAAGGAAGAAAGAAAGGAAGAAAGAAAGGGGAAGGGAGGGAGAGGAGGGAAAGGAGGAAGAAGGAAGCCGAAGGGAGGATCTCAGTTCCCAGTACTCAAGTCAGGTAGTTCACAGGCCTCTGTAACCACAGCTCCTTAGTATCCGCTCCTCCGGCCTTTGTAAGCACTTGCATCCGTGTGTACCTATGTGCCCCCCCACACACCTGCACACATAATTAAAAATAATAAAAACAAATATTTTTTTAAAAGAAGACATGAAGTTAGGAGCGGGAGGAAAGCATCCCAAGGAGGAACTGGAGGGTGGACTGAGGCCAGAATGCAGTCAAAATACATTGTATCCATGTATGAAATCCTCAGAGAATAGCTACACAGGCTATACTTAAATCAAAATCAAGAAAGCCGGCCGGGCGTGGTGGCACACGCCTGTAATCCCAGCACTTGGGAGGCAGAGGCAGGCGGATTTCTGAGTTCGAGGCCAGCCTGGTCTACAGAGTGAGTTCCAGGACAGCCAGGACTACTCAGAAAAACCCTGTCTCAAAAAAAAAAAAAAAAAAAATCAAGAAAGCCACCGGGTGCCACCTGCTTCATGTTGGAGGCGGCGGTCCTCACTTGTGACAGTGGGAGGGGGGTGCACGTCCGTGTGTCCCCATTGTGTTCTTCCCCTCCCTCACAGAAACTGGGGGTGCAGGCTAGCGTGGAGGGGGGTGGGTCTTCAGCAAACTCTGTTTTCTGAACTTTTTTTTGGCAACAAGTATGGATTAGTTTTATAATCAGGAAAAACAATTAAGCTATTTTTAAAGCTGGCGATCGACGCGTGGTGGAAGGGGAGGCTGGAAGCAGCTGCTGCCACTGAATCATCTCGAACAGTAAATTTAGTGGCTTGGCGCTAAGGGATCAGAATGACGGGATGGGCCAGGGACTAACCTGGGCCGCACCTACCAACTACCTGCTACTCAAACTGGCATGCAGGGACAGGACGTAGAGAAGGGACCCAGAAGGAGGGACACTGACCACTCCCAACAGCGTTTTCATTAACATAGGGGGCATCCACTGCCTTCTTTGGCTGCTCTCTGCCAACAGAGAGAAAAGAGCAGCCTCCGCTTAAACCATGCACACACGCCACACCTCTGCCAAGCTGGGCGGGGGGGGGGGGCTGCGGGGGAGGGGTAGAGTGGGCAGAGAGACAACCAAGCCCTTGTCCCACTTTGCAGAAGCAGTGTATGCCATCACAGTCCATGCAGAGGGAAGTGTCCCCCGGAGGAGCAGCAGTTCCTGTGCTCTCAAGAAGCTGTGTTCCCCCCAACAACGGGAAGATCTGTGTGGACCAGGCACACTGCTCTGCTCTGTTGGGTAAGAAGGCCACCGCCCTGCCGATGAACCCCTGGTCTTCCCTGTTGTTTGAGCCAACCTGGATGGAGAGATCTTTCCCCCGTTTGGTTATATTCTCATCTCTGCTACCTAGAAGGGCACCCATCTCCCCTCTCACCACAATTCAAGGACTGCTCAGCAGTGAGATTAGAAGAGCCTCTGGCCTCACGGGTACTTGATGGATGGACAGGGCACAGAAAATGACAGCCAGAGTGGCAGGTGGTCTTGGGAAATTAAACAGCTCTCCTCAGTCATCCATCATCAGCGCCTCATTCCTTCCCCCTCGGCCTGGGGTCAGCAGGACGCTCTCAGAGCAATCCATCACCTGCTGGGTCATAATGTCACAGCCTTTGTCTCCCCAGGGAGCCTCCACAGCCCAGCATCCTGAGCCCGGCGCCCACTCACCCACTCAGAAAAACCTTTAAATGCCGACCTAAGCGGTGGATAATAAGCCTTCCAGGCCAGACTGGCAGGGCAAAGCCCACCTGGAACCAACCTTCATTTAAATGATGACTTTGGGACTGGAGAGATGGCCAAGCCATTAAGAGCAGAGGCCGCTTTTGCAGAAGGTCCAGGTTCGGTTCCCAGCACACATGTGACAGCTTACAACTGTCTGTAACTCCAGTTCCAGGGATCCCTTGGTCTCTCTTGGCTTCTGCAGGCACTGCACACATGTGAGGCACATGTACAGACCCTGGCCAAAAAGCAAAAACAAAACGAAATAAAGCCTCATATTCATAAGATAGAAATAAATAAAGTTAAATAATGAATTCATTTCCCTACTACTCATCCACGCCGAGCTGGAGGAAGAGATGGTCCCTAACCCGTTCCTTAGATCAGCTAAGTGGGTCCTGAGGGCTCATCTGGTTCAGCTTCTTGAGGTGGGCGGGGGGTGGGGGTGGGGGGAGAAGGTCATGTGACTCATTCTGGCCAGTGAGGAACAGGAAGTCCCTGCCAGGTATAGGTGTGTGACACTATTTCTCTTCCCTGCTCTCTGTGGTGGGACAGGAGGCCCTTCCAGATGGATGCCTGGTTGGCATGGCCACATTCAAGAGGAACCTTGTCCCACAACAGTCTGCACAATGCTAAAGAATGTGAAATGGTGCCCCCCTGCCACATTGACACTGCCCAGGGGCCCTTCTGCATGCCTGGCTGGCGACAAATGGGATGAATATGGGTTTTTCCATTGATCCAGATAAAAATGAGGGATCAGACTCCATGGGGCAGTGGACCATGAAAGGTAGCCTGGTCGACCTTTGAAAGCCCCAGAGACCCTGAAGGGACAGTAGGCGCTTCACCTGCTCCCGGGCACCAGGCCCCTGTCATGTAGCTGCAGCTCCCCATAGATTTGTGACCACAGTCATATAAGGTCAACACCCAAGCCCTTCCACATGCAGATGAGGCATCCTTAACATCTCAGACCAAGATGACAGGGAAAGAGATGTGACCTGTGGTCACATAGGCTCAGGACAGGGATCTCCATGCTAATGAGGTACCTAGAGGCTTGGAGGGCATGGCCAATAAGCTTCCCTTCCCAGACACTCCTCCCTGCAAAAGGTATTTAATCTCAGACCAGCCCTGAGAAGGGCAGCATGGTTTTACGCATCTACTTTCTACCACGGCAAGAAATGATTTGGAACCACAGACTGTCTGTCTCCTTTTATTGAGATCTGCTGTGAGGAGCCATGGAGAAGAGCTGCTGTCTAATCTCCTGCAGAGGGCCTCTTTGCACTCCCAGCTCAGACTGCCACCATCAAGCCAAAGACTCTCCCTGTGGGATCAGCCAGAGCTCCCTGTCCCCTGCCCCTGCCCCTGCCCCAGGCTAGACCCAGCTCAGAGGCCCCCAACTCCGTTCTCTTCTCTTCCTGGATTTCCAGCGGTGCCTGGGTGTCCAAGGGTCTGAGAACCCCACGGTCCTGGCCTGCTTGAAGGCTGGGGACCCCTGAGCCAGCCCCTGCTTTCCCTCACCTCAGACTGCACTTTCCCTCCCCTGGGCAGTGCCTCAGAGCTTCCCTGAAGCCTAGCACCTGCCTGGGCAGCAGCATGGGATAAGCCATCAAACTCCCAAAGGTCTGCCTCCTCAAGCTGCTGTGCCCTGTGGCAGAGCAGACCCGGGCCCACACACCTACTGGATTCTAAGCAAGAAAAACCCTCCCCCTGCCTAGGGCCCAGCCTTGAACCTGCTTGCTCTTGGAATCAGGCTCCAAGTGCTATAAAAGCTAGTGCCCTTCAGGACCAACTGTGATAGCTTGTGACCAAACCACAGGGGGGTTATCTGGACCTCGTCCTTCCCTGGCTAGCCCATCTGACCATTTTTCTGCCTATCTTCTCCCAAAGGTAAAACTGAGCAAGCCCAGGGTCTTGCTGCCACCTGGTCTGACATCTGCAGTTAGTGGCACAGGCTGGTTGGGGGTGGGGCAGATCAGCGAGAACCTTAACCAGAGTGTGTAAATTCCGGGAGACTCCCAACAAGCATTGTGAAGAGACTGCTGTGTGCATGCCACAGGCACAGAAGGCTCTGAAGAGCAGTCAGAGCCTGGACACAGGAACTCTGGGCTCTTCTTTCTGGACTCAATTCCACCTTCTGCTATTACTTTCATCCTCTCGGGCCCGCAAAGGCTGCGCCCATAGGAGGGACTTCAGGACACGGGACACAGGCCTGGGCCCTTCTCTCCTCTGTCACACTGGCTCACCCGCCCTTTCTTCCTCCCTGTGCCTTGAGGAGCCCGGGCATGGTGGCACACCTGGAGTGTTCAGAACTGAGTCTAACAAAAGCATCAGTGTCAAGACACTCAGGGGTTGGTGGGTGACCACGGCCACATACATATCTTGTCAAGAGCAGAACCGGCTTCTGGGACTCAGTTTGGGATGAGGATCTTATCTGTATCCCAGCCAACAAGACAAGAAGACATGTCTCTGCAGGCTCTCCCTCGCACAGCAATCTCAGAACCAGGGGACACTCCTGGTCTCTAGTCATAGAGAAAGATATTCCCCTATTATTCCTCACCTAGACAAAGTCCAGCATCCCTTAGCAGTTCCTCGGATATCAGGACAGCTCCAGGCAGGGGGACAGGGTCCCCTGATTTTCTCAGAATATCCACGTTGTATTATAGAGTCCCATCCACCCTCCCTGAGCTCCTGGTTGGCAGGGGCTCCCAAGACTGATCCTTGGGATTCACCTCTGACATGCCCCTCTTTGCCCCACATGAGCTGCCAACCTGGGGGGCAGTGGGCATCTCTGCAAACACCATGGTCAGCAGAGTGTCGGTCAATAGAAGGCAAGAAGGAAATCCAGCTCAGTACCACCCGGGAGCCGCTGTTGCTTCAAACTTCTAGAATCCAACCCTAGGCAGTTACGTTAGCCATCCTTAAGCATAGCACAATTTTGGGGGAAAGAGTCCTGATGATAATGAGCTCAGTCCCATGTGTACAACAAGCTTAAGACATGATTACAAAGTCTTTACAAAGTACATACGGCCCCTTCCGTAAGGATGGGTTCTATTGACTGAGAAAGAATTTTCCAGATGTGAATCTGGGGAGAGTGACTGAAATCAACATAAAAGTGTGGGGGAGTGAGGTGTGGCCTGGCCCTACACATAGCCCATCGGTCACCTAGACTCTGTTCCACGTGTAAAGTACATGTGACATCTCCCATAAAGATGGGTTCTACTGACCGAGAGAGACATAATGCTCAAGAGAAAGGGCGAGGGTGGAGAGTCTGAAGGAGCCAGGTATAGCCCAGACCTACAGACCACACAGGACACTTGGCTATTGACCTGACAGAATACAGGTTAGACATCTCTGTTTTTAAAGAGACAGCCCTGAGTGTTTAACATGCCTGCTTTCCGGGGTGCCTCTGTGAGCATAAGGACTCGTGCCTTCTACACAACCCCACAATTCGAGGGTGCCCAAGAGCTACAGCACCTCCTCAGATATAACATCTTCTACTTCTGAGTGTGAAGGCTGAAGGATTACAGAGGTGTTGCCAAGCTGGTTAAATATAGCCCTATCTATTAAAAGGTGACGACTTGGTGAGAAATACAGAGAAGGCTGGGGACAGAGCTGGGCCCCTTGCCTCTGGCCTCGCCCTCACTGGGAACGCCAGGCCTAGCAGACTCTGGTGACCCCACCACACCCTGATGCATCTGCGGGTGCAGTCGGTTGCCCTTAGACCTCTGCGTCAAGTCAGTGGGGCACCGGGGAGATCTTCATAGCATTATTTTGACATGTTTAGGTTTTAGAGTGGGGACTGTGGCTTCCCAGAGGGGCGCGGCTTCGGGGCTGCCTGCTATCACTGTGACCCCCACAGAGCAGCCGCATGCTCGCACTCCCTCATCAGCACATCTGCAGTCAGCTTGCTTCACGGAGAACTGACCATCTCTGACACGAATGTCCAAGCCCCCTGAAGCAGGGGACTGCACCACAGGAACATTGGTGGACAGAGGACAGACAGACAGCCCTGAGAGCTGCCAGGACAGAAGGCCAATGGGCAAAAAGACCAGTTGTTCACAGCCTGCACCCCACACACGCCTCTCCCACTGAAACTCTTAAGCCCTCCTTGCTGACCCATCAGAGAGACGTCTCTGCAAAGACAGTTCTTCTCCATCTTCCCTCCTGTAACATCCCCCAACACCTTCCCACCCCACCCCACCCCACCCCACCTCACCCCACCCCACCCCACCCCACCCCTACTTGTTCTCAAAAACCATCCCTTGTTGTCTCTGGAATCTTCTGTGATCTTTCCAGGCTGACTTCCTCTGACCTCCCCCCTCCCCTGTAGGCTCCCCACCCACCCGTGGGCACAGTGACTTCCCACCCTAGTGTCTGCTCAGTCGGTGCTGGCCCCCACTCTCCAAACAGCAGTTCCTGAAGGCCGCTGGGGAAGGGTACTCAGTGTTTGCCAACCAGGCGCTCAAGCTGTTTGGTATAACCTGTCATGCACTCTGAAATTCCCATCTTTAGAGCTAGGAGCTCAGGAGACCAGCATCCCCGTCAGGTGCGTAGAGCTCCACCCTCTATGCAAATCAAGGTTCTTTTCTCAGAGACAAGAGCAAAGGCCACCCCTGCATGGCAGACCCTTTCCTGCCATGGCTAACTTCACACCCTGCCAGCAGCTCCCTGCCAGCCCCAGCCATACTCTCCACTTCCCTCTGACATCCCGCCATGCCTCAACATTCCCCACTACACTGATCTCCATGGCGCCCCCTGCTGGCTGTGTGCATCTCTAACTCCACCTCACCTCCTCCCAACCCTTTGCTTCCCTGTACTATCCACCTTCATCTCCCTTGGGAGGCTTAGGCCTCTCTCCTCGGCCTGTCTCTCAGCGCCCATCTTTCAGACGCTTCTCCCCACATGCTTTATTACAGCTTGTGCTAAACAACAGCTGTTCAAAAGCCAACCGTGGGGCCCCGTTCCATCCCCCATGTTTCCCTTCCACATCTCAGACCCCACACACACCCATCCACAATGCCAGCTTCCTATTTCATCTTTTAAAGAAAGCACTCTGACCTCTAAGCTGGGGTGGTCCCCGGGGTTGGGCCTTTAGGATTAATGACTGTGAATATTTTTGAGGCCCTGCAAGACTGAACCCTAGGCTAAGGGTCTCACCATGGCCATACGCACTGCGGGGCTGAAAGGCAGGGCCTGCCCAGGGGTGGAAAGCCAGGGTGTGTTCAATAAGTGGTGGAAGGTGGTTCTCAGGAGCTAGACCCAGTCTGTCCAGGAGTCGGGAGCTAAGGGAAGCCATAGAGCCCTGGTCACAGAGGTCTCCATCACATCCCACATCACATCCTTCACATGCCGTTAGCATGGCCTGCTTACTACGGGCTCTGCTCAGCTGTGGGGCCACAGCTCTCCTTCCCAGATGGGAGGGGAAGGCTGAAAGGGTTACAACAGGCAGTCAGGGCCAGGAACGTACTCTCGAGCTCCACTTAGCTGCCAGCTGCTTATAAATAGAAAGAGGAGATTAAAAAGGAGCAAGCGAAATGGCTCTGAGGAAAGCCATCAGCAGCCCAAATGTGCGCACTAATTCAATTTCCACATCTTCCCCACTCTGAAGTGTGCCGGCTTGAGAGCCCCGGGGCCTCCACCAAAGCAGAAGAGATGAAAGCTACTTGTAGTTGCCTGCCCAGCCCAGTGGCCACTTGTAAATTCTCTAACTCCTTCCAAACACTGGCATCCAGGTTATGGCTGCTTGGAAAACCTCAGGTCTGTTCTCATGTACAGTCAGATTTCCAAGTTCCTCTGTGGAGGAACGGAGGTAAAAAGAAACTGGATGTTTCCAGGGCTCCGATGGCTGGTCCTCAGCAGAGTCTTGGGCTCCTGTGTCTGTGTGTCTTGGGAACCTCATGGAGACTGCTGTGCCATCAACAGAGCACCAAGCAATAAAGCAGTGGATGGTACTGGCTCAGGACCTCCTTGGCATTTCAGCCACACTGGCAACCGAGGCTACCTGGGTGTGACAGGACAGTCTCCCCACCCCCAGGCTCACTCCTATGGCGGTCAGCAGGTGGCCTTCACCACCCAGGCCTATCCGCGGGCTGCATGTATGTGTATGAATTGCCTCTCTCAGATTGTCCTGTAGGCAAAGTTTTCTGACTACTAATAAGTGATGTAGACGAGCCCAGCCCACTGTGGGCAGTCCTAGCCCTACACAGGTGGTCCGGGGCTGGAGGAAGCAGGCTGAGGAAGTTAGCAAACAGTGTTCCTTCATGGGCTCTGCTTCAGTCTCTGTCTCCAGGCTCCTGCCTGAGTCCCTTTATATCCCTTGATGACCGACTGTAACCTTAAAGTGAAATTAACCCTTTGCTCCCTTTGCTTCCAGGTGAGTTTTCTTACAGCAATAGAAAAAAAAAATTGGGCACAGGATGATGTCTTCCTCATGAACTGAGGGACAGATGGAGATGGGTGGAGGGTGCTTATTGACCTGACAAGATCTGGCATCTCCTGGGAAACAAGCCTCTTGGCACACCTGTTAGAAACACAGTAAGAAGTGAGCCTCTGGCCACACCTATGAGGGATACTCTGATTGGGTTGAAGGTAGGAAAATCACATCACAGGTCCCTACATAAAAATGAGACAGAAAAGGGATCCCTCATTGCTTTCTGCTTCTTTTCTTTGTAAACTTACATTTGTGTGTGTATGTGTGTGTGCAGGCATGTGTGTGTGTGTGTGTGTGTGTGTGTGTGTACGCACATGTGTAGGATTGGGGGGGGGGCTCAACTGCTCCACCACTGGGCAGGGCCACTTGGGAAGGTGGAACTTGGGGAGTTGGACTGTGCTTGTCCTGCGCCACACTGGGTGGTGGGCCATAGGGAAGTGCCAGGGCACAGCTCGAGGGTGGGAAGGCACGGGCCGAGGTGTGGCAAAGCCTGAGCCAGTTTGGGGGTCCTTGGGCCTGTGGTGTGACTTGGGACTGTGGCTCTACAATCAGGTCCCGGTATCAGGAGCAGGAGAAGCTCCTACCGTCCCTTCAGGGTCTCTGGGGGTTGAACTTCTCACAGGCCATGGCTCTGCAAGCATCCATGGATGCTGGAGCAGGACCAGGAAGACCAGAGGACAACTTGTAGGCGTCAGTTCTCTCCTTCGACTCTGTGGCTCCAAGGGACCAAATTCAAGCCATCTGTCCTGGCAATAAGCGCCTTCTACCCTGAGCCATCATAGGCCAAGCACTCTTTTGACCATAAATGCCACGTTACCCGCTACTTCAGGCTCCTGCGTCATGACTTCTATGCCATGCTTGACCCCACCCTCAAACCATGACCCCTTTTCTTTTTGTAGTTGTTTTTATCAAGACATTTTATCAGCAAAAGGAAAAGCAGCTAAGACCCTGGCACCCAATATGGAAACTATAGAGCCTTATGTTATCCCAGCCTCGACAGTGGTAGTTAAAACTCTGGGCTGACTTTAGGGGACCTGGAGAAGGCAGGTCACAGAAGGCCAATGGGCAGGCCACCTTCCACATAAGATCACGGCACAGGATGAACCCCATCCTCCCGGGTGATTCAGGGGTATTCTAGCCCTGTAACAGCATTTCACTGGGAACCTAATGACCTGAGCCTCAGTTCTCCGTCCTTTCAAAAGAAAGTCATTGACATGTCACATGACCCTGAGCACCCAGAGATGCCATGAGGCAGTAGAAAAACAACTGAGGAGGCCCCATGTTGGCATGGTGGGGGGAACCCTAGAATCCAGCAACTTAACTGCAATTGTCCCCTCCAAGAGCCTGGGCCTCCAACAGGAAAACTGAAACGCAGAGTCATTTCTCACCCGGGGTCAGCCCACAGTAAGGTCGGGGCTAAGACCAACCACAGAGAGCCCAGATCTTTGCCAAGAAGAATGGGCCTGTGAATTTAAAAACTGCAGAGTCAGGCAGGACATGCTTGGTGGTTAAAGAGCTTGCTGAGAGATCAAGAGACCTTCAACGCTCAATCCTCAGAACCCATACAACGCCATCCTTGGAGGTGGAGCCAGGAGTTCCCCAGAACAAACTGACTGAGGGAACTAGCCATATCAGCAAGCTCTGGATTTGCTCGAAAGACCCTGCTTCAAACACACTACATGTACACATATATATACCCAACACCTACACCCCATATACATACCCACATACATACATACACACATATACACCATATACACACATCACACAAACACACACACACCACACATAATACACATATAAACACATACACACATGTTACACCTACCACATATATACACACATGCATACACACACCTCATACATATACATATAACACACACACACACACACACACACACACACACACACAGAAGACCAGGCCTGGATTTATCTACTAGACCCCCAACTGCTCTTTCCTATCTAGATACCTGTTAGAGGGGCTCAGCAAAGACTTCCTCAAAGTTCAAGTGACAACATGGGCCCTTCCATAACCCCTCTCCCGGCTGCTGTGCTCTTGTTCCCTCCATGGGTGGATTGGCAGACACCCTCCCACCTCTCTCCCTGTGTCTTCCATGACATATGCATAGGTCAGCTTGTCTGCCACCCTGAGAAACACCCCTGTCTCCAAGGCCCAGAACAAAGCTCATCCACTCATGTGGAATTCAGGCTTCTTGCTTTGATCCTAGAAGTCTGGGCTCAGCTGTGCTGGACAAGGTGCTGATGACAGGCCATCCGCAAGGTTCAGGGCACTGAATCCCTCTCCTGCCTGTCAGTAGATGGACACACAACCCCTCCTGAAGGAAGGGAGGCTGGGGTGTCTGTGTCACATGCCCAGGAAGGAAGGAAGGAATCGGAGACCGAGGCTGAGGCTCAGTGAGTAAAGCACTTGTGCATGCATGAGGAATGGGAGTTCAGATCCCCAGAACCTACTTAAACCTGGCACGGCACGCATCTATAATCCATGTGCATCTACAGCAAGCGAGGAGGCCAAGACAGGAGAACCTCCAGAGGCCCACACGCCAGCTAGCCTGAAACACAAGGACCTTGTATCAAGGGAGAAGGCAAGAACTGACACTCAGAGTTTTCCTCCTTTAGCATGCATATGTTATCCCATATGTTTTTGGTTGTATATATACACACACATACATAAATATACATATATATTCCACATATATTATATGTACATATATATTTATATATCCCATATATATGTATATATACTTATATAATATTGTATATATACATATGTAATATATATACATATTCCTCCTTTAGCATGTGTCATCCCACTTGGGTATATATATACATATATACACATATACATGTGTATGAATATACGTATATATATAAATATATATTATTTTTAAGATAAAAGAAAAGCTGGGAATCAGGAATGTATGGACACAGAGCCGACCTGCGTCACAGGTGCCTAGAGCCCTTGCTGGTTGCGCTTAGCCCCCACTCTCTCTAGCATTATGTCAGTGACAGTAACTGACCCCTGCACGGTGAGGCCCTGAGAGCTCCTGCCTCAGTGTCCAAGGCTTTCATGTGAAATCATGTTGGTGTTGAATTCCTATAGCCCCTGGTCCCTGTTCTCAAGTGATGTGTGTGGGGACGTCCAGGCAGAGGATGTCTGCACAGTGAGAGGCCTCCAGTGCCCTGAAGAGGCGAGCTGCCTTCTGGGCTTCCTTGATGTTTGAGAAAGGCATGGGCACACACTGCCCTCAGCCCCGGACCTCTGCCCTGCTGTCCAGTCCTTCCTTAAAGGCTCCAAGTCTTGACATCCTTCTCCCAAAGCAAGTGACAGGCGGCGTCACCTCGAAGACCTTGCCTAAGCGCCGTGTGGCTGAGCCCTCATGGCTGAGCCCTCACGGCTGAGCCCTCACGGCTGAGCATGTCAGCCACTACAGCAAGGAAGGCACAGGCAGGACTGACAGACCTCTGGGCTAGGGACCTCACCCTCGGAGACCTCTGGCCTTTGCCTCCCATCTTAGGGCAGGTGTGGAGGCTCATTTGATGGCTGGGTCTGGACAACCGGGGCACCCCACACACACAGCCGCTAGCCTTGTGCTGCCAGGAACACACCCCGTGCCCTCCAACTCAGCCAGTCTTTTCCTCACCACAAAGGAACATGTAGAGCCACTTGCCTGGAGGTCACTCCCGCCTCACCAATAGACGGCCGTGCCCCACCCCACCCCACCCCCGGTCTGCTCTCCCTGGCACCTGACCCCATAGTCAGTCTCATTTCCAGAAGCCTCTGGGAGAGCTGGCAATGGCATTTGTGGACGGCCAGGATGTCAGCTGTCTCTCCTCATCCCAGCCACAGTGAGGCTGACTCTTAACTTGAACCACAGGACCACGCACAGGGTAAGGGTAGAGGGAGGCAGGGAGGACAGCAGCCCACCGCAGTGTGTTGACTGAGAACCAACAAGAAAGTCAGGGCTTCCTTCCGGGAATCCCAGTGCCAGCACGCCCCATGCAGCTTCTGTTTCTCAGCAGTACGGCCTCCTCCCTCTCTGCACCCTGGATTTCTATGTTTATCCACATGGGGGAAGATGCTGCCCCAGCCAACTATGACATTTGAGATACTGAGTCACTGTTTCAGTTCAGCCCAATGTCACCGAAAAGATGCAAAACACCAAAAAATGTTGTGGATGCTGAGTCTTGCTTGTATATACCCTAGAAACAATTTTTAAATTAATGACTAACATGAAATAAAAACAAACAGAGCTGGGTGTCCTCTTCCGTGGAAGCAGGGCGAATGGGGGCATTATTTGGGGGAGTCAGAGTGGGGCATAGGAGGGAGGCAGTTGACTTGAAGCTTCTGGGACAGGGGTCTCTACCTGTCTGACCCTTGACAATGCACACACCAGATGGCCAATGCAATGTCAGGCGTCCCCCTCTTCATGGGGTTCAAGCAAGGGTTTGCACCCTTTCCTCTGTCTAGAGGAACTCACAACTTCTTTGACCACGTTTTCTTATGCTTTCAGTGTACACATGTTCGTATGGTTCCAAATGACTTTGGTATGTTTATGGCGTAGCACCCTGCCCACTTTTAGGGATAATTTGTTTATCTGGCCATGACTGGGCAGTGCTGTCTGAGCCTTCTCTGAGGGCCAGCATCAGCCTCTAAACAGTCAGTGCTCCCTGTAAGACAGTCTTTGGGCATAGCCTAGCCTCCGTCCGTTCCTCTCCCAGGCCCCTCTCAGCATCCTGGCATCTTAGCATGTTCCTCAAGCCTGTGACCTTCTCATCTTCATTATCTCGGTGTCCACGTGAAACCACCTGCCCCTTCTTTCACCCATACCCACTCTTACCCAGTTTTTGAAGCCTGGGCCCATATTGCTTTCTTCTACCCACCACAAGACGACGGTCCTAGTTGAGAATAAACAAAATCCCACGGATCTGGGGCTGGGAAGGATGGCACCCAGGCGGCCTCAGATTCTGGTCTCTTAGGAGGCCTCTAAGGTTTGTAAAATGTGTGTTTACAGTTTGATCCCAGTGGCTCAAAGAACTCCTTGTTAGGTTAGAATTATGAGTGCTGGTGACAGAAGGAAGCTGCCTGCAGGAAGGGCATTGCGTGGGCTGACTCTCTGAGAAGTCTGGCTGTGTTGGGTGTCCACGGGTCTGCAAAGGTCAATGAACGGCCCTGGGAGGAACTATGCATTTGACCCAAACCAAAGGTTAAGGCCAGCCCTCCTCAGGGTGGATTCGAGGCAGCGCAGATCAAAGGTGAACTGGTGCCTTGGGTGAGCCTATACACCCTTGTCCAGAAGTCAAGGTCGTTCTGAGCTTATCCAATTTAGGTCATCCTGCACCAAGGCGGGCCTGAAGAATTCAAAGGGGACAAGCCTGAAGCCACCCCTCTCAATTTTAATGTCCTTTGGTATTCTCTCCTGACGTCCTTCCCTGAGCCTTAGAATGTCAACCCAGGCTCAGAATTGTTCCAAGCACTTCCTTAAGGGGTGTGGTGGGGTCTTAAGGACTTTGTGACCCCCGAGTTGAGAAACAGGTGGCCGTGGTGGGAACCCTGCCAAGGGTCTGCACTGGGACCTGGGACCTGTAGACCATGACCTATACCTCCTGTGTTCTTTGTCACAAAGAAGCCATCCCACAGTGGTAGCTGGGGCTGACCCCGCCCATGAGAACAGGGAAGGCTGGGGTTGCAGTGCATAACTCACAGGCCACTAAATTAATGCCGTGGCCAAGCAGGGAGAGGGCAGCTAGCTGGCCTGCAGACGCTGCCACCCGTCTGGGCAGCACTTGGATTTGTTAAAATATTGAAGCTGTTAGGAAGAAAATGGAAAAAGCCAGGAGAGAGGCTCTTCAGCCCGGCCGCAGGGCACGTCAGGGGAGGGGAGAGGGGAGCTGCCAGCCTCCCTCACCCAAGATTAATGGCAACGTGGGGGAGGCTTGCAGCAGCCCGCGCATTGCCAGTGAAATATGAGGTTCTGCAGTCTGTAATATCGTGTAAATCCAGACCCTGAAAGGCCCCACGGGTGACCTGGCTTCAACATGTGGCCAGCAGCAGCACCAGACAGAAACGCATCAGTTATCCCACGGGACGGGCTGGCTGCAGCTGGGAGTGGCCCGTCTACTCTCTGCTGGGGCAGATACTGGCTGAGCTGCTGCTGGCGGGAAAGTGGGTGGTGCCTGGGCATGAGCTGCAGGTGCGGCAGTTCAGAGAAGCGTGTTCGTGGGTCCCTGGGGCTATGGATCATCCCCAGTGCAGAAGAGAGCTGTAAAAACCAGACTCCTAGATAGGTGTGGCAGGGCTGGGAGTCTACTGGAAGGAACAAGAAGGCTGACACTGAAGAGTCTTACGGTATACCCATAGGTTAGACATCAGAAAGAACTTCCAATGACAAAATCCAGGACCTGCCTGTCTTCCAAGAAAGGCCTCACTGGTGAAGATGACTCCCATCGTGTGCCCCTAGGACAGACATCGCTAGTTGATCTTCTACTCCTTCTCGTCCAAGATAGGCAGGACAGCAAAGCTTCCTGCCCAGGCACGGGTTAGCAAGCCACCGACACCAGGACCGACTTGAAACTTCTCAGCTTCCATGGCAGATGACAGGGCCATTGCTGGCAGGGCAGAAGTAGTTCACAGCAGTCTAGCAAATGCAGAAGGGTCACACTCTAAGGACAAAAGCAAGAGTGGTTGTAGGGTCTTGGGGGCAGAAATTTCCAGAAGGAAGAATGTTGTCTGGGCATAGGCAGTGGCTCCTGGCAGGCCCTTCTCAAAGCCCATCC
This sequence comes from Apodemus agrarius, assembly GCA_964023405.1. Taxonomy (NCBI): domain Eukaryota; kingdom Metazoa; phylum Chordata; class Mammalia; order Rodentia; family Muridae; genus Apodemus; species Apodemus agrarius. The sequence goes on along the minus strand of OZ030008.1, from coordinate 158,235,163 downwards.
TGTCTGCCAGGTGTGATCATAAATCCCGTCAATTTGAAGGGATTTAGAATTACTATGGAAACAAATCTCAGCACTGTCTGTGAGGTATCTAGATTAGGTGAAACTGGAAGACCTGCCCTGAGCGTGGACAGCACCCCTCCACAGGGGATGGGCGTGTCCTGGACTGAAGAAGGAGAAAATGGCTGAGCATGGGTGCTCGTCTCCCTTTGCCTCCTGACTTGGGACTCAGTGTGACCGGCCGCCTCACATTCCTGCCTCCCCATCCTGACAGACTGCACACTCAAACAGTAGCCACAACAAACCCCTTCTTCCTCACGCTGCTCTGGTCAACTATCATGGCACAGCAACAAGACAGGTTACAATCAAGCAACGTGGTCAGGAGACACGAGGTTCCCTTCTGACCTGGCGTCCCAAGATGACCTGAGGGAGCTCTGGTAGAGGGGAATAAGGTGGACTCAGAGTCGCTCTGGGCAGGGAGGGCGGCCGCAGGCTCCTGCAGGTCAGGGTGGGGCTTTGCCCATCCCTTCAGGGCTTGTCACTGCTTCTCGAAAACCAGAGGATCTCAGAGACTGTGTGGCGCTCTTTCTGGGACACTGTGATCTTACAGTGCCTGACCTAATGCCCGCCCTACCGGGGCCGGGTGGGGGTAGGGGGAGCGAGAGATGACGTATCTTTTCATATTGATGAGACAGAACTAGGAACTTTCTGTGACCCTCAGACTGAACAGCTTGGATATCAACAAAATGCCAAATGCCAGCTCATCACTCCTCCAACCACAGTCCACCCCAGCCCCATGTCCTCTGCCAAGCTGCTGTGGTCTCCCAGGCACCACTCGGCACCCCAGCTCTCCGCGCTCTGAGCATAGCCTCCTACCCACACCTAGTTGCTGTCTGTCCAAAGGCATTTGGTGGGGAAAGCCGTTTGTAGAGTGTGCAGACAGTGGACATTAGACATGTGTAAAAGCTGACAGAACGGGTCTGCAGTCAGCCTTACTGCGAGCTGTGGCACCGCACAACGGTGACAGGAAAGCAAAACTTGGTTCTGCCGGTTGGTGCTGTGCACCAGCTCCAGCCCTGATCTCTTCAGACTGGTTCTCCCAAGGCTGGGCCTTAGCACATGTGTGGGCATGCAGATCATAGATTCACTGGGAACAAGCTTCTCAGCTGTCTGTGGGACCAGCTAACCATGATGTACCTGACCCTAGGATCCGTAATCAGAGTTAGGGGGACCCTCCCTCCCAAGTCCTCTTCACCAGTCTGGCTGTGGTAAGCCCTGTGTCCCAAGAGCCACTGCACGACGAGCAGGCTCAGCCTGTGAGAAGGGAGCTTGGCCCCATGCCCCATTCAGGCCCTTTGGGGTCTGCCTCTTGGGTGTAAATGGTAGATGCCGTATTGGTCAGCAGTGAGGGCCACTACAGAACAGTCGTAGAACTGTCAAGAATGGGTATGCCTGTTCCTCCCACTTTCTGCTTCCCACCTCCTCCTGTGCATCTTTCCATGATACCACGCCTCCACCTCCCCAATTAAGTCTCCTAAGACAGATGGGCCTTCATCGGACGCCCAGGCTCAAGCTTCCGGGATGGACCGGGAGGCAGCTCCTCCGATGTTAATTGGGAGGACTCCTGACAAGGACAGCGGTGCCAGCTGAGGAATGTGCTGCTGGTGTCATTTTTATGTGGCGTTACATATGCACCAGCTTAATGCCCTAATGTCAGAGCAAATAAATATCCTTGGAGCTGCCCCTCCCCCGCCACGCCCCCCAGCGGCTATTCTCCTGAGCCCTGCATGTCTTTAATCTTACTGATTCATTTTCTGCCTGCCTGGTGGCATATTAATGTTAGGTCAAAAAGTAGTCCATCTGTTATTCTGAAGGTCTTATTTCATTTTTATTCAAGAATGAATAATTTTGAGAAAAAAAATAATTACATTTGAGATCAACAGGGCAGCTTTGCCCTGAGTTCTCAGACAACCACAAAACCAGAAAGTGGAGCTGGATCCAGCCTGTCTTTTCTGATGGGCGGGTCTGCCGAAGTCAGCTGGACACCTGGCTCTCCTGGCATCCCTCTCATGTGCCTCGCATGCCAGGTGGGGACAAGGTTCACCTCAGGCGTCTCACGAGAGAGCTAGTTTCCTGGCTCTGGGGGTGACTCAGCTGTGTGTCTGTTGCTTTGTCAATGTGATCAAGTGCCTGGCAGAGACAGTTTAACAGAGAAAAGATTTATCTTGGCTCCCAGCTTTAGAGGGTCAGGAAGAGGATGGAGAGGAAGAAGTCGAAGGGAGAGATGGGTGGGATCGGGTGGGGAAGGAAGGATGAAAGTAGGAAGAGGAGTTCGAGAAGCATTTATCCCCAGATCACCACCACCTGCATCTAGGACACCGCTGTCCCCACCCCTCCACCAAGCACATCCTGGGTTCTCAGCCCACACCTCCAGGCTTTCTCTCAAGATCCAGCAGGGACCTCAGACCAGCTGGGAGGAGACGGACAACTTGGTTTCCACTGAGTGATGGGCTCTGGGCCTCGTCCCGGGGTGAGAGAAGCCACACGGGTCATCTGCAGCTCAAGGGACTGAGAGGTGGCACACTCCATCTCCAGAGCGAAGAAGGGGAAATGCTGTGTTTTATAAAAAGATAAGAAGGAAGGAATATGCTTCATGGAGGCACGGAATGGTGTGGGGGAAGGGGGCGCCTCTGCGGGCCCATGCTGAGGCATCCCTTCCCACTGAGGGACCATCCACAGAGGGGATAGTATAGAATAGAGTTTATTGAGGGCATGGGGGCGGGGAGTTGAGGGGATAGGAAAGACAAAGAAAGGCAGGGGGTGAAGAGGGTAAGGGGCAAGAGGAAGAGAAGAGAACAAGAGAGTGAGGAGGGGGCAAGCAGCCCCTTTTAGAGTGAGTCAGGCACACCTGGCTGTTGCCAGGTAACTGTGGGGCAGAGCCTAGACAAAATGCCAACAGTAACCACCTTGAGAAGCTGAAAGAATGCTCCAGGGGTGATGCGCGCGTGCCTGTGTGTGTGTGTGTGTGTGTGTGTGTGTGTGTGTGTGTGTGTGTACAGGGATAAGCTTGCCCTGCTTTCCATTCCTAGCGTGGACCTGTGTGCTGTGGGGATGCTGACAGGCAGCCACGCTTCGCGTGTTGGGGGAGGGGGGACAGGACAGACTGATAGACAGGGATGCAGCATGATGCTGCCAGGCAGTCCATCCACACCGCTGCCCTGCACGTCTCCCTAGCTGTCTGTTCTAGCACTGTGCTGTAGAATGTAGAAAGCAGACAGCCCTGTCTGGAGCTGCTCTATTCAAACCACAGTGTAGCCTAAGCTAAGCCCCAGCATGTTGGCTACCCAGCTTTTATCATCACTTGGCTGTGACCCGCAGGATGCTGTGCAGGGTCAAGCTGGGGCTTCGCTGAAGATGAGATTCAGCTCCCCACCACCATGACAGACTTCAGATCTCAGTTTCAAATGATTCCATCGGCAGTTGCCCAGCTGCTGGGGGGAAATGGAAGAACACAGCCAGGGCAAGTGAGAGAGAGACTGGTGTCCCATTATCCTCCAAGAACACACTTATTGGCACAATGACTTCCTACTAGACCTCACCTGCTAAGGTTTCCATAGCCCCAAACAGCCCCAAGCTGGAGACCAGACTTTTACTCATGGACCTCTGGGAGACACTTAAGATCCAACCACAGGCTCCCAAGGCTGGCTCTACTTAGCATGCACACCTGGGCCTCTGGGGAGCAGTGGTAACTGGAAAATCTCCTGGCAGGAGTGGAGGAGTGGTGGCTTGGGTTTAATCTTTACTCTCTGGAGTGTCAGTCCCTCACTCCTGCAGTCATCACATGACATTATAAGGTCATTTTCCTACAATCTGAAGCCCCTTTGCCCCCTGGCTCTGGTGCTGACTTAGAAACATTCTGTCCCAACTACTGACAAGCCCCAGGCATAGTGAGAAAAAGACAGTGGCCTTAAGCAAGCAAAAGCCAAGGTCCAGGGGCAGGAATTCAGAAGACAAGGCTTTTTTCAGAAGGGCCCAGGTATTCAAGGTTTCACTAAAGGCTGCTAAAGTGTGCTGGGCTGCCCATGGTCCTCTCACCAACCCTGCCATGCACCAATGTCCCCCTCCTTACACCGGACATCCAGACCCAAATAATGGCCGCCCTAGACCTCAGAGAACAAACCCAGCCAAACACTCTCCAAGCTGATATGTATGTATTACTATGGATACAAATAGCAGTGGGGTACCAGAGTGTGAGGCCCCTCAGGTGCCGAAGAACAAGGAGTTGATGGACAGATGCGTCCATGACCATCAGAGGGTTTGAGAGTCATTGTCAATCTACAGTGGGGATACAGGTCAGACAGCCAGGAGTTCTGTAGGTCCCTTCCAAACACACAGGGAATGCAACATAGGAGACAGATCCTACCCCCATGTCCTTTGACAAAAATACCTGCAGATGACATACTAGTGCCCAGAGGTAACACCTCAACTGGGAAGAGGGAGCCATCAGCCTTTATGTTTAGTGTCCTAGGCTTGGCTGTCCTTTACCTGGCCTGGGTCATGAGCCTTATAAGTATGATGCAGACTAGTCACCGAGAAAGGCCTAATCCCTGGTCTTGGAGAGCCCTCTGCTCATGTCTGGAGAGAGCTTTGCTCAGGCTTTGGGGACAGATAGTAGCCATCACATGGAGCCTGCAGCTTGTAGAAGAAAAGAAACGCCAATGGCCAGTGCAGGATCGGGGGAGGTGTCACAGGGTGACCCAGAGGTTCTTCCCATCCTGCCCCAGCTCGCCCACAGCATGAGTGGACATTTTCAAGAGCCGAGGCTTGCATTGTATCCAAGCACTTAGCACTTCAACAAGAGGTATGAGAACTTGTGACCTCGAAAGTCAGGGTACATGTAGGTTCTCACGGCAGGTGCACCTGGAAAGCCAACCCCATAAAGCCAGGTTTCCCATGAAAGAATAAAGGGGGTATCCCCACCCAGCACTGAACCCAACCTGAGGCCCATCCTCCCAAACGTTTGTGAGCTGTGGGATTGGGCTCCACCCCAGCCTGGCACACCTGCCCACTGGCGCATTAGCCTGCCTTTGAGGCCCCTCCCCCTACAGCAGTGAGTGACGCATGCTCCTCTGTAGCCCCAGGCTGCCCTCATCTTAATGGATAGAAGGCATTTTTGTAACAATAAAAATAGATTTAATAACCAGACAGCCAAGTTGCAATTTTTAAGGGGGGGAGAAAAGCAAGGCTAGTAAATATTCATTGATTTTTCCCTATGAGATCATGAGGTCGTGTTTTAGAAACAGATTACAATGATGCAGACACGGGGACCTGACACACAGGCACCCACACGAATGTGGGCAATCTGGACTGTGACTCTCGCTGGGTAACAGCTGGTGGGAAGCGGGAGGCCCCTCCCCCCATCCAGAGCCCAGTGCTGTGACCTCATGAGACCTGCTGAGCCTCCTGGACACAAGCTCCCAGTCACTAAATCACATTAGGATCTGCTGGCTCTGTGCTGCAACAGAGACGAGAGACTTGTGGGAAGCATGGGAGGGGCCCCAGGGCACAGCTTTTGCGGGCTTTCGTTAATGAAGGCAAGGATGACGACTGAAGAAACACCCAGATAGCCAGCGATTCAGAGCCAGGCCCCAACCCGAGGCTGCCTTGGGCAGGCTCGTAGATTTTAGTCTACGGGAGACAAGCTGTGCTCCCTGCCCACTGAGGCTTCTGATTCTCCTCAGAAGGGCTGCTCATTCCCATCCATTCAGCAAATCGGCTGCCAGCACCCAGCTCTGTGAACACAGCAAGGTCCACCCACTGGAAGAGCCGCCATATCACTGCCTATTAAAACCCAAAGTCCAGGAAGACCTAAAGCCAGCATGGCCAGGGTTAGACTCTGCCAGAACTGAGGAGAGTAGGAAGAAAGGAATTGCTGAGTGGCATATCTGAACACCGCCTGGGTGGCAGACCTCTGCCAGAGACCCAAGGCAGGGAACTCTGTCAGGAGCAGGTGGGCTGCCATATTAGCCTTTACTTTGCAAGCAGTGGGGAACCAAGGAGGACATGAGAGCCTTGGACTGATCATCCCTGTGATAGTGTGAAAGGTGAGGTGGGAGTCAAGAAGGGACCAGCCATCCTCTGAAGGCCTGTGGGGACCGTGAAAAGCCTTTGGGTAGTGCCCTCCAGCTATGCCTGGGTAAGGTAGAAGCCAGCTGGAGGCTCGCCTAAATCAGGTTGGGTAGTAAGGTCTGGATGTGAAGGTGATTGGCAGTATGCTGGGGCTGGGGGTGGGGCAGGCCCAGAAGAATGCACACTGGTCCTGAGCCCTGCAGTCTGCCCCAGCGCTGGCCCCCGCTCTACCTGAGGCGTTGTGTAGATTCCTGGCTTTCACTCCTCACGGCCTCTGTCCACCGAGAGCCCCCTCTAGACATCCTGCAGAGACATACGCAGCGGACCCCTGTCCAGGGAACACAGCTAGCCCTTTCTCAGATCTGGAAGGTCACCTGGAGCACCTGGAGGTCAGGCCTGGTACTTAGCAGATGAGACGCAGCCAATACAGCAGCAAGGGGGGCACAGGGGCAGGGGACCAGCTCCAGCAGTGTCCCAGCCTCTGTGTTGGGTTCAGCTGCCCTGCTAGGGCATCAGCCACAGGGAAGGCCAGGATAGAGTCCTGGGGCTACCAGGCAGGAGAGCCTGTCTTTCACTAGATAACCTCCCACACCTCCTTATTACCCACTCTTTGCTGCAGGGACCAGGTCCACAGCCGCAGGTAGGCTTAATAGAGTCTAAGATGGGCTATACAGGATACTAGTGTACCCCAGAACCTCTACTCTAGAACTAAATGTTGCATAAAGATGGAGCCCCTCGCAAATACCCCGGCTCTTAAATAGAAATCAGAGAGCACTTCAGCTGTCTCCCCAGCCTGACTCCTCAATTCAGTCAGTCTCAGCTCACTCTAGGCCCACACTACTGAATTCAGGATAAGGGTGGCTGCAACCCAGCCCTTGTTGGGAAGCATATCGCACTGGCACGTGGCAATTTTGTTTTAAGGCCAGCCGGTGCTCGCTCCTCTGGAACGCACTGAATAAATTTCCCTTTATTAGACACAGCCTCACATTACAGAGTCTCCCCCTCATTATTCCCGCATAAGCTCGGCATAATGGGCCTCCAGGCTCCTCTGCATTCAGAATCCCAGGCACTTAAGAGCCCAGCCAGGCATGGGTACAAGCAATTCATGGGAGGGGGGGAAAGAAGAGGGGGAGGAGGGGGAGGAATGAGCAGGGGGAAATGGAGGACGCTGGCTGGGTGCTGGGTGGGAGCTGAGAGGATGCTTGGGGCTTGGCAGGCTCTTATTATGCCAGCCAGGCCTTCCTTCACCTCCCCCCCAGGCTGCCCAGTGTGGGATCCCCCAGGCTTCTGGCACCCAGACCACAAGCTCTGACCTGGCCATGATCTGGGGCTCTGTCTGCTCTAGCAAAATTTGAAAGGAAAAGACAGACAGGCAGGCAGGCAGACAGACAGACAGATAATAAATGATAGGTAAATAGATAGATAGATAGATAGATAGATAGATAGATAGATAGATAGATAGATAGATAGAGATAGATAGATAATAGATAATAGACAGACAGACAGACAGAGGCAGACCATTGGAGAAGAAAAGCAGCAAAGGAAGGAGGCACACAAACAAACAAACAAACAAACAAGCCCTTTGTCAGCCAAGCCTGGCGTGGGACTTACATACGTATGTACATACGTACATGTGCACACTCGCACACACACCACTCCATCTTTCCTGCTGCTCATCTCATCTCTATAGCTTCAGCGCTGGATTGAAGGGTCAAAGCCTTCAGAACTTGGACCCCTGGGACATAAGCCCGAAGAGTCTCAGGAGAAAGGCACAGCCTCCTCACAGGAAGGTGGCTTCGGGACACACAGCTTCAGTGGAGATGATGTGATTGTTTCCTGAGCCAGCAGAGAGGTTAGTGGACCAATGATTTCCAGCCAGGTACCAGGTCCTCAGAGTGTGCTGCCTCCTCCTTCAGGAGCCAAGAGTCCCAGCCAAGGTAAGAGACAGGAGGCTCTGCTCCTCCTCCAGGACGTCCTCACAGCCCTTCTGGCTCACCCACCATGCGCCAGGCACTGCTATGCATCACTGGGAACCCACCAGAGATGACCACTCAGACGTGGTTATAGCCAACTGAAAGTCTATTCCAGCTGGCTGGGACTCCACCCAGGTATTCCCATCCTAAGTGTGGCCTCAAGGGTCCAAAATGGGATTTTTAGGCAAAATCCAGTTAAGCATCTAGCACAGTGACAGCAAACCATGAGACTTTGGGAAGCTATATATCGGCAGGAATAGCAGCTGTGCAAAGGCCCTGAGGTACACAGGGGTGTGGAGCATTTTGTGAGGAAGAATAATGGGAGGCTGATGGGTGTGGAGATCAATGGGAAGAGATGGGCAGGCCTGGGAGGCACACACGGTGGCCTCTCAGCGACCTGGGAGGCCAGGCCCTTGGGAATCATTTCACTTTGGCATGGAATGGACCAGCCCCCACTAAGACTGAGGTGCCAGAGACTTTTATGTCTCATGTGAAGGATGGGAATGGAGGAAGGAAAGACTCAGAAGCAGCCACGTGGCTATCACGGAGTGAGGGCAGTGCAGGGCCTGGACGGTATAGACTCCTTTCCTTGTCAGGCCTCAGTGTGTGTCACAGTTCTTTGTGGTCAAAGGTCACCTACTGTTGACAGCACCATCCTCTGGGCCAGACAACACCATCTTCATGCATTCCGTTGTGGTGCTTGCAAAATGATCATCATAGCTGTCCTCGTTCACTGCTGACATCATGGGAGTGGGACCCTCAGTGAGCGGCCAGCCACTCCCTCTAGCCAGCTGTGCTCAGCCCTGCCCTAATTGTATGTGGCCTGGGGGAGGGGCTGGAGTGCATAGGCTGGCAAGGACTAGGGGAGGGAGCTCTATTTATAGATGCGTGGGAAAGCACCCCCCCATGCTTGGTATACAGATCTTCCAGTGTGGCTACTGTAAGGCCACCCACATCCCTGCCTATAAGTAAGCCTAACAAACTCATTGGTTCCCTAAGGTGAACTTTGGTGGAATTGAACTTCAGTTTGTCACAGGGACCTTGGCAAGGATAGGAGGGGAGCTACTTGGCACCCTGATGCCACCCCAGTAGAAAATTCTTGTAACATGTACCTTCACCTTCAGGCCAGAGTGTAGCTGGTTTTTGCTACTTTGTGGGTTCTTTTTTCCTACCCTTTATCCCCCTAGTTTCACCCCCTAGATAGGTGAGAAAGGAGGAAGGGGGGAGAAAGAGAGACAGAGAGAGTGAGACAGAGAGACAGAGAGAGAGATTCCTGAATCTAATTTCCTTCTTCTTGTTCACAGAAAGAAAACAACAGTTTGAGCATAACTACTGATAAGCAGCAACCACCAAGGCCGCCTCGCAGGGCCCTGCATGTATACAGCCTCTGAAAAGTTCCCAGAATCGCTAGAACACGAGGCCAGTCACAGTCAGCTGCTTCAGACAGACCAAAGAACCGTCCCCCACCCCATCCCCACCTGGGATTAAAATGAAAGCACATTCATATGATACTTCTGTGTTGTTTTAAAGAAGCCAAAATCTAAAGTTGTCTCTACACCAGAATTCCAATGACAAGTTGGGGGGTGGGGGGCATGGGAGGAGCCGATGGGGAGGGGAGCATGAGAGGAGCTGAACAGTGGGAAATCAACAGACCTATTGGAGTCACTCTCCTGTTCCTGTAGTTAGGCCCCACCTGGGCTTGGGAAGGCTGAGATGGGGCCCCTTGGGATTGAGTGAGGAATTAGGAGGCAACTGGAGCAGCCCCCTGGTCCCCTTTTAGGGACAGGCCAGGAGGGGTGTCATCTGTGTGCAGTGGATAGTTCTGAAGTGGGAAATGGGGGTCTGGCTCAGACCACACTAAGTTCATTGCAGCTTTGGGCTCTGTCCCTAAGCAAAGAGGGATAATCCGGAGGTGTAGGAGGTCATATGAAGGACAGGCTCCCCTGTCTGTCAGCCTGGGGCTCTATCCTGTTCCTTCCCTGTGGCTGATGCCCCAGCAGGGCAGCTGAACCCAACACAGAGGCTGGGACACTGCTAGAGCTGGTCCCCTGTCCCTGTGCCCCCCTCGCTGCTGCGCTGGCTGCTTCTCACCTGCTAAGTACCAGGCCTGACCTCCAGGAAGCTCTAGAAAGGGCTGGTTGTGTTACCTTGACAGGCATCCACTGCAGGTCTCTGCAAATGTCTAAGGATGCTCTCAGTGGACAGAGGGAGTGAGGAGGCTGAGAAGGCCAGAAGCCAGAGGCTGTGATTCTGCAAGACTCCTCAGATGGGTGGAGGCTGGGCAGACTGCAGTATTCAGGATCTGCAGGCCCTTCCCTCTCCAGTGTGGATGCTTCCCAGGACTGATTCATAGTACAGTGGAGAAGTCTGACTTTGGGTTTTATTGTTATGAAGAGACACTATGACAAAGGCAACTCATAAAGACATTTAACTGGGGTTGGCTTACACTTGCAGAGGTTTAACCCATTATCGTCACAGTGGGAAGCATTGCAACATGCTGGAGGTGCTGGGGGAACTGAGAGTTCTACATCCTGATTGACAGGCAGCAGGGGACTGGATTCCATACTGGGCAGAGCATAGCATACCTTAAAGCCAGCCCACACAGTGACATACTTCCCCAAACAAAGCCACACCTCCTAATAATGCTGCTCCCTATGGGTCAAGCATTCAAACATGAGTCTATGGGGGCTATACCTATTCAAACCAAAGTAGGGGGAATGCCCGCTCAAGGGTGGGATGGGGTCATCTGACCCCAGTTCCATCTTGGACAGCAACCCTCCATTGGCAGGGGTCTCTCTTGATCTCCTGTCCAGGTTTGATCTCACCTGGAGGTAACCAGGTCTCCGCGGGGCAGACAGAGAGTGGGCCTGGAGCCTCCACCAGATCCTCCTGTGAAGAATGCCATGCTGTGCTGTTGCTGTGCCCCTGCTGTTCCAGCCTCCAGCTGTTGCTGGCATGCTGGGCAGTGTGGGAAAATAGCCAGAATCTGCTTGTAAAGCCCACTGAGTCCTCCTTGGGGATGACCTGCCTCCCTCCATCCATCCCTCAAGACTGGCACCTTCCCGACGCTGTGCCTGTCTTCCGAGTCATCATTTACTTAGTCTCTTTGGGTGAGATTTTAAAAATTGTCTGAGCATACGGAAGGACCTGGGTATGTTTTGCTGAATCTCTTCCCAACCATTTCCTCGAGCTCTTTGAAGTGTTTTTAACGGTTTCGATTTCTAGTTGTTTGTGGCTGACTTGTGAGAATGCAATTGGTCTTTGCGTATTGAATGACACAGAATGAAATGTATCTAGCAACCCAGAGCTCATACTCAAATGTCATTGCCTGTTTCCCAGGATGTGACCAGGAGCTCAGAAGGTAATTAAGTTTAAATGAGGTGTTCAGAGCGGGTCCTACCCCAGGGTCACCATGGTCTGCAGAGGGAAGGTCAGACAGGTACACAGAAGATGTTCCCAACCCAAGGAGAGAGCTGTCCAGACACAGTATGGGCACGCGGCAGTCTGGCTTTAAGCCGTATGGTACTTCTTCAGAGTAACCAGGTCAAGCTTGTTTCTTGAACCTACTTGTTTAATAAGGTGAGAGATTTTAAATTACGTGCAGTTTTCTCCTGGCCCACCTTGTGACTTGGGAACTGAGTGAGCTCACTCAAGCAAGCAGCATTTGAAACCATCCTCAGAGTTTTCCCTTGACCCAGCATGCTCTGCCCATGATAAGGCCATCTTTCCGTTCCTTCCTTTGTCCCCACCATTCTCCATGTCCACGCTTGTTGCACAGAAGAGCTCGGCCGCTGTGGAAGTTCAGTGTGTGTGGGGGGGGTGGGGGTGCGGTGTTGGTTGGTTTTCAAGAAAAGTCACAATCTGTTCAATGAAGAGGGATAGCCTGCCCAACAAAGGTGGGCCCGGGGTGGAAGCCGAGAAAACTCACCAAAAGCTTAAAAATGAAGCTTTACTTTCTGCTCACAAGGAGACGACCACTTTGGGATCTGAACCAAGATGCAAAGGGAGATTGTGCAACATTTTTATAGGCTGGAAACACAAAGCAAATTTTGACACAAGGGGTGGAACAAGGAGGCTAATGTTGGGGACTGGGCCTTATCCGGGTCACCTGGCTTCAGGGTCCTTGGGTCAGCGTTTGCTGTCAGATCCCCTCCTGGACTCCAACCTGGATTGAGAATGATAAAGGAACAAATGAGCAGTCAAGCAGTACACAGTCAACCAAGGCGAGACAAGCAGCACATTTATGACTTGTGGGTTGAGAAGAAGCAGAATAGGAGTTGGGTTCCGGGGTCTGGGGACATGAACTCAGTTTTGATCCTGCCAGCAAGGTAGAACTCGTTCCTGAGATGGCCGATCTCGGGAAACTACCTCCTAACAAAGGAATCAAGACATCGGCTCCTTGTATGAAGAATAAAGATCAGATCCCTGTCTTCCATTAGTCCCTACACTCAACAGATGGTAGGAGGAGTTCAAAATCTTAAAGCTCTACACTAGTTTTAGACAAAAATAAGAAAGTGCATTTTATACTGTTTAGGGAAAAAAATCTATGATGTAAACTCCAAAACCCAGAATGTGTAAGAAGAAAAAGCTGACAGCTCTCACCAGAAAAGCCACTTCCCATCTCCTCTTTGACCAAGGACACTATTTGAAAAAGACAAGGAATAGACTGGGAAGAATATTTGCAACACTTAAGACAAACAAAGGATTATTAGTTAGACAATATGAAAAGCATTTCAAGTCAAGGCAGAAAGTACAACAAACCCAGCCACAAAACAAGCAGAGACAGAGCGGCCCAGAGCCAGAGAGGTGCAATTAGCATAATTCAAAGAGACTCAAATTAAAGTGCTGAGATAATATTTTGTCTCCAAACTGACAAACATTTAAAATAGTGACTATATCCAGCAATGATGGAGAGACAACCGCAGCCATGGGGCACACATTGCAAGTGTGAACTTGTGAGGCCTGTTTATTGGGCAACTTCACAGGGACCAAGAACCCTAAGGAACGTGCCCTTCAACTGCGCAGGCTCAGCCCCAGAAGCCTGCCTTGCAGAGATGTGAATGGGTGTCTCCTTGCTGCTGGGACAAGTTTCCACCAGCTTCTGGGTTTAAACAAATGGATTCTCTTCCACGGTGAAGCCGGGCCATCCCCCAAAGGCAGAACAATGTCCTACCTCAAGAACTTAATCATCATGCCTGCAGAGTTCCTTTGGCCACGGCAGATACCATAGTTAGAAGCCTTGAACTGAGATGCAGATATCTTTCAGAGTGTGTGTGCATGGTGGTGGTGGTGGTGGGTGGTCATTCTGTCCATAACATGAATTATTTGAGATAGCTGTTTCAACATTGGCTACAAAAGTGAAAAACCCCTATATCCACCAGTGAGGAAGAGAATCGTTCACAGACAAGCACAGAGCTCATGCAATGACCTACCTCTTAGTTTATTTCCCTTTTGCCATGATAAAATATCCCAACAAAAGCGACTTTCTGGCTGTCTTAGTTAGGGTTTTACTGCTGTGAACAGACACCATGACCAATGCAAGTTTTATAAAAGACAACATTTAATTGGGGTTGGCTTACAGGCTCAGAGGTTCAGTCCATTGTCATCGAGGCAGAAACATGGCAGCATCCAGGCAGGCATGGTGCAGGAGGAGCTGAGAGTTCTACATCTTCATCTGAAGGCTGCTAGTAGAAGACTGACTTCCGGGCAGCCAGGGGGAGGGTCTTAAGCCCACACACACAGCGACACACCTACTCCAACAAGGCCACACCTCCTAATAGGTTCACTTCCTGGGCCAATCATATACAAACCATCACACTGGCTCACAGTTCAAGAGTGCGGTGGGCAAGGTGACAGGAGCTTGGATCAGGCGGTTGCATCCTATCCACAATCAGGAATCGATGAATGCTCACTGCTGCTTAGTTTCCTTTCTCCGCTCATACAGCCCTAGGGAATGGTGACGCCCACTGTGAACAGTTTTCCCACCTTGATTAAAACAATCAAGAGCATCCCCAACAGGTCTGACCAGAGAGAGACCTGTCTCAAAGGTGATTCTAGATTCCATCAAGTTGACAACACTAACCGCCCCATCGTACTACACAGCCAGTAAGAGGCTCTGTTGATCAGGCGTGCCATCAGTGAAACACAATCCCACTAGCATAGACAAATCTCGTTTAACATTGAAGACGCAGAAAGGTGACAATTGTGGAATTTACAGTGGTGAACAAGACCGCAAGCTGTAAAGAAAAGACTTCCATACTTTCCGAGGCTGGAGGTCTCCACATGTGTGCCTGAGGGATGAACCAACTTGCTCACTGGCTACATAAGACCAACAATGAGGGCTAGCAAAGCCTGTTACTTGCCCTGTCCTAGAAGGCTGCAATCCTAGTCTGCTCTTCTGATAGGGAAGCAGAGGGGAGAGAGAGGGGTCAGCTGGAGTCTTCTGTCCTAGCCTCCAACCTGTCTCCACTCTGGGGCCAAGCCTCACACTCTGGGGATCCTTCTCTTAGCCATAGAACTTCCTAACCTGTAGACCTAGCTGCTGCCGTGTTGACTGGATGAGCACAGAAGGCTCCTGCTCTGATTTTTTGTGTGTGTGTGTCTTGCTGCTGACCCTCTGAGGAAGCAACTCCAGGCTGCCTTGAGCCATCCTACAAGCCCATCCTACTGCATGGAGACATCTCCAGCCATTGCCTAGTGATCTCCTATCTGTCTACTAAGTCTCATCATCCTCTCCTCTGTCAGCTAAGTCCTCTTGTATGTATGCCTTGGGGACATCTGTCTTCTCTCTGCATGTCACAATACACAACAATGAATGCATGAGACTGCCCACCTCCTAAGTCCCTGTCACCAATACAGATATGTGGAGGACTCCTACAGCATCCCTAACATGTGCAAAGTGCCTGGATCCACAATTAAGAATCAGAGGCTTGACTACCCATGGTTCCTGGACACACATGTCTCAGAAGTCCACGCCAGGCCTTTCCTCACCAGGCCTCAGATCCAACACACACCTGATTCAACCGCAATCAACTCCAGCACGAGGTTGCTAGCCTGCTTTCTAACTCGGGAATAGAAAGCTGTTCTTATCGGGGAATGCTACAGCAGGAAGCAGGTGGAGGAGGTATTTTGGGGTTTGGAAGGGGCCCCCAGAGCCTGCGAAATCACACCAAGTAGGCAGCCACCTACTCTGCCTAAATATATAATGTTGGTCTCAGGCTGCAGAGCGAGCTGCCTCCCAGCCAGCTGCCCCCCGCCTGCCAGCGTGGGGTCTGCGAGAGCCTCTGTAGGGCCTCGGGACCATCCACAGCTGCCCGGCCGAGGCCAGGTTCTTCTGAGGCCTCCAATGGCATTGCCTGACTCAAAACAGGCATGGGCTGAAGATCTGCAGTGTGTCCCTGAGCAGCGGATGTGAAAGAAGCCATCTTTGATGGTGCCTTGGTATCCAGGCCAGAGAGCTTCTGGGGGTCCTTCGCGGATACTTCAAGGATGGTGAGGCAGCCTCTTCCTGAGTTCTAACAGCAAGAGAAAGTGTGAGGTGGTGGGGCCTGAGAGTCACCCAGTCAGGGCATCTCTTCCTGGCTGGTCTCTGCTTCTTCTTGGTACACAGAGGCTGAGGGTAAGGCCCTTCCTAGATTGGGGGGGGGTCAAGGTGGTCTTCACAGAAAGAGTGAGTTGCATAGAATTCTGGAATGGTGTGCCCCACTCCATCTCATCTTGAAGCCTGGAGACTCAGAACAGATGAGTCGGCTTTAGTGCCCTGTACGGGTTCCTGGTCTCAGGGGTGACCCCTGCTGGAGAAGCAAGGGTACTCTGCGTCCGGAGTCCAGCCTACCCTGATGTGGGAGAGAGCTGGAAAGGAAGGCGCAGTGCTGTCCCTGTCCCCTGTCCCCCTGTCCCCTGTCTCCCTGTCCCCTGTTCCCTATGCCCACTCTAGGATATAGGGGGATCCCAGTATGAAGGAAGAAGCAGATCCAGCCAGCCAAAGGGGATTTGTCTGCCTCAGACAAAACTCTGTAGAATCGGTCTCCTTGGTGAGTTAGAAAAAAACTGTCAGCTAGAACAGGTACTGGAGCACTGTCCCTTAAGACAGGTGCCAGCCACCTCCAGTAGCTTCCTCATCCTTAAATCTGAGTGTGCCTGGCCTCGGAGCTAGGACAGACCCAAGTTGCAAATTTAAGTGAAAATTTTTCATCTGGACTGACAATCCATTTTCTAAGAGCCAAAGACCACCTAACAAAATAATAAGAAGAATGAGACTATTAGAAGAGGTCTAGCATCTACTACCATCTATGTCTGGCCTCCACATGAACACACACACACACACACACACACACACACACACACACACGTGTGCACGCACCCACGCACACACGCACGCACATATACAACTTGCAGATGGATGTGGGGAGAAGACCATGGAGCCCATAAGACTTGAGCCCAAGACCAAGCCCAGGTTCTGAGCCACCCACACATCGTCTGCTGAAGCTTCCTTTTGCCTGGCTTCCGCCACACCTGACTTAGAGCAGCGGTTCTCAACCTTCCTAATGCTGGGACCCTTTGTTACAGTGTATCATGTTGTGGTGACCCCTGCAACCACAAAACTATTGTTGTTGCAACTTTGTAACTAATTTTGCTACTGTTACGTATCATAATGTAAATTATCTGATACAATGGCTATCTGATATGTGACCCCTGTGAAAGGGTCATTTATTCCCTCCCCACAAGATGTCACAACCCACAGGTTGAGAACTGCTGGTTAGAGGCTTGTGCACCCGACCAGCATGTAACGGGCCTCCGTTCATCAGCCTCTACCTGATCGATCCTCCAGAGCCATCTTGTCTCCATAAAGCTAGACTGAGCTGGTCCTCCCCTCAGTCAGTGTAACAGTCCCCGGGGATACCCAGACTCCAGTCTGACCTGCTACTCACAGCCGTCCACAGTGCAGTCCTCACCCCTTCTAGACAGTCTGTTTCCTGACACCTGTCAATCATCCATTCACTCACTCATCCAGTTTCGTGGGCCAGCACCCACTACCTCAGGTTTCTAGGTGCCCACAAGAGGTGTTGAGGAGCTGGTACATCACCTCTCCTACTGGACATGTGTATCTGCCCCCACTCCAGGCTCTGCTGTCACTCTTTGTCCCATCTGGGGGTCCTCCATCTTAGGTGTCAAAGCCAGTTGACATGCCCACCAGACCCCAGTAGAAAGCCCAGCATGGCCACTTGTTTTTAAGACTCCCACTGAGTTTCTACTTCTTCCTGAGAGATAGAAATGTTGAAGCAGCTGAGGTGAGGCCTGGCTGCAGTCAGGTAGACAGTCCCTGGGACCCTAAGGACACTTGGAGCACATCTAAAGAACTGGTTAACAGGTAAGCCTCAATCAGGAGGTAGAGGAAGGTAGGGGGACCTGAAGATCCTAGGAGGCTCTTACAATGGTGGAGGTCAGGAGGGGTATCCAGAGAAAGCCCAAGCTCCCAAGGTAGGCCAGCGCCAGTGTTGGAAACGATCCCGCAGTACCTAACTGGGGAAGTGGGATATGTCTAAACGTCATGGCATTGCACTGAGGGTCCTTGAGGTTCCTGTCCTTTTCCCCATCCCATAACTCATGCATAATTCACTCCCCTAGCAATGGGGCACTCACTGCCCCCAAAGGCAGCCAGTGAACCTTCCAGTTAGCTTACTCTAGCTGGGGCTCTGACCTGAACATTACGGCCGATCTTAATAAATGAGCCAATGAACGAGCAGCCCCAATTGGCGGTATTTGGGGTCCCCACTGCCCTTTCTACCTCCATGGAATCTTGCTGGGAAACCCTGGGAGCCTGAGATCTGTGGCTCCCATCCAAGGGGTCAGGGCCAGGGTCACAGCCCCCTGAGACACCTCACCCGCTTCCTTGCATTCATTCAAACCTAGGACCTTGCTTCACTCGACTCTAAACTTGATACCAAGACCTACCACACTGTGTGTCCCAAGACCTACCACACTGTGTGTCCCAAGACCTACCACACTGTGTGTCCCAAGACCTACCACGCTGTGTGTCCCAAGAACTACCACGCTGTGTGTCCCAAGAACTACCACGCTGTGTGTCCCAAGACCTACCACACTGTGTGTCCCAGCCCTCCGAGAAGGTGTCCTCCTCATACCCTATGTACGTCTGCTTGGGACCACTCCATCTCTCACTAGGACATCTAGCTCTCTGGGCACATCTCTGGCTTCCTACTCAAGTGGCTCTCCGGTCTGATTCCAATAAGGCATTCCCACAGAGCCTCTGGATTTTGCTACACTGTGCTTTTCTAGCATGCACTCCCCAGACTCTGCCTGGGAAGCATCTGTAGCTCAGGGACTGTCCCTGCCCATACAGGTGACCCCAACTCCATTCCAAGAATCATGATTCACCCCACAATAGGCTGTTCGTGACTTCATTTCTGGTTTTTTTTTCTGCTGGTGTTTAGAAGGCTATTATAACTTGGCCATGGTGTCTCAAAATTTCTAGTGGGCTGGAGTATGTGTGTGTGTGTGTGTGTGTGTGTGTGTGTGTGTGTGTGTGTGTGTGATGTGTATGTATGTTATTCTGATTTCAGGAAAAGATAGAAGCTTTCAGAAAACATCCCTCAAGCTAAAAGGCCTGGTTTGGGTATGAGCACAGCTTTGCTCAAGTCGTTGGGACTCATGGTAAGCAATTGCACTGGGCCTGCTGTCTCTGGGACTGGAGTGACAGGTTACAGATGGTCTGCTTCTAGCTTTAGTTTAGGTACACACCCCACCTAACAGTCCAGGTGCCTGTTGCCTGAGTCCCTGCTCACAGCACATTGTCCCTGAACCTGGGCCCCTGCTGGAGTTGAAAGAGTCTCTGAAGCCTGAGGGTCTGAACTCAGAGATTCGCTGCCTGGGACCCTTGGGCCAGCCTGGCATTTGGGTGACAATGGTACTCGGCCATGTAAGCTTCTTGGTACATCTGAGACTCTATTTCCTGACCCAAGTGACAGGGTGAGCAGAGTCAGGGAAGCTGGGAGCACAGAGTGTTGTTAATATTCTAGATTACAGGTGCTTTAGTCACTGTGCCATTGCCGCGAAGGGACACCACACCACGACCAAGGCAACTCTCACAAAAGAAGGTGTTTGATTAAGAGTTAGCATACAGTTTCAGAGGTTTATTTAGTCCATTATCATCATGGCAGGGAGCATGGCAGCCTGCAGACGGGCTTCGGAGCAGTAGCTGAGAGCTCCATCCTGATCCACAGATCCACAGGCAGAGAGAGAGAGAGAGAGAGAGAGAGAGAGAGAGAGGAGACACAATGAGACAGCACCTCCCTCTGCCAACCCATAAACCTCTGCGGTGCAGGGAGCATAAACAGCGGCTTTCCTTTGTTCCGCTCTCTCTACTGCCCTGGAGCCCACGGCTGGGAACCCAATCCAGCCAGCTGCTCGGCATCCTTCTGATCTGGCTGTTTGGGAATTGGGCCGCAGGCCTGGTCTCACGTTAGCACTTCAGACATATTAGTGATCTGCTTTCTATGCCAGGTTTGATTTCCTCTACAAGGCCTCTTTGGGTACAGAGGCCGACTAATTAGAGCTGCCAAGGGCCCAGGCCCAGAGCCACCATGGGAAGAGTGAAGGAGGCCAGCTCACCGTGAGAGCGTGTGAGGGCAGAATCTTACCCATGCCCCTCCTTGTCCTACAAACTGTCAACATCCACTCAACCCATCGACACCATGGCTCCAGCAAGAGCCGATTGTTGGGGGTTGGTTCTAATGCTTTGATTTCATCGGGAATCTGTGTCCAAATGCTGAAGGTCCCTGTCCCCGGTTGGTGTTTGATCAATCAATAAAGATGCTAGCGGACAATGAATGGGCAAAGGGAGATGGGGTGGGATCTTTAGATTTGCGTGGGCTAGCAACTGGGGAAAAGGAGACAGAATCTCCATGACTCTGGGGAGAACGATGGGTCACAGGAGCTGCAAGAAAGAAAGCCAACCAGCCATGTGAGAATTTGGGTGAGTGGCCACTGGCCACTTCCCCAATTGGGCCTGGGGTAGCAGGGGAAGGTTTAGGAATGCCCAGCCTTTGAGGTAGCCAAGGCATTTTAAAATTAACTGGTGTGTGTGTGTGTGTGTGTGTGTGTGTGTGTGTGTGTGTGTGTTTTCCATTTGTGAACCCAAATTGCTCCTGGGAGGGTGCACAGGTACAACCTGACAATAACCAAAGCAGTGTAGCTAAACTCACCGCTATAGCTGATTGATAGCATTCCCACTTTTCAGAGAAAGGAACTGAGGCAGAGAGTGGCCATCTTTTCCAGGGCTCAGGGCTAAGAGCACCTTGTTCACTGGGCAGCTTCCTTCCACTCTGTGATGTTTCCAACAAAGGTGATTTCTCATGAACACATTGGCATCCTGCCTCCGCCCCGAGGCTCTTGGCCAGTATCCTTGTTGATGAGGATTAGTGGACCACATGCTGCCCACAGCCTCTCTCAGGTGCCTACCTCAGCATCCACCTGAGCAGGGGATGCTGGGGGAACCACCACAGTGGCTTCCAGAAAGAGCAGTGGCTCAGGAGTGCCAAGAAGACCCAGGACACACTGGGGTCATTGTGACTGTGGGGACACAAGAGAAGATGAATCCAACTGCCACCTTCCCCTTCCACCATTACTGTCCCTAGAAAGGCCAGGCCTGGTTTGTCACAAGGCCTCGGGATGACTGTCTCACATTCATGTTCTCTTCCTGAAAGCCCAGTGACCCACCTTGACAGGGGCCAAGTCAGGGTACTTTGTATGACACATGGGAGTTCTCAGGCAGGGTCTTCCTACAGGCCTCAGACTATGGTGGATGAAGCCCCTGCATCCTGCAGTTAGAGGCAAAATCATTGAGGCAGATTTGATTGGAAGTGGTTTGGCATGGAAAAGACTCAGACTGAACTGAGCTCAGTCCCAACACAAGGACCAGCCAAGGCAGGCAGAGTCAAGCAGACAGGAATCTCCTGAGCCAAACACAGGCCCAGAGAGCAGGCTTCTTGCAGAATCAGTCCACACACTTAGAGGTAAAGAAACCAGGAGCCCCCATCTCTCAAGTTTGGCCAGACGTGGGACAGCTGGGAAAAATGTCATTGTGCAATGCTAACTGAGCATGTTCTTGATAAAGCTGGCCTCCTAGGGACCAGAACCAGAGGCCAGACCTTGTGAAAAACAGTTCCACTGAGTCAAAACCAGGAGGCTGCCCATCCTATCCCAGGAGTGCGGGGATGGATTGGGTCTCTTTGTTTACCAACAGAGCAGAGGACCCCACCTTGTGGGGACACAGGTCCAAGGGGAAGGGCTTTGAGTTAGCACTGAGTTGGAACTTTATAAACACTCCCTAGAAGCACACATGTCACTGAGAGAAGTCTTGTATGTTATGGATTTCAAACAAGCCAGCCAAAATAGACCTCCTCTGCACAGTGAACTGGAGAAGTCCCAGGGTCAGGGAAACCATGTCCAATGGGAAGGGCATCAGCAAGGCCTCCGGGTTCAAGAAGGGGCAGCATGAGCTCTTTTCCCCAAGAAAGGGCAGCACTGGGGCTGGACCCATTCTGACCCTTAGCCACCACCAACACAGTGGCTAGAATGGGGCTCTGCAGAAAATACCTGTCTCTCAGCCACCTAATAAAACAAAACAAAGGTGCCTCCACACACTGGGTCCTGCTACAGTGAAAGGGCCTCTCCTGGTTCCAGGCTGGTCTCCATGGAGCTCCTGTGCTGCAGAGACAGCAAAGAAGGGCTCGGTATGCATCCCGCAGGGAAAGAAAGTCACACTATCTAGTTAAACCTCCAAACACGAACTGGCTATTGAGAAATTAGTGCTGTCTACCAAAGACCTTCGCCCTGCACCCTGGCTGCCCATGTCAGTTGTACAAAGTTGGCCCTGTGTGCACACACTCAGTGCTACATCCGTGAGCTGTGTTAAGAGCAGCACTAGAGCCTAGACCAGCTTAAGTGATCAAGTGAGGTCTTTCTATCAGTGGTTCAGGAACTTCTACCCACACTGCCCACATGTGTGCAGGTGACACACTCAAGCATAGGCATGCACACAGCCATCACATTCACACTTACAGTCATCACATATACAGCTGTCATGCATGAGTTCATAGTGTGTGTGCTCCAGTACATGAAATATACTCTTAAGATGTATACTGTATTCTCATGTGCTGTCTTGGCTTCTTCTTCTTCGGCTGTGTTAAAATACTATGACTAAAGCAACTTAGGGAAGAAAAGGTTATTTTGGCCTGCAGTTCCAGGGTACTGTCTAGCATGGCTGGGAAGTCAAGGCAGCAGCAGGAGCTTGAAGCCAATGGTCACCTGGAATCTACAACCAAGATGCAGAGGGCCATAGATGAATGCTGCTGTTCAACTCCTTTTCCCCACTTACACAGTCCAGGATCCTAGCCAGGGAGTGGTGCCGCCCACAGTGGGCAGGTCTTCCCACCTTAACATAATTGAGATAATTCTCCATAGGCATGCGCAAGGGTTCTTCTCCCAGGTGGTCCAAGATTCTGTCATGTTTAGAGTTAACAGTAACCATCAGAGAGCTGGAGAGATGGCTCAGCATTTAAGTGCACTTGTTTTTGCAGAGGACCTGGGTTTAGATCCCAGCAATCCAATGGTGACTCAGAACCATCTATAATTCTAGATCCAACAGATGAAACACTCAAGGCACACATGTTGCACAGACATACATGCAAGCAAAATACCCAAACTCATAAAATAAATATATCTAAAAATAATTATTATCACATGTAACATCACACACATGTCATGTAATTCCATATTCTTGTGTGTTTTGGTATACATGCACATGATGTGCACATACATGCACATGTACCCGTGGTCTCCCATACCTATGCACACACTCATGCATGTGAACATAGTCTTATGTACTTATATATACACTTGTGTATTCACATGCACATGGTATCCCATACCTGTGTAGACATCCATGCATGTACACATGGTCTGGTACTTATATAAACACTTGTGTACACACAAGCACATGTGCCCATGGTATCCCACACCTGTGTACACACTCAGGCGCATAAATGCATGTTTTCTCCTAGTTTCTGTATTAGGATTTTCTAAAGGAGAAGAATTTATAGGATGATATATAAATATATATTCATTCATTTATTTACAATTTATTAAAGTGGCTTACAGGCTGTGGTCCAGATAATCCAACAAAGTCTGCCTACAAATAAAGGTTGAAGAATCCAGTAGTTTTTCATTCTGTGAGACTGGGTGTCTCAACTGGTCTTTGGTGTGTGCCAGAGTCCTGAGGAGCTCTAATGCCAGCGAAGGCGTGGACTTGGGAGTGAGAGCAAAGGCCAGCAAGCAGAGAGAACGAGCTTCCTTCTTCCGTGTTCTCTCTAGGCCGCCAGCAGAAGATGCAGCCCAGATGAAAGGTGGATCTTCCCACCTCAAAGATCCAGATTTGAAGTGGATCTTCCCACTTCGAATGACTCCATTATGAAAAAAAAATCTCACAAGCGTGCCCAGCTGCTTGGGATTTAGTTAATTCCTGAAGAAGCCAAGCTGACAACCAAGAATAGTCACCGCAGCCTCCCACACCTATGTTCAGACGCATGCACACACGGACTCCCACACTGCTGTGCACACAAACGAAAACTCTTCCCTGAAGCTGAAGCCAGAATAACTGGCTCAGGACTGAGGGAGGCCAAAGTCAAGTTTCAGAAGATCTGTGCTCCCAGAGATCCAGGAATCGTGCTCTGGGACCTGCATTGACTTTAAGCCCTGCCTTCTTGCTGCTGGGCCAGTGTGGGGTGCAACCCAGCTCTGTTTTGATGCAGCAATGACCATCTGGCCCTGGCGAAGGGAAGAGCCATTTCATCAGTCTTTGATCAATCTGTAGCAAGCAGACCAGTCCTAATGAGGCCTGGCCAGGAGAGCCCCCGAGGCCCGTGACCCTATGATCAAAGACGAGCCCTTTGCAGGCCAGCAGCCATTCAGCTGGACCTGGCCTCCCAAGAGCATCAGCAACAGGACCGCAGACAATCCGAAATCCACCCCATCCTCCTCACCCACAAGGCTCACAGAGGGTTCCCTTCCTAGTTACCCCCCAGCTCCGAGTATCACTGGATGAGCTCAGCTTTGGCGGTAGACAGTAAAAAAATCACTGTCTCCCCCAGACCTGGTGCCACCCTACCTGGCAAAAGCTAGACAATGCTGCATTTTCAGGGCCTCTTATCTTCAGGTGGGCTCCATGTATGTTTTAGGTCAGAAGCAGAGCCCCATCTGGGAAAGGAGTTCTGGGGTCCCCCTGGGGAAACAGGTACAGGGTAAGAACTTCAGCTCATTAGAAATCAATGGGCAGCCATGACATCAGGAGTCTACTGTGACCCCCTTAACAGTCATCCTATTCACTGGCACCCCCAGGTAGTAATATCAAGACTCTTTCATCAGAGGCATGAAGATCTGACCCTCTGCAGGGAGCCCTGGTGCCAGGTGTCACCCTCTCCAAGCCTACAGCAAGGCTACAATCCTGGTATGTGCCTTCTACCCGCCATTCCCAACAACATGTCTGCAGTAGTATTATATTAATAAATCTTGGTGCAGGATTCCTTTCTCCCTTGGACCATTTCTGTTCCCAGATAAAAGGTGCACACACAGTACTTATATTTGCTATGCCTTAAGCAGCACAACAGCTGAGCAACTGTCTACCCTCCATGCTGTTAGAATCTACTTCCCACCGATAACTCTGAGTTACTACTTACTAGTTTCTGTGTTCCATTATAGCTGCTCTTGGCCCAACTGAGCAGCCCTCTGGGCCGCATTTTCTTGTCCCTCTTACATGGTGTTTTCCTTGCTTCTCTACCCCATGGCGGTTCTCATCTCTCTCCCCTCCTCCTGCTTCCTCGCAGTCCCAAGTCAGGAAACCCTAAATGTTGCCTCTATCTCTTCTCCCCAACTATTGGCTGCTGGCATTTTTATTTACCAATCAGGATTAACTAGAAGCAGGTTCTCAGAAGCTACCTGCATACCCTCTCATACAATTTTTGGGGACTCAAATTGACACTAATATACAAACAGCTACACATGTCTCCATAAACTAGGAAAAGAAATGTGGCTGCCATCTGCAAGCAGTAACACACAGCCTGACACCACGGCTAACCTCTTTTTATAGGAGGCCATTGCTGCGCCCAGTCACTTCTGTAGACCCCAGACCACAGCCTGCCACCCTCGGCTGGAGCCATCAGCTGTGGGTGAGCAATCTACGCTTCAGTCTCTGGGGGTGTGGCAGCCTCTGGATTTTATCCC
Source organism: Apodemus agrarius (assembly GCA_964023405.1). Taxonomy (NCBI): domain Eukaryota; kingdom Metazoa; phylum Chordata; class Mammalia; order Rodentia; family Muridae; genus Apodemus; species Apodemus agrarius. Next base: position 158,209,769 of record OZ030008.1, on the reverse strand, counting down.
AAGATAGTTTCTGAGGTTTCCCTGGGTCTCAAAAAAGGCGTCAGGGGCCACAGGGCACAGCAATCCACCCTGTTTTTGTATGTTTGGTTAGTTGGTTTTAGTTGACCAAACATTCTCCCAGAATCCAGACGATATTACTTGGGCATGCCCAGTCAGCCTCTGCTCCCTGAGGTAACCTCATGACCAGCTGACCCCTGATGCCCAGAGCCAGCCCAATTGAGCTCATCTAATAGCTGTAATTTATTGATGTAAAGACTGCATATTTATAGCTAACTCAGAACTGTTTCATAGGCGGTGGAGGTAGGGCCTAACCTGTGCCCAGGTCGCCTTAGAAACATGTAAGGAAGTGGAGTGAAACAGATGCATCCAAATTGTGCATGACAGGAAACAATTAATCTAACCTTAATGTTTTCAATTTGATTGTCGGTAAATAAGACTATTTCTTCTAAAGCATTTACTCCATCTTCTAGATTTTTATCAGCTTTTTTCTTGAGTAATAAATGCCAGGGACACAGCTTTTGAAAGCTGATTGACAAGTTCTGTGGTATGAACCTGTTGAACTAGTGCTGTGGTAGAGGATGTGACTGGCCCCAAAATTCCAATTAAGTCAGCAATTTCTAATATAAGGGCAGCAACAAATCTTTTTGGTCTAGTAAGTGCATTGGTAATGGTATTGAATGCATAAATGTCTAGGTCATCAAACCAAGACTGGCTTAGATTTATAGGTAATAAAACATAAGAAGGTTGATTTAGCAAAACAAAAGTTCCTTCTTCCCAAGAGAAATTAATACAATTAGTAGCCACTCAAGAGGAAATTTTACAGTAATAAAAGGAACTGGACTTAGAAATTAAGGCATTTGTTTGTTTGTTTGTTTGTTTCCATCAATATAACACAGGAAGCTAAAACACAAGCCTGTATTCCTAATATTTCAGGATGTTGGATGTTAGGCCTTCTTAACTCTATGAAACCTGAAGCAGTCAAAAGCAGCAGTTTCCTGGGACTCTCCCTCTTAGGTGAAGACCTGGAAGTGATAGCATCAACTCCGAGGCTGTGGCTTCTGGGTTGTGATCAGGAGAGTTAATATCTGCTGATGGCTCATTGTATACAACCATCACTTCTTCACATCATGGGCATGGAGATGAGTTCCATCACTGGCCCAGCTGTTGAGACGGCCATAGGAGAACTTCCATAAGGTCGAATCAGGTGGTCAAGCACCCAAATGGGGGAGCTAGCATCCTGGAAAAATCACAAGCACACCTGCAATCCACGGGTCAAAGAACACGGAGGCCTTTCGATTGCTCTGCAAACAGGTCTTTTGACTCCCAAAGGGTTGTGACCCTTACATAAAGTGAGAAACCGCTCCAAGTTATCTGTCAGACTGTTCAGGTCATCGTCCAATTGCATCATAAGATAGGAATTCTTCAGTCTCTGCTATTTAGTTGTGTCCCTAATATTTAGTCTTTTATTTGCCTACTTACTGAGGTTATATATTAATAAATACATTATAATAAAATATCTGAAAAACTTTGAAATATCCCATAGCCTTATAAATTTAAATATTTTTAAAAGCTGTTTTTAAAATATCCAGGTTTTAATTTTTTGTAAAACTCCAAAACTTTCTGTAAAGAAGTTTAAAATCTCTCAATTCTGCATTTTGCAATAGCAAAGCAGAGTACCTTTTTAAAAAATAAAGACATAGAGAAAAAAATCATAATTTTTAGAATACAAAACCAAGTTTTAACAGTGTAAACAATTTAGTGTCTCTAAAATCAGTACCAAGTAGATTACTTTGGTGTTGTAAAGTTTGGCTGCCAGCAAGTGTGTTCTTACACACAAATGCATAGAGGTGCAGCTTTGGTTTTTTTTTTTTTTTTTTTTTTTTCGAGACAGGGTTTCTCTGTGTAGTCCTGGCTGTCCTGGAACTCACTCTAGTCCAGGCTGGCCTCGAACTCAGAAATCCGCCTGCCTCTGCCTCCCAAGTGCTGGGATTACAGGCGTGCGCCACCACGCCCGGCTGAGATGCAGCTTTAATGGCTTATTAAACAAGCATTGTTTTAAATTATATCTTTTGTAAACATGGCTTTTAAGACAGAGCATGAATTGTATAAAAATCTTATCACAATTTAAACATATCTTTGGAGACCTGTTTTCTTTCTTTTTAAAAAAGATTTTATGTATGACACTGTCACTGTCTTCAGACACACCAGAAGAGGACATCAGATTCCATCGCTGTGGTTGTGAGCCACCATGTGATTGCTGGGAATTGAACTCAGGACCTCTGGAAGAGCTGTCAGTGCTCTTAACCACTGAGACATCTCTCCAGCCTAGAGACCTGTTTTCTTGATAGACACATGCCACATGTTGTTGTCCAGGGCAGCTCCAACCCTAAGTCAACAGTTGTAAGATAACATTTTATTTAACAGTTGTTACAGATTTGTAACCATACCCAATAACTTCTAAGCCAATAATCTATAACCAAGACATACAGAACATAGTAAACTCATCCACTTAAGTCCAGTCAGAAACAACCATGTAGTGGCAATGCTGGGCTCCTTGCCAAGGGTACAGAGCTCGAAGGCAGTGCCAGTTTATCAGGTTTTGTTGTCCCAATTCAGCTGCTTTTTTTCTGGAAATCCTTGAAATGAGTTAAAACAGTCAAGTGGTGAACGGCTGGCAGATGACATTTGGCCTATTCCTCTCAATAATCAGCACAATAATCAAGCAACTATCATAATATCCTCTTAACATGTCAAATGGGAGTTTTAGTTCAACAATAGTGGGTTTTAAAAATGGGTGAATCCAATTTATAGGTCCTAAGATATAAGTCATTTAACATTGTGAGCTTATCTAGCCTTGATTCTAAAGGCTGGTGGGGCACTGACTATGTCTTTAAAACACTACCCAAATAATTAAAGGGAGGTTGCAGCTTTATTTTTTCTTTATTTTTTACCATCTTAATCCCAGAGGGAGATAACTGAGAAAGCAGTTGTCATAACACATTTTGTAGGTAGGCTCTGTCCTTGTGGAAAATGAGGATATTGTCCATATAATGAACCAAATAAGCCTGTGAGTGTTCATCTCCTCTTTTGTTTTGTTTTGCTTTGTTTCTTGTTTTTTTTAATCTTATCTACAAAGTTTTGACAAAGGCTAAGACTATGTATCATACCTTGGGGGAAGAGTTTCTATTGATAGCTACAATATGGCTGCCTTAAGTTTGTAGAGGGGAGACTAAGGTAAATCTTTTACATCACTGAGACGTCAAAAGAATAAATAGTAAAGAAGCAATCCTATAAATCTATGACCATGAGAGCAATCCTAAGTCTATGACTATGACACTATCATCCCTAGGAGCAGCAGAGGGGAGGACAGCTCATGTTGAAGAGATACCACAGCTTCCATAGTCTCGATTTTTCTCAAGCCTTGTAGGAGCCTCCATTTTCCTGATTCTTTTAAAATAACAAATATAGAAGTGTTCCAGGGACTATTGAAGCAGTCTAAATGTTCCAGTTACAATTGTTCATTATCCAAATCTGTGGCTGCTGTATCTTTTCTATAGACGGGGCCATTGATCCACCCACACAGGAGTCTCAGATTTCCAAGTAATGGGTCAGCAGCCATTTTAACAGTTGCCCCTAAGAAAAACTTCCATCAAATCCTAACTCCTATCTATATCATAGAATTATTTTCGACTAAAGTAATTGTATATGGAGAGGTGAGGCTATAATCTGCCTGGCCTGTTGAAGTTCTTTGAGGAGTTTGTACTTGAGGGACTCTCATGAAGGCTCCTCATCTACCCATGTTAGGATTTTGGCACTCTTGGCTACATTAGCACCCTGTCTAAGCACATTTAAAAAAAAAAGTCTTAACATTCTCTTAATGAGCCTTCCCTAGTCTGTCCCAGGTTTCTAAATCCAATATCCCTGGTCTGGGTACCAAGGACTACATTGCTGCATGAAAGCAACTGATTGAGAAGTGCCAACTTTGACTCTCTTTTGCTTTAAAGTACATTGTACTATGTCTATAAAGTGTCTTCTTTCTTTAGACTCCTATGAACCATGACTTGTTTATAGTTATCTTTTCACCCTTATCTACCTGGTCTATCTCTTACCCAGGGGCTGTGAAACCTTTTGGTTAAGTCTTATATGTACTGCAAGTACACTTACCTCTGCAGGTTCAGAGTCAGAGTAAACCACAGGATAGTAACAACAGAGCTAGCCTGTTCCTCTCCTCGGTTCTGTGGCCTGTGACCACCCAGATGGAAATAGCCCCAAATTCAGAGGCACAGACTCATTAGCTGCTTTCTATGTGTCCACCATCTCTCCACCACTGTGTCAAAAAATACCTGAAAGAATCAACTTCAAAAGATGGCAGATTTGTTCTGGTTTTTGTGTTCAGAGGCCTCAGTCGCTGGCCACTTGAACAAGTGCTAACACAGCACATCCTGGGGCAATCGCAGAGTAGAGGCAGCTGCTCATTTTGTGGAAATGATCTAGGAAACAAACAGGAAGAAGGGCATCTGGGAATGCTATCCATTCAAGGGGACAGTCCCCAGTGTGCTAACTCCCTCCAACCCCCACTGTGCGCTCATTCCTAAAGGCCCTACCACATTCTAGGAGCATCATGGTGGTGTCACAATTGTTATCCCATGAACCTTGGTGACGTGTGAGACCCACACTGCAGCACTGCAGAACAGAGTCTCACTGTTGTGTGGTGCCAGGCCCCGCTGGTGCCAAAGACAGCCCACCTTTGTGTAAGACTTACTTCTTTCAGTTGACAAGAGTCCCAGTTGGACAGGGAAGCCATGGGCCAGCCATGTCCTCACACCTGTGCCATGGAAGGAGCCCCTGAACTTGGGCAACTTGTTGGGACGATTGTGTGGGGACAGGTGGGAGTGACTCTTTAGTGAAGAGAAAGCAAGACTGAGAGATACTGCAGGCATTAGCCACCCTTGCAGGCTAGTGCAGCTCCTCTCTGCCCTCACTCTCCCTCCTTGCATGTGCTGTGGTGGTTTAGCAATCACTGACAAAAGCACCCAGCTGTGGACTAGCATGAAGAAAAAGAAAATGACAAATGTCTGTGGGCCCCTCATTCCCAGGGATGGCCGGCTCAGGGGCAGCTGCATCCCCATAGCCGTCCAGCAGCCTGTGCATATGACCATATGTGCGGTCACCAAAAGAGCCGAGGAGCAGCCTAGACCACAGCTGCAGCATACGTTTGCGGGGCGCCCAGCCATGATGGAAGGGGCAAGCTCCTGAGGACAGCCACAGCAACTGGAATTCCTATGGCTTCTCTCCAAGTGGCACAGAACTCCAGACCAAAGAGCATTTTGGTTACTGTTCAGCCATTTTGGCCCATGGGGGTGTGTCTCAGGTCTGAACCATGGGCCACACCAGGTTGGGTGACACATTCACTTTCCCAGAGCACCATGCAGATATCAGCTCCACTCAGCACCACAGCTGCCCTGGTCTCTTTTCCTGCATTCCTGTTGTTGTATTAAAATATTCTGGCAAACACAACCTCACGGGTAGAGGGCTTATTCTAGTTCACAGTTCCATCATGGCAGGGAACTCAAGCCTGAAGCAGCTGCTGACGTCACATCCACTCTCAGGAAGCAGAGAGCGATGAACACTTGTTGCTGCTTATCGCTACTTACACAGGCTTCTCCACTTAGGCAGCCCAGCACCCCAGTGAGTCGGCCCTCCCACTTCAGCTAACCCATTCAGGATAACCCCCTCAAGGCATGCCTAGATGTCTGTCACACAGGGAATTCTGGGTTCTGATAAAGGTTAACATAAGGTCAGGCAATGGTGGCACAAGCCTTTAATCCCAGCACTCGGGAAGGGAGGCAGGTGGATCTCTGAGTTTGAGGTCAGCATGGTCTACAGCATGAGTTCCAGGACAGACAGAGATGCACAGAAAAACTCTCTCTTGAAAAACAAAACAAAACAAAACAAAACAAAACAAAACAAAACAAAGCAAAGCAAAGCAAAGCAAAGCAAAGCAAAGCAAAGCAAAGCAAAGCAAAAAACATTAACACTAAACTATCATAGCTGGTAAACAGGAAATAATTTTTCAGAGAATACTGGGTGGCAGAACCCATGCACTGAGCATCAGAGGACCTGCGTGGGATGTCGGTCTCACAAAAGCTGCCCAGCACCACAGGACACACGAGTCCTTGCCCCTCTGCCTGTCCAAGAAGCAATGGTAGAAGGGCAGATGCCTTTACCTGCCTGATGTTTATCTCCTCTCTCTCCTGTGCCCAGGACAGAGTGAAGATCATACAGATGAGGAGTCAGACACTAGCAGCCACGAGGAAGTCTTTCCGTCATTGTGATTAATAATAGAAAGCTCCAAGTGGACAGACGTGGGGTTGGGGTGGAGATAATGCTGAAGAAGTCCTGCTGAATGGTGCCAGCCCCCTGACCCAGCCAACTCATAGGGAGCTCAAGGCATGATGGGTACCCAGGCTGGGCTCCAAGCTGAGACCAAGGTAAGGTGTGGAATGTCCTCATAAAGCTGACCCACTAGTTCCCACTGCCCTGAACTTCAGCAGCAGAGACATGGCATCCATCCAGCCTAGGAGAACACAGCAAAGTAACAGAGGGAAACTTGTCTCTCAGGCCCACACCACCTCTGCTTGGGCTTTGGTAACCTTACAGGCCCCTCTGTGAGCATGGCCACTGCCTTAGCTTCCAGGAAATTGGAAAGACCGACTTCTGCCAAAGCAGGCTACTGCCTACAGGCTGGGAAACCTGTTCCAGCCTTTCTTGCTGGCCAGGAACACACTCCCTACAACAGGGACTGGAAAGACTGACCACAGACAGGACCTGGACATGCCAATGGAGCAGAAACACCTCTCTCCCATTCCCTAGGATCTCCCAAAGTAGAAGATCCCGGGATCCTAGCAGCTCCACCCTGAGCCCCAAGCTATCCAATAAGACCACAATCTTCTTGACATCACCATGATCCCACAGCTCCCTACCCTGACTTGGTGGGGCCTGATAAAGACATCGAGGGTCAGCACACATCTTCTGGGACAGCAGGGACAGCTGGCCTTCACTGTTTCCAACTTTCTTTTCTTCCTGACTTAATCAAATTGCTTCCTGGGTTCCTATGTCCCTTCCTCATGGGCGCAGCATCAGCCCCTCTAGAAAGCTGCCTCTTTGGCAGCTCAGGCCTAACTCCATAGTCACTAACCTCATGTCCCCTAGTTTCTCAAGCTGGCCACACATTCAGTGACCTCACCCTGACCTCCATCAAGGTCAAGGTGTTTGTCTCTCTGCCCCTCCCATTCTGTTCTGCCCTCCCCCTCCCATTTCTCCCCACTACTTCTCCTCCACCCCCTCCTACAGCTAGCTCTCCACCCTTCCCAGACTCCGCCTGCCTCCACACAGAAGCTTCTCTCAGCCTCCTCATCACTCATCAACTCCTCACAGGGCTCCATCAGTTTGTTCCCAGAATCCTTCAGAATGCCGGCAAACACGCCTGTGTGACCATGCTCCTCTGGGTTTGAGTCCAAGGACGCCATTGGAGGGTGTCAGAGTCCGTCCCTGGTGCCTTTCTCAAAGGGCTTCTGCGGCCACTGTGGTTGGGTGGATCTCCTTGGGGAACAGGAAGTTACAGAGCAACTACCACTTGATGAGGCTGGCCTTGGGCTCCCACAGAAGTGGATCAGGAGACCAGGACTCAGGAGTCGGGAGACTGAGAATGCACCAGGCAGTGTGACTCTGTGAGATAAGTGGGTGGGTGGTGGGGAAAGATGGGAAAGTGTTCTCAAAGGGTGGGGAGAGGAGCCAGTCGCAGGACCAGGGAACTTTGGGGGCTGAGGGGAAGAGCGGCCAGGTGTCCATCAGCCAGCTGCCATCTCTCCTTGGCTGAAGGTTTTTCTTCCGGGGCAGGCCATCCATCCATGTCCTTCTAACAGGTCTATGGGATGTACCGTGCACCCTAAGTGTATTCCAGGTAAGGGTTTCCATTACTGTGATAAAACACCATGGCCAAAAGCCATTGGGGAGGAAAGGGTTTAGTTTAGCTTTAGTTTAGTTGGACCTTCAGACCATAGTCTATTGCTAAAGGAAACCAGTGCAGGAACTCAGCAGGAGCCTAGAGGCAGAAACAGAAGCAAAAGCCATGGAAGGGTGCTACTTACTGGCTTACATGGCTTTCTTACTTACATGGCTTGCTCAGCCTGCTTTCTTATATACCCAGGGTCACCTGCCCAAGGAGCGGCACCACCCACAATGGGCTGGGCCCTCCCACATTCGTCACTGACTCCCACATTCGTCACTGATTTTAGAAATGCACCATAGGCCTGCCCACAGACCAATGTTATAGAAGCATTTTCTCTGCTGTTGTTCCTTCCCTCTTCTCAAATGACTCTGGCTTGTATCAGGTTGACAAAATAGCAACAGTATAAGCAGGACACAAACTTGTTAAGCATCTGGAGGCAAATGACCCTCTTTTGCTGTGCCCTCTTGGGAGAAGTCAGCCTCCCAGGGAAGTCACAGGCTCCTATTCAATGAAACCATTAGCAGCCACATCTCAGGAGCTGATTTTCCTGAATGGAACTGTATCTCTTCCTTCCAGGCTTTGATTCCCTAGGAGCTGTCCACTGGGGCCCTTCATGGAAATGCACATTTAGCCAGGGATCTCTGGTCTGCTCAGTCCCATAGTGGGCCCAGTGGGGAGCATGGGAAAGCTAAGACCAAGGGGAGCCCCTGAAGACCCCCCAAGGGGCTAAACTGACTGTGAGAACCTCGCAAGTAATGTCTTCATCCCAGCAGCCCCACCTCCTGAGCAGCCAGTCTGCAGAGGCTGCTCTGTGAATTTAGTATAAGTTACCATCTCCAAGAGAGGCTACACGCTCCTTGTAGGAACTCTGGGACCCCAGACAGCATCCCCTATCTAAGAACAGCTCATCTGGTCATGAACAAGGGCAACTGTGTCCTGTTCCGTCCTCTGAGTACCCAGCAGAGAGAGCTACTACTGTCTGTGAGGGGTTCCAGTAAAGAGTCCGCTAACTCGGCCGCTCCATGATAATTGTGTATGAGAGAGAAGCATTTGGAGGAGTCCAAAGTGGAGAGAGAAGGAGACTGAACTTGCCCAGCAGTCTGGATGGGGCCAGGGCTACAGAAAGAGGAGGGGCAGGAGAGAGTAGCAGAGGTGTGGAGACAGCAGGAGATAGAGCACGGAGCATACAGAGAGCAAATGAGAGCAGGAGACAGAACAAGAGATGGAGTCGTGAGAACAGCTGGGTAGACAGAAGACCTGAGGGTCGGGGAGTTCGGGGTACGGGAGGCCATGAAGGGCTGGGGTGCTAGCGTGGACTCTGACCTCTAACAGGTACTTGTGATACCGAGGGCCCCTGGAGACCTTTGAGGCTTTGATATGCACCCACAGATAGCCTTATGCTCCTTCCGACACAGGTAAGGGAAATGACTCCTTTTGGCAGATGAGAACTGGCCTTACAAGTTCCTGAGGAATGCTACCTTTTAGCTAAGTGCCCAAAAATTCCCCTATACTCCAGTTTTCAGGATATTTGGACCATTACCATCCCCAATGCCTCATCCCATGGATGGGACATTCGGGGATAAAGTTGTGGCTCTGAGGAAGCCTGCGTGCAGCCCCCATGAGCAGGTGAGGAACATCCTATCCCACAAAGACCAGAATCAGTATGCAAAGGAACAGGAAGCGGCCAGCCCTCCTGGGGAGCCACACAGGCCCAATTGGGCTGCGTGAAAAGGATACCCATTACAGGTGCTTCTGTAAGATCCTCAGTTAAGGTGCATGGGTGGTGGGTGGGGCAGCGAGTGGGGGTTGGGTAGCCAATGCAGAGATCTAAAAACATTGGCCACCTTTTTGGTGGCAATGTGGCCACCAGCCAAGGAATAGAGCCAGCCAAAACCATAAGCCCCTCCTCTGGAGCCAGGTGGCCGTGTCACCTGGATCTCAGACACCAGAACAGAGTTCTTCCTGTCACTTTGTGCTTCCAGCTTTCTGGCCACTGGCTGTCCTGGCCTGTGTGACCGAGCAGCTGTGTGTAGGCTGTAGACTACCTTGCTAGGCTGTACAAAGGAAGACCATGCTCAGCTGGCCTAAGTCTGATCGTTGGCCAGACATGCTATTGCTATTGCTATTGTTGTCACCCTCAGCAGTGCCTCCTGCAGGCAGCAGATCCAGGGCCTTATCTGCCCAGTCTCCCTGGGGATGCCAGCCACGCCTCAATACATGTGCAGGGCCTGAATGGGAAGGTCAGTTGGCTCAGGGCCACACTGAGATGCTGACGCTGGTGACAACCCCAGCTTCATCCTCACGTGTCTCCATTAAGGTTCTCTATGGAGGAGTCCAGAGCATTCAGGTAGACACAAGATGTTGGAGTGCGCTGTGCGAAGGTGTGTGTGTCTCTGTGTGTTCAGCTGTTAATTCTGCACCAGCAGAGAGCTAAATGCTGGCAGGGTTCCGGTATTGTTGGTTCTAAGGCCCATTACCAGGTGTTCTAGTTTGTAAATATTCCTTCTCCCTCGCCTGCCTAAGGCAATCTAGAGTTGTATCTGATTGGCTGCAATAAAGGTCTGCCAGCCAATAGCTGGGTAAGTGATGGAAGATGGAGCTTCTGGGCAGAGAGAAGGGTTCTGGGAGAAGAACTGAGACAGAGGAGATTCACCAGTGGAGGTGGATGAGGGAGGAGCTGAGCAGAGAAGTACACCTGGCCTGGCCATGTGGCAGAACACAGTGCCAGGATTAGTCGGGATAGAGTAATCAGGAGACTGCCCAGCTAGGCCTAAGCTTTAAAGCATTAATAAGCCTCTGTCATTATTTATATTGCTAGTGGGCCCAAGAAAGTCCAGAGATAAAGAACTTTCTCGGGACTTGCCTATCCCTGAACTTGGCTGCTAGAAACTCACAAATGTGCCAATTATCAAAAGACTTTCTTGTCCATCAATCAAAAGACCAGACAAGACAAGGTTAGACCCCATCACATAGGCTTACCTTGGCTAATGGTCCACTCACTGGGCCTTGGGGAGCTCAAGCTGTCACCATCAACTCTCACCAGTGGGAGAGAGGCATGGTAACCCTGGGCAGACCTCACGTTCTTCCTCTTGGTCACCCCCCCCCCTTGCTCTACAAGTCCAAGCTGCTAGTCAGGGGCATGGGAAAACTGGTCCTGTAGTACAGAATGGACACAAGCTCTAGCTGCTTTCCTGGGACTCTGACTTCCTCTCATTACACGTGTCTGTGTACATGTAAGCACCCACACATACACACCAGCATGTATGTGTATAAGTTTGTACATTATGCCTACATGCATGAAGACAGGCACATATGAAAACACTAGCATGCATGTATTCATATGTATGCACATATCACACATCTGCACCAGCATGAAGGTATACATACTTGTGTGTGCACACTCAAGAAAGCACATGTGGCTTCGTGCACACATCTAAGAGCAAACTCATGCTCACATCTCCAATCCCATCACCCACATGAGGAAGACTCCTAGAGAGCGGTGGCGGTGCCTGGGATACTGTAGGATACTTGGGGTACTGGGTGGCAAGACTTCAAGAGGATGTCAAGACAAGCAAGAAGGAAGAGCTTCCTGGCCTGGAAGCAGCACCTCCAGGCCATCCAACTCAAGGTCATGGCCACCCTGAGAAATGAGGGGTTTGCTTTCCAGAACTTTCTTTCTAATTGGTGTGCCTTCATCCCTGCCTCCTCATGGGAACTTCTTCTGTGTAGAGTCCTCTCTCACACACACCAGTCCTGCTGTGTGTGCTGTGTGTGTTTCCAATCTCTTCCTGTGTGTGCTGACCCCCCTGATCTGAGATACTCAACCTCGGGCTTTGCTGTCCGTCTGTAATTCAGCATCCAGAGTACAGTTCCCCTTCGTGCCTGTCCTGCCCCCACCAGGCCTTTAAGGTCTTGTGCGCTGTAGGAATTTAAAACACTATTACACTGAGAACTGAACAAGAACACACACTCTCTGCACACAATCTACATGGCTGCTGCTGACCAGGGCAATCTGAGGGCAAGGGGCTCACTGGCCCATGCCCAGGCTCACCCAGCCTTCAGGGCAGGCATGATGCAGATATGAAGACAACCACCACTGTGACCCTGTAGACTTCAGCCAAACAGAAAGGCTTTTGACAGAGCCGCACGGGGTCTCCACCCTCCTCTCTTCTCAGCTGCCTGTCCCTCCCCTGACCCAGCCCCATACTTCATCAGAAGATCTCCAGGTTCCAGTTTATTGACACAGCAGCCAAGGTCCCTCCAGTCACAGTGGAGAGTGAGCCAAAACCAAGATCCCCTGCTCTGTTCTGTGCCTTGTCTGCTACACCCCACTGGCTTTGCTATCAGGAATCCAGGGGCTGACATTTTGCTTGCATAGGTGACTCTCAGAAAGCCACCCCATCCTTTGTCCCCTAATCGCTCTGACTCTACAAAGCTGCACTGTAGAAGCAAGGAGGTGGCCTCCACCTGGAGCTACACAGAAAGGAGGCTCTGGGGTCAAACCCTTTGAGATCCCCAAGCCTTGCTCCCTTCCCACAGGAGGTATCGCCAGCCCATGGAGGCTTGTGAATTATTCACATCCTCCTGCAGTTTGCAGGCTCTGTGTCCATGACGTCAGGTCTGACGGCCCCATTTCCTTCCCCACCACCTGCCTTGCAGCTCAGCCCTGACCTTCTCAACACCCATGATGGTTAATTAAACAGTTGGCAGCTTGCCCATCTGGATGTCAGACGATAATTGTGTAAGCAGACCTGACATAATTCAGGTCTAATACAAGAAAATGGATTTGACTTGGGTGCCACCTTACCTACTCCTTGAGGACTTGAACCCATCAGGGAGCTGTCCTGCGTGTGCCAGAGTACAGCCTACACTCCTCCTACCACCGCCTGGGATCTACTTAGCCAGTGTCCGTGAGTGTGGCCAGAGAGGACAGGTGTACCAAGTCATGACTCATGAAATTAGCTTGCTCTGGAGAGGATGTCTAGGGCTTGGATGGGCATCTGCAGAGGGCTTCGGTGACATAGCAGGTGTCTTCGTCTGGGGTCAGAATCACAGATCCCACCTGCCTCGGGTCTCACCAGTAGAGACATACCAAGAACTATCCAGGCTCAGGACCCACGTCTGTCTCCCCACCCCCTCCTTACTCCGACTGGACCCCAGCAGCTGTTTCTGTGAAATAAACATTTCACTCGAAGCAAGTGCCCGGCTGGCACTGAGTGGCACAGCCCGCCAACAGCCTGAATCCCAGCTTGGCAGCCGGGAAGAACAGGATCTTCTCAAATAAAGCCATGTTTGTTTTTAATTATTGAATTAACTACCGACATCTTTGCTTAACTCGCCGAGCTCCAGGGGAAATTAGCACGGAAACGAGTTGTGGAGACTGAGGGTCTGGGTTCTCCGTGGAGTTTCCTCACCACCTGGCCCATGCTAGGCCCTCACAGTGGTGCTGTGGCTCCAGTTAGCAGAGTCTGAGCGTCCACTGTCTGAGGAGGCCACAAGGTCAGCCCTGCCACGACTGGGCAAGATGGGCTCTCAGGGCACCCGCAGGAAACTCAGCTCTGACTGGTCCTGCTGAGACAGACCACAATTATGTTGACTACAGAGCCACAGAGACATAGTCTGAGCTGCCTAAGCCCTTAGTGAGAGCTTGGACCCTCCCGTCCTGATCTCCCCAGTCAGGAATGCCACATACTGATGCCCATCTCACATTGCCTGGACATTCCCATCGGTGTCCAATGTGGAGCACAGACCATGAATGACCAAATCTCCTCCCTGTGAAACAGACCCAAGTACCACCCCAAGCCATCTGCTTTGGGAGGACACCATCTGGCAGGAGCCTTGATGAGGGTCACTAGCTACCTACCTAGTAGGCATTTGCCAGCCTACACGGAGACTGAAGGATATTGAGGAATATGTCCATGCTTCACCAGAAGCAGTCAGTCCCTCCAAGACACAAGGGCACAGAGGTTAGCCTTACTCTGGGATACCAAAATACCATGAAGGCCAAGTCAGGGCTGTATGGATGATCTAGGGGCTCCTGGAGTATCTCAGGGACCCAGAAATAGACTGGGTGCCTGTAGCCAGGATTTGAGGGCCCATGGGAGAAGAGGGGAGCCCAGGCTTGAGTCTTTCCATGGAAGCAGATGGCCCAGAAGAGACCAGTAAAGACCTGGAGATCTGTAGACCAGTAAAGACCAGTAAAGATCTGAAGCAAGAGAAATGGATGAAAGCTCAGAGGGGAAGACTGGTGTCTGGGTTAAAGGGTATGGACAATAACTGATCCTCAGAACATGGAGGATATGGTGAATGATCGGTAGGGTCTAACCTCTTGCGATACTCAGCCTCACAGGCTGGCCTGGCCTGGCTTCCCATCACCTAATGTGTTGCCTCAAATGTGCTGTCCCATGGGCTAGGGGATGGCTGTCAGTAAAGTACTTGCCTGGCAAGCATGAGGACCTGAGTTCAATCCCTCAGACCCACATAAGAAAGCTAGACGTGGAGATGCGTGTGTGATCTCAGTGCGGGGAGGCAGAGCCCTGGCGCTTGCTGCCCACCCAGGCTAGAATACTTGGTAAGTGCCCAGACGGAGAGTGCCAAGGCATGGCACTCAAAGATGTCCTCTTCACACACACACACACACACACACACACACACACATGCACACACGTGCACACACACAGAAACACACACACACTCCACTATTTCATGATATAGCCCTGTGTCCAGGGCCCAGGGTTGTCAAGAGGGGGGGTCAGGTAGGGGCAGTTAAACTTCAGGGATACATGCTCCATGTGGAGGAATTTGGAGCTGTGACAGGACCCTGCTTCTGGCTAGAATGGGTGGAGTCCAGGGGCACCAGGAAATACCTTACAATGCTCAGGTCCATCCCAGAGGCAGATTATACAACCCAAAACATCAAAAGTGCCATGTTGGACCCTTTGGGTAGGTCAGGAGGGAAGAGTGAATCTCATGAGGTCCAGAAATGGCAGCCTTGGCAGACAGTGCCCCAGAGAGGGCTGCTGCACCACGGTTCAGTGCAGGAGGCTTCTCCCTGGGCATCTGGCCCACTGGGGGAAAAGCTCACCTGAGTGATGGCCAATGGCCAGCAAGCAGTAGGTTAGATACTTGGGCCCATGGCATCTCTGGGAGTGCCCAAGGCTAGAGGTCTGAAAGCTGTCTCCACTGTGTTACCACTGCATAGACATGAGTACACACACACACACACACACACACACACAAAAGCATGCACACATATGAACCCATCTCATATTCACAGGCATGCATACACATCCATCCATTACACACTGGTGTGCACACTCATGTCCCCATTACATATACTGCCGTGCATGTACCTGCACCCATCACATGCACTCACGTGGCTGTCTGCACATAGAAGCATGTACCACACATATGCACACATGCTACACATGCATGTGTATCTTACACATGTCACATAACACATTCATATGCTCACGTGTGCACCAGAGTACAAGGAAGCCACACATGTATGCACACATGCACATGCCTCTGCACACACATGTCCTCATGCACATACCTCCACACATGCATAGAGTAGCTACACATAGACACATCACATACCCGGTACATACACAGTCTTGTGCAGTCACACAGGCCATGTGCACACTTCTTTCTCTGAGGCATTACTCTCCTCTCCTGCTGGCCGCCCAGTTCATTCACCTGTGGAGGAAAAACGAGTCCTGATTAAGACGTCTTGATGGAATGCGACATCGCCGCTCCCATGGCTCGTCAGCAGTGCCCTGGAGTTTCACAAGGCTTTAGTATCTGTGTGCTGTGCTCCCTGCACACCCGCGCTCCCCAGCCGAGGCCCATCCTTTTCATCCCTAATAGCCCTGCTCCCGTTCTCTCAGACAGCAGCCGCTGTCCTTCTGAGGCGGAGGATTTTACAAGAACGAATGCAAACAGCAGGCCTGAGCATCCACGGCCCAGCCCTGAGGTAATTGCCCCAGGACCCCGTAGCTTTCATCATGGAGGGTGAGCAGCGCACCTCCTACTTCCAGGACGCTGTCCCAAACGAGGCATCTTGACCGCCCAGCACGGGTTTTGTTCAGAGTTCCCTTCCTCATTACACTGCTCTTTGGGGTGCTTTTACCCATCTTGGTCTCTTTATGGTCACGGGATTATAATAAGGCCTTCCAGGGTCTACATGCTGACCCTCCCAGTCCTGCGCTTGCCTCAGAGCAAGGGAGGCCTCCAGGCATCAGAGGTCACCCAGAGCTGGCCTCTCCGAGGCCTGGCAGGGTCCAGGTGTCCATCACACACTCTCTCTCTCTCTCTCTCTCTCTCCTGAATTGGGCCTTGTTTTCCTGTTGAGACGCCGCCCTCGCTTGTGAGGAGAGATCCAGTCTCGAGAGCAGTGCATTGTCCAGGATGATGAGGAAGATCCCCCTCTTCCAAGACACTAGGTTGGGCCCCAAGTTGCAGGAGACTCCCCGCAGGCTCTCTCAGCTGTCCCACCCGTCCCCACTGCTCAGCCCGTGTTCCAAGACGAATCTTCCACTCCTGCTGAGGAATTACCCACATAGCCTTGGCCAGGGCTTGTCTTTTCCTCCCTGTTCTGGGCTCCGGAAAATTTTTCTTCAATATATGAATAATGTATTGAAAACTCAGGCACAGCAATCACAGGCCATGAATAATTGCAAGGTACAGGCACATTAGTTAGCTGTACAATCCACTTACAGACCAAACCAACCATCTTATTAACAGCAAGGCCCTGCAGAAGACTGGCTAGCCCAGCCCTGGCTCAGCTGTGGCCTCTGTTCTCAGACTCAAGGGTACTTGAAGAAACCATCCTGTGTGGCTGAGAGCCCCAGGCTGGGAGCCAGTCTGATGCTGTGTGTAGCACCCATGTATCTCAGTTCCACCCTGTTTGTTAATTAAAACAAAGAATTGAAATTAGCAAGCACGTGATGCACAGCTCCACCGGGCATTCCTATGCGCTCTGGGAGATGCTCCACTTGGAGCTAGTTTTGCTCTCCTCCCAGAGAACATGCTGGCAGAGTCAACTTGGTGATGTCCAGGGAAGTTATTTGCTAAGGAAAAGTCCACCTTGACCCAGAGCCCTTCCTTAAACAATGCCCTTCAACAGTCCCAGCAGTACTCAAAGGGACTGTGGGGGCTGTCATCACAGCTCCGCTCCTCTGATTCAAGGTTGGGGTTGGGGTCAGGAGCAGTGGTTTCAGTCTGTGGACCAGCCTGTCACCAAGCATTGATCATCCTAATTCCCGAGTAGTTTTTGTTGATGATGATAATGATGATGATGTTGTTGTTGTTGTTGTTGTTGTTGTTGTTGTTGTTGTTGTTTTGCACCAGTCATCTTGTTCCTGATGAGCGTGTCCCTAGAGGGGACATGATCCCCATTTTACCTAGAAGACCGCTAGACTGGGGTTCCAACAGCCTGCCGGGATGCCAGGCTAGAGAGAGAAGCAGAAATGAGACACCCCGCACCTTAGCACCTGTCCTTAACCTGCCATGATCCTGTAGGTCAGCGCCATGGAGATCAGTAGGGCACATAGACCCTCTAAGTGGGAGAGAGAGCAAATGAGAGAGAGAGAGAGAGAGAGAGAGAGAGAGAGAGAGAGAGAAGGGATGCAATTGCATGCAGGAATGTCCTGAATTCTTTGGTCATTTCACTCTAGTACCTGTTCTGGGACCCACACTGCAGTAGAGGGTTGGCAAGGCAGACATTAGTTGCAGACAGATGATGTCATCTGTCTCAGGGCATGCCAGTGGAGGCCTAGGCCAGGAGAGGACTAGGTGCCAAGCTATCTGTGAGCGCACCTTGGCACATGGACCTTGCCTTGAGGCACCCGGGGCACAAGGATAGGTTCTTCCCCTTGGAAGCAACCATGTTCCAGCATGCGAGGCAGCCCCTGGATCAGCCTAGTGTCACTAGGAAACCCATGCCACAAGACCAAAGAATCCTCACATAATTGTTGGCAAGCTGCTGGCCTTTCTCTCTCTCTCTCTCTCTCTCTCTCTCTCTCTCTCTCTCTCTCTCTCTCTTCCACTTAGACGGGGCCCACTTGCCCACTGATCAGCATGTCCCTAAACTACAGGTTCATGGCGGTGGACATAGGGTCACCTGCAGCAGCTGCAGAGTGCCCAGCCAGGAGGAAGTGGACTGCCTTCTCCCCCGAGCAGGCCTGCGCAAGGCCTGGCCAAGCTCACTTCACCATGAAAATACCTTAAAAGCTTTGGCTTTCTCTCTGGGTCAATGTTCTCTCAACAAAATATTATAATTAAGCTTTGAAAGCCTGGGCTGTGGCCTGCGCCCCGCGCCCGCCAGCAGGACCATATCACAAGCTTAAATTTTTAAAGAGATGCTGGAAAGATCACTCAGCTCCACAGCACAGGGGCAGAAGGACATCTGAAGGTCCAGGATGCTGGGGCTGGGGGTGAGTTAGCAGGGACCTCAGTGTGGCCCCAGCAACAGCCTGGAAGATGTCAACCACAGTGGCAGTAGTAGTACAGGAAATGGCCCCAGAATGAGTCCATTAAAGCATGGACTCAACCTGCTGTGTGACAGACCCTGTGCTGGTCATTTTTCCCGTCCAGCAGATGTTACATTTCCAACAAATCACAGCTATGGGGCCAAGAAACACCAGCAAAAGGCCTGGTGGAAGACACTATAGCTTCCATGGTAGCAGGCTTTGTCATACACGGGCAAACAGAGTAAGATCTGCCCCCTAGCATACCAGACACCACTGTCTTAAGCCTCTGGCCATATTACTCACTGCCTGACCCTAAATGAGCACCAGTAAACGGCTGGCAGAGGCCCTTCACCTGGCAGGGCACACGCAGAGGCTGAGAGGGCATCTGTTTGTAGGGTTCAATCTGTTTGGTCTCTCAGAGAAGTAAACAGCTCCTGCAGCCTTCAGTGCTGGGCGGTACATTGTCACCCAGTGAGGGTCGCCTTAGCTCACACCCAGACATGGGAAATAATCAGACACGGATGCCTGGCCAGCCCCGGGCTCCACAGGCCCCGAATCTGACCCTTTTGAGGACAGAGGCTGCTCTACACCAGAGCAGTGGATGTGGAAGCCAGCTCTCAAGGCCTCCTCCCCACTGCCAGCCCCAAAGCTTTGTGCTCAGCCACTGAGCGTCAACAGGATGTTCTGTTGGACACAAAAGCTCTCATGGCTCTGGATGACTTCAAAGAGGGCTTTGCAGTTGTGCTATTGGCCTAAAAAATTGTATTTCCCATTACTGGGGTGAAAGGCCCTCTCTTTGCCACATTAGCCACTGAGAAATAAAATCCAAAAATCAATGCTCAGATTCCGCTGTGTTTCTTAGTGGAGGTAAAAGAAGAAACTGTTTTCATCACGAGACAGGCTGCGGTTGCATATATTTCAACAGTTTCTTCCTTTCTGCATAATTCTGCCATCAGTATTAATGTCTGCCAAAATCTGTGTGCAACCACAGCTCTCAAGTGCCCATCACGTGCCAACCAGAGCTCCTATCATGTGCTGGCCAGAGCACCCATCATGTGCTGGCCAGAGTTTAGAACTGGGATCCTGCTCCATTACTACCAGGAGCAGTAGAAGGGCCAGGGCAGCTTCCAGGAAGGCATATATGCCTGGGTGGAGGGAGGGTGCAGCAAGGCGTGTCGGGAGCTAGGCAGGGAGGGCTGCTGCCCAGGCAAAAGCTGGGGCAAGGCCAGCAGTGGGAATGACCATAAGGACCGAGCAAGCCTCATAGACAGCACGAGTCACCAAGCTGGGCACTCCATGTACCTGGGATTTCTCGGAGCTTCCAAACAGTCTCTTTTATTTGCTACACTCTCATTGAGCTGGACTCTGTTGGTTTAAAATGTGGGCTATGTGCTTTGAGAACTCCTTTTCTGGGGAGACATGACTAATGTCTATCTTGTCCTTATGAGATCCCAATGACAAACAAAAGTATGATTCCACCAGATTTGACCTAGAGAGCCAATGATTTACTGGACCTGCTTACAAATAGTGGTGAGGGGTTGCCTACAAGAGTATGGGTGACCCCAAAAATGTCACACTGGGAAGTCTTCAGCCAGCTTCCCTAAAGCCACAGAGGTATGATTCCCCCTCAGTTATCCCTGCTCAGCCTACACATTGAGAACCTCCTGACATCACCCCCAGGGCCACCTGCAGTCAGGGCAGAATTGCCCACAAATGGCTGCTAGGTGCAGGAAGGAGTCACTGGAATCTTAAGTGAAGGTTTAACGACCCCCAAATCCCTCCCCCTCTCTCTCAGAGAACATCAACTGCCAACAGGACAATCTGTAATAGTCTCTCACAAACAGAACTGCTGTTGGCTGATGAAGCTGGTGGCTGTTTCACTAGAAGGACCATGAGTGGCAACACTCTGGAGCCCTGAACCAGCACTTATTTTCTTGACTGTTTCTTTGAATCAAACCTGGGCACTTATTTTAAGAATCAGCATCTAGAAAACTGCTTGCCAGCCGGGCGGCGGTGGTGGCGCACGCCTATAATCCCAGCACTCTGGGAGGCAGAAGCAGGTGGATTTCTGAGTTCAAGGCCAGCCTGGTCTACAGAGTGAGTTCCAGGACAGCCAGGGCTATACAGAGAAACCCTGTCTCGAAAACAACAACAAAATAAATTTTAGAAAACTGCTTGCCGAAGTCATGAGCACAACCCATCTGAACAGCCACGGGAGACCCCAGTGGATCCAAACCCAGCTGAACAGCCACGGGAGACCCCAGTGGGCCCAAACCCATCTGAACAGCCACGGGAGACCCCAGTGGATCCAAACCCAGCAGAACAGCCACGGGAGACCCCAGTGGGCCCAAACCCAGCTGAACAGCCATAGGTGGCCCCAGTGGGGCCAGCTAGATTCTGCAGTCATGAGTTGACACTGCCCATGGGAACCTGAGAACCTCTGGCCACCTGCCAACTGTTGGGAAGCTCCTGGAAGAGGGGAACAGTCACTGTCGCTTGGATAAACACTTGAGAAAATCAGCTCAGATGTGGAGAGGCTAATCTTGGCTCAGGCCTCAGGGGCTTCCGTCCAGAGTCACTCGGCTCCATTCCTCCCGCATCCTCGGCGAGGAGCAGTGGTGGAATGCTTTTTGGTGGACAGGAGACAGAGACAGAAAGGGGGCTGCGGGCACGATACGTCCTTCAAAGAGACATCTCCAGTGGCTTACTTCCAACCAGTCTCCTCCCTCTAAGAGCCCACCCACCAAGGATCAGCCCACCAGTTGAGTTAATACCCTGATGATCCAATCCTCTCAGTCACACTATCTGATGGAGATCAAGCCCTTCGACACAGAGCCTTTATGGGAAACTGAAAATGTCTTCAAGTAACCAGCACAGGGCTAGGCCATCTTCAGAAGGCCATTGCCCAGACTACACATGGTCTCTATGCATCTCGGTGTTTGTAAGAGGGGAAGGACCTAGTGGAAGGGACATGTGTAACTCTACGACAAGTCCAGGTTGTCTCAGCCCCCACTTCACGGATCAGGAAGCTGAGGGTCAGAAGGGTGAGCCACTGAGGAAGGCAAGGACAGCTTGAGACTTCCTGTGGTGGCTACAGTGCATCTGCTTGGGAGCGTGCAAGTGACGGGCACCGTGCAGTGAGCGATCACAAAGCCAGGGTGGCAACCAGCCATTCCTCGAAGATAGAGGCATCCAGAAGACTCGCAATTACCTCTCTAAGATACACATAGAGCCAGGGCCTTGGGAGTCCAGAGAAGCTGTACCCTTGAGTGACAGCTGATGGCATCTGTTCCTTGTGCAGATGACAGAATAGCATTTCGAGGGCCAGGGTCACGCTTGGTAGCATATTGAGACAGAAGGTCTGTCCCTCTACACCGGTTCTTTACCATTCCATGTGGCTAAGCATTACCAATGCCACAGCTCTTCTTGTGGAGAGGCACTGGGAGCCCAGTAGACTACTAAGGGACTCGTGGATTCTGCAAGGTGTAGGACTTGTGGCTAGTGTCGCCCTTGGGGTTGTCTATAGGAAGGGAAAAGGGAACGGAGTTGATAGCCACATGGATGACTCCAGCTTCACATCTGTGGCTCTGAGCTGTGTGACCAT
Organism: Apodemus agrarius; assembly: GCA_964023405.1. Taxonomy (NCBI): domain Eukaryota; kingdom Metazoa; phylum Chordata; class Mammalia; order Rodentia; family Muridae; genus Apodemus; species Apodemus agrarius. The sequence continues at coordinate 158,187,682 of OZ030008.1, read as the reverse complement.
CACACCCTGGATCTGGCAGCATGGTCAGGCCACATGAGCCCTCAGTCGGACATGGATGATCTGGATAGAGCGTGACAGGTATGTCTAGTAGGCTCTGCCACAGCCAGGTCACAGAACAGAAGGCTGGCGCAGAGCTGGGGTCACACAGGCAGGAGCAGCTTCCAGTTCTACATGGAAGATGGCTGCCTCTAACTACAGTCCCCTGCTCTGTTCTCTCAGTGAGTCTGAGACCCAGCCCCTGAGCATCTGGGTCAGGGCTGTCCAACAGAAGCCTCTAGACTAGTGCACCAGAGCCCTGCTGTTCAGCAGAAATTCCCACGTTTGATGCGGAGATTTGAGATCACCAATGCTTGTCATTGATCAGTCACTCTTTGAATGTCACCAGTGTATGTTGAGTTTCATACTGAATTGAACCTGATCCTATTTAGGTTTAAGATGGGCCAGGCAGACCTGTTGACCATGCCAGAGTGGCTACTGTCAGCACTATTACATGTTGGTGAGCAGTGTGCAGAGGCTTTCCAAAGACTGTTGGTGGGCAGCTGGACATAAGCAATGCACGACTCAGCAAGCCCGTGAGAGCGGTGACCAGCTCGTGTCTCCTGGCAGGCATCCAGCAGTCTCCAGGGGTTGGCCCTGCCTGGGCCTCAAGAGACTGTGGGCACAGCCTGATTGGGTCACCAATGGGAAGCAGCATAAGCTGGGTGCTATGTACAGGACAAGGCAGGGACTCTAAGAGCCATACGCTGAGTTCTAACTTTGTCGCTCACTGAACTGTGTCCCTCTGCACAGCAAAGGTAGCTAGTCACAAGCCTCACCTTAAAGTTTTGAGGACTTATGTGGAGGTCCTTGATCCACTTGGAGTTGATCTTAGTGCAAAGAGATAAGAGTGGGTCAATTCGCATTCTTCTGCATGTTGACCTCCAGTTGAACCAGCACCATTTGTTGAAAAGGCTATCTTTATTCCACCAGATGGTTGTGGCTCCTTTATCAAAGATCAAGTGACCATAAGTCTGTGGGTTAATTTCTGGGTCTTCAATCCTGTTCCATTGATCTGCTTGCCTGTTGCTATACCAATACCATGCAGTTTTTAACACAATTGCTCTGTAGTACTGCTTGAGGTCAGGGATATTGATTCCCCCAGAAGTCCTTTTATTGTTGAGAATAGTTTTAGCTATCCTGGGTTTTTTGTTGCTCCAGATGAATTTGAGAATTGCTCTTTCTAGATCTATGAAGAATTGAGTTGGGATTTTGATGGGGATCGCATTGAATCTGTATATTGCTTTTGGCAAGATGGCCATTTTTACTATATTGATCCTGCCAATCCAGGAGCAAGAAATATTTTTCCATCTTCTGAGGTCTTCTTCGATTTCTTTCTTCAAGGACTTGAAGTTCCTGTTGTACAGATCTTTCGCTTGTTTGGTTAGAGTTACGCCAAGATACTTTATGTTGTTTGTGGCTATTGTGAAGGGTGTTATTTCCCTAATTTCTTTCTCAGCCTGCTTGTCCTTTGAGTACAAGAAGGCCACTGACTTGCTTGAGTTAATTTTATAACCTGCCACTTTGCTGAAGTTGTTTATCAGCTGTAGAAGTTCTCTGGTAGAGTTTTTTGGGTCGCTTAGGTAAACTATCATATCGTCTGCAAATAATGATAGTTTCACTTCTTCCTTTCCAATTTGTATCCCTTTGACTTCCTTATGTTGTCTGATTGCTCTTGCTAGAACTTCAAGTACTATATTGAAAAGATATGGAGAGAGAGGGCAGCCTTGTCTAGTCCCTGATTTTAGTGGGAATGCTTCAAGTTTCTCTCCATTTATTTTGATGTTGGCTACTGGTTTGCTGTAGATTGCTTTTACTATGTTTAGGTATGGGCCTTGAATTCCCGCTCTTTCCAAGACTTTTAGCATGAAAGGATGCTGAATTTTGTCGAATGCTTTTTCAGCATCTAATGAGATGACCATGTGGTTTTTTTCTTTCAGTTTGTTTATGTAGTGGATTACATTGATGGATTTCCGTATATTGAACCATCCCTGCATCCCTGGGATGAAGCCTACTTGATCATGGTGGATGATCGTTTTGATGTGCTCTTGGATTCGGTTAGCAAGAATTTTATTTAGTATTTTTGCATCTATATTCATAAGAGAAATTGGCCTGTAGTTCTCTTTCTTTGTTGGATCTTTTTGTGGTTTAGGTATTAGCGTAATTGTGGCTTCGAAGAATGAGTTGGGCAGTGTCCCTTCTGTCTCTATTTTGTGGAATAGTTTGAAAAGTATTGGTGTTAAGTCTTCTTTGAAGGTCTGGTAGAATTCTGCACTAAAACCATCTGGTCCCGTACTTTTTTTGGTTGGGAGGTTTTCTATAACCCCTTCTATTTCTTAAGGGGTTATGGGACTATTTAGCTGGTCTACTTGATGCTGATTTAATTTTGGTATTTGATATCTGTCTAGGAAATTGTCCATTTCCTCCAGATTCTCCAGTTGTTTTGAGTATAGACCTTTGTAGTAGGATCTGATGATCTTTTGAATTTCCTCAGTTTCTGTTGTTATGTCTCCCTTTTCATTTCTAATTTTGTTAATTTGTATACTGTCTACACTGAAACTATTAGAAAAGAAACTTGGGAAGACCCTGGAGGACTTGGGCACAGGGGAAAAGTTCCTGAACAGAACACCAATAGTTTACGCACTAAGATCAAGATTCGACAAATGGGACCTCATAAAATTACAAAGTTTCTGCAAAGCAAAGGACACTGTCAGAAGGACAAAACGGCAACCAACAAAGTGGGAAAAGATCTTCACCAACCCCACATCCGACAGAGGGCTAATATCCAATATATACAAAGAACTCAAGAAGTTAGACCGCAAAGAACCAAATAACCCTATCAAAAAATGGGGCACAGAGCTAAACAAAGAATTTTCACCAGAAGAAATTCGGATGGCCGAGAAACACCTTAAAAGATGTTCAACATCATTAGTCATCAGGGAAATGCAAATCAAAACAACCCTGAGATTCCATCTCAACCAGTCAGAATGGCTAAGATTAAAAACTCAAGAGACAACAAGTGCTGGCGAGGATGTGGAGAAAGAGGAACACTCCTCCACTGTTGGTGGGATTGCAAAATGGTAAAACCGCTCTGGAAATCAGTTTGGCGGTTCCTCAGAAAATTGGGCATGTCACTTCCAAAGGACCCTGGCATACCACTCCTGGGCATATACCCAGAGGATTCCCCTGCATGCAATAAAGACACATGCTCCACTATGTTTATAGCAGCCTTGTTTATAATAGCCAGAAATTGGAAGGAGCCCAAATATCCCTCAAAGGAGGAATGGATACAGAAAATGTGGTATATTTATACAATGGAATACTACTCAGCAATTAAAAATAATGAATTCATGCAATTTGTAGGTAAATGGTTAGACCTGGAAAATATCATCCTGAGTGAATTAACCCAATCACAAAAGAATGCACATGAAATGCAATCACTGATAAGTGGATATTAATGAGCCCAGAAGCCCTAAATACTCAAGACACAAATAGCAAGTCAAATGATTCCCAAGAAGAAGAAAGGAGAGGACCCTGGGCCTGTAAAGATTGCATCCAGTTGAGTAAAGAAACCGAGGGGGGAGGGGGAATGATTGGGGAATAGTTGGGGGGGAGAGGAACTATGGGAACTATGGTGGGTGGGAACTGGGAAAGGGGAAAGCCTTTGGAATGTAAACATAGAATATAGAAAATAAAAATAAAAAAAAGTTTTGAGGACTAATTTGGTCTTTGAAGGGAGGGAGGACCAATTGATTTGCAGCTCATTCTCAGCCTCCCCCTCCCCCCATCGCTCTTCAACTCAGTCGCAAAGTAGCCTCACTAAAGTCCAACCCCTGCGCCCCTGGAAGGAGAGTCACCATGGCAGGCACAGCAGGGCCACCTGCCACGGCTCCCATTCTGTTAAACAGCCCCCTGGAGCCTGGAGACCCCCCAGAAAGATTATGCTGAATACTGCCTTTCTGAGCATCCAGGGCTGGAGGAGAGGAGGTTGCCATGGAAACAGCATCTGGCCTATTCACTGGAGTTTTAGAGGCGAGCAAACAGATAACAAAATACAGCGGAGCCCAAATGTAGTGCCTCCTTCACTTACCGTGATGAGCGGTGTGTGAGGCTGTCGGGCGGGGGATGGGAGGGGGGTGGAGGCGTTAGAACTCACGGAGACCATCCACTCAGGATTTGTGTACGGCTGCTTGACACTCAGCTCACTCAGCCGGGTTCTGACTGTTTTATTGCCAAAAGGCAACATCAGACACTTGGCAGCAGGACCAACAGAGCAGCAAAGCCAGGCACGGATGCTTCCATAGCCCCAAGAGGCCTCAGGCAGGGTGGTGCAGCTTTTGGCGCCTAGAGCTCCGGGTCTGTAATGAAGAAGGAAGTGTCCCCCTTCCCCCCAGATTCCCCATCTTCCTACAGAGTTTCTTGGGAGGGAGCAAGTCCCAAGTCTGCAACCCTGGTTGAACACCGTAGAGGATGATCCAAAATATAAATACACTCACATGTGACACGCGTACCTAGTATGTGTGCCCACACATGCACACACAATAGTGATTGTTCACAAGCGTTCAGCTAAGCCCTCCCCATTGAACCATACTCTCTGTGACGAACATCCAGCATGGGAATTGAAACACTCCTCAAGATCAAGAGAGGAACCAGGTGCTTCAGTGAGGAAGAAGTCTTAAAATACAGAGGTGGGGACAAGATCACCACTGAAGGCGGAAGCCCTCGCTGACATCAATCCCAGGTAGGCTTCCTGAAAGAGGAGAGAGACATCTAAGCTGAACTCTGCCAATGCCTCAGCCTTGTCAAGAGGGAACACCAGGGCCCTAATCCAAGGACCTCACTGATATTCAGTGACCACCAAAGGGCACAGGGATGGCACCACGGGGATATAGACAGGGCCACAGGTAGACACACACACAGCTGTTGTAGAGGCATTGCCTGGGTGACAGAGAGTCCCACTTCTGACACCCAATTAATAAACATCAAACCAGTCTGGCAGCAGCCCCACAAGCGGCTGGAAGGTGTCTTGCTGTCCCTGGCTTAGGTGTACAGAACAAAGACAGGAGCTGCTCTTCTTGGTAG